>CM056994.1:225335990-225990990 GCA_029891345.1 Dryococelus australis
CTCCTGGTTTACTTGCATTTTGCAGAACTATTCTACATAACACACAAATTAGCAAAAAACTCCAATAAATATTTTTATATAACCTCCAAAACCAACATGTATATAAGCAAAACACCACCATCTGATGTTTGAGACACCATTTTGAAGCTTGTCTAAAGGCATAAATGATTGTCTACCACTTGAAGTGATAAATAGTTTAACCCCTTGATAATAGTTCTAGTTAGCAATAACTAGCAGTCTTAATACACTATTTTGAACCAGCTAGTAATTAACATTTAACATGATGTGTAACTAGAGGTCGCAATACAGGCTCTTAGACAACTGCCCAAGGTCTCCGCCCCCTAGCCAAAACAAACTTCTGCCGAGTCAATCCTTATTGGCCTGAGCAGCACTGGGTCAGGGCCAATCACATGCCTTGCAGCTTGTTTCCCTCGTCGCTCAACTACTGATGCTCACCCTTGCACATTTTGTCCAAGGTATTGATGTTCGGCGTGCTGTTGTTTGCCTAGACCATGGGGGGAAATGAGGTGTAGTAGATAGGAAATGTTGTTTGCCAGGGTTAAGGGTACCAACTTGAGGTGCGAGCACAAAGTTACACTTAGTAAAGACTCCTCCTCTTGGGTTGTGATGGCCGACGACCGTTGGCCTGCCCCCATGTCCATGTCTTGATAGATGTTACCAGTTGTAATACCTTTCCACCAGCTGTGAATTACACTCCAATTTCCTCTTCTAGTCAGGGATGTCGAGCCCCCTGATACGCCAGCTCACTCCCGAAGGGTTATTTTGGCTACCCAATGTCATTATTAAAGACATGTGGTCGATACAAAATTACGAAAAAGGTTAAGTAAACGATAGACAGTTAATAACAATAAAAACGTCGTTATTTCACCAGTACATAATTATTATAACTTCTTCCCCATCTGGCACTGAAGTTACAAAACTGCCATTCTAGCCAGGTGTGCTCTTACACAGACAAAATGGCCATAGGGCGTGTGGTACATTATGCCTTGGTCAAGCATAAGATGAACCGAGGGTGAGAGATGAAGTACTCCAGGCCAGCAATAAATAAAGGTTCCGGTATATTAAAGCGAATTAAACAGAATTACATGATGGTTAATGAACAAAGATGAAGTGCCCGGAGCACCACAGCATGGTGGTACTCTCACAAAATCTCAGACACTATTCCTCTTTCGTTTGGCGCGGAGGCCGCTCGCCACCCCAGCATCACGTGACATAATTCTACTTAAGGTCATGCACAGTAATTGAAACGAAATAGGTTCTACAATGCCGATGAGATGTACATATGAATAAACTCTTAATAACAAAACATATAAGAACATTTAAAAATATAAAAATTAATACACACGTTCGACCAGACTGCATTGCAGTGCTAACCAAACCTCACTATCGATATGTGGAAATTAACAATAATATCTTTAGAGGGGCTGTCCCCAGTCAAGTTTATTATGTCCATATGAGTTTTGCTCGTGGTAAAACATGTGAGTTCATCTTCCTTGGCATAAAAAGAGTTCAAAACTACTTTTACAATTTTGTAGTGACTATTTGTCACGTGGCTGTGTGCACCAGTCCACTTAGATGCACCGTTTTGGAACGTGGTAGGCAAGTCCATTATTTCAATACTGCCAGTACTGGTCGACACACTTTAAGAATATAAAATATAAAAGAATTGTTTGTATTGCATAAATGTTACGTTAATAATTATTAGCAATATTATAGAGACATCTACATGTTACACTAACCTCGTCTTTGGCCGTTCAAGAAAATACACAAGATGTTACCTCTAGTGTACGAGCTGTCAACACCTTAACAATTACTGACATGCACGATTACACTTAACACATTGAAAAAATAATAATAGAAATACGAGCAGACAATTTGTCTCATACTTACTTGATATAGGTAATAAGGAAAGATAAAACAGACATAACAGATATCACTGCATAACACTGACCCTCAAAACATTAACACTAAATGTAAACAAAAACACGTGGCATTCGGCCTGACACGTGTGCGCTGGTAGTTGTATCAGTACATACCTGGTAGTGTGACAATCTAACATTGCATACTCATGATGCATGATGCATGATGCAGAACATTTACACGTGCAGCTAAAGAACATTTGACATTTACACTAACACTATTGGCATTGTACATGATGATGTACTCATAAAAAATAAGCATACACTGCACACTCCCTAACAACTGACATAACCGTAATACGTATCTTTATACGCCCCTGAACTTGACACATAACACACACACTGCATTGGTTCGCCGACTCAGGTGCTCCACTGTGCTGTTGTGTTGCATTTCAGACATCTCTGCTGGCACTATGTAGTGAATGGCCTGAGGCCTAGGTGCTGTCGATGTCAGTTTCTGCCCCTCTGCAACTCAAACTTCTGCCAAGTCACCACCCATTGGTACGAGCAACTCGCTCGGTACCAATCACCACCTTCTTAATTGTCGTCAAGTTAAAAATACTCGATTCGCCCCTTATTCAGTACTCGGTCTTGACCCCTCGGCCAACTCTCGCCAAAACAGAGACCATAGGTGACTGTTTATTTCTAATAAAATGTGAAGCAAGTATTAAAATGACTAAAAAATAGTGACTATTGTCCCCCAAATCCTGTCCTTTCCTTGTGATATCGCAGTCTCTTTGCCATGGTCTCTTACTTATGGAAATTCATTTAAAAAGTTTAAGACATCTAAAACATATTAAAATTTACTAAAATAGGGGCGAATTTCACACAGTCCTTCAGTCCTCTGCTGCAAGAGCACTTTCCAATAGTAATCAACACTCTCCAAATGAAACCAAAACCTTAAAATCAACAAAACCTGTTCGCCAAGGGAACATCAACACACTAGACCTTCAACTCACCAAAGTCGGATTTTTCACGTAAAATCAGGTCTTCGGCTCTACATCCATTCATGTCAATGTCTAATACAAGCTTGCATTGATTAAAAACACGTTCACCATTAAACACACATTAAAACTGTAGATCTCTCACACACTCGTGTTAACCCAAGTGGTTTCCCTCTCAATTTGTTAGCTGGCGTTCACCGGATATAATAAATTACGTTCGAGACCCTGTGGCCTTCCCACTAGCAGGAAATTCGGCATACCCGCAATCATGTTTAACAAAGCAGAGACCCCGCTACATGTCAAAGTCGTACATAATTTTATATTTGATATTTTCAGTACCAGTGATTTGTGAAATATAGGTAGATATGTTTCTATTTACTTTCATCCCATCGGTGTTGCACACAGCCATTTCTTTTCATTTATCATAATTTATTGGTAATTACAATGTTTTTCATGTGCATGGGGGTAGGCTCGGCCACTCAGCGAGCTCAACGCCAAGATGCTAGGAGTAGCAACTGAACATTATAGTGGGACGGATGTCCACGTGTGACCCCTCCGGCCAAAAAAATTTTCACAATCCTGTAGTGGAAATATACTTTAAATTTAATATACCTACTGGGACCTCGTTTGTATTACTTTTACTGGAGAGAGTGCCAACCATCAGTCTAGTCCATCTTTTACATGGCTACACTTTAAAACCACTCGTAATACCATGTAGGCTTCGCACCATTTCATAGCAGCATAAGTCCTGTCCTACTTAAAGGTTGGGAGTTCGTTTAGGATATTTACAGTAAATACTCTTCACACCTCTGTTGTAGTACTTGGGCATCAGGCTTTGAATGGGATGCAATACCAAGTTGTTGTAGAGCTGACTACTGTACTCAGGGCCGTCTGCCGATGGCCAAAGGTGGCATCCTTCCAGGGCTGCTCCCTAATTATACTTTACCAAATTAAGCATGATGCCCGGTGGATTCTTGGAGTGAACGACACACCCATCAATTAAAATAAACGAAGGCATAAAACACTGAAAAATACACTTAAAACACTTTGCAAAACACTTGAATTGGTGGAAAAAGTGGGGGCACATATCCCTGAAGTCCAAAGGCAACCCGAATGAAAACACGCATAATTTCTTAGCATAAATCAATGGGTTTTATTTAAGACTCTTCTGACAAGAGTAATATTACATTACACTTCCGGGCTTAACCTGCCAGTTGGGTAACACAGAGCAAAAAGGCAGAAGGACACAAAAACTTAAGTTGAAGTTATGCCTTCCAGGCAATGCAACCCCAGGGAAGGAGAGGGGTGGAGAGTCTTGGGCAGCTAAATAAACAAATGTTCCAGTAATTAAGAGTCAATTGCGGTGAAGTGATTAGTACAAAAGTTGATATGCTGCCCGAATGTGCGAAATGCGACCCCATTGGTCTGCACATCCACAACCTCGAGCGAGGCATAGGGATAAGACTGACTGCTCTCGTGCAGAATGCCGACTGGTGTTGACGGGCAAACAGACTGCACTGACTATTTTATTACAGACAAAATTCTGCTAACTAACACTCATGGTGCTTAAATGCTCGCATCTATTACATGAATGGATAAAGAAAAACACAAAACCCTTTAATAAACAAAAGGTTACGAATGGAATGAAGTGAGAACAAAACACGTGAAGAATAAAAAGTACAGAAAATATCAAACAGGTACTCTGAGGCCCATGGGAGCACTTAAATATGTTACAGATTTATGCAATATTGTTGTGTGACAAGGCATCTCTGAGCATCTTGAAATTTCGGCATCTTTCACTCATGCCCTATTTCACAAGAACTACATATAAAACATGTGCGCATTTGTTTACACATTTGATATGCACATGACACTTTTTCGTTGCACTTGCACTCACGGAACAAGTGCTTAACTCTGCCCCACCAGCCGCACTTGTGAAGTAGCTGTTCCGGTGTGACTGATGTGGTACACTGCTTAACCAGTGCGCACAATCGCCCGATAGAGTGCTGATCCCGGCAGTGGTCGCTGGCAACGGCAGGCAAACATGGGCTTGGGGAGAGCGGATCCCATCAAATGCCCCCCCCCCAATACTCAAGAAATTGTTTGCAGCCATCGAGTCACTGGCAGCAGGAGCACCTCCTCTGCACCCTGCAGCTAGGATGTAGCACGTAGGGCTCCCTACATGATGGCAGTACCACGTCGAGCTTCTGCTGCTGTTGTTGGGTATGCGCTCTGCAGCACTCTGTGACGTTACTGCACTTGATACAGTCCCACGGCAGATGTCTTCGCCTCCTTGAACATCTAGGTGTAGCCAGCCGGCCAAGCCGCTAACCTTGCTGTCACCTTCGTTACTCGCTTCTCCGCTTCCCTCGCTGCTGTGCATGCGCTGGCACTACTCCGGCCTTCGGGGGTAGTGCCAGGGCTGCTCCCAGCTCGTTGGCCCTAAAGGTCGCGCTTGATGGTGCTGCGCCATTGCACACCTTGACATGGGTTGTCGAGTTCACTCCTGTCAATGCCCGTGCATTGGGTGACGCCGTACCCCATACATCTCTTGCTGATACGCCTTCCCGAAGTGCTACTCCACTTTCGATTGCTGGTACTTCACCAGGGGGCTCGTCAGTGCCTCCGCCATCATGGGGCCCCTGGTCGTTCACATCTCCTACTGGCTGTTCCGGTTCCCTGCAGCCTCTATATACACTGGGAGTTCCTTCACCCCTTTTACACACCATTCCACGGTCCGTGGCGGACGTCGCGGCCTGATTACTTGCGGTGATGGCTAGACACAGACCCCTGGAGAACTCCATGATGTTTGACATCGAAGTCTCACTGGCAAAAGGTGGTCTGACCTCTGCTGGAGGTCCGGGACCACTTTCCTATTCGCTACCTCTCTGCCTTTGCTTGTCGTTAGCTGGGCCATCCTGGCTGTTCTGGATGTCTTGATCGTCCTGCCCGGGGATATCTTTGGCAGCTGCCCGGATGTCATCCCAGTGTGTCCTGTTGGTCTTTCTGTTAACTCTTACCAAGTAGGTTGTCAGTCCGATTGCTTTGATCACATGGCATGGCCCCATCCATCTCTGCACAAGTCCTGTGCAGAAATTCTTTTTCGCGGCCGACTGCTGGTGTGCTCTTACGTAGACAAACAGACCGCCCGCGAGTGTTCAGGGCGGCCTGTTACTCTCTGGTAGTCATTGATCTGCATTCTGCACTTGTCGCTCCCTCTGTTTGCGGTATCTGTGCTGGCGCTTCTGCTCTCATGTGCCACTGGTTTTCATTGTGCTACAGTCTTTCGAATGTGGGCAATTTCGCTCGCTCGGCAATGTTATGTTCTTTTATAACAGTACCTGCGCTGGGGATTTTCCCGTTGCTATGTTCACTCTGTGTCGGAGCACGAAGATTGTGGCGGGCAGGAGATACGCCCAACTGTTGTGCTGCTCACCCACATGGAGCCGGAGTTGTGCCTTCAGCTCCTGGTTGCACCGCTCTGTGGTGTTTGCATGAGGGTGGTAAACAACAGTTTTAAGGTGCCGCACTCCCCAGGTCATAAATAGCTCCCACCAATGCTTCCCGTAAAATACATCCCATTATCCGTCAGTATTTCCCTGGGATAACCCTAGCAAGCAAAGAATTCATTCTGCATTATTTTTGCTTTCTACCCCATTTTTGCCCTACTAATTGGGTATTCCTCAACCCAATGTGAAAGTTGTCTGTTACGAATAAGATAAGTCGCTTGCCCCAAGCTGATTTGGGGTATGGACCCATGAGGTCCAAACATACTGTATCGAATGGTTTTTGTGGCTGTCTCAGCTATTGCTGTTGGTTGACGTCTACCCTACATGTTTTGAATAAATTACATTTACTGCATTTTCTTACTCTGTTTCTCATGTAATGTGTTTTACTGCGCCCGAAGGAATGCTCTAGTACATTCTTCATGGCCTGTTCGGCCCCTGTATATCCCACTGTCGAACTTGAGCATGTGTGCTCAAAAACTTTTTCCTGGCATGCCACAGGCTTGTAGAGCCTCCATGTTGTTATATCGCGTAGCGAGTACATCTCTACGCTTCCCTCCACTATGCACCATCCTTCTACATGTTCCTTCTTGTATTTTTCTGTCATCTCTCAGTCGAATGCACAGTTTCCTTGCACCGTTACTACCTCGTTATACAGTTATGACACTAGCTCGCCACTTTACACAATGTTTACTGTGTTACTCTGGCTTTTGTGAGCAGTTTCTGCATGACGGGTGGCAGCACTTCCTCCCGATCTACGTCATCGATTGCCGTAACTGCTGCGTTTGGAATTCGCAACAGTATGTCCGCGAGTTCGTTCAATTTTCCTGGCACATACTCGATAATGAAATCATAAGCATGCAATAGCAGTACCCATCAGATTAGCCTGCACCAAGCTTCGCACATTCTATTCAGCCATGCCAGGCAGCAATTGACCATTCTTAAAATGAAACATCTGTATTTTAAATGTGGCTAGTACTTTCTCACTGCCCAGATTACAGTGAGGCATTCTCGCTCGTTCATATCATACTGTCACTCGGGGTTGCCAAGTTTTGTGCTCGCAAAATCAGTTATTCTCTTTTTTCCAGTATCGTTATACTGGTAAAGTAAGGCACCCACCCCCGCCTGGCTGGTGTTGGTGTGCAGGTACACGTGGTATGATGGGTCATACCTTGCTAGCGTGGGGTACAATTTGAATTTTTCTTGATATTTTGGAATGCTGTATCCTGCACACTACCCTACATGTACCACTTCTGCAGAGACAGCAAGTCCATGAGGGGTGCTGTGATTATGTTAAAGTTCTCGATGTGTTCCCACAGCAAGTTTACTAGACCATAATCTTTCTCAGTTGTTTTTGTGTTCGCGGCACTTGTTGACATTCAATCAGTCCCAGCTGTTCGGGGTTTGGCCTGTTGCCAGACTTGCTAACCATGTGGCCTAGAAAATACGGGTTGGTTTTTCCCAATTGACACTTGTTGACAGTGTACATTAAACTGTTTATCTCTATAATCTCTCCAGTACTAATAAGAGGTGATACAAGTGTTCCTCCCACATCTCAGACCAAATCACTACAATATTCATCTAGGCGAATGTGAATTCGCCTACTAGGCTGTCCATCACACTAATCATCATGCTTTGAAATATTGCTGGGGCGCATTTGAGATCAAAAGGCATGACACAGAACTGTTATCTCCCACCACCAGGGTCTGCAAAAGCTGTCTTCTTGGCAAACTGGTATTTTCCAGTAGCCACTATGCAGGTCTAGTGATGATGTTATTTTGGACCTCCCTAAAGAACTCAATGTGTCCTTGACACTGATGTAGGGGGGTATCGCGCTACACATGACCTGATTTGTGGGCCCGAAGTATAAGCAAAACCTCCACTTCCTATACTTTATTTGGTGCTAACGTGATAGCGGAGTTATACTGGTTCCTGTTTGGCTCGATGACCCTGTCTGATAGCATTTCTGCAATTTGTTGTTTTATTATACCTGCTTGGCGAGGAAGGTAACTACGTGGGTTGCTAAAATGGGCTCTTCCTTCGTTAATGGTATTGCATGGTCCACAACCATAGTCCTATGTAATGAATCTGATGTGATGGCTCCTAACAGCACCTGCATAATTATCATAATTATGGCTGTTATAGGTTATGTCTGGCTGGTCACCAGTGCTCCCTCAGTGTAGAGCACGAATTAATGCATTAGGTCATGGGCCGATCGCATAAATATGGCCCCCAGATGTGCAGACGTGTTTGTAGATGTAGTGAAGAATCGGTGAAACTATATCCATCCTGCGCCTATTCTAGTACAGGCTATCAAAGCTTCCTCTAAATGCTTATACTAATAGTTGAGGGATTGTTTCAGCCATCCCATATCGTTGCCAACACTCATTTTCTGTTAAGAGATCATGAGGCAATCTGAGTAAATGAATCAGATGCCGAACTTTCAGCGTGCTCGATTTACTTAACAAGGTGGTGAGGTTCACAGGAAGAAGTTGATAAACAGGGATATGTACAGATGAGAGGGACAAGAGATAGAAGAAGCAGCAGAATATAAGTATCTAGGGATTGTAATGCAGGGAGACCTCTGTTGGAAAAAAGAGCCAGAGAGGGTGGTTTGCAAAGGGAAGAAGGGCTCTGGGTATGCTGGGAAGGATGCTGAAGGGAGTCAGCTGTGAGGTGAAGGAGAGGGCGTATTGCACTATGGTACGGCCAATGTTAGAATATGCTGCAGCAGTATGGGACCTGTATGTGGAGGAGGAGGTTCGAGGAAGAGGAAACAACAGTGAGAAGCTTCAGAGGGTGTGGAGAAGAATGGAGTGGGGTAGGCAGTCCATGATTGTGAGGTCTGTGAGGGAGTAGAATGTGTTGAGGAAGGAATTGGTATCTGTGAGAGGGGTTGATATGTTCAGGAAGGGAGTGGAAATGGAGTTGGTTGGGTGTAGGAGAGGTGAGAGAGTTCGCCACTGTGAGGTAGCCTAATTGCGAGTGCATGTATGTATGAAAGAAGACGTGTAGTCTGATATATATATGTTTACTATGTCCAGTGTATAAATTTTTTATACTGCAAGTGGAGTTGCCCAATATCTTTGGACAGCTATGTATTGAAATGAAAATGTTTTACGGATGCAATAAAAAAAAAAAAAAAGAGAAATAACCTGGAAATATTGACAATTTATATTATTTAATTATTTGTGGTTACTGCTTGTGTAATCATTTGAAAAATATCCTGAAATTTTATAGGCGAGGAAGCTGATGCCATTATTAGCATTTACATCAATTAATCTGAGAAGGTTTTTTAAAGCGAATTCAATTGCCACTTACACAAAAGAAAACATGACCATGAACTATTCTTTAAATGAAGAGGTTATTGTCCTCGATTAAAATAATTACTTTCATACTATTTCGCAATACGACAAAGTCAGACTCATGAAAACCTTTTTTATAGAGCTCAGAGATTTTAACATTTGTATGTGAGTACATGTTTTCAGTACTTATATTCATGTCCAAAACCAGTCATTCATTTCAGAAAAATGAGTCCTTTCATAAGCATAACACTAGAATAAAAAACTCTTACAAGTGGCTTCAGTTAACTTAATAATTTTCCTGAAAGGGCCATCCTACTTTGGTAGCCAACTCTTCAATAAGTTACCACAATACCTTCAAGAAATTTGCTTCTCTAACCAAAAATGCTTTAAAAAACAGCTTACAGAATTTTTTTCTAAATTAACGTTTTATAGTGTAGATGAACATCTAAACTACGAAAAAAATATGAAATTACTGCATAACATATCTTTGTATGCATTTCTTGTTACAGTTTTCCTCGTTTCCTTTTTCTTCTGTTTCAGCAAAACGACAATGTCCTACAGCAGGTTGGAGGAGGATTGGCCAAATTTTTAAATTGTGAGAAAAAAATGTGATACCTCTACGGGTAGTTTGATATATATATATATATATATATATATATATATATATATATATATATATATATATATATATATATATATGTGTGTGTGTGTGTGTTTGTTGAGTGTGTTTTCTGTGTTTTGTTTTGTTTTAATGCATCCATAAATATTACCTTTTTTTCAATACATAGCTGCACAAATATTTTGGAGAAGTACAGTGTATAAACTTTGTATATTGTAATTTGACTTGTCCAATATCTTTGTACAGCTAGGTATTGAAAAAAGATCTTATGGATGCAATTAAATAAAACAAAACATTAACAGAATATAAGATGTAAATACAGTTTTCCGCCAACAAAAAATTTCGCTGTGATTTTATTGGCTACTTCGTCTTGACTTTACATAAGATATAAAATATAACGATCTCTTAAGACACGTCAAGACAGCACACGATCCGTCAAGACCTACACACGACAGTCATTAACTATTACTATTGATTCCATGGAATATTATCTTAAGAACACGGCTAACTTATTCTTTTAAGTCAATCGTAAACCCACCTTAATCACTTGTCCAATGGGGTCTCTTTTAAAGGACACATCCTGTACTACTCTCTGAGACTTAAAAAAACCCTATTTTGGAATTTTACCAATGATTGAAATTCGGGCTTTATTTAAAATGTTAATTTGTTGTAGTTGTGCAATGAAATTAGACCATTTGCTTGTAGATTATATCTTGTAATAATTTTTTTTGGTTTATTACCAATATTAAGTAAATGTTGCTCTATTCACTTATTCCAAAGGCTGCTAGATGTATTGATAGGATGAGTGAGGGAGAAAGGAAACATTGTTTTGGTTTGTGTATTGGGTACAGAAACAAAAATAATGGAAGAAATTTTTGTGGAATGCTATTTAGATGGAAGGATGTTGGGAAGGGGAATATTATGTCTGTGATCGATTGTAAAACGGTGAACATATGCCGTAAAAGTGCTGTACTATTCGTCAATGTTGTGTATAATATATTAGAGAGCTTCCCGGCGGGAAAATGGCAAGAAATGACGATTCTTGGCGTAAGTGCGTCAGTTGGCTGACGCACTGTGGCGTTTTGAGGGCCGATCACAAGGCGAATTGGCGGGATGCAGTAGTTCTAGATCTTGCAAATACACTAAGGGATGGTGTTTTACTTTGCAGTTTGTGTAATGTTCTTGACCCTGGCTGTATTGACATGAAAGATGTGAATCAGAAGCCACAGCTAGCTCAGGTAATAAATACATTATTTATTCATTGTATTTGGTCTGTTACAAATTTTGGCAGAGTATACAATACAGTCGAGCCCCTTGATCATGGCTCGTATGGGGATCTTTAGAAAATCCATCAACTAGGATGTTTAGATGATGGACATAAAGATAACTGATCAAAATAAAAAATTACGGCTTTCGATGTTAGCCTAATATGCATACACAAAGGTTTAAAATACATACAATTTACATGCACATACATACATAGTACTTACAAATGATTTGTTTTTGTTTTGTTTCATTGCATCCGTAAGATCTTTTTTCAATACATAGCTGTACAAAGATATTAGACAAGTCAAATTACAGTATACAAAGTTTATACACTGGACATAGTAAACACACACACATAGGCCTATATGTCGGACTACACGTATCACATATTTTTTCATATTATTTGACCAATCCTCCTCCTACATGCTGTGGTGCATCAGTTTGCTGAAAAGGAGGAAAAAGAAAACTAGAAAACCGGAACAAGAAATGCGTAGTAAGAAATATTATGCAATAGTTTGTTAGTTTTTGTGGTTTAGATATTCATCTACACATTAGAGATAAAACATTTTCAGTTGCACAACTTAACACACTCCCTTCCTACCAAGGTGTAAATATCGTGTAAATGTTGAGATCTGGGACCTTATCCTATTACATATTTCCTACAGGAACTTTACTTTGATGAAAAGTTCCAAGGATTGCAGCCACTTTTAAGGATAGGTATATGTGGGTTAGAGGTTAAACAGTTATCAGACATATTTATAGTGGGAAAAGGCCTTATATATACATACACTTGCAATTAGGCTACCGCCTGGTGGCGAGCTCTCAACTATCCTTCACCCAACGAACTCCTTTTCCACTCCCTTTCTGAATTTACCAACCCCTCTCACAGATACAAATTCCTCCCTCAACACATTCCACTCCCTCACAGACCTCACAAGCATGGACTGCCTACCCCGCTCCGTTTTCCTCCACACCCTCTGAAGCTTCTCACTGTTGTTTCCTCTTCCCCTAAACACCCCCTTACTTAGCTTGCAGTGTAGCCCTCCCCATCCTCCTTCATTCATCACTCTGTACATCCTGACTAGCCGTTCAACTTTCCTCCTGTCCTTCAATGAGCTCCACCCCATTTCTTTCATCATCGCTGATGGCCTATAGTTCCCTTCTTCCTCTCCATCTTGCCCCTGCCTTCTCCACCTACCCTTCACCCATCTTGCTGCCTTTCTCTGCACCTTTTCCAATTCTCGCACCTCCACATACGGGTCCCATACTGCTGCAGCATATTCTAACATTGGCCGTACCATAGTGCCATACGCCTTCTCCTTCACCTCACAGCTAACTCCATTCAGCACCCTTCCCAGCATACCCAGAGTCCCTCTTCCCTTTGCAACCATCCTCTCTACCTGTTTTTTCCACCTGAGGTCTCCCTGCAGTACTATCCCTAGATACTTATATTCTGCTGCTTCTTCTATCTCTTGTCCTCCCATCTGTACATGTCACTGCTTATCATCTTCTTCCTTGTGAACCTCACTACCTTAGTTTTTCTTACATTTATCTTAATTTGAGTACGCCATTTGAAAATAGTCAATACATTGTTCAAGTACCTTATTGTATACCATAGTATACTGATCTGTTGGTAGACTTTATAAGGGAACACGTTTTGCACATTGAGGTTAGGCTACATGCTAATACGGAAACACATGGCCAACCTCTTATTTTCCTTTGTAGGATTGTTTTCAACTTTTTTTAATAGCCACTGAACTTTCATAGCTTTTAAGATCATTAATCACAAAGCTTAACAGTTTATACCCCTGAAAGGTGGAATCTGATTTACCATACTCTGTCCGAACACTACATAATAATTTACTTCTTAAGTACTTAGTGTCATGATTGTGTTTGGCTCCATTTGTATCTGGTCCAGCAGGGTACTTCGACCTATACTGTAATAGTATTAGGTTATATTCATAAATTTCCTTAATAGGCAACATTTTATGGGTTCGGTATAGATCTTTGGTAGGAGTTAGTTTGGATACGTCAAAGAAAGCCTTAATGCATTTGTTTTGAATTTGCAAAGGATGGAGAATAGTTTTCCTTGTAATATCCCACAAGGAGATCATGTAGGGCCTATCTAAAATAACTGTGCACCAAGGAATCATATACATATTATTTTTTCTAATGCCTGGTTCTACACTATGCAACCTATTTAAGACATTTGCGAGGGGTAGGATTTTGTGAATCACCTGGTTGACATGTTCGCTCCACTTCAGGTGTTCGTCAATGTAAAGACCAAGATACTTAACATATTGTGCTCTCATGATAGGGTGGCCATTAACTGAAAGTTGAGGTATGTATTCTTGGAACGTTGAGCAGCTCTAAATACCACAAATTGAGTTTTCCCAGCATTTATTACAAGTCTATTAATTCTAAGGTATATCTGCGAATGTAATTTATGTGTATCAGCAATAATAGAGGCCCCAGGAACACCAACACTGATAAGTTGGGGTGAGCTTTTGTGTTTGCTTATCTGAACATACTGAAGTGGTTAGGAAGATAATTTCTAATAAGCTTTAATGCCACACCCCTTACTCCATAGTACTCCAGCTTTTGTTTTAGTAACTTATGGCATGGTCGACCATATCAAAAGCCATGCACAGTTCTGTAGATATGGCACCAGCTACCTTGTTTTGGTCTAGAGTTATTTTAATGCTGTCAACTAATTTTGTTGCTGAAGCCTCAGTATTATGGGTTCTTTCGAAAGCCATACCGACATTTAGTTATAATATTGACTTATAAAAATTCAGCTAGTCGTCGTTTGATGGCAGTTTAAAAAATTTTATTGATGACACTTCGCACTAAGATTGGCCTATAGTTATTTACCGATTTGTTATTTTCTGATTTAATAATGGTATGACATTGGCTAATTTAAGTAGGCCTATACCTGAGTAGACTCCATCAGTACCTAAATGACGTATTTAGCATAGGTATCAGTAAAATTTTACATGATTTTACTATTTTAACAGGAATGTTGTTAGGGCCTTGGCTTTTTAGTTGGAGTTTATTTATGATACCATAAATTTTCCTTTCATCCACAAGTGCCATAAAAATGGATAATGGATATGTGTCTTAAGTTTGCAGTTTGTTAATATTTAATTCAGGAGTGCCAGGAAAACTTTTAGAGAGATTAGTGCCAACTGTAGGGAAATGTTGACAAAGAAATTTGTTATTTCTTGTGGATTATGTATCGCTTTGTTATCCTGGGAGCAAAGGGATTCTATGGTGGAACATCTTACGAGTTTTCCTGAGGATGCATTTAATATTTTGCCAGACTAGCTTATCATTGTCCGAGCAGTTTGTGAATATTTTGTTGTATTAGTTAGCCCTAAGATTCCTTTTGCGTGAGGTTATTCTATTATTTGACTTAGCTGAGACTTGCTCCAAGCAAAAATCTTTTCCTTTTATATTTTTTGAACAATAGGTCCCTTTCCTTTACCAATTTCAGAATATCACCGGTGGCCCAAGAAGTTAAGAGTATACTTATTCATGTATATTTCCTTTTACTTTTGATAGTTACAGAAACCAGCTGAATAGAGTCAGTAATAGCACTTACTATATTTAAGAGGTGTAAGTTTACATCAGAGGCAGTAGCAGACGGGTACAAAATATTGCATCTTATTTTTTTTTTTCAAAATTTTTGTTGTTTGTAGTAATTAGTTCTGATGAAGACACTGTCTTGTTTAGGGTCAGCATGCATAGATAGTTGAGCTAAGATAGCATGGTGGTCACTTATTTCTAAATTTATCATGGAGATATTAATTAAACCATTCATTAGTTACATTAGACAGAAAGTGACCTATTACAGTTGATGAATTATCAACTACTCTAGTGGGTAGGTTGTTCAAGATCTGAAAGCTGTTGATACTGCTTGTTGTAATTAAGGCCTAAGGATTTGACAAGGAGTGATTCCTGATGTTGACATTAAAGTCACCAGCAACAAAGCTAATAATAGACTTTCACTCATTTAGATCCTTGCCAAATACTCACAGATATTCATTGATGCTATCTGAAGGTGGTTTGTAATACCCTCCAAAACTGACTTTGTAATAGTTTCCCAAATTATTTAATTCAGCCCACACTGAGTAGTGGCCCTTGTGTACCAGTATCAAAGTGAGTAATAATAATAATGCATACATACATACACTCGCAATTAGGCTACCACCTGGTGGCGAACTCTCTCACCTCTCCCTTACCCGACCAAACTCCTCTTTCACTCTCTTCCTGAACTTTCCAACTCCCCTCACAAATACCAATTCCTCCCCAACGCATTCAACTCCCTCACAGACCTCACAAGCATGGACTGCCTACCCCGCCCCGTTCTCCACTACACCCTCTGAAGCTTCTTACTGTTGTTTCCTCTTCCTCTAAACACTCCCTTACTTAGCTTGAAGTGCAGCCCTTCCCATCCTCCCTCATCATTCACCACTCTGTACATCCTGACTAAGCGTTCAACTTTCCTCCTGTCCCTCAATGAGCTCCACCCCATTTCTTTCATCACTGATGGCCTATAGTTCCCTTTTTCCTCATCATCCTGCCCCTGCCTTCTCCACCTACCCTTCGACCATCTTGCTGCTCTTCTCTGCACCTTTTCCATTTCTCGCACCCCATCTCCACATATGGGTCCCATACTGCTCCAGCATATTCTAACATTGGCTGTACCATACGTCTTCTCCTTCACCTCACAGCTGACTCCATTCAGCATCCTTCCCAGCATACCCAGAGCCCTTCTTCCCTTTGCAACCACCCTCTCTACCTGTTTTTTCCACTTGAGGTCTCCCTGCAGTACAATCCCTAGATACTTATATTCTGCTGCTTCTTCCATCTATTGTCCCTCCCATCTGTACATGTCCCTGTTTATCAACTTCTTCCTTGTGAACATTTATCTTCATTTTGTATTCCCTAGTACACAATTATATCTTGTCAATGTCTGCCTGCAAATTTCCCCTCCCCTCCTACTTCTGCATATCTAATTTCCAGATCTATAATGCCTCCCATAGCATAATTTCTACAAGAGAAGCATCCAGTATAACCAGTTAATCTGTAATACTGAGCATCAATAGTTTTTAGCTAAGTTTCTGAAACAACAATAACAGCTGGGTATTGGCTTAGTTGTGAGTTGCAAACCTTTAATAGGGCTACCTGGTTCGTCTGCTATACCTTCTC
The DNA here is from genome assembly GCA_029891345.1 of Dryococelus australis. Taxonomy (NCBI): domain Eukaryota; kingdom Metazoa; phylum Arthropoda; class Insecta; order Phasmatodea; family Phasmatidae; genus Dryococelus; species Dryococelus australis. The sequence continues at coordinate 225,352,785 of CM056994.1, forward strand.
GTTTTGCGGGTTGCATTGCAGGCCATCTTTGTGCACTACACAACGATAATAAAAGCGCTCTCGTATTACGGAGCGGCCCATGAGCATGTGGACAAGGGGCAAGGGGAAGATAAGTAATGAATGAATTTCAGTAGCACAGCAGGTAAAGGACTTTGTCCCATAACGTGTAAAATAAAAGTTGAAATAGAAGATGTTTCACCTTTGTGCCTCCTCGCTGAGTTATGGACACGTGTTCCTGAGCTATTCGGTGTAAGGCACATGTTTGGGTGTAGTTTTGTACATTGGCAATCTTTTAGACCCAGATTTTAATTGTATAACATCAAAGCAAAGTTTGTTCTAGTGCAATCTAACCGGGCGTCGAGACTGTTTCGAAAACTGCAAGACATCTCATTTGCCACTTTTTCTCCTAGCAAATAATGTATAATATATATGTAAACACACAACTATTTTTGAACTCATGGACATCAGTAAATAGTATATTTGAACTGTAAACAAATTTTATATATGCCGGCAATTAATTTATACGTTACATATAAATGGGATATAAACACTAAGTGCCTTCACCAGTGTGAATGTAATAAAATTGTGGTAGAATTGCCTACAAAAATTCATTAATTAACACTGATTGTTTTTTTAAAATAAATTTCAATTTGCATGCTGTAATTCATATTGCGATTTTCCTTCACAGATGGAAACCTCGTTCGCACCCACAGTGTTGGCGACACCGGTTCATTGTGACTGTGAATAGGCATTGTTCTATCTAAAGAAAAAGCGTAACTTTGTTTAAAAAATACATATTTTAATAATAATTTTCATGTGCGTTTGGGCTAAAATTAAGAGTCCTTGTCTTATTTTCAATTCTGTGTAACCAGCACATCAATAGAACCTTATATTTCAGAAATATTTGTGGCATAATTTTAAGTGATTCACCCAGTATATGAATTAAAATAACCACTTTCAATTATATTTTTTTTTTGCTTATAGTATATATTACAAACATCAAACATGCATCTACAATTCCTTTTTAGTTAGGTGTTTTGTATTACAGTACCACACGAGCATGAGGCTTTTATAAATCATTTCAAAAACCAGTGAACCAATTTCCAACCAAATATTGTTATACTTGTAATACTTTACTAAGTCTTGTAGGTACACGTTTGGAAAGCCAAAAGAAGTAGATTGACAATGTTAAAATACTGAGAAAGGAAATACCAAATAGTTCAAAAGCATACAGGAGATGGTGATGGATGTATTTATACTAGTTCCTCAAAGTTAATATCACGTTCCATTAATAAATGTATAAGAACTAAATGAATGAAACAGAAAATATTTAAGACAAATTAGAAAACGGGGTGCAGGGACTAGTGATATGTGTTCTATACCCTCTCCTATCTCAAAACATCTCTCAGCTTCCAGCTGGTACACCTAGTTTACTCAGATGAGGCTCTGGTTATTATAAAGAGGTGGGAGAGGGGGGCGGAAATTTGCAGGCGGACATTGATAAGATATGGTTTGGACCAGAAAAAATAAAATGAAGATAAATGTAAGAAAAAACTAAGGTAGTGAGGTTCACAAGGAAGAAGATGATAAGCAGGGACATGTACAGATGGGAGGGACAAGAGATAGAAGAAGCAGCAGAATATAAGTATCTAGGGATTGTACTGCAGGGAGACCTCAGATGGAAAAAACAGGTAGAGGGTAGTTGCAAAGGGAAGAAGGCCTCTGGGTATGCTGGGAAGAGTGCTGAATGGAGTCAGCTGTGAGGTGAAGGAGAAGGCGTATGGCACAATGGTACGGCCAATGTTAGAATATGCTGCAGCAGTATGGGACCCGTATGTGGAGGTGGAGGTGCGAGAACTGGAAAAGGTGCAGAGAAGAGCAGCAAGATGGGTGAAGGGTAGGTGGAGAAGGCAAGGGCAGGATGATGAGGAAGAAGGGAACTATAGGCCATCAGCGACGATGAAAGAAATGGGGTGGAGCTCATTGAGGGACAGGAGGAAAGTTGAACGGTTAGTCAGGATGTACAGGGTGGTGAATGAAGAGGGAGGATGGGGAGGGCTACAGTGCAAGCTAAGTAAGGGGGTGTTTAGAGGAAGAGGAAACAACAGTGAGAAGCTTCAGAGGGTGTGGAGGAGAACGGAGCGGGGTAGGCAGTCCATGCTTGTGAGGTCTGTGAGGGAGTGGAATGTGTTGAGGGAGGAATTGGTATCTGTGAGAGGGATTGGTAAGTTCAGGAAGGGAGTGGAAAAGGAGTTGGTTGGGTGAAGGAGAGTTGAGAGAGCTTGCCACCGGGCGGTAGCCTAATTGTGAGTGTATGTATGTATGTATACACAACAAATCTTGTATCTTGCCGTTGAGGATATTATGTTATCAAAAAGTTGTGTGAACAATGTTGTCGGTTGAACTATGTTTTATATATATATATGTATATGACACACACATACACACATACACACGCACGCCTTTGTTCACATGAAATTTAGGACTTGAAATAAATATTGGGTTCTCTAGCCACTGAGCTACTGCGGCCCCACTACGGGTCCTCTACCCACTGGGCTACTGCGGCCCCACTATCGGGTTCTCTACCCACTGAGCGACTGCGGCCCCATTATCAGATTCTCTACCCACTTGGCTACTGCAGCCCCACTATCTGCTTCTGCACCCACTGAGCTACTGCGGCCCCACTATCGGGTTCTCAACCCACTGAGCGACTGCAGCTATTTGGAAGGAATGGACAGCCCATAGACAAAAAATAAAGGAGAAATGACGGAATTTTTTTTTAGCAATGCTTTCTTATGCAGTAATCCTAAGAAAAGTTTAATCCAGTACCTATGTACATCCCTGATGATCATCATATTTTCAGAACCGTTTGAGATATTTTCCTGGGATAAAAAGTAGCGTATGTCACTCTCCGGCCCTCCAACTATATCTGTGCAAAAAAATCATGTCAATGTGTTTCTCTGTTTTGACGTGAAAGAAGGACAAACACGCTTTCGCGTATATATAGTAGTAAGGATGTATGTATAAATAATTTTTTATTGAAATAATGTCAAATCGTAGGACGTGTTAATAATAAATATGGTATATAGTAATTAAGTCTCAATGTTTCAATTGTACCATAGTATACCGAGGAAAAAATTTGTTATAATTATCACATTCTTCAGCAGGAAACAATACATAATTTAAAACGACAAATCAACTTTAGTTATTTTACCTCCAAAATTTTAATATAACTAAATTTGAAATACAAAACATCATTGAAATAAGTGTCAACCGCATTGCACAGACCAATGAAATTATTAAAAATCCTAATGCAAAAGAACATGTAATAATGTGCGCAGTATTCTATTTTAAATGTATCATCGAATGCCTTGTTACAGAGAATATAAATTAAAACTACAGCTACAATAATTGATGAGACAATGAGTAGATATAAGTAAGTGATAGCCTATACAATATATTAACCCTTTCAGTCACAGTGGAAAAATATATATGACGTTTCTCAAGTAACTGGTTTTATTTATCAGTTCTGTACTTAGTAGCCAGCATGTATGAAGCAAATGAAAAAATTGAGTGTTTTAGAATTTGCGAGTGTCTGAATTTTTGGAGGAAAATTTTGTCACTTAAGATTTACACGTATTCATTTCATATAACTGTCGTTACTAATGGGTATTATTGGAGGTTGGCAGCTCTGGACTATTATAAACAACTGCCACCAAGAACCTTACGCACAAGCGCATTATTATCGGTTTTTTATGTTAGACAGAACGTAATGTTGATACTGTGCTTTGAGGATATGTTGGGATTCTCTTATAATCCGACCACGAGCTTGATGAGAATCTACAATTTTTGGAGGGAGACACTCTATGTAGAATACTGTCAGTTTTGGAAAGATCATTTCCTGCCATATATCTTTCCTTATCTTCACTGTGTCGATCAACAAACCTGGGTACATACAATATGTTTTCATAAACATTATTGTTTACTGACATTTTCCTACAGGAAATTTTTTAGGTGATGTTATTGAGACGTAATCGTCTATTACAAAACTGGAATACTGCATGGCTATAATCATGGGTCTCTCTGGCATGTTAATTTTGGGGTAGACGAAAACATTATTGGTGATAATAAGTAAAAAAAATATATATATATTTATAACAAACACATTTGATTTGCAAATAGGTTGAGTGTTGAGGTAATACCACAACTTGAACAATTTTACTTCCGATTATATTAGATAACACAATGTTTTTTCCTACATTATATATATGCGCGTGAGGCCACACAGTGGTGAACTAGTAAGACCAATCACCTCTTATAATGGCCACCCGGGTTTGAATCCAAAGGGGTCACACCATATTTTAGTATGTGGGAAATGTGGCAAATGTTTACGTAGGATTTTTTTAAGGGTACCCACGTTTCCCTCCTCAATGAATTCCATTGTTATTTCATCCCTATGTGATCACATTCCGTTCATTATTCTCCCTCCTCTTGGCACTAGCCACCTCAAATCACGTTCGCTGGTCCTGCCTCAAATGGGAACAATAAAAGGTTAAATTGTGTTAAATATGCTTTAAAATTCACTATTAATACCACTGAAGTTTCTTTATATAATCAAATTACACTTAGCTTCATTTAGCCATACTCATAAAATGATGAGTATAAATAAATAAGTTTTCTTTTTCTTTTATAATTTTTGACTTACCTTTCGGTGTCCATATAGCAAAGTAACAGACTTCACATTCTGTTATGTTAAGTTGGCCTTGAACTTGGTAGAAATATGGATGTTTTTCTTTCAACCTCAATGTGTCACTTTCTTTATGTAGAAATTTAAGCTTTCCTGCAGTGAAAGCCTCTTCTGGAGACATATATTTTTCTGAGGAACGATATTTTATCTCCATAACTGCATTTTCTTCTATGACGCCATCAGGGGTTGCGCTAAGATAAGGGTACTCTTTTTGATTAAAGGAACCACACTTTTCAATTTTTTTCCCAATTATTTCATTGACTGAAAGCAATGCAGGTGCCTCCATTTCTATACCCCATCTTGTATCTGCATTTCCAAAGTGTGTCGGATAGCGGATATATTCTACTACAGAAGCACAAGAAGTCATGGTTTACATTTTACATATTTTACCTAAACATGATGCAGAGATACGTTTTTGTCTTTGCTCTCTCCATTCTTGTGAAGTAGTTTGCTCTTTTGTGTTACTTTGTATTGCCCTTCTTCTTTCATCGGTACACTCATGTAAAGATCTCAAATACTCTTCTTTTAGGACTGCAAGCTCATCATCAAAGGTGTCTGATAAAGACTCTGTTGTTATGGTCCTTAATGCTCATCTGGGCCTGTGCTACTATACTTCAGTGATCTTTTTGCAACTGACAGCGTAATTTAGTGCGGGACCTGTTCTGAGCAATATATTTCTTTGTAAAGACTCCAGGACTCCTATTAGTCAATGTTTGGTGTACAAGTCTATGCTTCACTCTTTGAGTTGAGTGCCACAACTGCACACTGACTTATTCCCTAGAAGGAAAAATAAAAATTGTGAAATAAGTACGAAAACATATATCATGTATCACATACTAAATGCTTTAAGCTTAATGGTGACTGTTCTTTATCACCAACATTTTTTTTATAAGATACATAACACAGGCGTATTTTATCACTGAGTCATATCAAAAAAATTATTTCTATGCGCTGTAAGTTATGTCATCACAGATGTCAACTTTCTTATTATGCTATTTAATATTTGGTACTAGGTGTTTAGATTAACACCATAGGCCACATTGTTTAAAATATAATAATAATTAATTTATAAACAATTATACAAGTCTGTAAACATCAGAAGCTTATAAAAATGTAAAAACGCAGTAAAATGATCAGCTATGTATATTTTCCATGCACCATTCCATTCGCGCTTTCAAATATTAAACAGCTCTCAAATATTTGAGGTATGTAAAAAAATTTTGGGGCAATACTCAGGTATTTATACAATGAGGTTGGCTGAAAACAATACCACACACTGCTGACAGATTGGAAATTGCAGCAAACGTTGCAATTACATAGGATGAAAAATTATTTATTGCTGTAAGTATCAACCATATATTGAAATTTACTGGTGTTACCTGAAATGACTGGCGCATGCTGAAGTTAATACGTTTTCCACCTATAGTATTGGCAACCAAAGAATTAAATTGCTCCACACAGTTGTTGTCAACATATTCAATTAAACTGTTTGTATGGTGAGCAATCCTGTTCAATGCTGACTAAATTTCAGTGAAAATCCCAGTTTCTTTCATAGCATGAACCTCATTACTTTCTTCTGGCCTTGGACTTACAAAAATATCCTCTCTCAGGACAATGAGTGTGGTCGCCAAATACATGATAAGGACCATTCAAAATGTCTTTTCTCAACTGTTTGCAGCTAACGTTTCGAGGAAGGCCTTCAGATTTTCTGTGTTGTATAGCTTATGTTTTGTCTGATCTTACTTCTCTGTTGAACTGTCCCAATATTTTTATTAAGTGATAATTCCCGTAGCCTGTTAGCATAATTTTGTAGAATATTATTTCTGCATTCTATTTTTTCAACGAGAAAATCTGGTTCATAAGGCAAAGATTCAATCAGTTTCTTATGAACACTGCTATCCCAGTCACCAATTAATCTTCATAGAAAAATATTACCAAGAAAATTAAATAAATGACATCAATTGTATAACATTTTAAAATATTTGTAATTTGCAAATCAGTTAAAAATTTGAGTTAGTAAAATGTTCTACTACCACTTACTTGATTCCATGTAGCGGAACAGTTTTTGTGAAACCTGTTACAATCCCATCGGCTTCCATTGCAGTTGACACTCCTGTCCAATTCTTGTGTTCATGTGTGAATGTAAAAAAATCTAATGTCTTACATCATTTCTCGATGAGAAATAAAGAGAAAGAAATATATAAAAGATTTTAATGAATTTTGTATTACTTATTACAAATGTTTCATCCGTTTCAAACGTTTAGGAGTACTTTCAAGAATATGCAGTTGCAAAAATCTTTATGTTAGCGCCTTTGTTCCCGGTTGCTCGCATACGAAAGACCCATTTCGCGTGTCTGCCACTAGACTAATACTAGTTTGAATACGAACTTCGTAAAGCAACTCATGGGAAGTGTACAAGAATAGCAAAAGCTCATTTAATACTCCTTGTTTCAGACTAAAATACAATTTGTATAACATACTCTTAATTATTAATATTACTGAAAGTAGGTGTGAAAGAAAGTAATATCATACTTACAAAGACTTCAACAGCTTGGCTTTCCAGGCTTGCACCGCTATTCTTCTGATGGATTTACGCAGTGTTGATACGGTTAATATTCTGTGGGTAGTTGCCTTTGCCAGTGTCAGTAAATTTAATTTTAACGTTGCCAAAGTATTTTCCTGACATGACCACACAAAATAATGTACACTTTACAAAACACTGCACTGCAAAGCACTAGAATAAAGCATGACAGATTTTGGAGTACTCACTTCCTTATTCTACCCTCACGAACCATAACATGCATCATCTGGCAGAGTAACGGAGGATTACTGCTAATAGCCTCTCCCTCGGTAGACACTGATGATTCACTACCTGAACCTGGCAAGGCAGGTACATGGCCATCTTCCCACCAATAGTATGTACGCTCTCCTGTAAATTTTGCCCTTGCACCAAATATTTTTTAACAATATTCACTTTTGTGGCGTTCCTGTTCAAGATAAATATATGCCGCCGCTGAGTTTTTTTAGCAGAAAGTTACATATTTCTTGCCAAAAGAAACCTTTTGTACTATTAATGTATAGCCTGTTTTCTGGAAAGATTCAAAAATTAAAACTTTAAATTAAAAAAAATTGAAACAAAAATTGATATATTTGGCTATAGCCACAGCTTCACATTATCATTTCTCATACATAGGTTTTTGTTTCAAGTTTATATCTTTGAAATTGGCTTCTCTAAATGTAATTTCATTAACTGTATTTCCCTATACCCAGTTCTCACTGATGTCAAACCAGGCAGCAGCCTTAAGCTATTAAATTTATTTATTAGGCTTCACGAGTTAATGAGTAGGAAGTTGATATATTTCAGGTTAGACTCACCTCGTTTGTCAGGAAAAATTAATGTAAGATCACTATAATTGGTATTTAGTTGACTTTCACTAAAACTATCGACTTCAATATTATGAACACAGCCACAAAACCCCGCTTCTTCTTTAAACCCGAGATCATTCTCTTCCATGAGTGTTCTTGGTGGCTTCCGCGAGGGACCAGGTATCCACTTGCAGAGGTATTTGATTGTCGTGTTTCTTGACATATATTTTCCCCCTAAAAGTCCAGGCTGCTACAATATTTCCTCTCTTCTTCTCCTCAAGGGTATGGGAAAGTAACTGCTTATTATACACGGTTAAGTGATTGTTAAGGTAAATCTGTGCAGCTGCGCCCTCAATGCCCACTTTGTTGGTATACAAAGGTCCCTTGGTCTTGTGTTTAGCCATTAATGCAATCTTGTCCTCCTTACGCACAAACGTTGCAATCATAGAAGGTGCTATTTTAGGATTCTTAGTTGCCATAACCTATGGCATCCATCGAGGTCTTGGTCCAGAATAGGGAAACCGACAACCTCATCTATCTTGTTTACTATTGACTTGCAGTCTTAATTTTCTGTCTGTGGTACACCCCTGATGTCGACATGTATTGTTTGCCGTCATTTTGTAACTCAAAAACCAAATCTATGTCTCTTCTCTGCTTTTTGAACCTATCACTTATATGTTCTTGCTCCTTCTTTATCTTCCCAAACTCACTTTTAACGTTCGTAAAATTGGCAAATTTGTTTTCCAGTTCCAATCTCAGTGCTTCTATGTTTTGTGTTCAGCTTTGAACAGCCACTTGTAGATATTCCATTTAGGCCACATGAGTGGCATTGCAGCTATCACAGATGTAAGGCGACAAGCTTTTTTCTACCTTTTTTCAAGCTTTTTTTACCAATGCAGCTTGTGTGAAACCACTAGTAGCAGTTCAGCTCACAGCACAGGGCTTTATCAGGTTCATTTACAACTTTCTTACAGGAACCACAATAATCATCTAGACCGTCCGCCATCTTGGAAATAAAATAGTTGCATTTTACAGTAGTAATTGGTATTCTTTTATTACTTAAAATTATAATGATTAAAAATCCATCTTTTTTGGAGGAAACGTTCGAGAGGTATGCAAACTATATATTTGGCTTTTACAATGATTACCTTGTTGATAATTAGTGAGGGGTTGAAATATGTCCCATGCAAACAGTATAAAAAATATACAGTACGATGCATTCAGCACCTTTATTTACATATACCATTTCAAATGAGAAAATAGTCTTTGTGCAGCTTTGAGGGAGGGGTGTGGGGGAAGCAGTGTAGTGGAGGGATCTCCTGAATACTTGCCGTTGGAAGCAGGGAAACCATCTAACACTGCTGTAGCTGTATGTACAAAACTGATAACATCAGTCTAGTATGAAATTTTTAAATAGCCTACTGTTAATGCAATTTACGTTTTTTTTCAACAGATAATAATGCACGTACAGAACAGCTCTTGCCTAACTACTCTGCCATTGCCACTACTGAACTTAACAATTCCACCCCTTTTTACAGTGGCAATGGATTCACCCGTTGTGCTTTGAACTTTTGCACATTATTTTCTCATTTGGATTTCACTCTTCTCATATTAAATGCAAGAAGACTTAACTTAACATAACTTCACAATAGGTGAATCACAGGGTTCGGAGTCGCAGCCGACAGTCAATTAGTCTTGGGAGTTAGACTTCGGCGAGAAGAGAGAGGCTAACTGCTTATTGCTGTGTATATCAGGTGAATAATTTTTATTTCAGTCGTGAATAATTTAAGAAATGTTTAGAAGTAAGTGAGAACTTAGTCGTATTGGTTTGTGGCTTTTGCTTTAAGAGTTCATTTTATTTTGGATTTAGGTCTTAGAGGTTTGTACTTAGTCTTGACGTCATTTTGTTTTGATAGCCATTCTCTTGCGAGTGTTGTGTGTTTTGTTTACAATTTAAGGCTTTCGTAACTATTAGCTCGTAGTATCTTTCTACCTATTGCTTATTGTGTTAGTTTTACTGATAATTATTGGCTAATCAATAATTGGTGATGAATTATTTATTTACATTCATATGGTTGATGCATTACATTTTCCCTTTTATTTACATAGAGATTACAACTCGTTAACCTCATATATTTCTACGTAACCCGTGGAGAAGGGTCAAACTCGGCAGCATCTTTCATGAGTGTCCTTAGATTGCCAGTACCTTGGAAGGCGATTCTAAACACGTGAATATAAGGTTGTGAAAGCCGTCAAGAAGGACATGCACCCCCCCCCCCCCCCCTTCTCAATGAAATCCTACAAGCCGCCACTTGTGAAGTGACGTCACACCTCTCACGCCAGCCTCCCCAAAGTACGATGACTAACCAGGGTAAACTATCACGAAGTGTCTAACACTCTGTCACAATCCACCACATCTGCCATGAAGCGCCCCACAACTGTCACAAGGGGCCCAGAATATAGGAAGCAGAGTGCAGGTGTTTTACCCCTGCTTCCGCAGACGTAATTATCCCAAGGTTGAGAGCACTATATAAGACCATGCACACCCGAGGTCGGGAGTAATTTCCTTCTCCAGTAGCTCGCCTCAACACTTTGTGTGCTGGGGCTCTCTACTGACTACCAGGTATTCTAGATCTTCAGCAGCCACTAGTGGCTGCCACCACCAGTTACCAGAGGCATGTTACGTTGCAGTTTCTACTGGTTCAGCAGTCGCCTCTACTTGCTGGTATTCGCAACTACATCCACTACCCTTAAATGTAGTGGCCCCCTTTTTTGTAAAGTCTCTTCTAGACGTCCCATGGGTAGATTAGCTGCGACCGAGCTATTTTCATAGCCATCAAAGTCATTCGCCATCTTGTTTAGTCTAGGAGCAGGTCGCCTACACCTGTTTACCATACGTTCTTTCCATATCATACTCTGCATGGTTAGGAGGTAGCACACCTCACTGTATTTATTTTTCTTAATAAATACATTTTGTTTCTATCCCTGAGTGTTTGTATTCTGGAGGTATTTCCTATGATCACTAGAAAATATATTACCGTACGATGTAAACCGAGACCGGGTGTTGTTAAAGAAATACGGACCATAGAGTTGGCCTGCAGGTTCCCTTCAGGAAGCTGTACATCATACACACACACCATTCGATGGTTACCCATTCTAGACACTTCAGTGGGTAGAAATGTACAGCCATAACCACTAGGTACACATCCAAGAGGGGCGAGACAGTCGACTCAGGTTGTACTGCTACCGGAGCGTTTATAGATCTGAAAGGAGTTTTACCTGGGTCTGAAGGCCTAACCCCTGTTGCGACCTCACCTGATAGTGGTAGAAAAATGGCCCACATGGTTCACTGCCCTAGGTTTGCGCGCCAGTGGTGTGGAACTGATTGGGGTATTGAGCTCGTGTCGTCAACCACTATTAGCTTTACACTTAGCTAGTGATCTGTCTAGAGTTAATGTTGATCCAGAGTGTACTTAAGTGTCGACAAGACCTCTATACCTTTTGGGAAAAGGCACTGCTCACAGAGGGAGGAGCAAAAGGCGGCATGTACCACCACCAAGCGAGTGTGCATATCTGACTTGTCTGCCCTTAGCTAACAAACGGGAGAGAGCTCAGGTCGCCCGTCAACTGGAGAGGCCTTCCTCTCCAGTTTATAAGTTTGTTTATTACTCTGCTGACATTCGCCTGGCCTATGATTACCATCCCGTTGTCCGTGCTCTGTTAGCGGGCACAAAAGCCAGGTGCGGGGTAGCCAAGCCCTTGTTCTGGAGCCGTGAAGTAGAATAGTGGAATCAACAGTACTGTGTTGGTCAGCACAGTACAACCGCACGTCCTCTCCAAGAGTCGCCAGTTCCAGCCAGCAACAGCGTCCACTTCAGTGACCGAAGCAGTCCCTGGTAAGATAAGTATACCAAAGCAAGCCAGTGTCCCAACCATACATATTATAGTTTCAGCTGTGGTTGACTTTATACCCAGTTGCTAACCGACACAACCAGTACAATATCAAGCCGAAAACCTAACCCAATAGTGTAACTCCAGTTATAACCAGAGTATGCCTGACCTAGCACACATAAACCACATTGACAGTGTCATTAGTTCTCTAGGGCAACATGTGTCTAGGTAAAGTAAGTCTTGAATAATTGCTGAGATCAGTCAGTTCCTAGATAGTATTATTGAGCGTTTTTAATAACTGTGTTGGCGTTTACATTGCTGGTTATACTGGTTTACCTATAATGCATACATCCTTTCAGAATATTTCAAACACAAAAGGCTTTGAGACTGTTTTCCTTTTTGTAATTATTACTGTAGTGAACCTCTCATACCTATTTATTCTAGTAATAAGATTGTAACTTTAATTATCATTGAATCACTATTGGAGTTTGTTTGAATAATTACTTTGCTGATAATGATTTTAAAAGTTAAACTTAATTGAATAATTTATGTAAAGGAGTTTGGATTTCACAAGTAGTTGTATAAATTACATTTTTGTTTTTCTCATTATTATTATTATTGCCTTTTGAGAAACAGCAGTTTTATAAGCATAATTAAAGGTTTTGATTGAAATTATTTTCTGCAGCTAGTCTATCCGATTACACTTTCTATACAGGAATTTTTTAAATTTTATCTTTGTTTTTATGAAAGCTAGAAAATTTATGTAACAGTACTGCATTTAAATACTTGGCGTTTTTGCTTGTTCACATTGTTCCTTCAGTCATTTGTTATTCTTTCCTTCTCTCACCCTTTTATTATAATCGACTCCCGTCTACTGTGGTCGTATAAAATTTTTAAGCTCATGTTTAGGAATCTCTCCTCTCAACTAGAGACGATGAGGCTTATTTTATAATTTGAAGTGGTTTTTGACTAGAAATAGTAGTGATGTACACTTTGTGTTACATCCCTTACAGCACCCCGAAACCACGGAAAGATCCCATCCCCCATTTACCTTGAGCATTGTAAAGTGAGGACCCCCATCCCTTTATAGCCCCCCCCCCCCCCTCTTTTACCATTTTACTACCTCATTCTGAATTTTTTTTACACTTTGGTAAGTGCCTCATTGAGATAGGTGAAGGAGAAGGCGTATGGCACAATGGTACAGCCAATGTTAGAATATGCTGTAGCAGTATGGGACCCATATTTGGAAGTGGAGGTGCGAGAACTGGAAAAGGTGCAGAGAAAGGCAGCAAGATGGGTGAAGGGTAGGTGGAGAAGGCAGGGGCAGGATGATGATGAAGAAGGGAACTATAGACCATTAGTGGTGATGAAAGAAATGGGGTGGAGCTCATTGAGGGAAAGGAGGAAAGTTGAACGGCTAGTCAGGATGTACGGGGTGGTGAATGAAGAGGGAGGATGGGGAGGGCTACACTGCAAGCTAAGTAAGGGGGTGTTTAGAGGAAGAGGAAACAACAGTGAGAAGCTTCAGAGGGTGTGGAGGAGAACGGAGCGGGGTAGGCAGTCCATGCTTGTGAGGTCTGTGAGGGAGTGGAATGTGTTGAGGGAGGAATTGGTATCTGTGAGAGGGATTGTTAAGTTCAGGAAGGGAGTGGAAAAGGAGTTGGTTGAGTGAAGGAGAGTTGAGAGAGCTCGCCACCGGGCAGTAGCCTAATTGTGAGTGTAAGTATGAATGATTATGAGGTAGAGCCCAGACTTTTTCCTAAAATTTATAAGAATTTTAGGTGTTTGTGGACATTATTACAGGATATTGAAGTGTTAATACGAAGGGCATCTGGATGGCCCACCAAACAGTCCAGTTGTGGAGGCTTTTGACTCCTTGCTATTGTATTCCGAATGAGTTAGTTTTGGGATATGAGAGATTATCTTAACACATATAAGTTATACTTTTCTCTTTTCAACGTTATTTAATTACCATTATTATTTTTTAAATAATTATTTTTCATGTCTGATATAGTTGGTTTTTATTATCTGGCAACCCAAAATTATTTTCTTATCCCCCTTAAACTTCCACCATCACCACAATATATTATTGAAGAGTACCTGATTCTGTGAAGTTAGGAAATGTGTTTGATTAGGATTATAGCTGCAGCATGTATTAAAAATCTCAGTTTAAATTAACTTCTTCTTCTGTGTATTTCTGTTAACATTGACTTGAGAAATTGTGTTTGGTTATGTGGTTTATTATAAAAAAATGTTTGAAACAATGAAAAAAAATATTTATTACGACAATTTTACTCAGCAGTAATGAAAAGTTTTAAAATCAATTTGTAACTCAAAAACTGTCACTATTACTGAAGGTCATGTTGCTGCTATTAAGACATCAGTAAGTGGCATCTGAGTTGAAAATTCATTTTACTTTCGTCTGCCGACTGTGTACTATTACAGTTCCAGCATAGAATTTTATTTAAAATCTTTTGGTTTGAGTTTTCATGTAATGTTTATATTTTTTGTAATTTTACCCTCAGCCCCAAGTAATTATTTTTCTTGTATATCAATGCAATTTTAATGGTAGCTGTATACTATACATCCATTTTTAATAGGGACATGATTTTCAGTATTTCTTAAAATTCAAATTTTGTAATATTGTTTTTTGGAGACATTTTTGTCTTACTAATTTATTTTAGTAATATTTGGAATGTGATTAATACTTTTTCAGTTTTGTGATTTTATTTTGTGTATTTTCAGTTTTCTTATATGAAGGACAGTAATTTTCTTTTTATGCTGCTTATGCGTGAAGTTTTTCGGAAGTGAGGCTTCTGGGTGAGACCTTTGAATTTATGCAGGATTTAAATGGTATAAATCCCCGGTGCCATCCTAATGCAGGCTTCAATTAGCTGTCACAGAAATAAATGATTTGGGCAGGATGCTGTGCCACATAAAGAAGTGGTTTCTGTTCACCACATTTGAAGAAGTGCCGTTTGGTGCCTGACGACATTGTTATTTGGTATGATGCCATCTTTTTCCAGAGTGATGCCATGCAGTTTTTACAGTCAAAGGGACAGACAGGTGGTTACTAGTGGCAAGATTATATGGTGAATAGAAATAAAAGCAAAATAACAGCAAAATTGAAATTAATATACAGCTAACACCGAGATTCAAGTTAATACATCATATAATGCTGAAATTTAAGTTGGAACACTAAATAAATTGAAATACAACCAGAAAAAATTGTTTTATCTAAAGAAAAAAATGTACTAACTTAACTTTAAATTTATGAACTATGTGCTAATAAAAATTATGTAAATTTTTTATGAAAAGGGGGCTGAGGTGATGCAGTGGTTAGGCTTTTATCCTACCACCTAGGTGAACCGGGTTCGATTCCCGGCTGGGTTGCTCCTGGATTTTCGTATTTGAGAATTGTGCCGGAAGATGCCACTAGTCTGAGGGTTTTCTCGGGGATCTCCTATTTCCCCTGCTTTTTCGTTCTTGTGATGCTCCGCACTCACTTCGCTTCACCCTCATCGGCTCTCAAGACTTTGATATTAAGAGCCACCCATTTCACTTCACTTCAATGCAAAGATTTTTTAAACATATTGGAGGATGAGAAATTAATATATATATATATATATTTATTTATTTAATTCAAGTTCTTATGTCGAACTTGAGTGAAACAAATGCTGTGAAGATGTGGCTAAAGTGATATTCTATTTAAGAAGGTTGGCAAGATTGAAAGTAAATATAACAATAACTTGATTTCAATAAAAGATTTTTTTCATAAATTCTTATATAAAAAATTAGTTTTGTGAGGTAATAACCAATTAACATCAGTGTCAGAAAAAAAACTATAAAATGTGATTTTTGTATTTTAGTTCAAATGCATAGATGGTCGCTCTTGTTTATGTAGTTGCATAAATGTTAAGTGTTAAAAATGTTTGCATGAACATGTAAGTATACACTGTTAACTATATTAAGAATAAATGAAAGTAAAAGCAATTTCACCAGAAAATTAAATTTTTTAAATCAAGTTAAGCTGAAATATTTTTCTAATAATGTATTTTAATATCCTTAAGTCATTGCAACTGAATTTGGCAAGTACATATTGATGCACACATAGTAAATCATTTATGATGAAAAAGACAAAATGTACAGTTTTATGATGAACTTTTCATTAAAATATCACAATAAAATCTTGGCTCCAGCGATGACTGATTATTTTGAACAATTGCAAGTTCAGCTTTAATATTTTTAATGATTTTGGATACTGTGTAACGTTGCAGTCACCAAAAAAATGACTGGCTCTGCTCAGTTTCACCCAATCGGTAGAGACATGAATCTTAAAGGCGCCATATTGAAATAAAATGAATTCCAGTCTTGGATTATTTACTAAATTTTATTCAAAATTCCGAATCACAGGTCTTCAATATTCAAGTAATGTGAATTCACGAACAGTCAAATCAACGAGACAAAACGAGAGTGAACAGCGTTGCAGTAGTTAATTAATTAGTGATGTCACGTATCACTCGCATCGCGAGACAAATTTAAGGAGGTAGGAGGGAAATTAATTCCCTGCAGAGACCCTATTGACCTCGCACACTGGCGGAAATAATTTAGTAGAAAAGAGTTTATAGGCCAAAAGTACTTGAAGTTACAAACAAAAGAAGTTAAGGTCGCAGGTGCCTGCCAGTGTGGGCTAAGTTGTTCACCTTAATGCGTCTTCTTCACTGGTTCGTAGTCATTTGTTAGCTTACAGTAGGCACTCTGCGCTCACAACGCCACGCACCTCCCCTCTCCTCCACTCTCGCACCTGTGTCCCAAAAATATGACTAAATAAGGGCTTGGCATGGCCTGAAATCCCTTCCCCTTGTCATATTGAATTGCATCGCAGTACAACTTATCGAATTTCTAGAACACCTTGGAAGAAAAACTGTGTACGACAGTAGTAAAAACTTTTAGCTCTGCATGCTGACGCTACCTCAACTGCTACTTCAGAAAAAGCAAACACATAATAGATAAACACCCTAACATGGCCACAACTTAAAACACTGATAAGGTATTACACTTCAACGCAAAAGAAAATAAAATAAACCAAATGTCTATTTTAACTATTATTAATAACTTGCATCATTACAACTGGAACATTAAATATGTGGAGTATAATCCAGAAGCATAATGTTCTGCATATTGCAGCTAGGATCGGAGCACAACTTTAGAAACTGTGAAAAACTTTTTAAACTAATTTAAACTATATTTGATTGAACTTTAATTTTGAGTGAGAGGAGATAAAACATTCTTGTGGATTTATAAATTAATATTTTTGGAGCATGTAGGGTGGGTGGGCGGTTCTAACATCAAGGTCTTGAAAGTCGATGACGGTGAAACGAGGTGAGTATGGAGTGGTGCCGGAATGCAGTGGTGGGGGGAAATGGGCCCAAGAAAACCTGCCGGTCAGCGGCATTGTCTGGCCCGATTACCACTTGCAAAAATCCAGGGAGCAACCCTGCTGGTAATTGAACCCAGTTCACCTAGGTGTTAGGCAAGTAGTCTAACCACTACACCACTGCTGCTTGAAGCAATAAGAAATGTTATTTATTTTTCCAGTTACTTGAGTTATGTAATTCGTTAAAGGCAATGTTAACATATTTTGGTTAGTACTTGTAGTTTTTATTTTCTTTAATTTAATTATATAAATAATTTTGTAAGGATAATGGTAATCAGAAGTAATTAAATTCCTATTAATTGCTAAACAAGTTTACAATTTATATCATCTCTGATTTTCATTAGTTTCATTTTGAGTCAGTACTGTCTCTTCAGTAAATTTTAATTTTCATCGTTCAGTAAAATTTTTGTTAAATAAAATACAGTAAAACTAAAATTTATATCTTTAACTGGTGCTAGTGTATATAGTAGCTACCTGACTTGTGATTTATTTGTGAAATGGTGTGTTTTATTATGATTGAGTGCTGTATGTTTTGCCAATGTGGATGTTGTTTTCTAAAGGATGTAATAGTGCAAGTGTTGCCTTACATACACTCAGCTTGAAAGTAAGAAATTTCTTAGTCATCAAAAGACACACAGATTACATATCTCTTTCTCTCTCTCCAAAATATTTTCACACCAATTTAATCATTATTTCAAATACATTTACCACACTCTGTGGTTCATTAAGACAATACCTGCCATCAAATGTATTTCCAATGCCACTTTATGAGCAGTTACTGCGGATATGTCTTAATTTATATTAACATGGCTTGCTGTAATTGATGTAAAGATGCTTCATAATTAATTATGCTCGTGTCGTATTCCTTTAGATCCATGCATTTACTTAAAAATTAAATGTGTGTGTGTGTGCATGTGTGTGTATACACACACCACACACACATGCACACACACACACACACACACACACACACACAAAAAGAAACATTATGGTTACGGAAACTTTCATTTAGTTTAAACTGGTATAAAAATATTTTGTGGATGGCTAGTAAATTATTTCAACACAAAGTTAGATTTAAATTTAATTGATAATACGCTACATTACTAATGCTGTTGAATCTTATTACATATTATACAATAATGAGTAATTAAATTAAATAGTACAAAGATGTGAATTGATTTTATTTTACACATTTAATTTTAATTGCAATTGCAAACCAACCCACAAAATACATATTTTCCTCACATATTTTAAAATTGTGTCCTAGTTTAATTATGATATATCTCTTTCTTTTCAGAGAATAAATATCCAATATTGACACACACACACACACACACACACAGAGAGAGAGCGAGAGCGAGAGAGAGAGTGTGTGAGTGTGAGAGTGAGTGAGAGAGTGAGTGAGAGTGTGAGAGAGTGTGAGTGTGTATTCACGATTACTTAACATTTTTCTGAAGCCCGTCTTAAGTTGTACTTGCAGGTGCTTATAACATATCCTTCCACTGTATGTAAACACAAAAATTGTCATGTAGATTCTCTGTTTCAGCTGCTGAATGCTTTCTTTACATTACATTTTTCAGCTCTTTCTAACAATGCTGTTGTATTTCATAAAGTGTAACGTAAATGTAAAAAATTTTTGCCATATTTAGGTCTGTTCTTTGACTTAATTGTGTCTGTATTTATAGTGGTGCGATTGGTAATTATTTTACAGGTTATTAAAATATATGTGTTACCCATGATATACACACATTACACGCAAATTTTTCTTTTAACTGTGAGGAAAAACTGCACAGGAGTTATTTAATGGTTTGTTATTGGTATGGGTTAGGTTACTTGGGCAAGCCTTAACCAGAGCAGTTATTATAACAAATGAGCATATGATACAAAGTAAACAAGAGAAAACGCTTTTCACAATTCACCATGCTTATTTTATTGTGTTACTTTAGCAGTGACAAACAAAACCTCGTAGCTAACATTCTAAACAATCTTTTGCATGCACACTAACACTGTAACATTCATTCCAGTCATAATATTTTTCAGCATAAGTCATTTTAGTATTTTTTTTTTCTGACTGTGCTTTAGTTTTGAGTATTTATTTTGGTTCTGACAAATATTCAATTCACTGAAATATCTAAGGACATTACATAATTGTGTTTCAGACACTTAGAAGTTACAAATTTGGGATGTATTAACAGACATAGTCTTTAAATTAAATAATTACTACAGTCGTAAACATAATTCAGGGTTAAAAACAAACCTCGAATGTCCAACACTTGCCTTCACACACATACCAATGTAAGGTCCAATGGTAAAATGGCCATTTCGTTAGAACAATCCATCCATCCAACCGAAATGGCACACGTTGAAATATTTTTACACCTGCAGTAGAAAAATACAAGTTTATCACAACTTTGCTATTTGACTAGGTAGTTTAAAAGTATGTGAACAAACTGTATTTAATAATGTAAGTATTTTTCTTCAAAGGATTAGCAAACATTATTTTTGTTGATAACATTAATAATCTAAAATACCTAGCTAGAGTTCTCTGTTGCTTTGCCAAATGACACCAAAATAAATATTTAGGTGAATTACAAGGACCCATTATTAGGATAATGTACCATACTGGTGTTTGGACAGGAAAAGGCTTCTTGAAACAAGCTTGACTAAATGGCTCACAGCCAGAAGACAGTTGCTGCACACAAGGAGTGATTTTTATATTACTCATAGTAAAGTGTGAGTAGTACAGGGTACAATATTTTTCTATTAACAGTATGTTAGCTTAGCACATTTAAGGTATTTATTAATTTTTTTTTTTTGCAGTTTCTTTGTCTCCGTAACATCAAGGTTTTTCTGCACATGTGCCATGTGGTATTCGGCCTAAAAGAAACCGACCTCTTCGAGCCGTCCATGTTGTATGAACTGACAGATTTTTATAAAGTGCTTAACACTTTGTCGAAGCTTTCTAACTGCCCTAAAGTTCAGCGGAGGAATATTCCGTAAGTAGTTTGCTTTAGCAGTTTTTTGTTTTGCTATTACCTACTAAGGATTAGATACTATTTTATATTTTACTACTAATAATGATTGGATGTGAAAATACTGATAGTTGTTAACAGAAGTTCTGGTGTTTTCATATGGGTGTCTATGCATGGGTGTTGACTCATAGTTAGGAGGTTATGGGTTCATTCCTGGCTGGGTTCATTACCTGCATGCCTATGTATAGGGTAGGGCTTCATGTCTCATGTCTGGTATGGAAGGGATAATTGTCATTTGGTGCACATTTTTATTACCAGATTATGCATCCAGGAGAGAAATGTTTTTTTTCTGCATTCATATGTTACAGACCATGGATACCAAATTACTGTAATAGGTTGAGAATGATAAGATGAATTATTGGGGAAAGTAGGGTTATATGGAGAAAACTGTTGGTTTAATGAAATAATGTCTCACTGTCAAGTTGTTACCAGCATCAAGGTGTCCGTATCCAGGGTTGGCTCAAATGTACCAAGCCCGGTTGTCTCCAGTAGGATTAAAAAATGTCTTGGAATGAAGGGACATCTTACTCTTGTAGAATGGGTAGCAAATTATTCTTTTATATGCGTATAAATACAGACAAAATATGTCACTTCATTTTAGTGCGTAAATAAAGCTTAAAATTCTTTGTGTTTTTAGTTATTAAGTTGATGAAAACCTACATGGTTTTGTAGTCTTTAGAAATGGCAATTGATTTTTAAAATGTGGATAGAACTATATCAAGTGGGGCCGCAGTGGCCCAGTGGATAGATGTATATATTAAATGGGGCCACAGTGGCCAAGTGGTTTGAGCGATTCCTAGTGGGGCCTTGGTGGCTCAGCAG
The DNA here is from genome assembly GCA_029891345.1 of Dryococelus australis. Taxonomy (NCBI): domain Eukaryota; kingdom Metazoa; phylum Arthropoda; class Insecta; order Phasmatodea; family Phasmatidae; genus Dryococelus; species Dryococelus australis. The sequence continues at coordinate 225,374,080 of CM056994.1, forward strand.
ATAGAGCGATTACATATGGGGCCGCAATGGCTTAATGAATAGAACTATATCCAATGTTGAGTTAATTTCATATCATTTTTTTTTCCAGCGTTTATATAACAAAAATTTGTATCATCGTAACTGTTCTAGGCATGTGACAATAATACTAAAAAAAGGTCACGGACTGGGCCCCTACCCTACACACTTGCACGCAATACTACACAGGTATAATCTCTCTCTCTCTTTATATATATATAAAATAAATGTCAACACTACAATATCAAAGTAATTACATTACTCGCTCATTCAATCATCGCTTGTACGTCGTAGATAATTGAGCTTGACATGTTAACACATATTCAGTTGTCGAAACTATAGACGTATGTTACCCCACCAATATTCTTTTTCAACATTTCCCATGGACATAATAGCACAGAAAAATTCATATTATCGCACAAATATTTGATTTATACGTCAAACATAATGAATTACAATAAAACACCTGAAACACAACTCGTACATCACAATATTCCTCACAGTCAAATACACTCCGTACAGTGCTGCATATACTGGCCAACTAACCTACGGTAAATGTTTACACATCCATAACAGACGGGTGACTGTCGTCGTACATTTGTTTACATTACTACATTATTACAGGACTATACAACAAGGCACTCAACGTAAAAAAAAGTGCCCGAACAACTTGTATTTTAACTATTTTATTTTTCACGTTCTATTTAATTTATCATCAACCCACTCCCCCTGTAAATATTGAATAGGTAAGCCGTGCATAACTCATAAATTTATTTCGTTGTCAACTACATCACTTTCAGAACAGTCCCTACTCTTAATAATTACCTCATGCAGTTTATTCAATCATAAAAACCATACATTCAATTTCTTGCAGTTTTGATTTTTTTTTTATATTATAGTATTCTATCTACCCTTATTCTATTAATGAATGGAGTTGCTCTACTAACTAAATAGTACAATATTTTGGAACTGCTTTCAACATAACAGCACCCAAAACCTTTGCTCCAAAATTTGCTCTTCTACCTGAAACAGATTCAGGTATTTATCACCACCACTGTTTTTAATCTCTACTGCAGAATATTTATAGACCATTTTCTGAGGGGCCATAAAACAGTAGTATTTATTCATGCAACTATCCACAGTTGCTAATGATTTAATCAGTTTTAACACTTTCTTAAAATTGTGATAGATCTTCTGTGACATATGGTCCATTATATGGAAAACATTGTTTTTACTAAAATCAAACCATTTGTTTGAGTATTTCATACCTATAGTAGAACCATAATTTTACCAAGTGTCAAGGTTCCCGAGAACAGTCGGGACAGACTTAATTTCATCCTCTTCTCCAATAACCCAAAAATTGTGATAAAAGAATTTTTTTTTTTTTTTTGTGTAGGGTCCCTGTTTCATTCTCTCTGGTGCAAAAACATGTTTTTCGATTGAAATATTTATTCTATTTAATAGGCAGGCATTTTTCAAATCAAATGGTACCCAAAAAAGCTGCATACAACTTCTCTTGCCACAAAAAAGTCTTGTTAGCAGGGATTGTCTGCCCCTCCCCCTCTTCAATGCCAGCTGCATGCACATCCATTCGTGGTGTAGCTGTGAGTGTGTTGTCATGACTTGACCTGCCCCTTCCTAGCTCCTTCCCTAGGTAGACCTGCTACAGCGCCGGACAGGGGAGAGATTGATGACTGATGTGAACTGGCATTGCCCCATCTCCTTTCTCTGCTGTAGCTGTTGGTAGCTGCAGCCTGTTGTGCAAGCTTTCTGGACATCACCTCCCCTGGGTGCGAGCTGATGTGAAGATTGTTCTCAATTGAGCACCTGCCCCTGTAAATAACATCACTCAGAGGGGTGGTAGTTTTATGACAGCCATCTGATGAAGGGCAGCGAGTGGTGAATGAAGAAGAGGACACTGCAAAGGTGAGAGACGCTGCGACAGACGAATGTGTACAGTGGCGACAGACGAGGTGTGCAAGGGCTGCAGAGGGAAAGTTACCCTATGAGTAGAGTTCACATGTGTACAGGAGTTCTCGGCGTGCTCCATAACTGTCCAGACAGGAAAAACTGATTATATCTGGATTGAAATAAGGTGGGACTGAATGGACGAGTGATACAGACGTATGATAAATACTGAAACTTTCATATAGTGAATGTATCATTTTTCTAGTAATTTAGTAGGTATTAGAAAACTGTTTATAAAGATTGGTTTAAGTGTTGTTTCTGTTAATTTTGTTGAGGTGTGGGAGATTATGTAAATATTAGCTGACAATGTCGAGTGATGGACATTTTTGTTGAAATTGTAAGTCTGGAGTATTTTTTTAATTGTTTTATAAATAATGTGGAAGATTATTATTAGCTGTTTTATTTAAGACTTCCATCCCTTTAAGAACCTGGCTATGCCAACAGACTGAAAATTTGTAAAATTGGTGTCAGAAATAGGATGGAGGAATTTCAAGTAACTAACTTTTTGTAAATGAGATCATGCAGTAGGCTATTAATTAATAGAGTAAACTCGTAATAATAATTATGGTAGGCTGCAAATTTAGTAGTGTTGCGTGAGTGTTAACTAGAAAAATGGTAGTGGTAGATGTGGAAGTACTACACATTACTATTTTAATTTGACAAAGTGGCCAAATAAGTATGCATTACTTATCTGTTTATAATTTAAATGATGAAATTAATATTTAGTGTTGAAGATATTGTTTATGAGAATGTTAATAGCAAAATTAAGAGTGTAAATTAATCTGTAGATAGTCAAAATAATAGTGTTAATGAACTGGTAGACAAGAAGATGCTCTGAAAGAAAATTAGACTGTGAATAAAAGTGTTAACCAAAAGATAGAAGGTATTAGAGAGTTAGTGAATATTAAAATACTGTGAATGAAAGGTCGAACAGTGTCAAGTGTAAGGTGGACCAGGAGGTGAGTGTCTTCAAGAAGGAATGGTGAGAATTCTTACAGCAACAGGGAAGAAAATACTCGGGGCCAGCAGCTGAGGATGGACTAAGATTGACCACCACCAAATCAAATTAATGTGAATAGTGAGGAAAAAGTAGAGGTTGCAACAATACAGCTGTCACAGGAGAGACCCAGCAGTTTAGCAGTGTTGGTATGCCTCAGCCAGAGATGGGTAAAGGTGTTGCTATTAAGCCTGTCCTCTATGACGACAAACATTTTGGTGCAAATACTGACACCAGTTTGAGATTGTTGCTATACTGAATGGTTGGACTGAGGAACGGCAGGTATACTACCTCATTGCTGTACTGATGGGACCTGCACTGAGCATACGGCAGTCCCTGCCAGAAAGACATCAACTGGAGTACTCCACACTTGTATTGGCCTTGGAGGTGTGTTTCAGCGACCGATACCTGCAACATGGCCATGATGCCTAACTATGAAGCCGTACCCAGTGACCAGGGGAACCACAGCAGGAGCAGTGGAAGGACAGTGTACATCTGCCCCACCGGTCTCTGGATGGGTGCTCTGAGGAAACATGCAATGTCATCACAGTCAGCTTCTTTGCTTATGCTATTGCCCATACAGTGGTGTGGCAAGCTGTACTCACGGCTGCACCTCACATCATGTAGGATGCCCTGCCACGAACACAGGAGGTGGAGTCAGCAACACAGGAATTAGTGTGCCAACATCCAGTTTGGGCACTGATACTAAACAAAGATGAAGATATCAAGAAGACACTGAAGGAGTTGTAGATGACCATGAGGGATATTGCTTCTAGGGTCTGTGTTGCAGAGCCTTGCCATCCCTCACCAAAATGGCTCGAGTGTTGGTTATGTGGACAACCAGGGCAGCTGAGAGTTAACTACACTCAACAGCAGCAGCAATTGAGAAGCAGGCAGAGAGGGGCATGTGAGTGTTCAACATCTTCAGGAAACTTGTAGCTATTGACCTTGAGGGGCAAAGGTTAGTGATTGCTAGAAGGAAGGCGCCAATGTTCTTGCAGGTGCATTCAGTGAAACAGGACTGGGATGCCATACTGGTGGAGGTAAGCCGGAATGATGTTTCTTGTCAGATGATCGTTGACACTGGGTGACTGTAACTGTGGTGAGACTGGACATCTTGGACCTTTCCCCCAGCAATTGCCTGATGACAGCATGGAGCAGTGCAATATGACTACAGTAACCTGTGAGACCATACCAGTTAGAGGTAAGAGAAGGGTGCAGTTGAAAGTTGGTAACCTCAGTATAGAGCAGAATATTTATGTAGCGGAAATGGAAGACTAAATAGGCAACACAGATTTGGTAGTGTCAATATGACAAGGTTTGTCTTCGTCAGTGAGCTGCCAGGTAGTATGTATTCAGTCCACTGTGTTCCCTGTTTCTAGCAAAATTCCAGGCATATGCCTATGCCTGGGAAAATTTGTCAAATGGTTAGGTATAATCAAATGAGCCCATAATGGTGGCATGATACCAGATTGTCTCATTGTAGCATTCTTCATACTTGCACAATTTGCCAGTAAGGATAATTAATTTTTCTGACAGTGCTGTTCACCTTGAGGAGGGGTCAGTGAGTGATAGGGTTTGCAAGCATGTCCTACAGATACTTATTGTTCATGAAGCTTCAATTTCACAAAATACTGAATATTCATTACCATATGCTCTGGGGGAACTGCTAACAAGCACAAGAGGAAACCTCACCTGGGGTGACAAGAGAAGGCTGTCTCAGAATTATCACATCAGGTGTTTGAGGGTATTCTGAATGAGATGAAAGGGTTATATGTGACAGAGCCATCTGTTAATCAGAAATTGGTTCCCAAGAAATGCCATTTTTTCCGAAAGAAAATTAATTTTGTGGGACATGTAGTGTCGCCCCATGGGATTGAAACAGACCCTGAGAAGACCAGAGCAATAAGAAATTGGCCTCCACCAAATTACAAAACTGAAATGTGGGCTTATGTACTTGCTACCGTTGATTTGTGCGTGGGTTCGCCATAATCGCCAAGCCACTGCATGAATTGACAAGAGGCAAAAAGAAAGTTCCATTGGTGCACTGAATTAAAAATGCCTGAAAAGGTTTTTTAAGTTTCAGGGAGGACATCTGGTGTGGCTATACAACCTTCAAAGGTGGAAGGGATATTAACCAAAGTTACAGAAATTTTGGGATGGCCTATGCATAATCCTAAAACAGATCAATGGCTTGGTCTACCGGTTTGGTTGGCAAAGTCTGAGGTTGTCACATGAACCTGTAGTGCACACATCCACTAAAGGTGTGGCAGTGGGTGTGTCGCTGTGACTTTACTTACCCCTTCTTAGCCACTTTCCTAGGTGAACCCATTATAGGGCTGGATTGCGGGCAGGGGAAGATTGATGGCTGATGTAAACTGGCATCATCAGGGCTCGAAAAATTTTAGGATGGCTGACCAGTCAGTAAAAAATGTCACCAGTCAGAATCACCACGGATTATAATCTTATGCGAATACCATTTATGCATCAGTCAGTTTTATTTGTATGTAACAATGTATACCAATAAGAAATGTATTGTATTTTTTACACGACACTATCCTATTTCTTCTTATTAAAAAATGCACTGTCAGAGGCATGGTGTTTGTGTCCTTGAACATGCCTGATAGTTTTTGCACTGAAATACCATTTATCTATGGCCTTAGAGGGTATAAATTGTGGTAGTGGTGGTCACCTTCATATGGTCATCTAAACTTTCAGTCTCTAAAGAGGATCTGAGTTTATTTTTCACCAAATTCATCTGCCTGAAACCTCTTTCACAGTTAGCTGTTGAAACTGGTAGAACAGAGGCAACTTTGAGGAGCTTCAAAAGAACAGGTAACCTATCACCATTTGACATTGTCTTCCCCAGTAAATCTGTGGATGACAATCCTTTTGCGCACACCTTAAATTTATACCATTCATCCAGGGCTTTTTGAAGTATGTCTTCTTTCTCATCATGTTGCAGAAGATCTTTGTAATGAGATACAAGTACTGTCACTTCTTTTTTACCAAAACTTTCTAAAGAAGTTTCTGGCCATGTGAAAGTATTGAGTATCGACAACGATGTTAACACTGCATCTATGGCTGTTTTCGAAAATCGTCCCTTAATGTCTGTTATTCCCTTCTCAATTGTTTCTTTTCTGTCATGTTCAAACTGGTTTTGTCAATTTACAAATTCAGCAAGCTGGATTTCATTGTACATCCCTGTCTTTGAGGTACCAGAAATTCATTTTACATAGGTCCTGGATTACTTTTCAGTTCTTTGAGACTGGTCATTGTTTTCCTGACATGAATCTTAACTTGATTTATCAGAAAATCAGGCTACCTGAAAAATCAAGGAAATTTTTTTCAAAGGCAACAAAAAGTCGTGGAGAAAATGCAAGTTTCTAATGAATCTGTACTTTTTTTTAAGGGTCTTCAGAATGTGTTATGGTTTTGTTGCTGTCACTATCTTTTCCACAGCCCACATTTTCAAGGTGCGTCACAAGAGATTTCCAGTCTTGAATAACAGCCGTGATGGTCCCCACTTTGCTGGCTGCCCAATGTACTGTGTACACTTTCTGCAATTTCAGCAGTTGTGTTGACAAAACTTCTGTTGTTTGTGACAATTCTTTTTGTTTTTTGCTTGACCTGTTATAGAATTTATAAACAGAAATTCGGCACTAGTCAATTTCATCAATATAGGATACTACTTTAAGTAACTTCAATACACTTAACTGAAGCTTGTGTGCAATACAATGAACAGTTATGACATGATTTGCACAATCAACAATTTTTGTTGCCAAACCATTGACACTCCCTATAATAGAGGGTGCTCCATCAGTAGCTAGGCCAGCTAAACATTTTTAATTTCTCCAATCCAAGTTCACATTTTGGAGTTCTTTGTCTATGCTGCCTAGATAGCCTGAAGCAGTGTTATGTGCTAAGGGAGAAATGGCTAAATATGATTCCTTGACACCACTGGTGTTTATGTACCTAACATTAATAATGCATTCCTCCACATCAGACCTGTCTGTGGAGCCATCCAATAAAATAGAAACAAATTCTTATGCTTTTATGTCAGCCACAACATCTTTCTTCACACATTGTGTGATGTAATGAATAAACTCCTTACACTTTTTATTGTTGGTATATTCTTTCAGCACTTCTACATTAAGTTTATCAATAATCTGTGCAAGACCTCTGATATCAGTAAAGGGCTTATTGTTTTTGGCAATATAATAATTTATGTTAAAGAACATTTTCAAATGAGAAAACCATTTTTCGTCCATTCTTTTTAGACACTTTGCCATTGAAGATTTTTCTGGGTGTCCTTGAACATCTGATGCTTCCATACACCTCTTATGTAGAACTGGTAAGTTGTGAAACTTGAAAGTCTCGTAACGAAATGGTTCTCTGAACCCATTTACCACTTGTGATGATAAATCGCACAATCCTTTGAACTGTGGACACACTGAACATTTTGCCATGCCAGTCACAGTATCATACTCCAACCATTTAAACTCCTCCTTCCACTTGTGCAAAAATTGTATTTTTCCACTCTTCTGTCTATCAGTATCAGACCCAGCACTAGAAACACATAGGCTAGATAATTGTGGGGCTTCTGGTGTCGTACAGTTGTCATTGTTCTCCGATCTTGAGGTATGAGGTTGTTCTTTAAAAAAACAACAGACTCTTTTGTTCCATTTCTTCATCCCTCGCGCATGAACAAACAAGATATAAATGCAACAGACACCCCAAATATTACTTGCAAATTTCGGCAACACAAATTATATCACAATCACCCTAAAACCACGAGTTACTGACATCTCCTTACAAGAAAATCAATGTTTTGCAGATAGGGATACTGGGATATGCTTCATACTTTTCCTATGCTTGCAAAGTTACAGACAACTGGATGTGGTTATGTTTAGTTTGCTACGTTGAAGACACACACATCATTCCAGAGAGCAGAAATCTATATCTGCAGCGCTCAACCGAAATGGCAGACATTCGATTACGTATAGTTCCATATTCATCCAAATTTAAGACAATAATTTTTCCCCAATTTTTACTCCAAAAAATTTTGGAAGTTGTCTTATTTTCACAACACAAAACTCTAGGGTCAGTTTTTTTTTTTTGTTGTGTCATACACGTCCATCTATTATGGATACAATTATTTTGTTGACAAGTATGATTAATATTTTACGTACCTTGAATAATAAAGTATGTTATCTATTAATGCAAAGTACATTCCACTTGAGTCATGCTTTTACATCACTGAAAACACATTTTTATTGATCTTAAATCCATGTTGGCTCATATTTGTCTATATTACAGTTACGTACCACAGAATAATAGCTAAGCAAAAAAGGCCCATAGCTAAATAAATGTGTGCATCAACACGTTTGTAACAGAATCTCACACGAACATTTATATAAAAATAAGAGGTTAAGTTCACCAAACATACAGTAACATCAGTTGAGTGCAAACAATGCGATAACTATGGTGCGCTTTAGGCTTTGTTCACGATTGAAACATTTACGTGTATAGCATGTATTTAATGAAACAAAAGTTTGTACTATTAAGGAATAGTTTATAACAGTTTTTTTGAATAATCTCATAAGAATACTCAGTGTAATTTCATTAATCACACACTATACACGTAAATATTTTCGATTTTGAACCAAGGCTTAGAGTCTGAATACGATCATCAAAATGGCATTGTGTTTGTGAACACGAGTGTATCTGTAAGAACGTAAGTGTATAGTTAAACTGTGACTTGATCATGCTCTATATTCCATAGAATTAACACGAGTGGGGTTGTGTGCACGCATTATCACGTATCTACTACAATGTTAATTTTTGCGGCGACGGATGAGGTGCAAGAGTATTGCTGAGGGCGAGTGTAGTGTAAGGATATTGGAGATGCAGAGGTTGGGAGACGTGGGCAAGAGGGCAGGGAGAGTGGGGACTTAAACATGGCGGCCTATTGGTGTGTATGACTAACAATACAGCAAGTTACCCAATTAGTAACATACGGGAGTGCTTGGGCACTCCAAAACATTCTGATCCAGAAAGATTGGTGATATCTGGGTTGAAATAAGGTGGGACTGAAAGGACAAGTGATTTAAACGTAAGGTTAAATACTGGAACTGTGAGCTAGTGAATATGTAATTTAGTAGTAATTTAATAGGTGTTAGTAAACTATTTATAAAGACTGGTTTTTAATGTTTAAGTGATTAATTTTCTATGATATCTTTAAGGGGACGGTTCATGCCATAAAAGTTTCCTTCGTTACAAATTGTTGTTCTGCTGATACAAAATGGTAGAGGGTCTCATAATTATGTCCCCCATCACTCCACAGGCCTGTTGCCAGACCTCCCTGCCCTTGCCTGTCTCTCTTGTGCCACCCGCTATCAGCTCGCTCAGGCTGGCTGCATCCGATCAGCTGTACTCACACATATGTGCACACACAGTCAATTTGCATCATTATCTAGTAAATTAATGCAGGTTTTTCATATTATGTAACTAATGCATTTTGTAGAAATGTTATAGTATGTTGGCGAAAATTTACGAGAAACTTTGATGTCTTGTAAATGCTGATTTAAATTAATTTCTCTCCTCACATAGAAATAAAATGATACTATAAAATTGAAATGGTTGACTGTTAATAGTTACAGGAACTCTAATTTGTTTACACTGAAAACATAATATACATTACCAACTGTTTAGAGGAAATTTATTATAGAACTTAAAATAATATGAGAAAAAGTGGCTAATCCAATTTATTTACAAATACTATAAAATATATCAATAAGTCTGATAATAGTTTATTCGTGGTTTCTTCAAGCTGTTTAAATCAAACCTCTGAAAAATAACCCCATGTATGACATGCTCGGTTGTTACTTAAATATAATTTATCACAAACGTTTTATACTCGGATTAACATAAAAATGCCTTCTTTTAAAATTAAAATTGAGTTTATAATTATATTTCATCATTACATAACAATATTTAATTTATAATTAATATGAATAAACAGGGAGTAAGTAGGTGTGTTGCCAATGCCAAGTAAAAATATTTCTTATACAAAATATTATTACACTGAGTGCACACAAATGTGTTGCGTTTGTCCCTTTAGTGTAATTTTCTAGACCCGATTACGCTTTATTTGCATGAGGTGGAGGAATATTCTGGAAGAAAAACTTTAGCAGTGCTTTACAAAAAGTTGGAAGTAACAGTGAATTGAATATAGTTAGCATTAATAATCTGGTGATGTAATGAACTGAAAAATATGTTAAATTATCTTGAATTTGTTGCTGAATGGTGGTAACTTCACAGATAATAGAGAATTCTGAGCATGAGGCGGATACACGTATTGTGATTTGATACTCACAGATGATCACTGACACGCGCTTCTACAAACTGCTGTGTGGTACCCTGCGGGAGGCTAAATTGATTACTACTGAAGATTGATTTTACTGGAGCTACAACGGTTGTATATGACAGTGAAACGAGATGGCTATTTAAGTTGTAGGTTCTTCGAATTATTTATGTAAGTGTATAACAGCAGCATAATTTGAATACAAAATAGTCCAGATTGAAATTCTGCGCAAAAATAATACACAATTAAATTCAAAGCAGAATTTATGTTACTAAGAATGTATATTCTTAGACAAACAAGTATCACTATGTTTACTATGTGTAAGTACTCTCTTAAATTAAGGGAGAAACAAAATTAGATAGCTAGTTATATTGATTATTTAACCAGTTTTCTCGAATTTGAATAATTACCATTGTAGAGCGTACTGAAGACAAAAAAAAATTTACTGCTTACTGTAGGCTGCTCTATTATTATTAACGAACACTGATAAACCATAAGTGATCTCAGTGCTCATCATCAGTAATGGATTGCGGCCGCAATATCAGTAAAGGAAGCAGGCATTTGACAACATAAATTTCATGGCGAAGTTTAACTCCAGACTGACAAGTTTTAATACACATTAAATCGTGTCTAATAAAATGAATATACTTCAGTGTTAGTATTAAGTACTGTCATGCTTTTGTAAAGTTTCACGTGAAAACAATGTCTATGCTATAGTGCAAAACTTTTATCTTGAAAAGGGTTCTATATGCATAAAAGCTTTCTTTTTAAAACTTTTACACAGTTCCATATTAGCACACATAAATGCAGTGTGTGTAAGCATTTTTCAGTAACTATACATACTAATAAAATCAGATTGACAACAAGAATTATTCACCATAAATATATTTTATCAGAGACAATGAAATGATACAGTTTTTTACTATCGCTAACAAGTTACTTCAGTATATTTTATGCAAGCTATTTCGAAACATACTTTAAAAGTTTAACTTTCGTTACGTAAACCTACATATCTGGTAAAAACTGAGAAAATGAAATATTGAAAACACTGACTAAAGATACAGATATACACTACAACAAATATGTAAGTGTATCCTGTGTGTGTGTGTGTATATATGTAGATAGAGACACATACATGCACAGTGTGATTCACGAGGCATTACCACCACTCACTATTCCTTAAGTCATTTAGAACAAAATATGCCGTATAAATGTGGGTTCTATTCCCAATATTTATAGAGTAATTCTTAAAATGTGAAAGGGTCTGTTTCAATCCCATGGGGCAACACTACATGGGTAAACAAAGTAATTAGTATTTTATTTTCCTGAGTACAAGTAGTGTACAGTTGGTTCGGCAAAATATGTGGGCATTATACACATGATAATCTCACTAACATTATTAATTGTAATGAAATAAATAGAAGTGTTATGTAATGTTCAATTTTTTTTCTTTGAGAGGTAACTTCACAGAGGTCGGACACCTGTCAAGTGTGATGAATAAAGTGAAGATAACGATACGAAAATGCAAGCTACGCAAGCATTTCAGCAAATATTTTAGGGAAACATTAGGAAGTAATAAGTGTTCTGGTCACCCTCGTGTGTTTTATAAAGCAGTTACTATTTGTAAATAAGATTACAGATATCTGATCAGGTTAATGAGCTATGGAGGAATGGTTATACTAAGATATCGAGGAATCTTCAAAAACAAATTAACCCCTCTACACCCTTTTAGGCAATAAATTTCTCAAAATTTTGCAATTACATTATAAAAATATTGGGAAAGTTTCGCGACAATTTTGAGGAGATATTTGTGACTTTGTTAGGGAAATGCATTGTTATTTACATGCAGTGTGCAATTTATTTAGATGGCAGGAAAATAACTTACTGCTGTACTTAGTTTAATAAACTGATATATGACCATTTTCTCTTTGTAACTATTTTTTTATATTAATCTTTATTCAAAACTAAGAAAATATCCATTATTTTAGTAGTGAAGCACAGTAGCTTAGTGGTAAACTTCCGACACTGTGTTATTCGCAGTGTTCTATCTTGTTATTCACACATTGAAATCTCGGCTGGATGATTTTTTTTTTTTTACACTGTTCAAACATATTAAGGTATTTTTATTTTACTGAATAAATCAAATACAGGTTAATGGACAATTAACGACAATAAAAGATATGGAAAATATTTTTTTGCAGTGCACAGACATAACATGGTAATCTATCAAATTGATATAACAAATATTGAAATATCTGTGGCAGTTGAAAAACCGTTCAGAATGCTATTACGTTCTCAATTTCTTTTTATATTTATGATTTTTACATTTTTTGTTTTCCTAGGTCTAGCTAATAATAACAGAAATATTTTTAACAAATATTTTCTTCATTAAAATGTTTGATATAAATTTATATTGAAGAATACAGTTTTTTTTATTTTATTCATTAAGATTACTATCACTTGCTGTTATGTCCTGATTATATTAACATATCTCAGATTTAAAAAAAGTGTAGTGGTTAGCAAACTGGCCTAAGAGGTGCTGGTTTCAGTCCAACCTCCACCAAAGACAATGAATTTTCTAAATGGTGCTACAAGTTCACTTACGTTGAGGATTTCTGTTAAGTAAACAAAACAGCATTATTTAGCATTTTCGTTATTTTTACTGTCTTCACTTTCCCATGTGAAAGAAGCCTGCAGTCTTGAAACTTCTTTTGCACACATTTCACATTAGTTGAGGTAATGGATGTTCAATTTACTGCACTTCAATCGTGAAATAATAGTTTACCGTGTTGACGTAAATTAATTCACTATAAGGGGGAATTGTGTCTTCAAAATGTGTGTAGTATATGGTTACCTTAATTGCTCTTCAAATTTATTTTTCTCATTCATATAAATATCAAAGCCTCATAAAGAATTACTGTTTCTAATGCCACAAATTCTAGATAAAAAAATATTGAGAAACATTGGCAAAATATATGTATTTATTAATGCTTGAAAATAAATTAATGTTTACTTATAACAAAAACATAATTTCATGATCTTCAAACACAATTTGACAAAGGTACATTCTTACATCACTTTTGTTACACAATGTTTTATGTCCAGTTTTACATATGCATGAATAAAACATGCACATACTTTTTCAAGACCAAATATAATAATTTCTATACATAATCAAACATCCCCTTATTAAAAAAAATAACAAATTCGAATAAAAAATAATTATGATACTGTACACATCTCAATGTCCAACATATGAAGAAAAGCACACACGTCACACCAAACATGAACAGGCATATCTCAGGTATACTTTTAAGTTATATCTGTAGGTGTGTGTGTAAAAGCATATATTTTATTGTCTCAAATGGACTTATCTGTATAAGTAGGCTTCTAGATCAGAACATGGATGCAGAAAGTATCCTATTTAGGGTAACTTAGATAGCAACATTAAAAATGTAAGGGTTCTTTCATTGCCTTATTGTTATAAAACCAGCCATTAATGTTTTTTTATTGTTTTATAGAAGAAATGAAACTGACACTAATAGTGCAAAAAAAAACTGCTTTCATGGAAATAGTAATTGTCATGGTTTCCTCACAGAATATATATTTTCAAAACTCTGGAGATTGGGGACCTGAGGCAAACTGTTCCATTTACCATGGGCTGGCCTGAGAGTCATGTCAAATCCAAAATTGGGACCCCAAATTTCAAACAAGTTATATAAATCTGTTATTTACTTAGTTATAGACAAACCAGAGTTGTAAACACAAAAATATGATGACATAGTATTATTATCAGGGTAGAATTTTATGGTGCGTAGGTATACGGCTAGGAAGAGGTGTGAGCCACTTAATATTTTTAGACCCACTCATAAAATAACTTTTATTAAGCACACCAGCTTTCCACATCACACTGATACGTATTCGACCAGATAGCCACTCAATTTTTGCATGTGGGAAACATGGTGGACTTCACCCATAGCTGGCAGATTTTGCTATGATATTTCCCATTTTCTCCGCCCTTGCATTGCACCACTGCTCCACCCACATCTTATCTAACCATGTACACTATTCAGGCAGGTCGGGATGACACTGTGCCTTTGGGACCACTAACATTCAGCCTTCTTTCCTCCATGTTTATCCTGCTTCGCGGCTACAATACTTTGAGGTTTTCTTGTCCATTAGGTGAAATTTACAAATATAAATTGAACTACTATCAAACTTACACTGTATAGTTATTTAAGGCCCCTCTTATATTTTCAGCCCCAGTTTTCCTCTCTAATTTCATGCCCTGCATGGTTATTCACATTCTGTGTTAACACATGCTATAGCTATTTCACTGAAGCTAAACATTTCTGTGAAAGAGAAGAACCGCGCTGGTTACTATGTCAGCCAATGTAATAAGATGCACAAAGACCACTTTTTTCCCCTGATCTCTGCCTCTTAACTAAGTTGATATTTTGAGAATTATGTATACAAGTGACATTTTATAATTCCTGATGAATGATAACACCTTTGTAAAATGTCTTCAAAACATGTTATCACACAGTTTAAAGTTATTAATGTTATTTGTTTGTGTTGCTTTCAAGCTGTCTCGTATATTCTAACGGAGTTTATTGCTCTTACATAAGTAAATACTTACGAAAGACTGATCAGTGAGAAGACTATTTTCAGTCACATTCAAGTTGTCAGAGTTGTTACGGTAACTGCAACTTTTTTAAATGTTTAAAGTGTACATTACATACCTTAATAACAAAAATATTTTACCAGAATTGAATTCTTTTATCAATAAAACGTACAGTAGTTTTAACTGCAGGAAATTTTGAACTGGCACTTCACTGAGTTTTCGTCCCTGTGTATTTGATACTTTGTTCATGTTGCGAGATGTACACTGACATGACAAAAGTCATGGGCTAGCACTATGTAACTGAATGACTTGTGGTGCCACCGCTGCAGAATGACATTGCACCGCCTAAACTGGTCTCAGTTATGAACAAGTGGTCGTGTCATTCAGATTGACTGTTGTTTACATGCTCATTGCAAGGCGACGTGAGTTACGGAGTTCGAACGGGGCATGGTTATGGGTGCCAAGAGGATGGGACATTCAAATCCAGAAGTTGTGGAGACTTTCAATCTTCCTCGATCCACGGTGTCATGTGTGTACAGGGAATATCAAAATCAAGGCATTACGATCCACCGTGGACAACGCAGTGGCCGTCCAAAGTGATTTAATTATTGTGGCCGGCGGAGGTTGGGTAGAATTGTCCCTGCTAACAGAGCAGGAACACGTACTCAAATCATAGCCACATTCGATGCAGGAGTTGTCACACGTGTATCTAGCAGATCTGTGCAACGTGCATTAGCTTCCATGGGGTATGAAAGCAGAAGATCCACCAGAGTGCCCCTGTTAACAGCACGACACCAGGCACAGCACCTCATTTGGGCTCGTGAGGTTGCTAATTGGACCCTGGAGGACTGGAAACATGTGGCCTGGTCTGATGAATCATGATACAAATTGTTTCAGTCTGATGGCAGTGTTCGGATATGGCACAAGCCCAATGAGACCATGGATCCCATTAGTCAACAAGGCACCTTCCAGGTTGGTGGTGGTTCCGTAATGGTGTGGGGTGTGTTCACATGGCATGGGTTGGATCCACTTGTCCATGTACCCACAAAACTTATTGGTAAGTGCTACAAAACTCTCCTTGGTGACCATTTGTAGCTGTTCATGGACTTCAGTTTTCCTGACAACGATGGGATGCTCCAACAGGATAATGCGCTGTCTCATCATATTGCGGATGTCCAGGACTGGTTCAAAGAGCATTCTGGAGAGTTCCAGCGAATGGAGTGGGCAGCATGTTCCCCCAACATGAATCCAATCAAGCATTTATGTGACATGGTGGAGAGAGCCATTTGCACCCACTATCCTGCACTTAGAAATACCAGGGAACTTTGGTCAGCTAGACAGCATGGAATTTCTTTCCAGAACTCTTCCATCCACTTGTGGAGACCATGCCATGTCGAGTTATGGCATTTCTTTGGGCTAGAGGGTCTCTACTCGTTATTAAACGAGTTTCCCATGTCTTTTGTCATGTCAGTATACAATGTTGAAAAATAATACGTGCCTGTTTGTATTTGGAGCAACTATGTGTAATTTGTCAGGAACAATATTAAGAAATTCTGAATGACCAAATGGTAATAGTTTACCATCATATTTCATTCCAAAGACAGCAAAACTATGCTGAGAAAACATGTACAGTACAACTGTAAATAACAAAGAAAACATAATCAAGCCAGATGTTAACTTTGTAAAGTACTTTCTTTTACACAAATTAGTTCAAAATATGATAATTTACAGTTTTTCTGATGTGTATATGTTTGGTGGAATCGCAGACTTTTAGGATAATATTTGGTGTTTATGTTACTACCACTAGCTTAACGTAATCAATAAATTATTTATGACCACAAAAAATTTCAATTCAATGTACAATAAATATATATACAAAATTTCTACTGAACGAAGATAAACTTTTACAATATTTTACAAGGAACACAGTGACGATCTGTGGCAATGTGGCATCCCCGCGCACGCTCTCTCTCTCCCGGGTATCAGTACATATGAAGCGCTCTCTTGGCACATAACGAACTATATATACATTTTACTTCGCCACACATTTCAGGAGTATTTTGTTTCAAACATGTAAATTATAAGTCCTGTGTTCATTACCAATATTTATAATTGAGGAGTAAACTTGGCGTAATGAGTTCCATACAAATCTACACTATATATATATATATATATATATATATATATATATATATATATATATATATATATATATATATATATATATAATTATTTGACTGGACGACAAAGCTAATATTAATGCATTACTCAAAAACAAAGATAAATGAATGTTTTAACACTAAAATTTTAGTCATCACACCCAAATTATGCTCAGGAGACTGTAAATGGCATCAGTTCCTGGACCTAATACAGCATTATATTACTTATTTATTTTTCCTCTTGGGTGATTATATTCAAAGTTTATTATATTGACTGTAGTTTCATGTTGTAGCCTTTGCTGGTGTAAAGATTGTGTTTAACTTTCGGAAATGAAAGCAAGGTCAGTGGCTGTAATGTATTAAGAGAAAATATAAGCAATAAATATGTACTTTAGCATATTTGTATTTTAAATGTGCCCTTAAAAGTATCAAATGAATACTTTTTTTGATGCACCATATATGTTTCAGAAGTATTGACATTTGTAAATCATTTTGTCATTGTTGTTTTCATAGACAAATGTTTTCTCTGTGCTCTATACTGTTGAAGTGTTGCCTTACATCATAAATTCCACCAGGCAAAGTATAAACCTACAATTCTTCCCCAAAATTTATAATGCTAGTACACATTTTGCCTTACATCAATTTTCTTCAACTGGCTTCGTATCCTAAAATTCCTTCTCCCATTCTCAGTGATGCTGTTGGAGAGTCTGTTTATATTGTCTGTGTCTCAGTTTCCATTGTCTGCATCTCCATTTCTATTGTCGGCATCTGAGTTTCTATTTTCAGCATCTCCATTTCATCGTTGGTATGTCCATTTCTATTGTTTGAGTCTCAGTTTGTTTTTGCTTATGTTCTCCCCATCACTGTCTCTTTTTTTTGTTGGTCAGCTTGTTTTGTGTAGTGAGCACATGCACAGTGGGTGTGTCTACTGTTTGTTGTGATTATAAGATGATATAAGACATAGGTCTGTATGTCAAGGCTGTTTGGGTTCCCAATTATCAGTTTGACTAGTTTCTCAACACTATTAGTTTATTTTGAAGCATGCTGCCCCATCAAAACTATTAACTATTGAATGGACAGCATAAAATCATGGTTAATAAAAGGTATAATTATGTCTTGTAAAACTAACGTGAGTGTATATGCATTCTATGCTATCTAAACATAAAATGGATAAAAACTACTATAGATGATATTGAAAAATTCTGCGTACAGTAATAAATAATCCCAAAATAATTATTACACAGGGCTGCAATGAAAAACTTGTTGTAACTTGAATGACTGATAAGTGATTACAATGTATTTATTCGTGGTGATTATGGGAAAAATAGTAAAAAAATTCCATCACGTACTATTGTTGTGCAAAATGCAATTTTTGGGGTTGGCACCCCATGTATCACTGCTGCTAAGGTCTGCGGTGAATTCGCATACTGGTAGATTTCATGTGAATGAACTGTTGGTTTGGGGTTATTTTTCATACTTTAGAATATATGTACCACACTGATTGCAATAGAAAATCAAATTCACTGCTGAAAACAATTTCGTACATGTATACTTCTAAAGCCTCATATGTAACACAAAAACGTAACATTTCACCGAAGTTTCTGTGGTTAATACTCCTTACTATAGCTAATAAGTGCTGCATTCTGGCGACACCAATGGGAACTATTATAGCTGTGTTTCTTTAGTACACCATAAAAGTGCTTTCAATTTTTTTTGCAAGAGGGATACGAGGAAATAGGGGGGTTTCCCCGACGTGTCATCCAAAAATCCCCTTCAACCACCCCTCCACTGCTCTCCATGAAATAATTTCATTCTGTTCACTGCTTCCGACCCGGTTGGTTCGTTTCACTGCTGTGTATTCCATTGGACAAGGTCTTTTCTAAGTGTTTTTTGTGTAAGAAAAAAGGAAATGGCTGGAAGAGGCTGCAAGAATTCTCCTGACAACTTTTGCTATGTTCGTGGTGAGTTTACAGTAAAGAAACAACAAAGAAACATTACAGACTTTGTCAAGAAAGTATACTTTGCTTATTTCGGAGTGAGACTTGATACCAAGATAAAACTTGGGCCTCACATAAGGATTGCTCTGTTTGTGTGGAGGAACTTCAGCTGTGGTCAAAGGATAAGAAGAAATCTTTTCATTTTGATGTGCCTATGGTTTGGAGAACATCTTGCACCCATAGTGATGATTGTTACCCTTGCACCATATAAGGGTTCAATCTAAAAAATTGGAAGGAAGCATTATATTCAAATATACGGTCTGCAATGCGTCCAGTGCCTTGAGTACTTGAGGTTCCGGTTTCTTTACCTCCAGAAACTCAAGAAACCCCGGCAGAGTCCGAAGGCAAGTGTGAAGACTCGGGTGATGGTTTCCTGGGTGATACTACTTCTAGTGAACCTCAACTCTTCACCCAAATGGAGTCAAATTACTTGATCAGAGATTTGGGCTTACATAAAGAGTCGGCACAGTTCTTTGGTTCCAGATTGAAGAAAAAGAACTAATTTGCCCCCAAAACTTCATTCTACTGGTATAGAAACAAAGAAAAAGATTTTGCCCCATTCCCCCCCCCCCCCCCCCCCCCAAGACGAAGAACTTGTTTACTGTCACAATGTCCCTGGTTTTATGTCTATGTTCAACATTCAGTATAACTCGGACAAATGGAGGCTCTTTATTGACTAATGCAAGAGAAGTCTCGAGGTGATTCTTTTGCAAAACTGATAGAAATACTCGTCAGTACCATTAGGACACACTGTACACCTGGAGGAGCAGTATAACAATTTGGACTTCGTTCTCAAAAAAATATCAACTACAATGACCATGGATGGGTAATATGTGGAGACTTGAAAGTGCTATTCTTGTTGCTTGGACAGCAAGGAGGTTATACAATGACGTTTCTAGGGAACCAGAAAGAAGAAAGATCCCAACTTCAAAGGTATAGTACAAAATGTGCTGACACAATATTAAAATTTAGGGTGCTGCATAAGTTGCAAAATGCATTTCTTGGCATCTCACCTTGACTACTTCCCAGAAAACCTTGTTGCTGCAAGGAAGAACAGGGTGAAAGGTTCCACCAGGGCATTAAAAATATAGAATTACGGTATCAGGGAAGCTGGAGCATAACCAGAATGGTGGACTACTGCTGGATGCTTCACAGGGATGTGTCACAGATGACTTACAAAAGGGAAAGCTTTCGAAGAAGCTTTGAAGGGATGAAAAAAAACTGTATTGCAAAGACTTGTAGCGACTAGATAAGTGACTGTAACTCAACATTTGCTTGGATAAAACTGGATAATTGTCCATGAATGAACTCCAAATAATCTTATGAATATAATGAATTAAAGTAAAGTAGTTAAATACTGTGCAGTTCAGTTACCTATATCATTAAGTATTATATTGTGGGCTTGTTACAACTAGGCAAGACAATATCAGCACTTTCTGTGAAACAGGCTTTGAAAAATCAAGTTAAATTCTATGGTATACCATGTGCAAACATTTTGTGTTTATTCTTCAATAACGGGTTTAATTAGTTTAAAATTAGCATAAATTAAATATGTGTTGATAGTTTTAAAAAAATTCAATAATTTTTGATAAAAATTAAGTTGTGTACTTGTTGCATTTGATCTTCAAAATGCATAAAGTGGAGATATCTATTTGTTACATTGATACATAACTAAAAACAAACATGTAAGTATCCTTTATCATCTTTTTTACCTCAAAATTACACATATGTATCCTTTGACGCCAGCTAACAGCCAACGGCGTTAAAGCCCATGATGGCGCTCACTATGCACGTGTCACGTGTCCATGCACGTGCACAAAGAGGCTAATATTTTTGAACTCTCACATCAATAATATTTTGTAGTGTAAAATGTGTTTTGTATTTGTAGGGTTTAATATGTATTGAAATATTTTTAAGTGTTTGTTGTTGTGAAAATTTTTGGTTATGAAATTCAGAGTGCCCATGGCACCGAGATTAAGAACACTGATATTCTGGCGTGAACACCATAATAAAGAGACACTGAATTAATATGAAAAATCCATAAGAAAATTTTAAAAATCTAAAACATATTTTATTTAATTTGTGTCACTTTTATTTTTCAGTGTATAAATATTTTACTCGACGTGTATAGCACTTCCACTTATGTGAACCCCGTAGGCGGCCATGGTAGGTCTGTGCAATGCTGGCCTCTGGACAGTATATTGTAGGGAGCTGGTGTAAGACACTGTCACGTGGGCACTACAACTTTTGTTCACTGATGTAGGTTTCCATACTCAGTTTAGTTTACAGGTCAACCTTTGCTTGCATACGTTTTGCCAGACAAGTCCCCAGCATAATGCTTCCGCTTAAATAATTTATTTCGCCGAGGAGAGAGGAGAAAGATGTCGGAGAGGTCACGTGACCCGCACAACTTAAATCAGGTGCCATCTGCCTTTGTTAGTGGCATTCAAGTATAATTTCTGCATTATTGCTATGTACAATTTTAATGGTTTTGTTTTTATGTATGTATGTGAAGGGTATTTTAATGTTTGAATGAATATTTTACGGCACTTTCATGTACAACCACGTGGCTAATCTATGCCAAGTTTATATCTGTTCCATCCATGCAGTTTGAGATTTTATTTGCGTAAAATCATGTGCGGTACAATTTATTTCAGGGTTCTATGTATGCTTCATTCAGGGTTCAATGTGTTTTTTGTGTAATTGATGCTTTTTGTACTTGACCGCGCTGTCCTTAAATCGTAAAGAGAATAATTTTCTCTCTCAAGATAACATTTTGTCTGATCATAATTTGCAGTTTTCAAGAAGAAATATTGCAATTTCATCTGCACTACATGGTCTGCTACAAACATTATCCAGCGTCATCCGCGCCACCTAAGCTTGTTTTCACAGATGTGTATGTTTATTGTGAATACTCATCTCGTGTCCCATCATATTTTAAGGGTCTTTATGTATTTTGTCTAATTTTGCAATTTGTGTACGGTGCAATCACTTCCGTCCTAGCCGGCTCTGTGAATAGGCCGTCACCACACTACCCATGTGCTGGCGGGCGAGCCCAGACGAGTTTGTGTTAGTGATGCCAAGTAGTCAAACATGTTAAAATGTTTTCATCAAGGGTTTGATTTGTAATTCACCGTGTCCTGTCTTCAGGGAAAAACTGTCGGTCCACCCTAGTGGCTGTCGGCCCTCTTCCCTTGTGAACGCTGTGCTTTCATGCACCTCAGTGAGATTATCCATCTAGGCATGCGTTAGATTAATTGCGTGCTGGGGAGCACCCAAGCGGATTTGGCTAGTCATGACCGAGATAATCATAATTTCATTGGCACGTTGATGTGTATGCATAGCAACAATAAAAGCAAACATCAGTAACCTACCTCTTTTATTCAGTAGTGACAGTGTTATAGCCACATGTATTTTATCAAGTGATTATTTTCAAAGTGATGTTTAGTAAAAGTTTAGTATTGCCAACATTGTTTGTAAGTACGCATGGGTGAGACGGACACACAGAACCCACAGTATCCTTGAGAACCCTGAGTCTCAATAGTGCGGTGATTGGGAAGCACTGCTGGCACCCATATTACCAGTAAATATTTGTGTCATCGTTCGTCTCACGTCTCACCCGATGGCATCACCTTAAATCATCTTTTATAACCCAAAAATTACACAAATGTTATATAGTCAGAAGTATGACAGGAAATTTTCATTACTCAGTCTCATCTTCAGATGGTCCCTGTTCTATAGCTCTGTTTTGGTCTGTCTCTCCTTGATGAGGAAGATTTTCATAAAATGCTGTGTATTCGGTGCTTTTATTTGCAGTTGATCACGAATTGAGTCTTTTTTGAGAAATATAGCCAGTTGATCGACTGTCCATGTACATCTGCTTTCCTGAAGGTCATGTGGCATTTCTGATGAGATTTCCAATCAATGATTTGTTTATTAGTTATTTCATCTACAGTGGAGGGTTTGTCACCTTTTTTTCTATCACATCTAGCAATTGTCATCCAGTTGGCAGACCAGTTTACTTTTCCAATTATTTTATGCTCAGTAGAGATGGCAGAATGCATTGAATCACGTTCCATTTCATTGGGACCAACAACCATACATTTCAAATCTGTAGTTTCTAGATGTGGTAATAACTGAACAGCAATCAAGCACATTGCAGCAACAAATTTGTTCAGTTTCTGTCCTCTATATCGGTCACTGAAATACAAAATATGGTTCACCACTGCAGGAGTGGACTTAAAATATAAGTACAGACAGCTTGCTATTTCACAGCTTCCTCTTTTGCCTTCTGTTTCTGGCCAAATGAAACAATCACCTTGTTTTGAAATAGTATTGTACATGGTGAAGTTAAAAGATTTGAAGCGTTGCTTATAAAAAAGAGCATGGTTGATTGGATCAGTTGGAGACAACATAACGTGCTGGAAATCAAATTTGCAGCTTAATAAACTACTGTTTGAGTTTTTTTGCTTTCTCTTTATCTTGCATTTTCTTTTCAAAAGTCCTATTCCTTTCTAAAAATTGAGATTCATATTTTGTCATCTTTATCGACTCCAGGTGTATTATAAGACATAGATGTACGACCTTTTTTCTTGGGTCGATGAAAGCCAAGATTGTATTCCTGTATGAAGATTTTTCTATACATAGAGTTACTTGTGATTTCAAGGCCATTTTCAATGCATGCAAATTTATACATGGAGTACATAAGAGTGATATTACGAGAATGATCCAAGTATTTCCATTTAGACACAGAGCAAGAGTAGTGGGAATAAACCACTGCAAAACTTTCAATATGCCTCCTCGTACTGTTCAAAAGTTCTGGTGAAGTGTTCTATTTTACATGGCGGCCCCTTTTGTCTTTTTCATGTGTATTTTCTTTTGTCCTTATCTTCATCGCTACATCCATAACACCTTTACGGATTCCAAGAGTATTTATAAACTTTGTCTTACAAACTTGGTTTTGTTCGGTATTTCGTGGTTAATAGAAAACAACAGTGAACCTTCTTTGCTATTCTTCTCTTGTTTTAGTTTTTTTGGCAATCCTGTTTGTGTTGCTCTGAATGAAATCTCTCTTTTGTTCGTATGTCTCTAAGTTGTAGTATCTCCGGAAAATAGTTTTCTCTGGTTCTGAAATTATTTTGTTTCACTTTCTTCTACAGTTTTCATGAAATTGAGTTTTCGTGCAGACTCCTGGAACAAAAAATTTCCTGGATTCTCCTTGCTGACGTCTCATTTTTGAAGCATTTCTTGCCCAATTTTCAGGTTGTGACAATCTTTTTCTAGGGTTTTCCACTCTAGTAGGTATTTCTTCCATACCCTCCAACACCCATTCTTCATTTTATGGGCTTCAGGTTAGAAATTTTACATTTGCTTCTCCTTCGTGAATGTTTCAGTTTGCGAGTATTATCATCTGAGTCATGTGATGATGGTTGATATTGTGAAATTTCAGGAGTTAAATCATCGTGTTCTGAATCTGAATCCAGTTGATTGTCACTGGCATTCAAAGTAGAATGCAGTGTAAAAACTTCAGGTTTTGTGGAACATACAGCATCTACAAGAAATAAATATCTGTTTAAAATATTTTGAATAACAATTTGTTTTTTCTTTGCAGCAGAGGGACAAATTATGCATCTAATAATACTGAATTGTCATTGTTTATCAAAAAATTATTTCTCATAATAAAATGTTTTCGAATAATGTGTGTGTAAACAAAATAAATTGTAACAGACACTGTGTTTGAATATCTTCCAATTTCTCTGTTTTACCTTTTTGTTTATTATACAGTAAACATAATTCTAGATTTATTCAACAAACAAAACATGGGTCAATTTACCTTGATGCGTTTCTAAAGTGTAAAGAACAGTGTGTTCTACAAGGTGCACAAGTAGGTATCTTTTCTTGAAAAAGCATAATTAGTTTGCAAAATTGGGTAATTCGAGATATCTAATTGTAAAGCCTAAAAATACTCTGATCAGATACCTCCTTGTTGAAATAAATATACTTTTGCAACCATATGGAATTTGAAATATCCAAGTATTGCATTGAATGGAGAATGTTTTCTTTGTTAGTGAAATGTAGATAACTCAAAACTAAAACAAATTGAGTTATCTAATAGTATTAAGGGCACGATGTAATACATCTTTACAGTCTGGTGTCTTTCCAGAAAGATAAAAATGTGCTATTGTATGAAAATGGAAAGAAAACAGATGTAACGTTGTTTTCTACTTTTTCAATGGTTCTTGGTTAGGTGATACATATTTGTGTACATAAACACACAATACAAAATCAGATATTAACAGCATCTCAATTTGGTTTTAGGAAAAAATATGTCCATTGATGATGCAATATTTAACCTTACCCAGGACATAATTGAGTTTCTGCGTAATAAAGACCATGCTTTTATTGTATTCTGTGACCTTGCCAAGGCCTTTGATTGTGTTAATCATTACATATTAATAGAGAAATAGAAATGTTATTGTATTACAGACAACCAAATACATTTGCTGTTGTCACATTTCAGTCTCAAAAAGCAAAGTGTTTTATTTCAAAATGATACGTCAGGTGATAAGTTTGTCTGTAAAACAGGTACAATAAAGCATGGATTACCTCAAGGTTCTATTTATGGGGCCCTTATTGTTTTTACTCTATATAAAAGACCTTCCATATACTATAGACAAACAGGCTTTTGCAATTCTATTTACTGTTGATACTAGTATTTTAAGTAAAAATTCTTCTTTTGATAATTTAACAGAAGTAGCTAAGAAAACTTTAAATTCACTTGTAAATTGGTTTAGTGCTAATAAGTTTACCTTGAATTTCAATAAATCTAATTTCATTAAGTTTTTAACTTCAAATACCCCTTATAGCAACTTAAAAATTTCATGCTCTAATGAAGAAGTACAGTACAATAAACTCATGTATGGGCTATTGACAGTAAAGTTAGCACTTTTGAAAGCCCTCTCATTTGGAATAATTGTCAATAAATATATTTTATTGTACCCTGAGACTTTAATTTACAAGTGCAGTTTAATATACACACTGTGTTTATTACTTACATGGCAATCATTATTTAAAAAGTCAGTTAAAGGATAAAAATATTGCTGAAAGGAAAAAGTAACTAGGGCATCAGAAGTGCTGACTTTATCGTGAACTGTTTATAACTAAATATCTTGGCATGTATATTGATAAGCTAAACTGGTAATATTTTGTTAATAAAACAATCAATAAACTAAATTGTGCATGTTTTGCTCTTCGTTGTGTGGCACATAAATTTTATATTAAATTTTAAATAAAAATGTACTATACTTATTTTCATTCTCTTGAAATATGGTATTATTGCTCGAGGCAATACTTCTGAAGCCAAGAAGGTTTGTACTATCCAAAAGAAAACCATAAGAATAATAAGTAATTTTAATTCTAGAGTTACTTGTAGACCACTACATATTTAAAAAGTATCAATTTCTGTCTTTGCCATGCATATACGTTTATACAAAGATCTGGATTTATCCCAGATCAATTTGTCTGTTTATTCACTTTATACGAGATCAAGCCGTGATTTAATTATTCATTAAATAAGTTACTATTATATCAAAGAGGCATGTACTATTCTGCTTTGAAGTTATATAATAAACTTCCTATTTTTCATGAAGGTTCTGCAGAACCAGAGATAAAAATTTCTAACAGAAATTTAAAAAAATGTTTGATCATGCATTCTATTTCATTGATGAAAACTTAAATCCATGTGAACAAGGTTTTTATACATAAATTTCTATTTTCTTTGCTGTTTTGGGTGCTCTCGCTACCATATGATAGTTTGTAGTTTAGCATAGGTATATTGCTTTTTTGATATTGTACAAGTGTGTTATAATTTACTCTTATTGGTAGTATTATTTTTTTGTTATTATTATTATTATTTTATATTATGTATTTAAAAAATCTATGAAATGTTTTGATGTAATTTTTATTTTTAAGATTTACATTGTATAGTAATATGTTGTTATAGGCTATTCATGGTAAAGTGAGCACTTTTGAAAGTCCTCTCATTTGGAATATTATACAATAAATATATTTTATTTTTGCCGTGGATGTGAATTTCAGAATGCGGTGAAATATATACACTGTGTTTATCACTTATGTGGCAATTATTTATTTTAAAAGGAGGATAACTGAAGAAAACCACTGAAAGGAAAACATAATTAAAGTCTCAAAAGTGTTCACTTTACTATGAACTGACTATAGTAATGTGTAATTTTTGTAAGATGTTCTATATTTTGTAATATTGACATGCTGTACACCTGAGTTGTATATTTACATGTATAGGTTCTACAGAGTAAATGTAATAAATAAATAAAAAAAAATTAAATTAATGTGTGTTGTATGTTACCATGTATCTACAGTCCACAGGAAACTTTCATACAGTAATTAATTATTATTTTTTGTTGTTATATAATACTCCATAACAACAATTGATTTCTGTATTACGCAGACTTTTTGTACTTGGAAATACGTATGTAATTTTTTTCTTTTGAGAGCATAAATTAAATTCTATAATCAAATTCATAAAATGCAAAGTGTTCTTTGAAAAGAATACAAATTTCTTTAAAGGATAGTGTAATTATTAACATCTTTTGTAATTGGACAAGTTTTTGTCTGCAAACCAGTGACGCTGAAAAAAGCAAACATACTGCATACTGGTAAAAACAGGAATGGTGCGTGGAAAAAGAAAGGCCAAAATTTTGGATCCATAAGATATGTGAGGATCTTTGGTGGTTGGATTGCCTTTTGAAACCTTCTCTTGAAGTGGTGATGGTAAGGCTCAAGAACATCAGAAAATAGTAGGTCGAGCCATATTTAAACAGCCTCTGAAATACATGTTGTTTCTTTCCAAAGCTTATCCAGTGCATTTGCAACTACGTGTAACTGTTTCTTAAGAGACAATGCTTCATGGTAAATTCTCAGGTTAAGATCTATGACCCTGCTTTATAGACTTTATGAAGGTAATTTTCTGTCCCTTTATTTATTTTGATGGCTTGAATTGGGTTATTCTTATTGCTTGACCATCCATCCAATGTTAATGTAAACTGCAATCTTGTACTTTTTGTACCAGATGTAGCTCTATTTGTTAGCAGCATCATCCAAAAGCTTCCCACTGATATCTTTTGTTGATGGTACTTTGTATCCAGGTCTTAATATCTGGATAATCTCAGTGAAGTTATCAAGTTCAGCAACATTAAAATGTACATTCGTAGTATAGAAAAACATTCACACTGCCTTGTCAAGGTATCTTTTTTGCTTTTCAGTTGTCTTGAGCACATAATCACTGATTAAATGTTGCTTTTTGTTAGTGGATGAGGAAGTACTAGGTTTTGGACTTGGACAGACTGATGCAATAATGTTTGTGGAAGAGGATCCTCTTGATTTGGTATAGTAAGGCTGTGCTGCTGCTCGCAGTTGATGTTCCACATTTTCTTCACTTTCACTTTCTTGTACTTTTCTAGCTGAACATTTCTATACGTGAATTCTTACCCATTCTATCTTGTAAGCCAATTCACAATGTTTACATCTTACATTTTGAATTGCCATAAATTTTTGTTACTTTTCTCCACCAATTTATCAACTTATGTCCACTCTCATGCACTTTTGGTATCTTTCATTTGATATCTTCCTGGAATCTCGGATATTTTAAAATGCCTTTTGCTACACTTTTCAGAATGTTGCTATTCACATGCACACCACACTTTATTTATTGATTACAAACACAATGATAGTTTTAATTTATTTAATAGACGGTAAAAATTTTCAGATACAAGGTTAACACCACTACACTTTCCATTCAGGCTATTATAATTCCGTGTCATATACTGAATTATCCATTATTAGCAACACCAAAACTTTCAATACCTGTATAAACTCTTTTGACACTTTAGTAGAAAACAGTTTGTAGGTAGCCATCATAATACTGTGTATTTAACCAGATAACTTATAACTAATAGTGCCTTCACCCTTACTTTAGTCTCAATGTAAATAAATACAACCATAACGTAAACTTTCCGCTGCGAACAGCAATGACTGGTTGTTACCGTAGCGTGCTGCTACGGTATGATTTCATGAACTTAGACCGCATACTGACTCCACACTAACTCTATAGGATTTAGATTACTGTGATAAGGGAACCTTTACGACTGTACAACTAGCGTTAGCGGCAAAATCCTCTATTGCGTACTACAGCTGGCTACTGTTTTCACAATGTCCATAAGTTTTGCCTTTATCATACTTTCATCAATGTCAATGTTATTATGTTAACAAAATAATGTCTGGTTTTCTCCACGATTGTGTTGGCACAAGTTCAAGTTTTAACACTGGAACATTATCCATTACTATGCCACTGTTGTGCGACAGTTTAGGAAGTATTTTCACAAACCACGACTGAAACATTTCACCATTCATTTCTTCATGATAGTCTCCTGTTTTTTTCAATTCAAAAACCAAGCGGCTATCATTAACAAAACCACTGCCACTTCCAATATGCAATACTATCAGCCATTTGCCCTTACCTATGGGATTTTTACGCCTGTACTAAGGTTTGACAAGAAAGCTTGTTGCTTGCTTGGTCGGTCTTAAGCTTTGAATCAACCCAAACTTTTGAAGTTTTATGATCTTCATTAACCCACATTTTGTCCAGATAATATATTGAACGTCCTTGATGGTACTGCCGTAATTTTTGGAGGTAGTCCCAGCGTCGACACGCTATATCATCCCTGTCCAAAATAACACTTATAGAATTCCTTTTCACAAATTCAGATCCAATTTCGATTAGAAATTTGTAAAGTGTGATGTTTTTAAAATCTTGCAATTCGTCTTCAGCAGTATTACAGTGCACTTTGGTTAAAGTCGGAACCTCATTACGAAGAAAAACAAATGAACTGTAGCATGCTTTGCAATTTTGTCAAAATAGTCGCACTTACCGAGCACTCTTTTCCTATTTCCTCTTTTTATCTGGCGCCACAAGTTTGCCCATTCCCTGTTGTTCTTTCAGCGCACTGAAAATACTCTCCTCAGACATGCCAGTCATTTCAGTTGCAAGTGTCGCTACTTGCTTTACAGCCAGAGTAAGATGTTGCTGCAAGAGATAATAGAATACATTTAAAACTATTCCTTCTTGCCACTTTTCAATGGGTTTCCTTGAGCATGTTTTACGACACTGGTAGGTTTGTTAGGTTCATGACACGCCATTTTAGCAACTACCGTGGGCCGACACTTATAGCTGACATCCAAAACCATGTGAACAGGAACAGATTGCTGTCAATACACAGTTGCTTTGATGTCTGGCAGTGTAAGAAACTACCAGTATAGATACGTACATAATTAGTTGTAAACTATTTATATTGCTCAAAATAAGGATAATTTTTTTAAAAATATGTAGTAGATTTGGAATTGTAAGTTATTTAAGTGTGACCTATTTTCTTGTGAGTTCAGAAGCAGTGCGTATGTTAACCAATCACAGAAGACTTAACCCACATGGGTTTTTTTAATACCAGTACTAAGGTAAGGGTGAAAGGAGTGTAGAGACTCATGACTAGAGACCAGAGAGGGGAATTCTCTGCATATCTACTGCCAAACCAATCAGCTATATTTGTGTAACTTTAAAGGTGAAATCCTTGGTATATAATACTACTCAGTCAGTCTGGTTCTTTAGCTTGGGGAATCCCCTTCAATATAGGATGAGGAATCCCTTTCAGCAATGTAGAAGAGCAAATTCCCATCTGCTTGCTGCTCAATACAGATTACTCACTTATTTTGTGTTTATAGTGAGTCAAACTATTTACTGTGAATAAAATAATTCAACCAACATGGTTGAATATTTTATACAATAGAAAATGTTTAAAAATTTTGGGAAAACTCACTTGGTGCATCAAGGGGGTCCACCCAAAAAATCCCAGGTGGGTTTTTTCGGGTGGGCCTACTTGGGCAAACCCTACTTTTTGGATTGTGTGACTTAATAGTATGCATTCTACCAACTAAAAAACTTACAAACTTACAAATTTGTTAATTCTCACACGTATACATGTTAAAAAACCGGAAAGCAAAATACAGTAGAAACTTGACTATCCAAACCTCGGTTATATAGATGACCAGTTATCCGGACTCATTTTAAAAATTAAGAGCATAGAAAAAACACAAAAGTTTCTTTCATGAGAGTGTTTCCCTTACCTGCGGAGGAGAGACAAGCACTTGTTTCGGCTCTTGTGATGTGCCCTTTCACAAATTGTTCACATAAACACGTCCAGGAGGGGGTGGTTACTTTTAACTGATTTAATTTTTTTATTTTATGTACGGTTTCTGTTTTGGATAAGTTTACTACGTTCTATGCACATGTAATACATTTTATGTTCTGTGAAAATGATTTTTTAGAAATTCTGTTATCATTTTCAATATATTTCTGTTATCCGCATTTTTGATTTTCCAAATTACCTTTGGTCCCTATTAGTCCGGATAATTACATAATTTTGTACTTTAAGTAATTTAAATATTTGTAAATGGTTACTTAACACTTTTAATTAAATGATACGACATGGAACTACTTTCTCCCACTCACTACCAACTTCAATGGTTTCATGCCAGTCAGTAGGGGTCCATAAGTGGGTACAGGCACAGGACATATAGTTTGTCTACAGAAAGCATCAAAATATATTACCACATTGAGTATGTATTGCAGGGACCAACACTTGCAGGATGCACTTTATATTGTGTGTTGGACCACTCGTAGCACCAAGACAAGCGGCGATACAGTTGGGCATAGAGGTATTAAGATGTTGGATGTTCTCCTGAGGAAGATCCTGCCCACAGCTGGTGCAACTGGTCCTCCAAGTTTGTTGTAGTTTCCACTGGCCGAAGTTGTCATCCAGTCTGGTCCCAAATGTTTTTGAGGGGCAAGAGGTGTGGTGATCTTGCGGGCCAAGGAAATATATTGTCATCAGAAATGCAGGCCAGAGATATTATGCTGAAAAATGGAGTTGTCAAGCTGCACCATGAAGGGGGCACACATCACAGAATTTCTTGAATGTATCGCTGCATTGTGAGTTCCTTCAATCACCACCATTGGGGGTGCGGGAATCACAGGAAATTGTACCCCTTGCCATGACGCTTCTTGTTGGGATGGTGTGCCATTCTACAATGACGCATGGATCATTGTGCTGGCCAGAATGTCTCAAGACTCGAATTCGGTGGTTGTCTGTATCCAGACAGAACCGTGATTTGTCATTGAACACCACATGTCACCATTCCAAAATCTACCATGTTGCCCATTCCAGGCAGGTCACACATGCTTGGCGATGCTCAGGTCATAATGGTAAATGTAAGGAACATTGTGATGACAGATCCTGCTCTGCTAGTTGCCTGTGTATGGTACTGGTGGACAAATACATATCCCCAGCTGCTGTGACATGTTGCTGGATAGTGCGCAGCGATGCCTGTGGTGTGCTTACAGCCTGTCACACAATGAAACAATCCTCCCTGCTGGTTGTCTGCTGGGGTCAACTGATGTCTTCTCAGTGGGTATGTATCCTCCTGTTCCCACTGTGTCCAATACGACTCACAATGTAGACAGAATTGTTAAAGTGCACCGAAATGTCCAACTTGTCTCTCAGAGACAGATGATGCAGCCTCTCACAAATTCTTTCAGCTGTACAAAGGCTTGTCGAATACACTTTCAGGGTATGCTGCATGTTCACTGAATTTGGCTCTGTGGCTCACACTGCTACTAAGGCTTTGTTTGGTGTCTTGCGGGTATGAATCATGGAGGGACATGTACGCCCCCATAGTGGCACATCCGTGCAGGAAAACAGCATTAAATGCAAATTAGACACATGTCGGGCTATGATGATACAGTGTGGCAACCTTTGTTGTCCTCATGCAATTCATGGTAATCAATTTTTTTTGCATATGAGTGTAATTCGTTTTTCTTGTGGTTAACAAGTTATTTGTCACTATTATATTTCTATTTTTAATGCTTGTATGGAAATACAGTGTTGGGTGTAAAGTATTACAGTGTTCAAAATACTGTAAAACATTTATTGTGCTGCTACCAGATAATCATTTTGTATACAGTCATTACAGAAGAAAATTATGAATAATAAAATTTCTGTTTTTATTATAAACACTTTTTGTAGACTTGTAACTACTTTATGAAATATGTATTAGGAATAAAAACAAACAAATGTCTTTATAACCAGTAATTTGGTATGTATCTTGAAGTCATTTTACTATTGTATACACTATTAACTGGCAGTTGGAATGGGAAGTATAAATATTTGTGGTCTGGTGGTTCTATTGACAGTGCATGTTTATTGTTTTTGTTGTTTTAACAAAGTTGCAATTTCTTTTTTAGTGGGTTCCTGATCCATAAAAATAGGACTGCATCGGAAGAAGACATATACAGAGATTTAAACCCTGCGTAAGTTTGATTTAGTTGTGTTTTCTTCTACTGTTGTAGTCAAAATTGTCTATTTTATAATTCTTTTGGTACATAAAATTTATAAATATTAGTTTAGAGTTTAGGTATAAATTTATGAACAGTGTAGTATGTTTTGTATTTAGCCTACTGTGTAAATGGTGACCATGCAAATTTTTTTATAATTTGTTAGCCCAGTTTTTTTCTTAAGCATTTTAAATTTATAGCCAATAGCTGATGGCTAATGGTGGGCCAACACTTTCACAAAACATATGAATACAGGTATACCTAAATGTTAGTTTTACAGAGGACAATAATGACATACCGTACCACAATATAAGGCTGGAAATTGCTTAAGTTAATAAAATCAAGCAAATTTCTTTTATTGACTTTTAATGACTCAGACAACTTCCTTTTTGATCTTTGGATTCCTTCGAGGTTGGTTAGTAAGGGAGGGTCATTAGAGGAATCTGAAAGGCTGATAAACTATGCCATATATTTTCTAGCCTAGTTTTGTTCCAACAGTGCTTTTGAGTTGGGTTTTATTTTGAGGATGTTTTGTTGTACTGTACTTAAATTTAAACCCCTCCTCCTTTTTTTTTAATTGTATTAATTTGTCCCCACCTCCCCCTAAATATTTGTGTCAGTTCCTTCAAGGTATCAACTGTTGGGTACTCACATTACACCTTAGATAAGTAACAAAATATAAGTATAAACAACAAATGAGACACATACATTGAGGTATAATAATACATACATACATACATACATACACTTGCAATTAGGCTACCGCCCGGTGGCGAGCTCCCTCACCTCTCCTTCACCCAACCAACTCCTTTTCCACTCCCTTCCTGAACTTACCAACCCCTCTCACAGATACCACTTCCTCCCTCAACACATTCCACTCCCTCACAGACCTCACAAGCATGGACTGCCTACCCTGCTCCGTTCTCCTCCACACCCTCTGAAGCTTCTCACTGTTGTTTCTCTTCCTCTAAACACTCCCTTACTTAGCTTGCAGTGTAGCTCTCCCCATCCTCCCTCTTCATTCACCACCCTGTACATCCTGACTAACCGTTCAACTTTCCTCCTGTCCTTCAATGAGCTCCACCCCATTTCTTTCATCGTCGCTGATGGCCTATAGTTCCCTTCTTCCTCACCATCTTGCACTTTGTATTGTGTGTATATGACGTACCAGGAATATATACTCATTATAATGTCTTTGTAGTGGATGTTCGGGTCTTTTGTCTAGACACTGAGCCAGGCAATTTTATATGTACAAGGGGGTTCAGTTTTGCTTGGGCACTGGTGCCTTCCCGTTGTACAGAACTGGAAAACAGGGAGAAGTCAGGGGAATGTCAGAGAATTTTTTTAATTGTCAGGAAAATAAATATATGTAATTTCAGTTTTGTGAAAGTAATTAAATTATCATAAATATTTTATGATATGTGTTTGTTACACTTCTATAGCAATTTTATTGCAGATCCAAATTTTTGTGTAATTTGAAAAATAAATACGAACCTAATACCAAACAACACTGTCATGCGACTACGAGGAAAGAGGCTTATTTTTGCGGTAGAATTGGTATTAAGCTGTTCACAATCATTCACAACAAAATGTTTACTTTACCCTTTGGATGTCCAACTCATCAAAACTTCCTTTTATCAAACTTTGTTATGTCCATGTGACTAAGGTTGCCAAATGCAAACACCTGTAAACTGTGTGTCATGCATTTACAAGTTAGTGTTAAACCATCTTGTTGCTATTAAATCATTCAAAACTTGAAAATACATCAGTGCTAAGTGGGTTTTGGTTTTTAATTTTTATAATTTATATTTTGCATTTTGTAAGGTTGAAGTTGGAACACTGAGATATTCAACTGTTAAGCCGCCTGTCTACAGTTGAATACGAAATCATAGTTGTAATACTAAAATCTCTGAATTCTTAAAATAAACCACACAGTAATGTTAAGCGCACCTTTTCAGTAGTATACTAGTATTACTTAACATTTGGGATGAAAAACTGTTAAACAATAAGTATTTAACGAATGAAATATACCTTAAATTAATATTTTGACAACTTACATTAAATAAGTGTGATGCACATTTGTTTATTGGAAATAACCTCTACAGTGTGCATATTACCTTTAAAGTCTGCAATTTGGTAATTTGTAATTGGTAATTCATAAGCTTTGAAGTAGAAAAAAGGTCAAAATGGAAATTATAAAAATATTTCATCAATACTGTAGACAAAATTGGGTCACATGACCAATTTGTTAAAGTGCTGGTTGGAAAACTGCCTATTTTGAAAATGTCGGGAGTGTGATAAATATTTTTTGTGTTGATCGAACAATGTGTGTGTTAAATCTGTAATGTTATAAATCTTAATGCTTCGTCACGTGGAAGACAGTGTGTAAACATTCTAAGTGACGTGCTATTTTAGTACGTGTGTGGTTACCTTTTATTGTACACTTGCTACACAGATGCTTATGGCTGTGAAACTTAACCTCGTCTGTTCACTAGACTGCTGAAAGTATCTTCTAATTAATTAAATGATTTTCTTTACAATATTTTCATTATTTCATCACAGCAAACACATTGATTCTTATGCAGTATTTTATATGTAATAGAAATTACAAATTTTCCACAAAAGGAAAATATAACCTTAAATTAATGTTTCAGGAAATATTATATTATATTTTACTTATTCATGTTACATAAGCATCGACTGTCAAGTGCTCTTGTAGACAAGGCCTTAACAAAACTCTATCATATAGCTTGTAGAACAAGACTATAAATCCTATTACTATGGACTTTCAATGTCACAATAAAGGAAGGCATTCTGTTCTTGCCCAAACAGATTATTTCGAAAATTGCAATTTTGGGAAAAGTCACAAATTTGTTTAGTTGCCTACATGAAGATTGAATTAAAATGCTGTGTAGATTTGCATGTTTACTGATTTTTCCTTTTTTACTAATGACCAATCAATACAGTTAGAAAATAAGCATTCTTTTGTAATTGTGGTGGAGTGAAAAAGTCAAATCTAGATAGAATTTCTTTTTTAAGTTATAGGGAACTCAAAGATTTAGTTCTTAATAATAATTAATGTGAAACAATTCACACATATTGAGTTTGGTCTGGGAAAAAAAAATTTAGTCTAGAAAATAAAGAAAAGTCAGGGAATTTTTTTTTTCTTCATAATTTGGTAGCCGTCCTGTATTTTGGTTTTCAGTAATTATTTTATGAATTAAAAAATTTGATTATTTAATTTCTTTCATTATTTTAAATGTATTGAAAATTGGAATAATTGTTTTATTTTCTTTCTTACCGGAAGTAGTTCGATTTAGGCCAGCTAGTAAGATAGTTGCTGGAAGTTGAGGTTTCGGGGTGGACCTTTTAAATTGACACATAGCAAAAGATTTTGGTAGGATTTATAGCCCAGAAATCCTCAGTACCAGCCAAAGTATAGGAATAGGCGTAGGTCCCATAAGTTCAGTTTTAGTTGGCTGATGCAACCATGTGTAAGAAGAGGGATGAACATCACTTAGTATTTACTTTTGGAGTAATTCAAGTTGACGTCAAAATGCTGCTCAGCTAGGTGCCAGGCGCCATGTTAAGGCGGTAAGGTCGACCTAATACCCAGGTTACGCTACCATCATAGTAAGTCTGGAGACTTGTTTAAATACAATATGAAGTTATTTTTAAAAACGTCCAAGCTACTTGAG
Organism: Dryococelus australis; assembly: GCA_029891345.1. Lineage (NCBI taxonomy): Eukaryota > Metazoa > Arthropoda > Insecta > Phasmatodea > Phasmatidae > Dryococelus > Dryococelus australis. The sequence continues at coordinate 225,411,380 of CM056994.1, forward strand.
AATGTGTTATCACATACATTTGCATCACAAAAAAATATGCCATCACTATCATCAGATCTAGGTCAATCTAATTTTCTCAGTTGAAACATACTCTCTTCAAACTTGACATGCAGCCCAATCATGACTTTCTTCGTACTTAAGTTGTACAATCGAAAACCCTTTATGTTACTTTCATAATCAAGAAATACACACTCTACAGCCCTGAAGAAATACACTCTCTACAGCCCTGAAGAAATACACACTCTACAGCCCTTGGTTTGAACTTTTCCCTTTTTCTGAGCTAACGAGGCTGTTCATCCAAACACTCGCAATCTAGGCAGTTCTTTGTCTACACTTTCTCCTTTCCACAATTCTAGAGGTAGCTGATTGTCAATTGGCGTGGCACAGATTCCTTATAAAACATGCTGTGCTGGCAGCTTCACACTAAAACCCTTCACACAAACCTGAGTGCAACAGTAAACATCTAGTCATATCTTCAATAGTCCTATTGTATCTCTCAGCCACTCCATTCTGTTGGGAGGAGTATGCTACCCTTGTTTTCCTATGGGCGATACCATTTTCACACAGGAAACTTTATGAATTTCTTCTCACAGTATTCACCTCCCCCATCTGTTTGAAAACTCTTCAATTTCAGCCCATGGAGCAACTTTATTTATACTTTATATTCCGTGAATTTGGCAAATTCCTTACCCTTCAGCTTCAGAAATTTCACAGTTGCAAATCTGGATTAATCATCAATAATACTCATCATATACGATGCACCACCATTTGATTGTTAGAGAAGACATTAAGTCACTGTGGACTAGCTCTAGTGGTTGGGCAGTCTTACGCTCACTTTTATTTGGAAAACTACTCTAGCCATCTTACCCTGAACACAAACAGAACAGTCACTCTGATAATGTAAGCCATCAAGGCCAGGGATCCTTTTCATAGCATCTGCATGGTGGTGGCCAAGTCGTTGGTGCCACACATTGGCTGCCTTTTATGTGACAACTTCAATCTCTACTTCACCCACGTTCTGTCTTGTTCTTTTGTTCAGCGACCAGAGCTTCATGCCTTAGTGGTACATACATCACTCTGCAAAACATACAATCCTTCTTTAACAAAAGCATTGAAGACACACTCATCTTTCAATACACCAACAGCTTCATCTTTTGTAAAATTTACGTGAATGTCATGAGCAGTTAATTTTGTAACAGAAATGAAATGAAAATTTAATTAATGTACATATAATGTTTTCTTCATCTCTAAAGTATTTCCTCCACATGAATTTAACAGTACAAGCTTGACAGTACTTATCCCTTCTATCTTAATTTCACCCTTTCCAAGTGTTACATCTCCTTGACTAGGGGTGAAATCTGTAATCAATTCTCTGCATGAGGTAATGTGCTCTGTAACAGCAGAGTTTAAAAACCACTGATTACACTCTTGCTAGACATCAGTGCAAACACGCTAACACACCCTATTGTTTTCCCTTTCTGAACAAGATTTTCGCCCTTATCATGCTTACCCATCTTTTCTCCATTACTATTATTACGTTTTTTTATACAGTTTTTGGCCCAATGTCCAAACTCATTACACTGAAAACATTGGACTTCAGGGCAAAACTGAAAACAGTTACGATCACTTCCTTTGTTGACTACATTCCGCGAACTCCTTGTTTCTAAATTCTTTCTTGTGAACTGTGTCCTCTTGTTTACTGTAGATGTTAAGGCAACTTGATTGTATTCTCCGTTGGGAGTCGTCTGTTGCCGTCGTCATTCCTTGTCCAATAGCCGCCCCATAACCATTCTCATTGTGAGGTTAGGTTCCCTCAGAAGGTGCCTTTAGCCACTTTCTTGTTCAATCTTTGTATCGATGCAGCATACTCTTGCATTGTCATGTCCGCTGTCTTGGTAACGAGCGCCATTTCGTTCATGCTTTGGAGTGCATGAAATTTAGTTGATATTATGTGAATTTCCTTCGATACTTCCCAGGCTAGTTTCACTCTTTCACAATCTTCAATGTCCAATAAGAAATTGTCCCCCACTGATCGGTAAAGCACATACAAAGCCTTCTGATTCAATCTTGCTTGGTCAATGTTCAGTACTCCGACATCAACATAACCTGGTTCAATTGCAACGCAGCAGTTTTTATCTATCATATGCGCCTTCACACAGAGTTTCCAGGAGAAATAATTACCAGTTGTTAGTTTTGGAAAATTCACCAAGTCTCTTGTCGTCTGTACCCTCCATCATGAGGTATACAACCATGTCAAAACAAGTTCACAAGTCTCCACTCGATGATCTCAGTCACTTCCTCAGTCCACAATCACCCTGGACCCTTAACCTGTTTTTCATATTATAAGGCACAGTAGAAAAAAACACTATCTGTCTTGTGAACACTATAATATACATTTGCGAAGGATATTCACGAGAGTTGCCACCAACATACTTCATTCAATCATAGACAAAAGACAACTACTGCTTAACATATACGCACTTGCTAGTCATGTTACCCATACCACACATGGCAACAAAAGGCAGACAAGCCTAAAACAGTGTAACAACTTATAAAAATAAACCCTGCCACAGTGCAAGCTGTTCAAACATAAAAACCACCTTACTGATGGCATAGCATCTCACAACGGTAACTGTGTTCAATAAATAATTATTTTCATTACCATTCAAAATAAATTGAAGAGAGTTCTAAATTATCATAAGAATGTGACATTAAATATTAGACCTTGAAAGTCTGAGGACAGGAAACATGAAAACAAATTAGCTTAAATTACAAGACAATAATCCAGTAATTAACTTCAATGAAAACTTAAAAGTTAAATAGCTGCTCCCTGTTTTGAGGTATTAAAATAATAAAGGTTCTTTTCATGATACCAAATTGACATGCCTTTTGTCACAATAGAAAGAGGTTAATTGCTTTACAATTACAATTTCTTTCTTATTAACTAAATTATCAAAGTAAATCAACTGCTTAAAAAGGATACCTTGAACAAAATATACTAATAAATTAATTGTCATAATATTAAATGTTCATAACCATTGTATTAAAAAAAAAAATGTGCACAATAAGAAAAGAAACTTTAACTTTCAAAAGACTATTTTATAGGTGAAGTTCCATTGTGACTTAGATTGATCTGGAGGTAGATTCACACACATTTGTCTGGAGCCTGGGGAATCAGAGGTGGGTGCACACAGTTCCGCCAGTAAAGAGAACTCTCAAAGAGCTGTATGTACCTGCACATCAGGAAACAGCCAGTAAACAGACAAACTGGGACCCACAAACCATTGTAGGGCTGGGTCTGAGACCCCTCACTAGTAACAAATAATCCACAAAATTAATAACAGATTTGAATAACTGGTGCGTGACTGAGAGCAAACAAAGCAACTGTAGTCTTACTAACCACAGAGGATACTTGTCAAACAAACAACAACTAGATCATACACTACAGAAGATAAATAATAAAACTATAAAAAACTATATTGCTTCAACAGCAATGGTTAAAATCGCATAATCTGGAAACTCAAGTTCCGAAGAACACAGCCATCAGAGCGCGATGGCCACATGCCATCTTGACGCCTTGGCTGGACAGAAGAAATGCTCGTGCAGCACACAGAAGAAGCTTAGAATGTTGATGATAAATGTAGCAGGCTGTCTAGAAGGGATAAATCATGTCCAGACACATGGATGTGGGGGAACATACCACATGAACAGAGGTCCATTTTTTGGTAAAATCATAAGCTGAGCAGCAAGGATACACCGAGAAAAATGCTAGAACTGCTGCTGCAGGTAGGTGAGTGGAAGGGGAGCCTCACATGGCAACCACTGATGGAATTTGCAATGCTGGAATGCACATACTGTTGGTATAGAAACAAATTTAATGAAACACCTGTCTGCAGGTGACAAATGGGATTATAAACATAACCTTCAATACTTGCAATCTCATTTTCACTGAATTAAAATTATAAGTTTAAGTTCTTAAGTAGTAAAAAAAATAGTACAATAACAGTGAAATAATTAATGGTGACATTTTAAAATGGCACAATTGAAGAAACACACCTCCATTTGTAAACTTTTAGATGCTACTGTTTATTCACAAGGTTAACCAGTACTAATAAATAAATAAATACATAAAAATATAAATAAAATAATTAATTACACACACACACGTGCACACACACACACTCTCTCTCACACACTCTCTCACTCTCTCACACACTCTCTCTCTCACACTCACTCTCTCTCTCTCTCTCTCTCACCCCCTCTTCTATCCCCCTCCCTTTCTCATCTTCCTCTTCCTCTCTCTTCCCTCTTCCACTCTCCCATTACCATTCCTCTTCTTCCTCTCTACCCTTATCTCTTCTTTCCCTCTACCCCTCTCTTATTCTCTGATATCTTCCCTCTTATATTTCCCTCTACCTTTCTCCTTCCCTTATCCTGTTCTTCTCTCCTTCCCCTGTCCCTTTTCCCATCCCCGCTCCCTTTCTCCTTCTCCTCCTTATCTTTTCCTCTCCTTATCTCGCCTTCTCTCTATCTTTTCATTCCCTCCCTTCTCTATCACTCCCTCCTCTCTCGTCTTTGTCTCTCCACCCTCTTTCCTCTTTATCTCTATCTGCTCTCTTTATCTCTTTGTCACCACCTCCCATCCCATTGCCTTCTGTTCCTCTCCCTGCTTCCCCTTTCCATCCTCTACTCCCATCTCCATTCTCTTCTTTCCTGCCACCACGTCTCTCCCCAACATCCCCCTTCCTCCCCTGTTTCGTCCTATTCCCTCAAACTCTTTCTCCTTCCATTCTCTCACCTCACCCTCTTTCACTCTCTACCTTCCCAATCATTACCCCATACTCCCCTCTTCTGTAACCTTCCCTTTTCTGCAACCTTATATTTTCTACAACCTCCCCTCTTCTCTCTGTTCTTTCCTTCCCATTACGTCTTTTCACCTTCCTCCTCACTCCTTCCTCACTTCTTTTCCCCCTTCCCTTGTTCCCTTCTTCCTCTCTCTCCCGCCAACCCTAGTTCGCTCCTTTCTCCTTCCTATCTCCCTTTTTTCATTTCCCTTTCACCTTTTGGGGGCCATAGTCGTGTAGTGGTCAGAGTACTTGCCTCCCACCAAGGCGAACCGGGTTCAATTCCTGGCGGGGCTGCTCCTGGATTTTCACACTTGGGAATTGTAGCGGAGGATACTGCTGGTTGGTAGGTTTTCTCGGGGATTCTCCAGTGTACCCCCTCCTTGCATTACGGTGCTACTCCATACTCACCTTGTTTCACCTCCATAGGCTCTCAATACCACAATGTTAAGATCTGCCCAAATCTCTCCACCTTCTTCTCCTTTTAAGTGTCTGTCCCCTTCTTTCCTTCCCCAATTTCCCTCTTCCCTCTCTTCCCTTTACTCTCCATTCTATACCTCACCCACTCCTCTCCTTTCCTTTTCATCTCCATTCAACCCCCACTGCTCTGCTTCCCCCTTCCCTTATCCACTACCATTCCATCCTTCTTTTCGTCTTCATTTCCCATACATCTTCTCCCTTTTCTCTTTTGTCTTCTTCCCTCTTTCTCCCATTAAAAGAAATCCACCTGACTGCTTCAGTGTTTGACTATTTGTTCCAGGATTCCCATCATAATTTTAAATTCAAAGTTTTCTGGGTGTCAGAACCACTTCAGTCTAAGCAGGATGCATACAACTTAGCCTTTTGCACAGTGAGTGAACATTCAACACCTGGTTGCCCTGCCAACTGGGACCTGCAATGCCAATTGTTTACAAAGAGATGACCAGTGGTCCACACTTGTGTGCCAACTGGATATTCATGAAATAAGAGAGCATGATCTCCCAAGAGCTCCAATGCTCATTAGTTAGTATAGTCTGGCAAAGGGGAGGGCCACCAGAATAGGTGTGCTAAGTCACCTTTCTCTTGTGCTGCGCATAATGGGGACTCTTGAAGTGGAAAATCCTCTCTCATTCTCACCACAGCATTGCAAATGCAACACATGAACTGACCACGTCTTAGTTGCAGTACTGGTTAAGTGGGCTGCAAGTTATTGTCCAGACACTTCTGCGAGGACACTGTGTGGGTCACAACAGTGCTTACTTGCAAATATCACTGATAGAAACTGTTAAGGATTAAAGGCATGATTGAGGTTAAGCAACGTGTTTCTGAAATATTTGGCGAAACTGTAAAATGAGCTCATTATCTTGAAACAAAAAATGTTTATGTACATCTAGAAATGCTTTAATGGCGGGGAAGGAAACATAAGTTGTGAAGACAAATTTGAAAAATTTGTTAATGTCACCTAATTGGGAGGTGAGTGGTGTATCCTGTAATGAACTAAAGAGACAATATAAATCTGTGCTCTTGTATAGAGAGATAGGGAAATATTGTTCATCTCTGGTAGACGCATGGCCATATATAACCTACGGATATCTCTTTATATGGCTTTTGTTTCTTGCAACAATAAAAAGACTTAATTAGGATTTGGGGAAACATTATCCAGGCACTATTTTTATCCTAAAGTGTTGAATTCTTATAATAGACAAAAAGAGTAATTTTTGATATGACTCAGAAAGATCTTTTCTGTTAACCATGCAGTAACAAAATTACAGGCAAAGCTGGCCTTCAAAATTCAGACTCTCTTGTATATGTTATAGTATTGAAGTAATATTTTCTGGTCACAAAATTGTGTGTTATTTAAGTCTGTATGGAGTATATTTGTCGTAAATGGTTGGTGTTGCTAGCCTGTGTTTCACTGTCGTTGATGAGAATGATGTGTAATTTTTGCAGTAATGGAGGCATGGTAGCTCGAACACAGAATATCAGCTGGGAGAACAATGATCCCAGTTGGATGCAGTTCACAATAAAGTGCCCACAGTTTGTGGACAGGGAGGAGGAGATTTATGAAGACTTGTGCTATGTTACCTTTTCTGCTTTCCCCTCAGAGGTATCTCCCTTGGACCAGTGAACACAAGTGGCGTGATTGTTGCATGGCAGTTGTAGGTTGCTGTTCGTGTTCCACCTGTACATGAGCATGCAGGCAAACTGATGTCACCTGTCCCAGTAGTGCTGAAAATCCACCTGCAAACACATTTTTTATAATTTTTTTTGCACATTTTTGCATGAATTTTATTGTTAACTATTACAGTGAGAAGCAATCTAACTGAAGATTCTGAGCAGTTAATGTAAAATATTCCAAGAGCTTTTATTACTGCCTGGGAATAAAATTTTGAATTTAATTTTCTCTTTTGATATCTTCAAAATGTGTATTTAATTTTTATGGACTGTTCAACCATTTTTTCACTTGCTACATTATCCAGTGTTATGGCGTTTCAGTAGATAGTTAAACATGACAAAGAAATAAGGTAAACAGCAGTTTGTGGTCATTGAAGTTAATTATTATTACTGTGAACTCCAGGTTGAAGCATACCTCATAAGATGCTGTAGATACCAGATGTACCAGAATTCAATACCTACTCAAACTTCAAGGGATAATAGAAGAGACCTTAACAAATATTTTATGCTATACCACCATCAATATTACACATTATCAATTAAACAGACCATGATGTCAGAGTGCAATGTGTGCACTGTGACACTATGCAGTTCTTTATAATTTGTGGAACAATGGAACAGTATTATACAATGGTACGTAAGCTGTTGCCAGTCTGGTCAGTGCTGTGAAAGCATGCATACAGTAAGTTGTTGTTGTGTGTTTAGAGCACTCATCAGACATGCACTTGGTTTATGGTTCGTGTATTGGTAATTCAAGATGCTATATGTCTTTATGTGGAGTGATATCCTGGATGGCGTTTGGTAAACGATTGTGCGCTTATTGCGATTGATCGCTGCGTGCATGAAATGAGTTCATTGCAGATAAGTTTGTCAAAATGGGTTTATTATCATGGGTTAGTAGATCCTTTTTACTGCACATCATCAATTTAGCAATGTTTGTTTTAAGGCCGACAGACCCAACGCTGACTGTCAGCATACAGTGCGCACTCCCAAGCTTTAGGAAGAGATTGAGAATAATCTATCAACATGCTCAAAATGTGTGACATTGTATTTGCAGGTTGACCACATGGCTGTTTGGCATGTATGGCATTGAACAGTTGCATCCATTTCATCCACAAGGGGTGCAAGCATTCCAATCAAATAACTGTCCTTTTTGGGCTGAGTTTTGTCTGTGGGGATAGGCCTGACTTGATTCGGTCATGCATGCTGCCATTATGTCTCTGTAGTAACCTGTACCTGCAGTTCCTGAAGAACACATTTGCCTGAGTTCCTCAAAGATCTTCATCTTGATATTCAACATTGGTTGTTGTTTCATCATGATAGTACAATTCCTCACTCCATGACATCAAGACCATGTTAACTGCAGATTTCATGAGCAATGGATTGGTTGTGGTGTACCCATTGCATGGCCTGCTCGTTCTCCTGTCGTCAATCACTCAGTATTATTTTGTGTGGAGCACTTGAAGAGCTTGGTGTATGATATCCCAACTAAATGGAGGAATAGCTCATTGTTAAAGTGCTTGCAGCTTCTTATTCTCTATTGCACATGCCTGGGTCCTTTGAACTTGTATAGCAGGCAATGACATTTCATTGCAGGTCTTGTATTAAAGCAGAAGGCTACACTTTTAAACAGTTTTTGTAAAGGATTATTATTCAGTTGAAATGTAATGTTTTCATTCTCGTTCTCAATCATGTCAAATAGTTCCTCAATTTCCTACCTATGATTATTTAATAAAACATCGGTTTTGATCTCTTGTAACATCCCTGAAGTTTGAGTATTAAATTTTGGTTACACCTAGTACATCATCCACTCTGATCCTAACCATTTGAATATTACAAAGCATATAATGTGTGGCCTACCATACAGTAGTTTTTAGAGGTTATTAAAGCTCTGCTTCTGTTTCTCGTGGAGGTGAAAGTTGTCTTAATTAACAATTAACTATGATTTAAAAAGTGGTGTACATCTTTTACGTTCCAGTGCATATTTTAGAATAAAAGTTACCGAGATGGATGAGTAAAGTTTACCATTGTGACATTTATAAATTCCCTTTTGCCTCACCACTGGACTGCTGCAAAAGTAGGTGAAGTAAGTGCCAGAGTTAGTAATGTTAAATAAGTTATCTGCTTGAGTGATGATATGTAAAGTTGAACCTGAATACTTCTGGGGAAAGTACTTTGGAAAAGTGGTTTGTTTGAAACACCTCAGCGCAAGGCCAGTTTCAACACGCAAAGGCCAGTTGTCCCTACAGTTGTATTTCCTGGAACTGCTGGTGTTGGGATTTTTCTTTGTGAAATAGACTCCATGTGTACATGACTGGAAGAATGTTCACATACATTTTATTGATGCAGTCTTGTTTTGTGTACAGAAATAATACTTTAAATTGTGCCATTCCATAACATGCCCTTGTTAGTCCTAATTTCAGAGAAGGTTAACTCAATTATTTCCATCCACACATACGGGCAATTGTATAATGTAGATGTTTCCATCACACCAAATTACTTGTTGAGTTTTGAATTCCAGGCATGTTTATGGTGTGATGGTATCTTCTCTGTGTTTATGGTGTGATGGTATCTTCTCTTTACAGTGAATTTATGCTCCTTCTTCCGTTGTTATTTCTATACAATCAGACCTCAGTTTTATGGACTTTTGCAGTTCACAATAGTTTGTCCTTATGATTTAGTTGCAATGAATTAAGACAAAATTGTGACCCATTTTGACACCCTAAATGTAAATATTTCTTCAAAACGGTTCATTATACTATGTGGGCATAAGAAAAGCAGTGTTTGTATGTCTGTGATGAAAAACTTTCTGTCTATGTGAATTGAGTATTAATGTTTTTGATAACCTGATAATTTTGTAATAAAAAGCCTTACTGGCTCACTCATTAAAAAAGTGGGAGAAAGTGATTAGAGATGTGGTGTTGTGTACTGTGAGAAAGTGTATGGTAACTTACGAATATAGAATAGCTTCATTATTACACAATGTATTTTCCATTTGTATGGCTCATATGAATAGGAGAGAGAGATTAGAAACTTGTTTTATGAGCCATAAGATAGTGACCCTCTCAAAATAACAACCATGTTCTGGGAAACCATGAAACAAATTTAATTGAAAAGACTTTTCTAATAATGACCCTTTCGATATAACATAAATTTTCATTGGAACCATGAAATGTCTTAGAATCGAGAGTTTACTGTAAAAAAGTCAGTAAAACAATAACATTTTGTAGTCTTATTAATGTTGAAAATCTGAATGAGATTCATTATGGACACCTGTTTCATTTGTCTTGAACCACCCATTAAATAGTTTCCAATGTTACGCTATCTCAGGAGTATTGTTGCCTACAGTTTTGTCAAATATGAAGCCATCAAACAGTACATACGTTATGTTGAAAATACACTTGTCAGTTTCTATCTTCCCAGCTCTTCTTCAGTTTCATCCTCCCATCTCAAATGACTCTTCCTGCCTGCTGTTATCTTCAATTTCACTTCAAGCAGCCAAGTCATTGACATCAACATATTTCTCGTATGTACAGCATGGGGCCAACTGCTTTCATGTTGACCGTTACTCTGCCAAATGCAAATAATGGGTGCAATGGGTGTGCTGAGAGTTCTGTCGAGGTGCCAGGCTGGGGCTCTGCCAAGGTGGCAGGCTTGGCATTATCTGCATGCCAAGGATGGTGGCCTATTCATTTAATACTATGAAGAAGTACATGTGCTGAAAGCCATTGGTGATACTCCTATGTATAATTTTATCCCATCTTGCTTTTATTCCTTACATTGTCTTGAACATATCCCCCTTTGTGTGTCTGCTCCAAATTCAGTGATAACACCAAGCTTCATACCAGCCTCTTGAACTTACATCTTCACCTACTGAATGGTTTTTTGGTTATAGAGGCTGAAACTTGCTGGTGGAGTTGGGTGGCAAGAACACTAGCTCAGTGGTGTTTAAATTCTTCACCACTGGATTGATGGGGCAATTGCACAGAAATTTTTCAACCCATGTGATTATTGAATGTTCATAGCCACTTGGTGAAAATCAGAAGTTACCCCTGTCTTATGATCATAGTTGGCAACAGGTTATCCGGTCTCTAAGTTTCTGATTGCTGGTAACTTTGTTTTGTTACTGCCATCCATATTCATGCAGCAGCACTGTATCGTACTCTTTGTGTCATTTTGCACCCTCACAAGAATCCCATTTTAATATAAAGATGCAGTCTGACTGGTTGTTAAACATCCCGTCTCATTTATGTGAGACAACTTGTAATTTTTGATGTTCGAATTCCAGGGCATATGCCTTCTGCATGAATGATCATCAGTTTGCCAATTTGTGCACTCGTGTGTTTTGTTCTGGCTGAACTACTACACCACAGCCTACTACATATTTGTGTGGGTTGGTGCTATGGTGCTGTAGTGGTTAGACTACTCGTCTCCCCTCAAGGCGAACCAGGTTTGAGTCCCAGAAGGGTTACCCCCGAATTTTTGCATATGGGAATCATACCGGACAATGCCGCTGGTTGGCAAGTTTTTCTGGGTACCTCCCATTTTCCACACCCTTGCATTCTGGCACTGCTCCGTACACTCACCTCGCTTCACCCTCATCAGCTCTCAAAATCTCAGTGTTAAGAGTCACCCAAATCTCTTCACTCTTGTGGGTTGTATGTTTCAGCATCTTCACCTTCACACTTTAACTCTCTCCGTACACGGTATGCCATGATCTCTTTGATTGTGAGGGCATATCTGCATCTACTTCTTCCTGAATAATCTCATAATTTTGTCATTATTATGATAGCCTGTCTCTTGATTCCATTTATATCCTTACAGTCAACAATTTAAAAACTTGTCCAAAAATAGCATAGGTTGGGAGAAGATGTAGCAAATTTATTCCAAAAAATGAAAATTCAAATGACATGCAGTAGTGCAATGAAGTCATCAGTAATCCAAAAGAAATCTGAATTTTAGCCATTCAAGAAAAAGAGTTTTCATATCACTAGAGAGGCAGAAATAATTCACAATAACCAATGATATGATCACTGAAACAAAGACACAGGTAGTGATGTCTAGTAACATTACAATTTATGGCAGACTTGCAACTACAGTATATTTTAATTGATGTTTGCTGACATTTCCTTAAATTTTGCTGTGATTTTTTTATTTCACATGCAGTGTAATGGTGTGAGAAGCATATATTGTTTCAAGGTAGGGAGAAGGAGGGATAGAATTTAGAATTACAAAAATAGAAAAATGAGCCAACACAAAAATATAGCCTGCGAAGCCTCCACCATGTGCTATAACTAAAACTCAGCAGAGCCAGCATTATACCCTGTACCCTAAATACTTACTTGAAAACCAGAAAAGACTCATTTAATCCAAAAACAAAAAAAAAAAAAACAAAAAAAAGAAGGAATGGGATGAAAGGGTGGGGGTGGGATAGTGTGGGTGTACTACTCGAAAGGCGACAAGATGTGCCCAGACCGCTTCATGGGTCTGACTGATGAAGAATTAGTGCATTGATGTATATCACTTCAATTAAACTAATCTTTACTAGGCACCCAGTGCTAATTTATCAGGCCCCCTAATGAGGGTTGAGAGCTGCAATGAGAGGAGGGTTTCCTTAACAACTATAAAAAAAAAATACATAAAAAAAATAAAAGTTTACTTAATTAACAAAAATTAGATAAATATCAAAGAAAACACAAATAATAATAAAGTAGGTTAGTATGGAAATTGATGGTGTTTTGCAAGAGCAAAACTGTAAATACCTAGATATACATTTGACTACTCAAAAATAAATATAAGTTACAATCATTATAAGAAAACAAATTTATAAGTTTAATCTTATTACCCAAATAAACAATAAAAAAACCAGAAATCCCATTAGCTTAACCAGTGTTCTATTTAAGAAGAAATAAAAGTATTTATCGTAGGCTAACTGGATGCTCTTCTCGCTAATACTCAAGTTTTATCTCATCCAGATGTGAGTACAAACAAAACAAATAAAAATATATGTCAGTTACTTTAGAGTGAATAGGATTAGACTACCCCCTTTAACAAAAGTATTAATTAACAGTAAATATAATTTTTCACCAATGTGTAATTACTTTAACCAAATTGTCTTAGGATCAGTGCATCAGAATATTTTGTTTCAACACTAGCTGAAAGTAGCTATAGCAATAGCGCTCAACCGTTAGCCTCCTAGGGCTGAAATGAAAATCACAAAATAAAATTAATTTTTATTTTGTTTAAATGCGCTTATAGGATTTATTCATTGGATAGATTGATTGGCCAGGATAATGAAATAAGCTTTAGAGAACTTGGAAAAGAATAAATTTAAAACCAAAGTAAAGGTCAGACGACTTTAAAATGCATAATGGAAAACACACAAAATTTAACTTAAGAGAGTAACCTGTTAAAAAATATTGGGAAACATAAGCTAGACCTCAATTTACTTCAAAGCAGTACTACCAACCCAACTCTGCCACTTATGAACACTAAAAGCATGCGGAGCCATTTAAACACAAGGCACTACCATTACAACTATCCTGTATTTATGTTTTCACTAAGAGATCTGAAAAACAGAATAACTGCAAAGACTAAGGTTCCATCCCGTGCTAAAGGTAATTATTTAAAATAAAAGAAGCATAACCTTAATTGCTCCTCGGCCAGAGCTAATGAGCTAGACATAATTACCTGTAAAGTTTCTGCCCTGGTCTCTCGACATCTCCTATACCCACACACCTCGCATGCTGCACACTACGCCACCATCGTCTATCAAATACATCTTATTTACAAAAAACTAAACTAACCACGTAACCTACTGAAAGGCATGGCCGGGGCCATTCTTCCTGTGAAGCAAGGAAGAACGTCTCGACCATGCATCACACCAAAGCTTTAACCTGTACTTATAATGGTCACGTAAACTCTGCCCCCTCTAGACCACACACAAGTGCTGCTGCCTGTGTCCGCTCCCAACGGCAGCTCGTTCTCAAGCTCACGCTGTCAGTGCATGACCTCGTCAACTACATCCGAAAACACCACCTGCCTTGCCTGACGTCATGGCCTTAGCTGACGTCATGGCTGGCCAATCAGAGCCAGCCACCGCTGCAATCGATAACTCAACAGCTCAAATACAAATGCCTCTTTCACCTTACAAGTCTAGCGACAAAGTGCAGTGTTCATCAAAATATCCTGGCTTTACCAAGGAAAGTGTCGGCGAAGCTTATAGCTAGAGCCCTGTGTTTGGAATGAGCAGAAGTAAACAATTCTTCTGAACTGCTGAAGGGGGAACAATAACTATCACCTGGGCTGAGAAAAATACGGCCAGCTGCCGTTGCTTTAGAAGATGTCTGCTGATCCATGTGGTGACGAATCTCTTTCAGATTAAAAGTAGACCTCAGTTCCTAAAGAACCTCTGCAGTCGAAAAATAAAAAACTTTTTTTTCTAAAAGTTAAAAAAAAAAATGGTAGTGTAACTGATTCCTATTTCAATTCCACCATAACTTATTCAGCCTACCCGGAAAATAAAATGAAACAAATAAAATCTGTAAATTAAGAATAGCTGTTCAAACAAAAAAACTATTGAAAATTATGGAATGAATTCTAAAAGAGACACTTATCAGTTAACTTTCAACTACAACCTCAACATCTAGTTTAAGGCCAAAAAGTCAAACCTCAACACAAAACGACTTTCGAAACTGACTTCCCAAAACCAAAATTTGAAATAAAAATCATTAAATGATTTCTCACATTACGTATTAAAGAAAGAAAAAAAATTAATACTTGCCTTTTAACAAACAAAAAGAACAAGTAATAAGGAGGACTTATTCCAACGAAAACAGCTTAAATCTGTAACCTAACCTCCAATGAAGGAAACTCCAAATGAAAACACTAAAGAAAAAATTCAATCAACGGTTGACGTATTGCATCCTAACAAATAAACAAAGGGATGGGAAACATTCTGCTGTTATAAAATCTAGAGCATCCTAACAATAAAAGGAGAAAGGGCAATAAAAAAATTCCACCACAGTCATCGCGCTTAACAAAAAAACTTAAATTAAATTGAAATCACGAAAAAAATATTTCAACCCCAAAAATACATGTCGTAACCATATACTGGTTGGATAGAAAAGTATTGCTAATGGAATGATCTGCCATTGTAAACATTATACAGAAGAGTGGCGTTATAGGGAGATGTCATGGTTCCAGGTTCGATCCTTGCTATCAGTGTATCCTCGCTGTTTTCGAATTAGACCGATTTTGATCCCCAGTAGGGTCCACTACTTAAAAATAGCTTTTAAATTGTGTTCGAACCACCATAACGTTAAAATATCCTGTTATATGAAAACTGATTTCACGGATATGAGCGGTAAATCTTACAGTGCCTTGTAAGTATAGCCGCTCAGCCTGCAATCAGTTGCTCAGCATACACAGCATTGTCCCGCAATCAGTTGCCCGGCTACGCAGCATTTTTGCTATCGCTTATTCGGCCGTGGAAACACTGCCCTGCAAGCGATAACTTGTCCGTCACAGCTCCGCATGACCGCTTCAAACCAAATACCCGTATTTACTGGCATAATTCTCGCATTTATTTTACACGATTTTAGTGCAAAAATTAGGGGGTGTGAGTTATGTATGGAATTGCCAAGACACGTGCATGTAAACATTAAAATGGTGTCTACTGTAAGTAATCCCTCACCAACCGCAGTGGATACATTTGTTAAAAATACAGCACGTTTTTTATTGATAATACGTATGAAGATACTTATTCAAAATTAAATCACTAGTTTGCTGGGGCTAGCAGCGAAAACATTGCTGTGTGCACGTAGCTGGGCAAGCGCCTAGATTTTCTGTAGCGTGGCCGGGCGGGCGGCTTGTCGCTGTCACTCGCCCCTAGATCCTCAGGCGGGGTAGCTGTGGTACGCTACAAGATTATTCTGGTGGGCGGCAGCCGGTTGCCTCCCACCACTGCCATCGTTACATGTCCGGTTCACTGCGTAACAGCGGCCTGGTATTGGGAAAAAATTATATGCATGTTAAGCTCAGAAACAATGAATTTTCAGCCTGCTTCTCTATTGCTGTGTTCCTCTCTGCATACGCAATTACCTGAAGTTTAAATGCAGCAGTTTGACTGGTATATATACCCATTATGCATTCGTATTAAACGAAAATTAATATAAATGTAAAATATTCCCTTCGCATTAAAAAAAAAACCACCTGCATACAAGTAAACTCCGTGACTGATTTTGTTTACATGTTTGCAGCGCAGGCACGGCAGCCAGAAACCGATGACGGGTCCAGTGACCTGGAAGTGTAAGCGACCTGACACTGTCGAACAAAGCGTGCACTGCGTGTGCCCATTAGAATTACATACCTCGTTGACAGAAACATACTGCGTGAAATATGAAAGAAAATTTTTTTTCCCCTTATTCGGCACCATAAAATTTGGGTGCGTGAATTGTGCCAGTGTGAGAATTTTGCCAGTAAATACGGTAGTCACTGGAAAATAATACGTTTTCAACTAACAAAACCTGCATGGTGCAAGAGCTACTCAAAACTAGCAAAAATCAAGAAAACTTTATCAAAAAGGATTAAAATGATGTTCGTTACAGCACAGCGATAAAATGTAGCAGTTGTTGTATCCCTATCTTTAATTGGTATGCCACAGTATGGAAAAAATCGGCAAAATCTGTTAATATGTAGCTGTATTCGATTCCAGCTGTCGCTTGGACTGTTACGTTTAAATGAAATTTGTTTTTATTTAACAATAATGTTCGACCCACATATGCCAATTTGTTTGAAACCAAACACAGTTGACAGCACAATGACCGTGAAGGACTGCAGAAAAGCAGAACTGGCTCATGAAAACGGTTCAAGGTAGAAAGGGTGGGATTCTATTAACAGTAATGTGCTTGGTTTGAAAGAGAGGAGGGTTAGGTGGCAAGACGAAAGAGTGTGACACATGAGAGCGGCACAAGGTGCTTAGGGAAACGAGGCGGGGCGAGGGAGTGGCGTTACGGCAGACAGATAACAAAAGCGCGTTTCACATGGTCACGAGTTCCGCTGCAAGCCTGCTTCATACAATCTTGCAGTACATCTTTCAGCTCGTAAAATTGCAATTTTTCATGGGATATTTTTGCGATGTTTTGACTGTTCCTCACAAAGACTGTGATATAACCGCATTCTCGCAGTTGCAGTGCTCGCTGCAACGGGATTCTACTGTAATTTGGTTTGTGACAGTGATGACAAAAAGATGAAGATATTGATGAAATTGTTCTTTTGAAAAAGTGAATTTGATAACATTTGTTTACAAATTTGATTTTAGGGATAATTTTTGTGTATCGGGTGTGCAGATTGCTGGAAGCATACTTTTCTTTACTGGAATTTCTCCCTAATCCATAATTGCATCTCTGATTTATTTTACAATATCAATTTTCACTCATTGCACTACCAAATACATATATTGTATTGGTGGTTCATAAGGCCATGCACTCGTGCTCTACCAATAACCAGAATTCCAAAAATCTTCCAAAATATTTTATTTAACAATTTAAAAAATATTATTGATTAAAAATTTATGATATTTTTCTTTAACAATGCAATAATACTTGATGAGAGGTCAGTTTTGTTAATAGAGATAATTATTTGCAGAAATCTCGTCCTTGTATGTATCTGCTCCGTGTATGCTGCTTAGGTTCTGCTTGTAGGTAGGAAGATCAGCTGTGCTGTGTGCTCTCTTTGCGCAGCCAGAAAATGTTCAACGTTAAACTTGTATGCTTTGAAAACTATCCACTTAAATAATTTAAAAATTTAACTGGAAAATCAACGTTTTATAATAATGACGCAGTCAGGAAAATGTTATTATTTAAAACATTTTTAACATAAAAAACTATTTTATGTCTATGGTCTGTGTATTATTTTTCAGTATGTGTACAGAAAAACAAATAGTGAGAAGCACATTTGGTTTTTAGAGATATATAAGTGGTATACACAACTGAAATAAAGATATCAGTTTTTTATAATAATGGTCCAATTGTAAATTTTTATTATTGAAAACATTTTTAACATAAAACAATTGTATGTCTATGGTCTGTTAATTGATTTTCAGGATGTGAACAGGAAAAAAATAAAAATTAACTATTGGATTTGTTTGATTTCAGAGATATATGAGTGGTATACACAAATTAAATTAAGTTTATTTTCTCACTCCTTTTAAATTATTGCCACTTGTGACGGTATGTTGAAATTCGAAAATATTTCAGTCGTACAGACCACTGGCTTCTACTAACTTTCAAATGTCATTGTCTTCTCTTATTTACTAACTGCATACAGTTAAAATAACTTTGCTAAGTATTAGTTAACAAATATTTACTCTGTAGCACACACTAATATTAAACACAAGAATTGCAAATAAGACAGTCAATTTTGGTATGGCAATTTCAAAAATTTACTCTGCTTTCAAATTAAATTTTTCTCACCCACTCAGATTCACTAATCACAATGTGCATGCATTTAGATCATTGGAATTAGAGAAACTTAAACCACTGATCTTTTGAGTAAGTGAAGAGATTTGGGCGGCTTTTGACATCAAGGTCTTGAGAGCTGATTCTAATCTTTTTTTAAAAATTGGTTAAGTTTGCATTAATATTTTTACATATATCCATGCCTATAAGTGATTTACATTCCATCCTTTCTGTTATATTAACTAAAAAACATTTCTCAATTTTGTCATAAAAATCAACAAACCTACAGTTATTTATACAGATATTACACAGACTTGGGTTGAGAAATCGTAGGCCAAACTTTTAGTTATGTTATAGAATGAAATAAATGTCTCTAAATTAGTCAAACTCGTTTTTAATATTTTTCAGTACAGTGCTCTAGTTTCATGTTTTTGAGATTCAAGACTGTTGCACTTTGTAAAAACATTTACTGAAATGCAGCTGGTATTAAGTATTTAACCATTAGGTCTATCAGTAGAATTAGGTCTATCAGTAGGCTTTTTCAAAATACATACACAAATATCATATACAACACAATAGCATAATTTAGGCCTAATAATGGTCTGCAGACTAATTATTTTTTTGTTCATTACTGATAGGTTACAAAATATTGAATAGCAATTGTTAATGATACAAAAAATCATTTTTTTCTATAATTGTTAGCACTGTTATTTTTGCGCTTCGGTGTGAATGTAAATTAATTTATTTACATTGAATATCAAAAAATTAACCTCAATTATTCTCAATGCTCATATTTTTTTGGAAGAAAATAGTTTAAGTGCATTAGTTTTAATTAAAATAAATAAGTAGAGCTTGTCACATGCAGTGAAAACAACCCAAAACATTTTTTTTTTTAAAGAGCTTGCAAATAAATTCTTAGCTTTGTATGGAATAATTATTAACACCTTTTAACATAGATCCTGAAATCATTTCCTTACATGAAAAAATGGTGCATGTAATTCATTATAAAATGCAAGTTATTTTTTAAATGTTTAACTTTACTGTCCAAACCAGCCAAATTTCATGTACAGTTTAGCAGCTGAGATTCTGTGCATTTTTGTCCGGAATTTTAGTTGAAACAAACCATAACTTTCATTGCCTAAATGGCAAAGTGAGCCATTTTCTTGGAAACAGAAGGATATAAAGTAAAAGTAACTAACCATATTTTGAAAATGTGAAGTTGTAAAGTTGCAAGCAATTAATATTCTAGAATTGTTGTTATTAATGTTTGTGTGTGTATGCAGGAATTGGATGATTTAAAATATGTAACATGAGTTCTGATAATTTTAATTTCCATAGCATCTTGATGTGTTAGACAAGCTTTGAATCTGGCAACAGAGTACTAAAATTGCTCTTATCAATGCTGATGTATGCATAATGTTACATATATTTTTCTCAGTTTGCATTGTTGCCCTGTTTGCTATATGTTGGTGTTTTGCTTGGTTCAGTCGGTTTATAGCACAAAACTTGTTTACCTGGTTTTCAAAAAATAATAAGAGAGGATTTCTATGTCGGAATCTGACCAGGTTTATTGTTGAAGGTCTAGCACAGCTTACATTCACATCAGCAAAACACGACACATCTTCCTTCTCGTTAAAACTTACAGGTTCACAGTGTCACAGTAGCAGTTAGCAAAAGTTCAAATACAAAGCTCGACTCGTGAGTAAAATTAAGAAGGCAAGGGGGAGGAAAAAGAAACCTTCCCTTGATGCCTATCGGCCTCCCACACTGACACAACATGACAGAGCTCTTCAAATGTGGTTACATTACTTCATTACCAAAAAACACTCCATGACACGAAGTCGCTTGCCCGATGGTGGTTCATTTAATGTGTTAGATGTTCTCTCCTCAAAAGTGTACAATATACTGCGGATGAACCCAGGGCTAGTTTCGCTCAGCTTGCTACGTGCAGCTACCCCCACTCCTCTGTAACAAATCTAAAATTAGCATTTGGCTGGGGCTTGCGACCTCCTATTGGTTGAACATTACATCACTGCAAGGGCTTCAAAACAAGAACTGCTGATGGTATGGGAAAAGTGAAAACAATGTAATATCTAAAGTTGCGTCACCTTGCTCTGGAGGCTGAGAATTCGAAAGTGCCACGTAATACATATAACAACTGAAATACAGCCCTGTATTAAAACTGTTAAAGCATGTACTTTTACTTGTGGCATGAAAGGAAAAATTTAGACGATTACACTCACTGACCAATGAAACTGGTGATTTAACTAAAAGTGAAATGATAAAACAATTATAAAAGTGATTAAAATGTATATAAACTGCAATGCTACAAGTTTTTCATGGACTAGTCAGTTATTAATGACACTGGTTGTTAACTTAATACAGTAGAACCTCTCCATTAGGACCCATCACGGTTCCCGAGAATAGGGTCGTATATTACGACCCTATTCTCGTCGTAATAAAAAATTTGGAAAATTTTGGGCCTATTTTGACCCACCCCTAACCCCTGTGCCTCCAAACTTGCCATTTTTTGCACAAAGTTCATGTTCAGTCATCTCTAGCGCATAAAGAACCACTTTCAAAATTAAATATAAGTATATTTCAATAGCTGAACGTCTCTTGATTAATTTGATACCCAACAAAAGCATATTGGACCACCCCTTGTCAGGGGGGCAGCGAATACATTGCCGGCTGCTGCATGTACGTAGCTGGGAGAGCGCCCAGATCCTCTGCAGCGTAGCTGGGCATGGGCGTGGCGGTTTGCTGCTGAAGCTCAGCCCTAGATCCTCAGGCTAGGCATCTGTCTGTCAGTCGCTACAAGATTACTGTGGCGGGCGGTGGCCGCCCGCGTGCCACCACTGCCGTTGTTACAGGGCCGGTTCACTTTGTAACAGCGGCCCGCCGTTGGGAAAACATGCTGATAGATGCAATTCACGTCACTGTATTGAATTTATACGAAATGTAGGCGGCATGTTGGCCTCTGCACTGGCACAGTGAGGCCCGGAAATGTTTACGGGAATATAAATATTTAGTGCGGTCTACTTGAAATATTAACCATCCCAAATTTTTCATCAAAAACTTTTGACGTTGCCTATACGTGCACACTGCCTCACTCGCCATGATATGGTACCAGTAACATACAAACACATTTTATTTGCACACACTTATCTTTATTCACTTTACACATAAAATTGACTTCACAAGAAAAAAAAATTGCTCACCATAAAAAATTTGCATATTATGTGGGCATGGACACACATAAACTTATAAATAATTATTAAAAAAAGGGCATTGTATTAAATTAGAATTTGTAATACATTCACTGATTAAGAAACTAGTCTGTGTAATGTGCCACTGCTTTTACAGCAAAAGAGGAAGGATAATGGAAGCGAAAAAAGACAGGGAGGGCAAGGGAGAGGTGGCGGCATGTGACTAGGACAAAGAATCCGTACTGACCTGGCCTGCAACTCTCTCTCCCCTCCTCATCATGCTTCTATGGACAATACACCAGTGTCCCCTTCTGGCATTAAGTAATTTATTGCTTTATGCTGCTTGGGACAACAATTGTCAAAGTCTATGATGGTAGCTTGAGAAATACGCGACCACTAACATCAGTAAGGGCTAGTTTTCCATAGACTGAAAACAGTGGATAATAGAAACTAGTACCGCGGTTGGAGAAAAGGTCTACAAAAACAAATCCGCGTATAACTGAAACAGAGAATCAAGATACCGCGTTTGGCGAGGGATTACTGTATCTATTTTTAGATGTGCCTCAAATTTTCGACTCTTTTGACCCAAACTTTTCATGGTTCCTCGGATTGGGTCGTAATAGAGAGGTGGTCGTAATAGAGGGGTTTTACTGTAGTTAACTTACCAGATTTTTAAAATCTTATATCAACTTTATAAATTACGAATTATTACATGATATGGGAAAAAATGTGTTGGCTGGTATTCTTTGTTGCGGAAGAATAACTAAGAATAATTTATATTTCATGAAAAGTAACCAGTTATAAGTTCAGACATTCAATAGAAAAGTATATTTTTTGTAAGTAAAGTTATCTGATATACCATATAGTTAATGAGATGAATTTGGGGCTGATGAGTGTGGTTTTTCTAAGATGGCAGTTATATGTGCAAAGATATTTCACAAAATGTATGTTGATGGATACATTGTGGCCCAAGAAATCTTATATTGTCGGAGGTTGGAGGTTGGGGGATGAAGACTTTGTTACGTGGTCACTGCTTTGCATTCTGTGAAAGCGAGTGGAAGTGAAGGACAGCAGTTATATGATAGAAACGGCAGCAAGTAAATTGATTATTTTGAATGATAGAAAGCGAGCCAACATGAAAATCCTTTTTGCGGCATGCGTTACTGAGCCTGGTTGTATTGAGTTTCTGCGTCTATCTGAGAAGTTTTCTAGTTGTTTACTGCCCTAACTCTGTCTGTATGACTCTGAGTATGTCAAACTTTCCAGATCAAGTCCAGCAGAGTATAAATAGAATGACGGGCCTCCAGGCCAGGAGTTGATGAATGAGTGGCCGAGTTTCGAGTGATAGACGACAAACAGCAAGAGAAGTGACCAGTGGAAGGGAAATCTGTGACTGCGAGTATCAAGCAGTGAAGAGTGCAGCTGGTAGACGGGACTATTGGACTAGATGCATGAGTGAAAGACATTACAAATGATGGCAACAGATATACTGAACATGTGTTAATGATTAGTATGAGTTAATTGACTGTTAATTAGAGTTGAAATAGATATTAAATATTTTGCTCACTGTTAAATACAGAGAATAATAGTGGAGACAGATAATATAATGATGTGAATAATAGCTGTGTGAATAAATTAGAAATAAAATTTTGTTCTTTTATTTTTTATTAAGACCTCCATCCCTCACAAAGTCATATATGCCCCTCAGGCATCCATGCAACACTGGTGTCAAATGGGATGGCTGCTGTTAATTCATTAATTGTAGTAGTTGTACGCTTCAAAATTAAGATTGTTTAGTGTTATGTAGAACCATCACTGTTAGTGTTAACTAGAAAAATGTCTGCGGAACTGGAACCACTGCAAACATTAATTGAGGGGCTAGGTAACCAGATGGTTAGTGTGAGCGCAAGTGTAAATAGCTTGAAAGAAGATGCAAATGTCGAAGTTAGTTCCGTAGTAGTAATGTAAACAAGAATGTAAATACCCAGATAATTAATGTAAGTGATTTAGTAGATAAGAAAATTGACACTGTTAATGATAATGTAGATAGGAAAATTTACTCAGTTAGCAAGAATGTAGAAAGAAAATTGACTCTGTTAATAAGAATGTAGACAGGAAAATAGAAGGGATTAGCAAGTTAGTAATTATGAAAATTGACACTGTAAATAAAAGAAAGGACAGTGTAAATGAAAGAATTGACAGTGTCAAGAATAAAATGAAACAGGAAATAAGTATGGTGAGAAGGAATGGCAGGAGATTATGCAGCAGAATTGTACTATCACAACATCATCAGCCAAGAAAAGTGAGGAAGCAGTACTAGTAGCAACCAACATAGCAACCTCGGAGAATAGTTAGCAGCTCTGCAGCATTGGTGTCGCGCAGCCAGGAGTGTGGAAGGGCTCTCATTTAAACTCACCCACAAGGAGGCTTGCAATATTGTTACAGTCTGCTTCTTCATCGATGCCATCGCCGACGCAGAAGTACGATAAGCATTACGTCTGGCTGCACCCCATGACATGCAGAGTAGAACAAATAGAATGTTGTTTGCCAGAAGTACTGGGGGAAATTCTTGAAAGAACGAAAGAAATTCTTAACTGGCAATAGGAGAAGGCTGTCCCTGAACTACTGCAGAGAAATAGGGATGCCTTCTCGTGTGGACTAAATGACCTTGGAAGGACTTATGTGACCTGTCACCACATAGATACAGGAGATGCCAGGCCCATGAAGCAGCCACCAAGACGACTGCCACTAGCTTCGCACGAGGCACTTGAAGGAATTCTGTAGGAGATGAAGTAGTTTGATGTAATAGCACCATCAGTTAGTCCATGGTCATCAATGATTGTACTAGTTAAGAGGAAAGAATGCTCGCTGAGGTTTTATGTATATTATTGCCAGCTTAATAATGTGACAAAGAAATAATTTTATCTGCTTCCAAGGATAGATGACACATTAAACAGCTTAACAGGTTCACAATGGTTTTCTTCTTTGGACATGACAAGTGGGTACTAACAGTGCGAGGTGGCGCCAGAGGTCCAAGGGGAAGAAACCTTGCAATTCAAAGGTATGCCTTTTATGCAATGTAATTCTCCTTCTACCTTCGAACGCCTGATGGAAAAAATCTGCCTTTAAATATCTGTCAAGTTTATGTAGATGACATTATTGTGTCAGGAAGGACATTTGAAGAGCATCTATCTCGCTTAGACTCTGTATTCCAGAAAGTGGCCGCAGCCTACTTGAAACTGGTTCCTTAGAAGTGACACCTGTTTGAAAAGAAATTAAATTTCTTGGAACATGTAATGTCGACTCTTGGAATCGAAACAGACTGTGAGAAGATGAAAGCAATAACATATTGGTAAATGCCACCTGACAAAACTAAAGTGCGGAGCTTTCTGGGATTGTGTGCTTATTACAGTTGATTTGTACCTGGGTTAGCCACAATTGCCAGCCCACTACATGAACTGAACCAAGGCAAAAAGGAGATCTCATTAGACCATTGAGTGTGATAATGCTTTCAATAAACTGAAGAAAAAAATTGTATCTCCACAAGTCCTGGGTTTCCAGAAAAGTGAAGGTGTATTTATCTTGGACACTGATGCTAGCAATGTAGTCATTGGAACTTTGTTTTCGCATGTTCAAGATGGGAAGGAAATACCACTAGAATACTTCAGTATGTATTGCATAAACCTGAGACCACCTCAGCCAATCAGAAGGAAGAGAGACTGCAATTGGCCATAGAGTCCAGTCAATAAGGGTAGAGACTACACCCTCTCAAGGATTTGTTAAATTTATTATTAAACTTTTACTTATTAATACTAATTAAATAAATCAATGTGTCATTGTATATAGATTTATGTTTGAAAATGATAAATCAACATTTTGAGATTTTAACACCCTTCTTCTGTGAATTTGTATGGGAGCACATCATATTTGCCAATGCGTGGCATGATGACTTCGCCAAACTCTCCCCTCAACCGCTCCAGCCGAAGCTTGTAGTGAACATCGGAAATGTGATCCTCAAATAGAGGCGTGAATATCTCGGGAACCGCATCGATGTGCAACCCAATATGAATATTCGGGGCAAAACTGAAAGAAATATAAAAGGTGATGCCGGCTGAAAGCCAGCGGCGCTAGGTCAGCCAGCGGCGCTAGAGCCCATGATGGGGCTCACGTGTCACGTATTCCATAGGTGTGCAATGTGGCCAATAATTTGAACTTTCCTATAAATGTTAATTTCAGGGTAAAATATGTTATATTATCTTTACAGTGTTTAATATGTCTTAAAATGTTTTAAAGTGTTTGTACTAATGTTTATTGTTTGGTTATGAATATTCAAAGTGCCTGCGGCGCCGAGATTAAGAACACAATATTCTGGCATGAACGCCATCACAAAGAGACATTAAAATAATATTCAAATTCATAACAAAATTATAGAAATGTAAAACATATCTACTTTAATTTCTGCCATTTTATTTTCAATATAAAATATTTCACTCGGTGTGCATAGCACTTCCGCTATGTGAACTCCGTAGACGGCCATGATAGGTCCGTGCAATGCTTGTATCTGGACAGTGTGTTGAGGAGAGCCAGCGAGGTAAGACACTGTCACGTGCGCACTACAACTTTTGTTCACTGATGTAGGTTTCCCTAGTCAATTTAGTTTACCGGTTAATCTTTGCATGCGTACGTTTTTGCCAGACATTTTCCCCAGCATTATGCTTCCGCTTTATAATTCTTACGCCCTTGTGGTATTTTTAACTTAATCGAGGAGAAGGAGGAGAAAGATGTCGGAGAGGTCACGCGACCCGCACATTTTGAATCAGACGCGATCTGCCTGTGTTTATGGCATTTCAGTGTAACTTCTGCATAATTGCTCCATGCAATTTTAAGAGCTTTATTTCTATGTATGTATTTAAGGGTAATTTTCGTGTTTGAATATTTTACGGCACCATCACATATAACCACGTGGCCGACTGAAACCAAGTCATTGTATACGCCATCATTGCATTTTTAGAGCTTATTTATATAACATTGTATGTGCAATCATTTATTTCAGTGTTCTATATCAGTTTTATTCAGGGTTTACTGTATTTTTCACGTAAATTGATGCTCTTTGTACTTGATCACGTGGTCACAGTAACGTTTGATTTCACCGCCATCAGGCATGTTACAAGCATGTAACAACTCTAATCGTAAAGAGAACCATGTGCTGAACGTGAATAATACTTTGTTTGAATTTAGTTTGCCGTTTCCACGTAGAAATATTGCAATTTCACCTGCACCATGTGGTCCGGTACGAACTTCATCCAGCGTCATCCATGCCACCTAAGCTTGTTTTCACATATGTCTGTGTTTATTATGAATATTCATCTTGTGTCCCATCTTATTTCATGTATCATTCAAGGGTCTATGTAATTGTGTAATTAGTGTACGGTGCAATTACTCCCATCCTAGCCAGCTCTGTGTGTAGGCCGTCACCACACTAACCATGTGTTGGAGGGCGAGCCCTGACGAGTTTGCGTTAGTGATGCCGAGTAATCACATGTGTTAATGTGTATTAAGGGTATTCATTTGTAATTCACCATGTCCTGTCTTCAGGGAAAAACCATCAGTCCACCCTAGCGGCTGTCGGCCCTCTTCCCTTGTGAAGGCTGTGCTTTCACGCACCTCGGTGAGATCATTCATTTAGGCGTGCGCTAGATTAATTACGGGTTGGGGAGCACCCAAGCAGAATTGGCTAGTCATGACCTAGATAACCATTTCATTGGCACGTTGATGTGTATAAACAATATTAATAAAACAATTCTACAGTGAACTCAATTTTTATTCAGTAGTGACAGTGTCCTAGGCACATGTGTTTTATCAATTGTTTATTTCAGTGATTTTATTAAAAGTTTAGTATTGCCAACGTGTTTGTAAGTACGCACGGGTGAGACGGACAAACAGAACCCGCAACATCCTTGAGAACCATGAGTCTCAATAGTGCGGTGATTGGGAACCACCGCTGGTACCCAAATTACCAGTAAGTATTTGTGTCATCGTTCGTCTCGTTTCTCACCTGACAGCATCAAATGAATCCAAATTGACAAGTGCCCTCGTCCTACCCAAAAAACTCTAAACCTAAAATCAACTCTTGCAAGAAATGTGGGAAAACCGAAAATGGTAGGGTCCCAGAAAACCTACCTATCTTAAAGTTTAGGGTAACCACACGTCTGACTTCACAATATCGTCATTAGGCACACAAAGACGTTTCTCTGAGAGAACACTGATACGCCCTTGAGAAATGATTTTCAGTTTAATGAGACATTTTAGGAATGTCTCGCTCGTCATACATTGTATGGCAGTGGTATCGATTAAGGCTGGAAAGTTGTGTTCACCACGTTTAACAGTGACTGTTCATTTCTGTACATTGTGCAGTGCTTTCTGGCAGTAATGACTGGCAGGCCTACGCCCCACACCAGTATCTCATCGTTTCCCAGCTTTTTACATGCGTGATTGAGATGGCCAAGCTCGCAGCAGTAGAAACACTTTCTGTCTGCCAAGCTACGTCCATCCAGTTTATATTCAACGGCCGTGTGTCCAACGAGAGCACAATTTGCACAGCATACCAGTGACCTATGTTGTTCCACTTCCTGTATAGGCATGACACTGCGGAACGTACCCACACTCACATAGTCGCGAACGAGCTTGGGAAGTGGAAACTTAACCTGGTATTGACCGGAGGCTGCTAAGCTACCTTGCACTTTGACTGTGAGTTGTTGCCACTCACTCAAATTGCTGAGGGCTGAGAGTAATGTATAATTAGCCCTCGCATGCAGCAACAAATAATCAACAATAATATTTGCTACCTCTTGCTCGGTTAACTATAAACAAAGAGTGTCCTAAAAGGCACATACTGAATCGATAAACTTGCATGAGGGTTCCTCTGGTTTTGGAACGGATACATAAAATCACTCTTGCACTGTCACTTAACATGTGCGGGATAAAGGGCTTGCAAAACACATTGATTAAACCCTACAAAAGTGCCTCCTTCTAATGAGATTAATTCCTCACTTAACAGTTACTTAATGAAACCCTCATCCTTAACCGAAATAGCATTCAACAGGATATCCTCCAAACAAATAATTATTTTAGATTCCCACCCGCCATCTTGGATTTATGGAATTTTTGCCATACTCTGGAAATACAGATTTGTATAATTTTTTTTGGAACAGAGCATAGAGCATTGCCTAGTGCATTGTCTGAGTTCAGTATTTCTTAATTACTGTTGGTATAGTTGCCTTGGTAATTGTTTGCAAGAAATAATCTTGCATTTTGCCTCAACAGTTATCAGCTAAAAATTAACAAATGTAGCGAAGCTGTGACAGTTTGATATAGTTTGGGAAGCTGTTATTTAGGATATGTCATGCGGGAAATTTCAATACACCTTCTGAAATTGAAGCTTTGGCAAAAAATAGATAAATCCCAGATGATGGGTGGGAATTCGCCTTAAACAGGCCAACTTACAGATATGAATAATTGAAGTATCTAAAATGGGTCTAGATGCACGAACTGTGAAATTCGCTCCAGGCATGTGAAGAAAAGTGTATTATGAGAGTGATTGGCCACACTCACCCCAGAGCGAGGTTGCTTGGAGAGGGATTGCGCCATAGAGCCTTCTTGCTTGTGCCACTACTGCACTATAACGCGGCATAAGTGCATGACAATTAGATTGTCTTCCACCGAAATGTCAAGGTCTTTTAGGAAAGCTATTAGCTCTTTGTGCTGAAGTAAGTAGATAAATCCAATGTTGCTCATGATGACATTTAACAAAACCAAGTACAAATGTGAGTACAGACCTAGCAGAGTTGCTGCAGAAATTTATTTGTGCTAAACTAGCACAAATAAATTGTTAACACTTCGACAAAGTTTTGATTCTTATATTTTCCAAAATGTCCGATGTACATTAAATAAAGTTGAAAGTATATAATTAATTTTCAACAGTTTACAACATTCCTGTAAAATAGCCAAGCTCCCAAAAGTTAACAAGAGTGTACCCAATATGATAAAGAGCCAGATAAGAGAAACAAAACTTCAACTATGTTAACGGAGTACACAGTTGAATCAAAATTCATTCCATTCAAGGCTCTTGCAAAAACTATGAAATGCCTTCACTCATAAATTTAGCTTTGCATGAATTATTTTAAACTTTAACACTAAAATGATTAAAGGGCTTATCGTTTCAAAATATAGCACTAGTAAATTATGTTTCCTTGAAACGAACAGGCCTTGTTGACATAACAAATGGCCTGCATTTAAATTTATTAAAAAGAGTGCAATGTCTAGATAATGCTAATTTAAAGCTTGAATAGTAATCCTGATGTGCCAATAAATGAATCCTTTAAAACAGGAACGAAACAATTGTACACTAAAACTCAACCACGTGGAACGGCAGCCTGACTGGGCCCAGCAGAGCATTCCTCTGCTAAAAGACAATTAAAAATGTTATTAAAAATTCCATTAAAACTTGATGAGCAGGGTGGCAGCTCACAAGAACCCACCAAGGCACTTAGCAGCTCTAAAATTATAATGATACAATTTTAAAATGTGAACTCGGGAGAGTTGTGGATGACAAACACACTTGAAAGAAAATGCAAGGTGGGCAAGTCAAATTGGGCATGAGACAACACAAGACTAACACGTTAAAAACTCTCATGCAAAACACACAGTAATGATACAAAACCACAATTTGGAAAAACCCTTAATTACTGCATGCCCTCATATACTAACACACACTATAGAGCACAACATATAAAAAAAACACTAAAGCCAGAAAATACTTAAAAAGTCAGCCCACAACTGATAGTTTCATTTCCCCCTTCTCATCCACCGACTAGGTCACAATCAGTTGCCATAGTTGATAGAAAATTAACGACGTTCGACAAACACCGGCTAAAGTATTCTCAATTGTGCTGTGCCTTAACAAAATGCTATCAGCTTTAGTAACCGATGTAGATCGTAGGACCGGTGTGTCTCAGTCAGTTATGCCGGAGAATAGACGTAGGGGAAGGTGTGCAACATATTAATTAACATTGACCCCTCTAAAAAAAAATTGTGATGCACTAAGGAGGGGAATCAAGGTAGGGGATCAAGGGGTAGAAAAGGAGGGGATGGAGAGCACCGCAGAGGACATGTTCAGGTGCTGCTGTACAAGTGTTCGTTAATAGAACGTGGTGATGGCAGCGCCACCGTTGCAATACATTAATGTAATTTTACCATATATGTATTTTCATATATTAAAAAAAAACATTTAAATAACTTTACAAATTATGTAGCCCACGTACGTCACTTATCACATTACACATAATACCCCAATTTTCCTCCGTCAGATTTACTTACATTTTGAAACAAATACATTAAAGTTTTTCTGTAACATTTTCTTTAGTGAATTTCTCTCAATTTCTTTGACCTTAATTACTGTATTACATTGTGCAATTTATCATTTTTGTTCATCTTTTCTTTAAAAATTTTCTGCACCTTCCTTTAAGCTGTTGTCCTCAGAGTATGTATAATATAATCTTTCCCTAAAAATAATACCCCCCTTACATTATTTTGTTACAACTTCCTTAAAATAAAGTTTTTTTTCTATTACAGTAGTATTTTATATTAAAAATTAAGCAAAATTATGCTTAGTTTTTTATCCTAATTTGCATACTGTTTGTATTTAGTCCTTGATTTTCTTTCTTTTCTTTTTACATTCTACCCTTCTCGCTTTGTTTCCCTTTTTTCTTTTCTTTTTCCTCATTATTTTCCTCATACAGTATTTCACATTTTTTCTTTTCTCTGCTATCTTAACTTTAACCTCAGTTTTTTTTTTCTGTTTTTGTGTGTTTCAACAAAATTTACCCACATTGGTTTTTTCTATCTTATCTTAGTTTTTAATGTTTTACTTTTTTGTTTGACCCCTCCCTTCCCAGTAAAATTTTCTTTCTTTACTTTTTCCTAACTGTCCTTCTCAGCTTGTGTATATATTCCAAGTTCCCATCCCATCTTCTTACATTTTACCTTAATTTTGCATGTTTGTCCCTGTTATTTGTGTGATTCCCCCCTCCCCCCCAGTAAGTTTTCTTTCTTTTATTTTCCCTGACTGCTGTTTTCTAAAGTTTACGCATCCCATTTTTTCACATTGTACACTGTTTCGGAGTTGTTGTTCATTTGACCTCGATCCCCCTCCTTCCATATGAGTTCAACATTCCTTTATCCTTGTTCATGCATTTTATTGATACCCTATATTTTTCAAAATTTTTTTTGCATTGTCATTTCAAAAGCAAGATTATCATTTCCATACAAAATACACTGATCATCTAGTGCTATATAACCTTGTTTGCCCATTTCATCTTTACATTTCCCTTTCCTCTCTTGTTCATTTACTTTAACCCTATTCTGTTATTTAATTTTTGTGTAATCTTAATTTGTTCTGGTTCCCTATGATTTTGTTCAAACTTATATACCCTAGTTTCACAAGTCGGAATTTTCTGCAGCCCTATTGGTAATTTTGATTCAGTTTCCTTAATTCTGTTTTTAAAATTTTACCAATTTCTTTTCTAAATGATCAAATCTATTATTTTGTTCTATTTTACCCGTTTGCATTTCCTTATGTAGGGCTTCACTACCTTTTTGCATATCTTTCCATATTATGGCTTCAAATTTTTCTGTTAATCACCCAAACATTTGCTCCATATTAGGTGTTTGCCTTTCTACTGTAGTCTTTGTAATTACAGTGTCTCCAAACCCTAAATTTGTTTTTTTTTTTTTCACTGTTACTCATTAAAATAAAAAAAATAAAAACAATTTTTTTCATAGGTAGGTACTTATAAAATTTTCTCTTCTCACCTCCAAAACACAAAAAAAATTTTTTTTTTTTTATCCTGCACATGCGTTTCATAGAAAACTGTTTACACGGTGTCCCTTGGTGTGGAAAACTGCTTACAGCATCTGCAGACGTATTTAAGATGTTCTCAGCATACCTTGGGCACCATCTTGGCACTCCCGTAGTCTAGACGTGTAGCAAATCTCTTTCCTGGGTGTTGTTTTCCCTCTGCTGAAGTTTGCAGCTTACGTTGATCGTAGATCTAAAAGGTCGCTCTTCAGCCACACGTTTGGGTGGCCAGTTATAACATTTCAGTTAAATCAGATGGTCAAAATTTACAGTTTCTCAATTTTTTTCCCTCATTTTTCTCCAGTAAATTAGATACATATTACTTGATTTCTGTTCTCGAGGATTAAGTTCAAAACATCTTTCATCAACTAAATACAATATTCATATATAGGCCTATCTATTTAATCATTAACTATGTCACTAAAACTTATTTTACTACACATGCCCATTCTTGGCTGTGGTGGCAGTATTTTTACTAAAGAAAATGTAAGTTTGATTTTATTTCACCCTTACTTTTGTTGTTACCTGCTCTCTGATTGGTTATCTTCTGACCACACCACATCTGCCCTCCAACCAGCAATGGCAATATGAGAGCCAACCAGGATAATTTTCTTTTGTTCACATGTTTTATAACATTCATTGCTTACTACCCTCTAGGGTATAAATTAACAATAACAATAAAAATTTGAATACTGAATATCCTCTAAAAACAAATTAAATCTAACTTAGCAATGATCTCTATGTCAATAAACTAGTAAAATACCAAAGAATATACTGCACTTTGTTAAAATCATAATAATAAAGTTTAATTTGGTAATTATATTAAATGAATTGCTATCCTAAGCAAATACTCTGTAATCATAGACAAATATATTATCTAGAACCAAAGTTAAATATTACCTCCGAAAAACAGCAATGTTACAAAATAATAATGCACATCAGTCATTATTCACAAACCAATATTTACTGAAATTAACATGTCCATGTTTATAGTGTTGATTACAATATTTATTACTTTTTGTTGTTTATTTGATGAGTATTCAGTGGATATAGCCAGCTAATGTAAACACCAGCTGAATGTCATATGGCTGTGTTTATTTTGATAGGTATGTTGAAAGATACACAAGCAACAGGCTGAAAGCAGAAACTTAGCAGGGGTTTCAAAAGTGCTCACTTTATCATTAATAGCCTTTAGTGAGTAGTGTTTAAATGTTCATTACATAACATTGACTTGTCCATGAGGGTAATCAAATTATAATTTTCCTTCAGTATAGAAAAAAAAAAAATGTTTTAACTTGTGATTTTAAGTAGTTTCTTTTGGGTTTTTACTACGTGTGTTAGTCCTTTATTTTAATTTTACGCTTTTAATATTGCTCTTGAATTACTGTAGCTACATTCCGTTTGTTTTGATAAATATTTGTGGATTACCTTCTCACTGACAATTGCATGCACATAATGAATACCTCACAGGTGTAGTTGGTTTAGGAGAAAGGAGTGCCTTGACGAACTAGGTCAACAACATGAGTGTGTTGGGCAGTAAGTAACACTTTACTGAATGTATTCTGTCTGAACACACAGTGGGTAGCATGCTAAATGTCTCCATTCATTGTATTTGAGAAGACTGAGTGGCACAGCTTGCACATTTGAGTGGCTGCCGCGAGAAACACTGATCTTTACTAGAAGCAAGTTTACATCTAGGTACTACTGTGGTCACGTGTCTAGCAGTCTTGGCATAATGTAGGCTAAACTGAGTCCAGCACGCGTTTATAGCTCTAATAGGCCATTACTTGGCTACATCCATATTCATCTATGATTCTGCTATAGCAACAGTAGCTAAGTGGTTGTGTTGCCAGTTTTTCCAGTTGTACACTTTTTATTATAATTCACGTTATTTCTTTGTGTTGTACCTTTTGCTTTAAGGTGTGTGTTTACATTGCTGCTGTAATTTTAGTTTTTTGTTATAGGTAACCCTTGGTTGTCATTTGTATTAAAAATTGAAATGCAGTAGGTATTTGCTGTAAGCTTAAATGATTTGTGCTTTTATTGGCTGTTGCAGCTCTTCCTAACTCACATTACATTTCATAACTCAAGTTTTTATTTCACTGCTATTGGTAACCTTTTTATGCCCATGTCTGCTATGTTGATAATATTGCACTCATCACAAGTAACCATGCTTAATCACTGGTCATATCATTTTAATAACAACTTTCTCAAAAGCTTGCTTTAAGATAACGGTATGCTTGTAACAAATTTTATCATGAGGGAGAAGGATGAACATCATCTTATTTATAATTCTTTTGCATTATCCTTTATTCCATAAGTTTTCTAAACTTGGCCTTGGTAGTGCACAGAACTTATATTTGACAGCTTATTGATGATGATGCTGATAATGACTAAATTGTTGACTTGAATTACCACTACATGTGCAGATGCCCTTATGCAGTAATCATTATTACCACTGATTGAAAACGAAAATTTATGTATAGCATTTTTTCTGTATTCAAATCAAGCAGCCTTTTGTATTATGGTCCATTATACCTATAAAATAAAGTTGGTGTCTCCAAGATGAATATTGTATATACATGGAAGATGACATCCACATATATCCCTACCCCATAAATAACTTTGTACTGTTGAATTAAAATTTTTAATGAGTTACACGTACATCCTAACTATCTGAGAGACTAAGATAACTGTATATTCTGCATTGATTGTGCACACTTGAATTCTCAAAGATGATGTGTCACCTTGTGAGATTTCTGTTTATAAGTATTGCAGGAAAAATAGCCAATGCTAAGAGAAGTGGCTTGTTTGTCTTTGGCCATGTGTGAATATTTTATCTTTGTGCATATAATTATCAGGCATAGTCTGTTAATTATAAGAATTTTGTAGTGATGAATTACCTGACTGAACATCATTGGCCAGTAGTGGAAAAAGTGTTGTGTCTGAACTCTCTCTTTTATTTTTCTACTTTTATGTATAAATGATTTGCTTAGGGTGGCATTTTTAGCTCTGTATCTGGTATTGTGTTGGCTATGAGGTTGTGCTTCATGCAGAATTATGTTCAATCTCGTATCCCTGCCGCATGTGTTGTATGATAATTTGCCGGTGCATGATGAGACACTCACGTACTCTTTTGTGTTCCGTTGGTGCATGTGTTGTAGTGATGACATTACTCGTCGCATACACGACGAGGAAGTGGAGTATGGCTCGTACTACGCTCTCGCTAATGAAAATGAAGTCTACGAGGACCTGTGCTCCATCGCTCATCGTGTTGTGACAGAGGTGAAGTCATTAGTTGAAATAGTACAAGTATACTTCTCACAATCTCTCGTTACCGACATCTTGTGCATTAAATTGCATGCATAACTTGCCACATACTTAGATGACGGTGCATGAAAGAAAATTAGTTAATGAGTAAACTTACATTTAGTTAAGAAATATTATAATAATGAATTATAAATTTACTATTCATTTTGTGTTATTTGTCTTAAATAATATTGAGTTGGATATTTTTTTATTCTAAGTTTATTATTTTTTAGTCTGTTGTATTAGTTGAAAATCCAAATCGGCAACTCACAAAGTTTCACGTGTGTTTGTGAAAACCAGTGAATTTAGCTTTCAGTGTTAAGAATTGAGATTACTCTCCAGTCTTATTTATTACTCTGCAGTCTTATTTATTGTTAGGAGTGGCTCCTAAAAAAACAATTTTCTACTTATATGGGCAGATTGCATACAAGAGAAGTGGTTGTCACTCAAGAATACTTGAGCATTTAGAATCTGTTCATCAGTTTGTGTTGACGATGGAAGCAGTTCATAAATATCTATATGACATTGTTTAGGTTATTAGGGTTGGTGGACGGCCTGGTCATTTTCAAGGCACTTTGGGCAATTTATGTGGAATGCGAACACATTCTGCAAAGACAACAAGTGATCTATCTTCTTTTATGAAATATTTTATTTCTTCTAGTGCTGCCTGTGTGTATGTTCCCTTTGATGCAGGTTTAACCCCAAGTTTAATTGAACATTTCGTAAATATGTCACAAGGTACAGTTTTAAATCATCTTTCTTTGTATCCAGTAAATTGATTTTGCAATAATATTGAAAATGATAAAATATTGAATTTCTTTAAATGGACCGTATGTAGTTTGTGTTGGAAACATTGTCGTGTTGACTTATATGTTCGGAAATGATAGGCTATTCATCCTCAAATACCCCTGAACGTTGGTCAGTTGTAAATATGGACTTTTATTTATATTTGTGTCTTAGGACTGTACAAATGTAATTTATTAATAGGAATTACAATATTTTAGAAGTTAAAGGTTATTTTTAATTAATAAAACTGTTATTCTCTCATGAAAGAAGCTGAAAATAAAATAGGTTTGTTGTCTGGAAGGAATAGAGGTCTTAAAAAAAACACTTAAATTTGAAATATATTTTATCTAATAAAGATTGTATGGTTCTGGGCTATAGATTTTAATATGAAATGTTAGAACACACAAAATTTAGTTGGCTTAACACACACTATATATTTTGCTGAAACTATATTTGTTATTGTTTACAGGACCTTCCTACAAGTACCTATAGCTTTGAGAAACGTGATTTTGTTATCAAAGAGTTGGTCGAGACTGAGAAAAACTATGTGGAAGTATTGGCAACTCTTCAAAAATCCTTTATGAGGCCACTGAATAACATGCTAAAGGAAGAAGACATAAAAATCATATTTGGTAGAATAAAGGTGGGTACCTATTTTGGTCCGTGCTCTTATATTAAGCATGTTGTAACAATTTTATATTTAGTTAAAATTGTACATTCAATTATTAGAGAGATGCATAGTACTGAGATAGAGTGAATTAAGTATGTTTGCAAATCATTGTATTTACATAATATTAGTTATAATCCAATACATGAAATATGAATTGATACATGACGCATTTCTGCACACATTTATGATGCACACTCTACTAAATGACTTCACCCCGTCTTGGAGCGCAATATTCCTAATGGGCCAGGTCTTGCATTACCAACAGTACTTGAAGCAGGACACGTGCATTCAGAGTACAGTGGCATGGTCACAGCTCGGGGTGGGTGAAGCTGGAAATTTCATTTTGATGCAAATTTTTTAAAATATTTGTGAATTCGAATCAAATATCAAATTGAATATCAAATCAATATATACACGTACCAATTATTATTATTTTTTTAAATTTGATAAATATATGCATTTTTACAAGCTAGCTAAACTGCAGATAAAAAATAAATGTTTTCCACTGATTTACAAAAAATTTGTCATAGTTTTGTACCATGTAAGTACATATATTACCTTTCATGCTAAACAAATCTAAATAACAAACTGGAAATTAATCCAGGCTCAAGGAATATTTAAAAGTAGCATACCTATTTTAAAGTAACATACCTATTTTAAAAGACATAAAAATAATTTTTCATCATATCAGCATATTTCTTGACTTAAAAATGCAAAATAATACTAAATAAGAAACTAAAGATTATTTTAGCAACATGTGGAACATTAAAAACAGTATAATTAATTGCAGAGCTCATATTTTTACAGCACAGTAGTTATATTTTGTACTTTTTATTCAAATTGTGTATCTACTAAACAGTGTGATTCAATATAATATGGTTCTACTACTTTGCATACATATTAGTGGTGTGCGGGAATGGAATTTTGCCAATGGGAAAAATTCGGACAGGAAACTTAAATTTCCTGCGGGAATTCTGGAAAAGTTGGGGAAGAAAGTGCTTGCTTCAATTTTAATAGGAAAATCCTTTATAATAATATTTAAAAAATAAAAAAATTGGACTTACCACATGATAAAACAAAAATGTCGTTTTAAATTTGTTTAAAAACATTGCCTCGATGTTTTCAGTTTGCTGCTATTTTCTGTATAATTTTCTTTAGTCTTCTAAGGAACTTTCACATTTTTCGTTCCATTTTTGGTAGTAAAATTGTGTACATTTACACAAATATACTCAAATGAACTTTAAGTGGAAGTTTTAACGTCTGTGAACACACATGCATCGAATCATGTAGTGCAACTGCAATCACAGCCAAGTCATGTTGGGCAGGTTATGAATGCAGCATACTAAATTTGTATGCTAACCAAGTGAATTCCTCTATTGATAATTAAATGAAAGGTGGTTATGTAAATCAATTAAATTTTTCTCATAGCAAATTTACTGTGTTTGGAGTTTGCCAAAGGCTCAGCGATAACGAGTGAGCATAACACACAATTAAAAACAAATACATTCAGAATGAAAAACAATTAGTGGTGTGTTACGAATAGTTTTAACCAAACCCTTATTATAAAACACCATGTTATATCTCAGTTGAATAGTTAAATATTTGGAGCTGATTTAAACTATAATCGTATACTATCTTATTTTTACGTGAATTTTTAGGTTATGTATATCAAAATTCATGTCCCACGTCAACCAGTAATTGATACTTGCAATTTATGAATGTCGCTTGCATATGAGAAATTTAGTGCACATGATTCACTGTAACTTCTTAATAGTGCAAGTTTACAACCAGTTTTATTTCATTTTCACAGTAAATACGTAGTTTTAATTTTACATAATATGTGATGTACAAACATTTTTTTAGTTTATGTAACGAACTTTAAAATCTCTGAATAAGTGAAAAAATTGAAATTCTTCGCCAAAATTTGATTCGTGAAATCATAGTCACGCACATAAAGAGTCAATGCAAAGCATCTTACACAAAACCGTACTTGTATTTTAGTTGGAGCAGCATACGAATGTGAACATAAATTTTTCCCGAAAATATTGGGAAAAAATTATCTCCCATCTGAAGAGAAAATCATTGGGTATTCCCGAAAGTTTTCCCAAAGTTCAGAGCTATGTTTACATTATTAAATTACATGAGTTAATGTTGTGGATTGTGAAGTTTTATTTAAATTTTATTTGATCTCCACCTTTGTCACATTTAGCTATATGGGTATTCAGTGGCCGTCCACTCAGAATGGCGTGAAGAGAAGCATATAGTTATTAACAATTTCCCTTTTTAAATTACATTACTATATTTGAAATACTGTGTGTGCAATTTCACAGCAGTTAAGTTTGTAAAACCAGCAGTTTAATCTCCTATTTGTCACACCGTAATGCATTAAGGTGCTTTCAGACATGAGGGAAATAAACATACATTACCGATTAAAATCTGTGGTGCCGAATTAAGTTTGGGAGGATAATGGAATGTGTCATAGTATAAAAATGTTTTTTTCTCCCCGATAATTTCATTTTGCTATCTTTTAGGTCAAATTAGACACTGACAATTATATTACACAAATGCAGTTTGGACTAGTTGAGTTGAGATTATGTTTTCATGATTCACTACCCATGTGTGTGGAAATCATCTAATAAAAACTTTGATGTTATTAAGTCTGTGTTGTCTTCTTTTCCTTTTTGGTCCAATAATAATAAATAATTTAAGTCACCCAAAAGCACTTTTTTGTTTCAAAGTTCGAAGAAAAAAATCTGATTTTGAATATGAAGTCAAATATTAAAAATATTCTATTTGAATTCAAATTTTCGAAGCCTCGCCCACCCATAGTCACAACTACTACAGACGCATGCACCAAGATTGTACTGTTCACCCTGCACACCTCTCTCCGAAGATAGTACTGTCTACTGAGCTGCCAGCACCTTCCAGCGAAGGTTGTGCCAGTTTCACAGTGCACTACTGGAAGGCAGCACGCATTCTACTGGAACAGCTCAGCCTCCAGAGTTTCCCGCCGAGGAGATAAGAAATATCAATGCCTCCATCACAGAGGTAAGGAATGAAAGGCACCCTTTCTCTCGCAAGAATTTTCAATCTCTGAGAAGCTAGGCTAGCTTCCCCCTCACCCTTCTGAGACCCTACATATTCCAGAATTTAGTATAAAAGGGCCAGCATAACCCTGGCTGAGAGCACTCACTGCACTTCCACCACTGTAATGGCTGGATGTGACAGCTAGGGGTAAGTGCTCACAAACCCTCCATCGCTTGCTAAGGCTGGAGACCGTCTTCAGGGTGTGCCAGCCACTAGACCCCAGAGATCCCACCAATGTGTGATGGCTGGGATATCTTTGTGCTAGTAGCCGACAACCACCAGAGGTCCATAACCTCTTCGGCAGCCGCTAGCACTGCAGATCCAGCAGCCTCCCTCCTTGGTTTCACACCTTGAGGTAACAGGTCACAATGATATCTCCTCTGGACGGTAACCCTCTTGGCTTACCTTTGAGCGGAGCAGCTTTCAATTGCTCTTCTGGTAATTGCCTTCCCACCGTTGGTTCCTTTAGAATACTCCCCCAGTAATCAATTAGCTTATTTAAATTGATTAGCTATTATTAAATTAATCTTTTCCTGCCAGATTTATTCATTCACGTAATAATTGGTTTTTGCATCCAGGTCGCCTTCGCCTGGTTATTCAAGTACGGTTAACTTCCATTAATGGTATATTCTTTATTATTAGGATAGTGCGGAATTACATGTTCAAATATGTATTTAATAAAAACGTATTTCTTTTACAACCGGTTTTTGTTAGAGTATTCACTTCTAGTTTTGAACCTCACAGCTAGAATTTTAAGTGACTGAGGAAAAGCCGGTTGATCGTGGAAAAACCACTAAGGTATTGCCACACATCTTATGAGACAAACTGAGTTCTGTCAGCTTGTAGCTCTTTGGGTGCATACGAAAAACATTAGGAAGTCCTCTGCATGTGGAATCAAACAACTAAGCATTTCCTACTCCGCCACCACTTGCAAATGCTGGACTGAAGAGTGCCCGTATGTGTGGATACCACACCTGAGCACTTCTACAATAAAATTACTTGAAACTATTCTAAGCTCTAAGCTCTGATCCACCGCTATAGTGGTCAGAATTTCCATACACCGCTTGCCAAGGCCATACATGGAACAGAGTGTGGATATCATGTTGTAAAGTTGGAGTTTTCAGTAGTACACGTTAGGGTTCATATTACCCCGGCTTAGCTTCAGAGTAGTTGGTTTTTAAATTAATTCCTCATGCCATTCTCCCACCAGGGTAATGTTAAGAAACAGCCAAAAAGAGAGTTAAAGAACATTCTAGAGGAACTTACTATATTACTCCCTTTGAAATCTACTGATAATATTCCACGCTCAATTAAGGTACCAGGTGAACAGCATCTGACCATAAAGGTGATACAAAGGTACAAAGATACCCTTTTAGACCTTGACCCGCATTGGAAAGAATATTCTTACAGGAGACCCCTCCCCTCATCAGCAAAAGTGCCACAACTCTGCAGCACCACTCTGACGCAGCCAGAACTGGCAGCTTTTCGACCTCCAGTCGCCTCAGTTAGCCAGCCAGCCAGCAAGGAGGAGCAAGCAATATAAGAATAAGGCAAGGGCCTTATTCTTATACTG
Organism: Dryococelus australis; assembly: GCA_029891345.1. NCBI lineage: Eukaryota > Metazoa > Arthropoda > Insecta > Phasmatodea > Phasmatidae > Dryococelus > Dryococelus australis. The sequence goes on from CM056994.1 coordinate 225,453,386, forward strand.
CTCGCAATTCTGGCATTGTATTGGTTAAATTCAATTAACGTAATTAAATCCAACTTATCCTATAAGGAAACGTACAGTGTTAAATTTGTCATAGAGATTAATGTCTCCAGTTATCGGTCCAGGGCGGATGCAAACAAGCCCTCAGTGTCAGTCCGAGCATGGAGAACCCCATCCTAGCCTGCCATTAATTTAAATTAAAGTGTATTGAGTAAAGTCCCATCTGAAGACATTAACTTTCTTTTATCTCCAGGGCTTGTGTTCGACCCGCAACGGTAGATAGTGCGTGTTGGTAAATAAGATATCAGACCCAAAGAGGCTTCAAAGTTAAATTGGAGGAGCTCAGAGAAATAGTAAAAGTTAAATATGATTTACTAGCCATGGAACATTATTTAGTTTGGATGCTATTTAAATAGAACGTTTTCACGTGACTCATGGATTCGAAAGCTGATGACTGTAAATGTATCATAGTGGTTGGCAAACTCCATCTCCTGGCATCTTCATCTCTGTGACCAAAGAAAAAAAAACTGTGTCTGCAGCACTTCAAGCCTTAGTATTGGGCTCATGTTGACTAACAAACTCCAAGGCCTTCCATCCTGTTGGAGGGCTTTGTTGTGGTTCGGGCACGCGGTTCGTGTCCCAATTACCGGTGTTATGTTTGTGAGAATGTGATTGCCTGATTGCAAGTTCATAACAGTATCCCCTGTGTTCATAAGCGGGTTGTCCTCATCTTGCATGGTGGATGGAGGTAATGTGAATATTTTGTTTGCATTATAATTCGGACATCTTCTTCTGGCAGTAAAAAAATTGTTAAGTTGAAGTCCTCTTCGCTATGGTAGGATTTTTAATCGGAAGGAAAATTACGTTGTAGGAAAGTGTTTGAGTAACTGCCACAAGCTTTTTTCTTGCAGTGCATAAGAAGGTAGGGCAGCTCATATGTTGTGCTGGGTGTATACAGAGGCATGCTGGCCTTGATCTTCCACTTCAGCATGCAAGTGTGCTTCTTGCTTCTTCCTCGCAACCACGGTAGCGCACACGAATGTGCGGTTACGTGACCTATCAGCCTCTCTTGAGATTCTGTATTCCCTATGTGAAATGTGGCTTTACAAACTTTTAATTATTTTTGATGTAATAAAATTGAATATAAATATTATGATGCAACAAAAAAATAAAATATTAAGTTGTAAATGCTAAAAATTATGCTGCAAACAGCTCCCTCCTGTACAATAATATATGTTTATATACAGAAAAATTATACATCCGGAACGAGAAGTTACAATTAAAACACTATCAATGTACAACAAACAACAATGTTATATGTCCTGTTGACTAAATCTAAACACTTAACCTATGTGATGTCACTACAGTAGAACGTGGAAGGATTTTGTATAGAAACATAGCATGTTATGTATATATTACCAATATTATTTTTGTATAAATATCAAAATTGAAAATGAAAGTGTAGCTGCCTTTCAAACTACATTTTGCAGCCCTTCTCTCGTCGTACATTGTAGGACAACGCAAGGTCTCTTTTCTAAAAATAACCACAATCAAAAACTTCCTTTCTGAATCAGAAATTGGTTAGCAAATACTACCACACACACACACTCGCAAGTTCTTCAAAATAATTCATTATATTTTATGATAAAAGTTAATCATTATGATTCAAACCAAATTTCAAAAGGAATACTAAAAATACATTGAGCAATACTACTTATACATTCCATTTGTATAAACCAGGTACATTTTTGATGGGAATACTTGATTGAAATCTGTCTTGAAAGGACACATTATGATCCGCAATTTCATTTAAAAACAATTTATAAAATGACAATCTTTTGCATTCTCTTGACATTTATTTTAAAAGGTTGATATTAAAAAAAATACATTTCTAAACAGAACACCCTTTAAAATTTGGCACCCTATCATTCCACTACTCATTTTGGGAATTTAAATTCTCAAGGACATTTTTTATGAGAATTTGTCTTGACCTTGTGAAATGCATGAGAAATTTAATAACTTTTTTTTTTCGACGAACCATTTTTCTAAATTATGCATTTAAGTTTACATTTTCAAACTGCTTCAAAATTACAGGCTGTAAAAACAGGGAAACTCTCTAACAACCTTAATTTTACTATTTCTCACTCATTTAAATAGTTTTTTATTCCGCAATACTCTACGTACTTTATAAATGCTCGTACTTTATATTTCAAAACTTATATCTGTCTTTCATGAAAAAGCTGTGTGATGTTATTAGCTTTAAAAAATATAAATTCAAAATTTTGACAGTTTCAGATTCCTCGCGCTCGTGTTGGGAGACAATCACAAGATACATCTGCCTTACATTCTGCCGGTAGTACAACGAACAAAGGAACAATGACCGGAGGGCAGACACACGCAGCGCAATAACTTAGCTGACCTTGCCATGTGCCTCCCCACTCCTAGTTCCAAATATGGAAACTCTATACAAAACACCTCTCATTGGCCAGAACAAATTGCATCGTAGCTAACTTCGTTGCCCTCAAAACTAAAACTGTTTATGATCCGACAACTACAAAAGAAGTTTGAAAAAAAACTCTTATCTGAAAACTGACGAAACCTCACTATGACTGCAGAAACTTGTAGGCCAGTGCTTACAAAAAGGGGCAACTGACCTGTCCCGACCAACAACTTCCTCTCAGTGCTAAGATCCAAGGACAACATATACTTTAGAAGCAACCACTTCATGATTTCCACTTGTTCTTATTCAACTCCTTTATACTACACCACCTCAGTGTTTTAATTTTAAGAAACTTTTTATATTAATTATCTTATTTGATTTCACGTATAGTGTTTTTGTTAAATACTTATCATTCACTTTCTAAAATTTTTCATTTCCTTTTAAATTTTGTTATTTTGTTATTACTCTATTTTTTAAAACACTGGTAGTAACATCCATTATATTCTTCAAAACTTACTACAGATTTTCAAAATTATTGTTTACTTTTTTATTAAAATAATTTTTCTGTTTCACCGCCACCGGCAGTGAACCAGAAGAGTTGAGCCGTATGGGATGCCTTCCTGCCACTACTGGGTGTAGGTCGCAACCAAGGGCAGGTCGTAACCATTGAGCAAATGTCCCCGCCAGCACCTAGGTGCTCCGGTAGGGATACAACTCAAGAGTACTGTCTCTCCCTGTTTGGATGAGTTACTAGTGGTTGGGGCTCTGCTGTTCTATCACCGAGGTATAGAACAGGTGGTCGTCAAATGGTTTGTATGTTAGACTGGTGGATTCCTGATGGGGATCCACAGTCCTAATCTAAATCGTATAGTGAAACATCCAGTCTGGATCGGCAGTGCACAACATGTACGGTTCCTAGGGGTCAGAGTGAAGAACTCTCTAGGAAGAATACTCTCAGTTAAAGGAACAAAGCTGTGTTTATTAGTTGCATGATAAACACAATGACACGTGTTATCTCCTAATCTTGCAGATGGTATCTAAGGAAGTAATCTACACTGTACAGGTGTAGTTAACCTGGTCCTAGGCTATACAAGAAAGTAAATGATCTCGACGGCTAAAATATACACTTAGCGTGGCTAACTATAATTTAGGATGTCTAGACGAGACAAATTAATTAAAGGGGTCCACTGTTACCGGTACTTCGTGGGGCCTTCCCGCGAAATCAGCTGTTTGTATATCATAGTTTCTCCTGGTCGCTGGATGTTCCAGGATTTATACTTGTCCGTGAAGTACGTGACCAGCGGGAACAGGGTGTGAAGGTTCGTCTGTACCTCAGACTGGTATGTCATGCCTGGCATAGTAACCCTCTTGTCAGACCAGCCTATACTGGCATGTTGTCACGCTCCACTGCATGTCGTGCAGCGTATCTTATTGATGCCTGATCTGGGGCATGTTAGCTCGTTACAGAATGTTCTCGGTTGTACTCGGCAGGTTTCACACCTGTAGGCTAGGTCCTCTGTACTTCGGTGTTTGTCCTTCCACCTTAAGCACAGGTGGTGGAATGCATTGCCACAGTAGTTACGATTGATAGGGCATGCGCTAGTACCTGAGCAGTCTGCATGGCTACATTTCTTTAGGGGGATGTCCAAGATCACCAAGTCGTGGATTGTACCCTCGGCGGTATTGACTTCGGTATTTGACATGGTTTTGACTTATGGATGCCACAGGGTGTTTACTCGACTCCCCAAAGTCTGCTTCATTTTCGCTTTCCCGGTTGACATGTAGGTCTCTGGGCTCGGTTGGTCTGGTTTGGCTTTCGCTGCTAACACTTAATTACTCTGACGTCCCACGTTGGCACCAGAAAATCACTTGACGCATGCCGGGTTAAGTGGTACTTTGCACAGTCGTCGTGGCTTTACTTTGCACAGTCGTCGTGGCTTTGAGTTGCGTTAGACCAAACATGCTGCATTATCGGTTTACTGGTTCTTCGTTTGCTTAATGCCTGTTACCCTGACAGGCACGTTGGTTAGCGGCTCGGCACAAAGTTCTCTACAGTTGGTCTGGTGATTGATTTACGAATGACTGCTTTGTTTCTGGTGTTTCCTACTGTGGGTTTGATTACGGAGGTAATCGAGTGGCGGGAGGTGTCGGGGATACCTAGCTTACTTATGTTTGCTTTGGCTGAAGATGGTGCTTTTGGTATCTGGTAACTGGAACAGGAGGTGCCGACCACTGGCTGTAGGTTGATGACAGCATGCTGGCCAACACTGTTATCGTAGGTTCCAGGTGGCTGGTTCCGGACTCCAGAACCTGGAGTTGGATATCCCGTGTCTCACCTCTGCCCCGTATATCAATCCGTGCACAACGGGATGGTACTCTCGGAGAATGCGTATATGCAGCAGAAAGTAAATGTATATGTATACGGGAGAGGTAGGTCTCTCTAATAATTGGGTTAAGGCGGCGCTGTCCTGTTTCGCTTGCCTACTCAAAGTAGGAGGGGCTAATACACAATAATGCTTGGCGGCAATGTAGGCTGTCCTTTGCTCCTCTCTCTTCGAGCAGTGCCTTTCTCTAAAAAGCATAGGAGGTATAATACCACAGAACAGTGGATGCTGTGCACAGCGGAAGCGAGACAAATCCTTACTTTATTGTTTTGCCAGCAGTGGCAGCTGGCATGAGCTCGGTGCTCTAGAAGGCCCCCTGCCACCGGCGGGCGAACCAGAAGTGTTGAGTTGTATGGGCAGCCTTTCTGCCACTACTGGGTGTAGGTTGCAACCAAGACCAGGCCGTAACCCTTAAGCAAACGCCCCCGCCAGCACCTAGGTGCTCCGGTAGGGATATAACTCAAGAGTACTGTCTCTCCCTGTTTGGATGAGTTACTAGTGGTTAGGGATCTGTTGTTCTGTCCATGAAGGTCTACAACAGGTGGCTGTTGAATGGTGTGTGTATTAGACTAGTCTAAATCGTTTAGTGAAATGTCTGATCTCAATCGGCAGTGCACAACACGTACGGTTCTTAGGGGTCACAGTGAAGAACTCTCTAGTAAGAATACTCTTAGTTAAAGGAACAAAGCTGTGTTTATTTGTGTAATTAACACAATGACACGTGCTATTTCCTTACCAAGCAGATGGTATTTAAGGAAGTAATCTACACTGTACAGGTGTAGTTAAACTGGTCCTAGGCTATACAAGAAAGTGAATGACCCAGACTGCTCAAATATATACTTAGCGTAGCTAACTATAATTCTGAATGTCTAGATGAGACAAATTAATAAAAGAGATACAGTGCTCTAATAGCAGAGAGTGCAGTTGCCCCTACCAGCAAGTAGAGGCGGCTACTGTTCCAGGAGGAATCAGTAGCAGAGGGTGTTGTGATGTTAGAAGATGATGAGCTTCTGGTAGATGAAGGCTATTGGCAATGAAGAGCCTCAGGTAAATGGTGGTAGGTGTCCTCAATGAAGCCTCTGGTAACTGAGGCTGCAGAAGAGCTTCTGGTGACGGCACTGCTGCAGCCTCTGGTGGCTGCTGAAGACTGTTGTCGTCAATGGGAGCAGCCTCTGGTGGCTGCTGAAGACTTGGTGACTCGTTGAAGGCCCCAGCACACGGAAGTGGTGGAGCAAGCTCAAGAATCAGAAAGAATAACTCGCAAGCCCGGTCACGAACTGACTTTTATAGTCCATGGAACAGGTGTAGTGCTGGGCCACGGTGGGAGGTCTGATGTCGCCTCATGAGGTTCCTCTAGCACGAGGCCAGAGACGGTAGCTACCCCCTGTCTGTCTCTTGGCTTCATGCAAGTTTGGTGGTGCTCGGCCGTGCCCTGAGGCAGCTGATGGCTTGTTGGCTCTCAGCACGGGGGGGGGGGGGGGTGTTAGGGGGAGAAAGACGTGCTTGTTGGTTTGCACAACCTTAGTTTCCACGTGTTTGGAAGCGCTGTCCAGGATTGTGGCGATCCGCAAAGTCCGTGTATTAAGTTGGCGTGGTTTGGCTCTCACTCGGGTGGAGTAGATATACTATAGTGTGATGAGTCATAATTGCTTGTATTAAATACGTAGGAGCAACACATGTGAAATTGGAAAAAAAATTCTTATTTCAAAACTGACGAAGCCTCACTGCGACTGCAGAAACTCAAAACGGCAACACATTACTCGAAATACAGTCATGAATTAAAACTGATAAACTGTTGCTGCTCTACGTGGCAGCAAAGAAATATTTAGAATATATTACACTCTCTGGCCAAATTAAAAAAAATTTATTATAAGTCTCAATTGAAAAAATATTATAAAAACTGAACATATGTATCTATCGCATGTCAGCAAACGTAACCAGAGCGAGCTCATCAGCTCAGGGGGAAGCCCGAAAAAAAAAGGCATGAAAGAGAGAGTGAGAAAAAATGAACAGCGCATGTGGAATTTTTTTGCTGCTTCATAAATGTTGGCCAGACTGCCATCAACCATGCAGAGGAAATTAGCTTCCCGTTATGTATGTTTTGTTCAATCGTTTCATTAATCTTGATATCTTGTAGAGATACTGTGGAAGTATATTAATAAGAAGCAGTATAGTTTCATGCAGTTTTTTTTGTGAAAGATCTAGGTAAACTTTAAAATGTAATGTAACCATGAATATAATATTAATCACTTCAATGCGTCAAGATTGCAATGCTCAAAGATACAACTGTGCACTTTTCAAATTATAAAACTGTTTGAAGTGTGGGTGACCTTTGTGTTGCTCTTGGCTGAAGGGCATAGGAAAGGGCTACATATTTTCTTTAAAGACTAAGGCAAGTCATAGCTATAATTTTTTTAGTTATGAATTTACAGGATATGTTTTTTAGATTTAATTTTTTTTTACCTAGTGATATTTAACTACACTTTGGAATGCAAATAAACCAATCAATAATGGTGCCATGAAGGTAAAAGCTTGAATGCTTAGCAAAATTTAATTTGCGAAATCTTAATTATATCTATTTCTGAGAATACTAGAGAGTCTATAGATAATGTGCCCTGATTAATGATACTGGCTGCTGGTTTTGTTACTAGTTTTGGTGAAATAAACATTTTGTTTAAATCTTTGATTTTTCACTCAAAAGTTTTTTTAATTCAAAGATGAAGTCGAAGGTACAAAAATCTTTTATTCGACTTTGAAAATGCGAAGCTTTGCAAACCCCTAGAAATAGAAGTTAAATCGGAGCCACGGAACTTTATTTTGGATGCCATTTAAATTGAACATCTTCACCTGAATCCTGGCTCCGAAGGCTGATGACTGTAGACGTATTATGGCGGTCGGCACACTCCTACCTCCTGTCATCTTCATCTCAGCGACCAAGTACAAAAGACCATGTCCGCTGTGCTTCCAGCCTTAATATTGGGCGTATGTAGACTAACAAACTCCAAGGCCTTCCGCCCTGTTGGAGGGAGTTCCTTGTGTTGTTGTTCGGGCACTCGGCTCATGTCCTAATTACTGGTGTTATGTTTGTGAGAATGTGATCTCGTGATCGCAAGCTCATAACAATGTGGTTACCGCTATCAAAGTTGTTTGTCTCTTTATTACATGTGTAAATTGTGATGTTGCTGTCATTGTCTGACCAAAAGACAAATTGAGCTTCAACTCGATGCGTTCAGTGGGTTGGTTATGGAGCTAGCTCATTTTTCATGTGCACTTTTATGTACCCTTTTATGTACCTGCAGTTTGACTATAGATTCTTGTTAAAGGTCCTTTGGGTATATAAAATCCTCTGGTGCCCTGATCTGAAGGTTGATCCTTTATCTACCGTATTGGATTCAATATGGTGAACTATGGTTTTCTTTAATTACTTGCATCTCAGCTGTTTATTATATGATCTTTATTATCTTTTTTTTAAGAGTGTGTATCACATGCCAGTCAAATCAGTGATGCTGTCTGTCAAGACTCGGGAAAATTATGTAGACATTATTGCGTATGGATAATTTCAGATTGAACAGTAAAGCAGGTAAAGTGTTTATGAAAAGTCCTAGTACTCAACATTGTTGGAAAATTAATGGATAATTGTATGAAAATTGCATTAAAATGCCATTTTTCTGACCATTTTGAAATGGCTTTAAAGATAAGCACTGTGCACAAATTTTGATTATGTCCTAATAGGATCAACCTTCCATTATTAACAAGAAACTTTGTCATCTTGTTCTCCATTGTCACTGTGGAAAATTTAGAGAAAGAGGGAATGTACATACTTCTAGCATATTGGAGGTGCACAGAAATGCTTTAAGCTGATGACTCGAAACAACTTACCGTTTGGTATCTTAAACTGCCTGCTGATTATGAACTCCTATTGATGACTGTGATATGCACCGAGTGCTAACTAAACATGTACCGTAGAAGTAGTGAGTACAAACCGACTTGCATTACGTGTTTCATTATATTTCTGTAGAGCTTCTGCCGTAACAAATTTCTATGGTGACAAATGTAGGAAACACAAGGGTCATAAGTCTGCAAATAATTTATGTGATGATAAAGTGATAAATATTGAACTTCTCTTAATAACTAACAGTGCATATTTAAGTATTCACACTTTTTAGTATGTTAGCATGTTTATAACTTTGCATGAATATTGATCATGTGAGATATTTGAAGTTTAAAGTAATTTTTTGTCTTTTAGTAGCAACCTTGAGGAAACGTGATTGTTGCCATCAAATACGCCAACTGCATTTTATTCCATGTGCAACACTTTATACGTCTATTTAACTTTTGTCTATGAATCTACTCCAAACAAAGATATCTGCAGTTTATGTAAATGTGTGTACGTTCTATTTGTTTGTGTTGAGCGTTACAATTCACCTAAATGTATCTTTCGAAATACATATCCCCCCATTGGGGAAACAAAGTTATGATGAAAGGTTAAAAAATAATTTGTAACACAGTATATTGTTCACTTTAATTACAGACATAATACGTGACGTAAATGTCCAATATTTTTAATACGCCTTACAGTATGATGCATATAGTGTATTTATTATAATGTGCTCTATGTGTACTTGACTATTATGTTGTACATTATTTAATTGTAATAGAAGGAATGTAGGTAATCATGTCATTTAAATTACGATACCAAAACCTCAGTAGTATTTTTGCCACGTATTATGAGTCCCATAACAGTGTAGTGGTTCCAAAAGACGACAAATTACAGTTTATTAATTTTACATTCTGGACATAATAACCTATAAAACTCACATCACAGACATGCATTATGTACCAATATACAAGAGGCACCTATAAAGACTATTGTAACTAATTTATTGTGGATAATCCAAAGAGTTTCACATATTACTAGAACATACTACGTTTATATCGTAGTCAATTAGCATAAAGTTAATTATGTGCAGTGTTTACTTTCAGCTCACCATGGACATCATTACTTGTGGGAATAATGCACTACAGTTGCGATGTTGGCCATACAAAATGTAGGTTGTTACTCAATGCCTTGCGATTACCACTGCTATGTCATCATCAAAATCCAACCTTTGCAGTACAGTAACGAAACACAAGATGTTCATGCTCAACTTGATTTGCAGTGCGCTACATATAGACAAAATTGCTTCTCAGCAAACCTAATCTTATGGTATGTGATGTTCGTAATCAACCCACTGAAGTGCTAAACTGATATTATTCTCCCCTTTTTACTCCCATTTATGCCATGAGCACACACACACAAACACAGATGTTATAGAGCATCTGAGTTAAGCCCGCTGTGATGCATGCTCTTAAATTGAAATATTTCATATCTTACTTTAATTTTTGTTACTACAGTTTTGTTGGAAAACTTTATAGTTTTCGTAAAAAAAATCAGAAAAACCAAATTTTTGGCAACTTTTCTGTGAGTTTTTCCTTAGTAACTTGTTTGTGAAGTAACATATCAATGTTTATAATGACACGCCCTCTACCCCATCAGCATATGGCAGAAAGGTGATCATTTTATGTTGGTCTGCATCATGTCTCACAAAGGTGACCTGAGATGTTTTCTCAAACCTTTCAAACGTTATTTGTGTGGTTACAACTGGAACCATTTTATGGGAAATTGAAAAAATTCCATTATTAAAATATTTGAAATCCTTTTCTTGAATCCTTTTATATAACTACATTTATACCAAGTGTTTAATACAATATTTTATAATCTTTTACAAAAAAAAACCATTTAAATATATATATATATATATATATATATATATATATATAGATAAAATATTTAGCTAAAGAACTTTCAAAATTAATACAAAAAATATTTATAATGATTTCTATTATCTTGCAGCAATACATTACTTTATTATGATTTCAAAGTATCATGCCGTAAGTTATTTTTTCTTTTTTCACAAAACTTCAATTAAAAAACATTTGAAAACATTCTGGCCAAAGCCTAATACTTAAAAATTTTCTACCTTTCCTTTACATTTACAAATATGTATTTAAAAACACCCAAATATTAAAATACCTATCTCCATGATGAACACTTTCAGAGTCAGAACCAAGCACACCGGTTCCAAGAATGCATGTCTATTTATTTGAAAACCCTTTTCTCACCCCTTGTTTCTACTTCACATTTGATAATTTGGCAATGGGGTGTTCAGCATTTAATTCAGTACATTTAATTTCAACCAATAGGAAAAATATATTTAAAATAAGGTATTTGGACCTTTCAGCGTGACAAATTTCTTTTTTATTCAAATACTTATTGAAGATATAAAGTTGTGGAGAATATGCAGCTCGTTTGTTTGAAGTTGCGAGAACCTTTTCCTCAGGTGTACAAACTGTTTCGTTCTGGTGGATATGTTGTCATAACCCCTAGTAGACATCTCACCATTGTACTAGTGAATCAAGATTTTGAGCAGAATTACAACAAGCCTGCTAAAAGTTAAGGGGGAATAATTTGTATCACTAGAAGAAAGGAGGTAGTTGTCCACTACAATCTCATAAAGTATGAGAAAATTGCAAATATTGTATATTCTAAAACAGACATGTTAGGCAACATTTCTATAATGAGACTTCATTCTCTCATTAGATAACACTATTTAATAGTGACTATTATTCATTCAAAGCATGTCTCATTATTTAAGTGGAACTGCACTGTGTCAAAATCATTTTATGAATGAAATTTTAACTGTACAACTTCCAACAATTATACTTATTTCTCATACACAAGCATGCGGACCTTTGACAATAGAAGCAAGAGAAAGCAGCTAGAGAAGGGAGAGAAAGCAGAAACAGGGTATCTGTTGCTATCTGGTAGTAACCAAGTGAATTATTGTGGAAACATTCAAAAAAAATATTGAGCTGTACTCTGAATCTGCATGCATTCCCTGATATTGAGAAACATATTTATAATTAAAAATGGTTAAAAATTATAATATGCCATATTTTGGAGGTGGAATACTTGAAACAATTAAATAGAATAAATTAAACAGCCATTTGTTGCAAATTTGGAAAAAACAGGACATTTACCATCCTGTTAAAATTTGTCAGGACACCGGGACAGATCATGATAAAATGGACAGTCCCGTTAAAAAATGGGACATCTGCTCACCCTATCTTAAACTACAGTCATTTGTTAATATTTTGATAATATACCATCTAGTGTAATGAGGACAATTTTTTTCATGATAAAAATATATTCACATGTTCCATACATGCTTTGTTTTATAAAGGGTATGGTGACGAAATTACATTTATTGGTAACGGAATTACATGTAACAAAAATCATTTTAAACTCAATGACCAAATAATAATTTATGACTTATTTTAATGAAAATGACAGTAATACTTAGAAAGATTGATATGTAATAACCTCGTATTTTATGTTGTAATTATCTAAACACACAATGAAACACAAAACTTCTCCCCATCAGTCAAGAAACACATTACATCTTCCCATCAATCAAGAAACACATTACATCTTCCCATCAGTCAAGAAACTCAAAACTTTTCCCCATCGGTCAATGCCAGGCTCGGGTAGAATTTTAACTTTGTCAAAAGTAGGCTCTACAAAAGGGGGCGGCAAGGGGGCGCATTGCTCAGGGGCCTGGGTCCCTGGAGGGCCCGGGTCGGGCCTGACTTGTAAATGTTTATTTATAAAACAAAGTATTACGTTAAAATCTAATTTTAACACTCAAAACGTAACTGTTTTTGCATGGATCATGACTATGTATGTTGTTGTAAATGGTTGATTTTGTAAGGGGTGGTCATAAAAAGGAGGGGGGGGGGTGACAGCACGCATTGCTCAGGGGCCCGGAATTTCTCTTGGTGGGCCAGATCAAAGACCCAATATCTTCATCCATCACATCAGGTTTCACATATTCATTGACCTTCTCTCCTGACAAATATGAGATGTAGTAATGCATACTTTGGAAACAATTTTCCTCGCATAAAATAGTTGCTGTCTTTTTCCTTGGTATTGCACTAACACCCATGACATTCTTCTACAGCCAGGATCAGATGTTCTAGGTTCTCTATTGTTAATATGTTGATGTCCTGAAAGCTAATTGCAAGAACCAACTTCAACAGCAATGGTTGTTAGTCCATTTTTGGTGGGAAGAAGATTCTGTTTGTAAGTGACATTTGATGTGGAAAACATTGATATTTCATATTCGTTTTTGACAGTAACACTGTGAATCTGGTGACGTCTATGTATTCCTTGTTAAGGTTTGTCATTGCTTTATTTAGAAGAGGTACATATTTTTCCACATCTTATTTTGGACACTTGACAGTTGTGATCCTACCCCCTAATGATGATGTCATAGTTACAAAGTCAGAAGCAGAGTTCACCTTTGCGATGTTGGTAATAACTTCTTAACTGATCACCTTCTGTAGCCATTTAAACCAGACCTTTCAACTCCTCCATCTCTCTCGTTACTTTTACGGCCGCAAATATTTATTTAAAACCTGCTGTGTTCTACACAATACTAGCAAATTATGAGCAACAAGGTCTCATACATATGTGAATTCTGATATCTCCAGTCATTATCCTATCAAATCAGTAAAGAGGGTCACAATCTGACTGTGCTAAAGTAATGTGGGCAGCAGAGAAGTATTTGCATGTTTTGATGTTGTAAAGTGTGAGGTAATCTCCCACAACAGTAATTTTGGCAATTGAGTGTTACTGAAACCATATCTACAGGGATGTAAGATGTATATTATGTTGTGCTCATGTCAATGGGAGGCTCTGAAATGCTCTTCTTAAGAGAGTAATGGATACGCAAGAGTACACAGCTTGGGCTGGGTCAGTCATGTATGACTAGACTGCAGGGGAGGTGGTTCAGTATTTTAGTAATTCTTTGGCAAGATGCAAATTTAGTTACCAATCATTCTCCTTTTCATTTAAATATGGTGTCACATTCCACAAGTTAAATTATCTTGAACTCTGTCCATTATACTACAATCACAATTAATAAGGCAATCATGGTTGCAGTACTTGGCCAAATCCACATTCTGTACAAACGAGTTTCCTGTACAATATTATAATATTATCCTTATTATATTTAACCTGATCCAATAGATGATGACTCAAGGGCTGTAACAGACCCAACAAATGAATGCAAAAACTACAGAATTGTGATGCATCTCTGTTATCTTCGACTACAAGAGCTCAAATAAAATGCAATTGGTCATGTAATATTTGCTATAACAAAAAAATGGGGACTGTATATATGTCACACAGAATAGTTTTATATATAAATAATTAATTGCCAAAATAATTGGTTGCTTGAAAGTAGTCCACAAAATGGGTGCTCTCCTGAAGGGAAGTCTGCACATATTCCATTGAGTTGCCGTGAACTTCATATCTGAAGATTGACTTGTGGGTATGGGGAAGCTGAAGGGGATTATTAATTGTTTTTACTGAAGAAAGTCTACATTCTTAACAATGATTTCTCAAGTACAATTTACTTGAACAAAAGCAAATACAATTAATCTTATACGCTGATGTATTAGTTTTACAATTAATTACTTTCTTTCTCACTTGACTGAAATAACTTTCAAAATGATCATCACTTTACTCTGCATGGATCCAAATAAAATCCATTACCATCTCTAATAATATTTCTAATATCACAATTAATAAAGCTGAATACTTCGTATCTCCGTTCTATAATCATGATGCCTACCTCACTGAATTTATTTATTTTAAAATGATGCATTATATTGATGACTACACAAAACTATTATAATAATTATAATTGCACCTTTGGCAGGGCCCAAAGGGACACTGTCAAACTATCGTTACATTATTGAACTTTCATCATGAGCTCCACCTAGGCTGAAGAATCTCTCAATCTTGTGTCATTGAATGCTGGTTTTGCATAGACCTCTAGCAGTGCAAGGTTATTCAGCAGCAACATCCACTGTGCATCACCTGGCCACACCCTGCAGGTGATGCCTTAATGGCTGGAGGTCATGAAGGGCAGAAACATGTGGCCATCATATGTACTCGTAACCCTGATTAATCATAACTGTTGCCTAATGTAAGAGCTTTCTTACTGACTTCATTCACTAGTAAGCTATAGAAATATCATCTATTATGGTTTTAAAATAATATAAATACATTTTTATTTAACACCAATAAAATAATTTTTATCATAAAATAACACTGCATTGATTTCATTCATGGATTAAAATTATGGTGGCGGGCATCTGCATGACAGTAAGGCAATATTTCATAATTACTTAAGTTATAAATAAAATAATAACATGTTATACAATAAATTCTTAATTCTCGTTACATGTATAAAACATAAGGAAGAATTTTTTAGTTACTAAACAATTTACTCCAATTTTTAATTATATACAAATGCTTTACACAAGAGAATTGTCCATACAAATTAAGTGAGGCCAGACATCAAGAGTTCTAGTTTCAATTCTAATAGAGGGCAGGGAGGCCGATTTCTCACAACCAGGAGTCTCTTTTCCCTCCCAGTAGATAAACTTAGCATGTGTGATTAGTTAGACTAATATAAGAAATTTACTTATCTAAATGTATATATTTTTTTCTGTTCTTGTTAGTATTATGTCTTAGAGATAAAATTAAGCATGGATTGTTTGATGCTAGAGCGGCTGCACACTCAAGTATACTGGAAAGAACTGGGTTCTTGCCCAATTGGGACGTGCAATGAAAAAGATTGAGATCCTGTAAGTGATGCTTTAAACAATGTTTGGCTGTTAAATCATGTACTTAAGTTATTTAAATACAGGTTAAGGTGTATAATGTGTCTACATTGTAATTTGGTTGTCTCTTGAGGATAACTGGGTTAATTAAAAAAATTTGGCACAGTACGTACGTAATGAGGAAGAATATTTTAAAAATGTTTCTTGACTTTGTGGATTAGTGCAGACAGAATTATCTATATAATAAAGATGTTTTAAGTGCAATATTTTAGAACAGAGTATTACAGTTTAAATCAACAGTAGTGTGTACATTTTAAAAGACAAAATATGGTTTACAGTAAGGCTTGTTTAAAGAAACACATTCTATGTTAAAGGAATAAAGTATTGCGTTCTGTGTAATTATTGCCAAATCTAGTACATCACTGCATTGTAATGGTGAGGTATAGGAACATGGGGAGTGAACCCACAGTTTGGAGTCTGCCTCGGGCTGATGGAAGCTACCCTGGACATGGGAGATGTGGAGATGTGGTGGGGCAGACCAGTTTCAGGAAAGTGAGGGATGGTATGTAATTGTCAACTTTTAGCCAGAGATGTGTGATGTTACGTGCAAACATTGGTTCCGTGTTTATACAGAATGAAGTCGTCAGACAGTGATGCAGGAAATGAATATTTATCATCACCACAGTGTACAAACTATATTATGTTAAATTTTTAAGCCAAGTGGGCAGTTTTTTATTCTATTATTGGTGAGACTGTGTGTTATGAAATTTTTGTATGAATTAAAATAGCAATATGTAATCCAAGCCAGACCACCATAATATTAATTTTCAGGTTAATTTTTTTTTTAAATTATGGTAATGGTAACTCCAAACGTCCTGCACTTGCGTGCTGGGGTAGGGTGGTGATTGATGGAGAGTGAGGTAGTTTGGTTCAGTATGGAAGAGTGGAACTCGGAACTTGACAGAGGGTTGTTGCCCTTTGAAGTAGGGCTGGAGGGGGTTGTGATCAGGTTGGTCACAATGGGTCCTGTGGTTGACAACAACTCTCCTTGCCTCATCAGCTCACATAAGGAGTACTGTGAGGGAGCGGGTAATGACCAGGAACAGTGCCTGGGTCTGTGGCTTGCCAAGCTGCAAGCTGACAGGGTGTTTACTGCAGTGGTTGGTAGGCTGCAAGTTTGTGCCCCTAGAGTGGCTCAGAGGAGTGGCAGGAATGTGAAGGTTGTTGATCCTGTCCGTGGGAGGGAACAGGTAGGGAGTTCCCTGGCAATGGTGGATTTTCTATAAGAGAGTGACAGAGAGGCTGGCCCGGTTGCTGCAGACTTCGGTTGTGGGAGAGAGGCAGATGAGCTGGGTTTCTCCTAGCCGTGTGGGTACTCTCCTATTCACCCCTTTCCACCTTGGTATAGGGTATATAAGATGGAATGACCATAAGTGGAGTTAGTCATTCTTGTGTTGGAATTCTGATGATTTGGATGAGGCAGCAGTGGCACTAGTAGTACAATCAAGTTAATCTTGTACCATGATCTCTTTTGAGTTGGAGCAGATATTATGTAAAGGGATTAGTGCCATCACGTCTATTATGGTGCATACATGGATAAGATTAGAGGAGATGGGAGGCGGTCTTCCGTGGATAAAGTTAGTGTTAGCTTGGTTTCTTGGCTGGGAGGGCTGTTTTCAAACATTAAAGGGGGACTGTCTGGGCAATACCGTTATTTATTTTTTTTTTGCCACTTCCCGCCCTCCCTTCCAGTGGTGTGCTATAGCCAGCTCACTATGACCATCTGGGGTAACATGGTTGACAAACATTTCATAACTAACTGTGCTGTGCCCAGCCTCTGTGTTATATGACGTTTGGTTATGAGTACTTATCAACCAAAAATGAAGGGGCAGACTTGTCGCAAGTTTTCATTTGCTGGGCTTAAGAATTATCATGTGAATCATAAATCCAGAAGACATAGTTCCATGTGCGAGAACTTTGGTTATTGCATATATCTTAATTGACAATAATTTTTTAATTGTTATCCGATCTTTATTTGAAAGACAATCTTAAAGAGTTGAATCTTTTACAAAATAAAAAAAAGACTTAAAGCTATGGTTACACATTCTCAAAACATGCATGAACGGAAAATTGTGACCAAGTTACACCAGATATGTTAAATAAACATGTTTTTTCACCTCCTTTACACAAACAACCAAAGGAAATACAAGGTTTGCAAAAACAATTTCCACAAATTTTTTTTCTCTTTGTACTTAGTCCATTGTATTGGTTTCAGATATTGGCAGTATCAGCAAGGAATTATTGATTTGTACTGGTATTGGTAAAAATCTGTATTGCCTTAGCACTACTTAATTCCATTCTGGGTTGTTTGAAACTTCATAGTGATTTTCATTGTACAATTCTCAAGTAAAAGCATTTTTAAAATGAAATATTCCATTCGGAGTAAAGTCATTGGCTGTTAGCCTGGTGAAATAACATTTTTAAACATACTTATCCAATAATAATTTCTGAGTAATGGCAGAAAATATACATGTACTAATTCATTGAGAGTATTAGAGAATATTGAAAATAGTGGTGCACTTTACATTAATAACATTCAGTTAATTACAATAACAGGCACATTTGTTTCTTCATTGTAATTTTTTTTATTACGAGATTTGCATTTCCACTTTACTTGTATGATAGATACCTAATCCCCCTTAAAACTCAAGTCGCAAGCAGGCGAGCACTTAGTAAAAAAAATAATTACTTCTGCACTCTAACATCCATCAATGAAATGCCAACAACTGAAGGTCAGTTAGAAGTTGATAAAATAGTGAATCACTGAAATGAACTGGAAAGCAGTGCTGGGGTTATTCATTAAACACTTTTCTGTAGGTACTACTTAGGTGCATTTTTCTCATACACTCAATATTATGTACTTAATACATATCATGAAGAGTATTTTTATGTATCAGTGTAAACAAATTAAATAAACTTAGTTTATAGTTTTAAAATATAGAGGCGGTTGGGATTGAACCACTGCAAACGGTGTATTTTTTCACCCACTTGCAGGTTCATCACTCACTATGTATTGCTCTGTTTCAACATAACATTCATTATTTATTTATTTATTCTTTTATTAACAGGCTTTATGTGCCATCAAATAGTACAGAAACGACCTATGACAGGACAAAATAACGAAAAATAGACATAACACATAAGACAATAACAGACATTAAGCACAGGATGACCACAAACAATGAAGACAAACGTAACATAGAAAGACACAAAAATGGAAAAATGGTAAGTAAATCAAAAAATAACAATAAATTCAGATAGAATATTCAGGAGATTATATACAAATTACTTTACAACATAGTCTAAGGAAAACAACTGTTTACTAAAGCAAAATTACTAACTATTGTAATGTTTAAATAGATCCAGATAGGTGAGTTTCGTACCTGAAAAAGGATCAGATTTAGAAAAATTTTTTTTGGCATTAGGAACACATCTAACTAAATCTTTTTTTTTTTTTTTTTTTTTTTTTAATTAAAGCAGAAAAGGTAGATGGAGTTCTATGAATAAACATTTGAATTTTTAGTCCTTCTTTTTTTGTAACTACTATACAAGATATATATGCTAAAAATGCATTGATTAAAAACAATGTGTTGTTAATTTCATGACATTCTTTTAATGTTTGGGTATTAAAACTAACTAATCCATTATTGTAATTAAGTCCTACACTAGTTGAAAATCTATTAAAAATCAATTTGAATACTTTTTTTTTTTGTATATTTTCTAATCTATTTGCAGTATGTCAGTGTGATATAATATTTCCATATTACTGAACAGTAATCTAATTGGGATCTAATTAGTGAATAATAGAGAGACAATAGTGAATCAAAAGCAGTAGCAGAGAAAATTATGCATTTTATTAAACCTAGAGTACGATTTGTGTTGTTAACTAAACTCTCTACATCTATGTGAAAGAATAATTTAGAGTCAAGGATAATTCAGAGATCTCTTATATGTTCTACTCTATTAATTAGCACATTTTTATCATGGTATTTATAATAAATATGATTGGTTTTTCTTGTAAATGACATGCATATTGTCTTCTCTGTGTTGAGTCCCATTGAATTTACTAAACACCAATCATGAATTGCTACAATATCAGTTTGTAATAACGTACAGTCTCCACCATCTTTAACATTTCTATAAATCTTTAGATTGTTGGCGTAAAGAAGTGCCTGCGAGTGCCTTATTATGCCGACAATATCATTTATAAAAATATTAAAGAGTAGCGGAGCCAAAGTACTTTCTTGTGGAGCTCTGGAAGAAACATTGTGAGATTTCGAAAAAGAATTTTCAATTTTTACCTTGAAAATTTCTTTCGGTAAAGTAATTAGCAAACCATTTAATAAATAAAAAATCAAGCCCAATTGTATGTAACTTATTCAAAATTATTTGATGTTGGCATGTATCAAATCAAATGCCTTCTGTAGATAAAAAAATATAACATCCACTTGTTTTTGTGTAGTTACTTCAAGGTATAAATCGTCAACTAGGATGAACATATTTGTTTTTGTGGTTTTCCCTGTTTGAAAACCATGTTGGGACTCGCATATTAAATTTTTTGTAACAAAAGATAAGTGTTTGAAAATTACTTGTTCGAAAACTTTAGAAAAACTACTTAATGAGATTGGTCTATAGTTACTAACTTCATGTTTATTTCCTTTTTTAAAAATGGGAACTACTATTGCTTGCTTCCAAATATGAGGAAAAATACCACAAGTAAGACTATAATTATATATGTGAGTTAAAATAGGGGTCAAGATGTTGGCGCAACCTTTAATGATAAAAATAGGGATTTCATCGCAACCAGTTGCCTTACTGCTTTTAAGCTGTTTGATACCCCAGAAAACCAAACCTTGTGTGATGCTAGGAAGAGATATATCTACATTATTAATAGAATTATGAGGCTTTTAATTGACACAGGAGGTGGATTATGTGTAACTTTTGGCAAAATAATTAGCAAAAATATTGGCTAGAGTGTATGGATCCTGTACTATTGTCTTCTGAAATTAAAGTATTTTTCTCTCTGAAACCATTTTCATGATTTTTTCGTATTTCCAAAAACTGGTAGGATTGTTTTTCAAGTTATCACTGATTTCAGATTGCCAGATTTTCTTACCAATTTTTGATTTAAATTTGAACATTTTTCTAAATTCAGAGAAGCAGATATAGTTATGCTCTGATTTAGTTTTTTTTAAAAAGCCTAAAGAAGTGCTTTTTCCTTTTTAACAGTTTGATCAAATCTTTAGAGAACCAGACTGGATATTTATTTTTTACATGTTTAGATTTTGGTATGAATTGATTAATTAATACTTTTAAGTTATTTGTTAAGTAATCAACCATAACATTAACATTATCCATTTGATAGATGGGAGACCAATCAAAATGTTTAATTGCTAAGTATAAAGACATGTAGTCTCCTTTTTGATAGTTTCTGTTAGAATTAAAATCATTAGATTGGTTTTTATAAGCAGCTACTAGACCCTGACAATAAAGTGCTGGATGATAATTATTTTCCTCAACAACTGGATGAATGGATTTTTCAACATTAATGTAAACATTGGCACAAACTTAATCTAATAATTCAGAGTATGGTTTGGAATAATTAAACTGTTCAATGTTAAGAACAATGTTGGCATCACAATCTTTGCGAAAAATACTATAGTACTCTGGAAAGTAGTGTGAATCTCTACTATGATTATTGAACCAGGTTTCTGTTAAACAGTTAACTGAATTTTTGGAACTAATCATATTGTTAATAAAGTTAATAGATTTAGTTCTGAGGCCTCTAACATTTTGATAATACAGTACAAAATTATTATTTGGCATTATATTTTAGTACCCACACCTCCAATGGCCTCATCATAAATTAAGGGGTTTTAGTAACGCTCAAATAATATTTTTAATAGTCTGACACAAGAAAATGTTTATAGCAAGTGTTCTTTTTGTGTTAAAATATTTCAATTTACAGAAATGAATGTGTATTCTGTACATTCAAATTGTTGTGCATATCGGCTAAAGTTTATAAGCTAAGCTATGTTACATTTGAAACAGTTTCTGTGGTTCATAATATTGGTAACTACAGTGGTTTTCAATTTGTCAGTTTATCACTTTTCACAATTAGCTACTATTTTACAGTGGCACAAAACCAGGAAGGCCTACAGCAAACAAACATGTAAATCAGGGAAATTCAGTCACTGTAATATTTAGCAGGCTCCCACTTTCTCCAGTGGATCCATTTTCACTATTTCATATTTAGTGTGTGTTTCTGTATTCATTATACTTCCTGAAGGGTGCATTCAGTGTGCTGAACTAATGTATTTTTCATATCGCTTATATATGTTTTCCCAACACCATGCAATCAGAAGTTCAAAATTGAGATAAATTTGCATAGATTCTACAGTTCAAAATTTGTAGTCAAGAATAGTTATTTTTGTAGCACGATTATGGTTTTTACATTTTTGCGACGAGATGTGACAGTTCAAAATAATATCTTACCAATTGAAGAATTGACCCACCCACAGCCATCAAATGATCCTGGGAGTAACCCCCATTTCATCTTTGTTCTTCAGCTTGATATAACTATTTGGTGAACCTACTGCATTACACTCTAGTCAAGCTCGCAGGAACCACTCAACTGGTAGTCCCACTGAAGTAATTCCCTTTAGGCAGAAGCTAAACGAGCTCATTCAGCATTGCACACACCTCATTGTTTAGTTTCAGCACAGTGCTGGGTGGAGTAAATATCAAGTCAGTGAGGTTTAGCATTGGCATAGTCTACTAACAAGTCACTCAATTATGAGATTATTATATTTAGCTTCTGCTGAAAAAATTAATTATTGAGAATGATTGAGTTAGCATTGTTGCTGGAACGTCCGTCGTTAGACCTGAAGTGTTAACAGTTAAACAGAAAAATAAACCAATCATCCAAGGCAGTTCTGTGAGAAGTATTATTGCCTGCATAAGGTGAAGATATAGAGAGGACAGCTCTCGCAGATGTGCAAGTTATACAACAATTTTGAGGCTTATGGTTTAAAACCTAAGCCTGTGTTAATGAAAATACAATTAATTTTTTTTTGTTACTTCTAAAGGAAATTTACCACATAACATGTAATATATTTGACATGAAATAGCATAAAAAAGCCATACGTTATAATGATCATGTACAATGGGACGAGTGCACTGCTGCCGTGTTTAGTATAAACTAGCAATGGTTTGTTCAGCAGAACATGTTCCTATGTAGTACTCTATTCATATCATGGTTTTTACATTAGCATTTTATTTTTGCATTCAAAGAGGTTTTTAAACAGTATGTAAACAAATGTAGCTCTTTTTAATTTGGTAAATGTGAATGTTATCAGATATAAATAGTCTTGATGAATATGCATGAACTCATTATTAATGTGTTAATTTCTCCAGCTGCACGCTTCTGAGTTCAGTGAGCATGGATTTATAATAAAAGAATGTTGCAGTTGTGTTATACTGCATAAGAAAACTAGTATTTATTAGAATAGTAATTTGTGCAGCTCACAGCTGCTGATATTGTTGACTGTATTGGTGAACTTTTATATGAGCTGTCAGCAGAGTGTTTTATTTATTTAAGGACTCACTTTATTTTATATAAGATGTCCGTATAATGTATGTTTTATGTGACTAGAGCATATAAGTGGATACATTTCCGTGTTGCTTGCATGCTTTTGCAGGAGTTGTCAGAAATTCATTCTGGATTCTACAGTCACTTGCTGAAAGCTGTTTCTCCAGGCAACATAGTGAAACTCAGTGAAGTATTCATCAATTGGAGGGAGAAATTCCTGGTGTATGGAGAGTACTGTGCCAACCTCACACGTGCTCAGGAACACGTCCTAGAGATATGTGCCAAAAATGAAATCCTGAACCAGAATGTCATTGTAAGTACCTCTTACAGGCTTGACTTATCATGTGTGTGATCATATGCTCCCATTTGAGAGGTTTCAGTTTTCACATCAACAAACTGCACTTAAAATAATTTTTTTACCCATGTACAGTGCCTAAATCACATTCAATTTACTAGAGATGGATAATTTTGAATGAGTGTCTTCAAGTTTTCATAGGGCCGCAATGGTGTAGTTGTTAGACTACTTGCATCCCACCTAGGCTAACTAGGTTCGATTCCCTGTGGGGTCGTTCCAGGATTTTCACATATGGTAATTGTGCTGGACGATGTCACTGGTCGGCTGTTTTCCTCAGGGCTCTCCCATTTCCCCCACCCCTCTGTTGCAGTGCTGCTCCATACTCACCTCGCTTCACCCTCATCAGCTCTCAAAACCTCAATATGAAGAGTCGCCCAAATCTCTTCACTCACTGCTGATATTATGTTTTACTGAAGACACACTGAAAAGGCATCTACAATCCAACTATACTTGAAAGCAAATCCAAAAATTATTAATAACTGGAGGTAAAATATTCTTACAACACCATAAACAAGCACAATTACAAGAGAGACAGTTTGCTCTCTGCTCTGTAGTTGCTAGTGGCAGTTTCTCTCTGCATGCTTAGAATAGAAAGCTAGGCATGGCGAGGCAGAATACAGTATCAATTGGGCTGGATGTATGCACAGCTCTCTTTGTCACCAGAGAGGGGACAAGCCAGCGGCCTTCCCCCTCATCATTCACGTTAACAAGGTTGGAACATGGCTTGTTTAGAGAGACAGTGAAGAGAGCTATGCTAATTGCAATAGCACGTCTACCTTTCATTACCCTTTTGTCGAGTGTGTATAAAGTCTGCAAAGGGGCAGGTAATGGACCTGTGATAATAAGTTAACATGTAATTAATAAATAATCTGATTTTCATGCAAGAGAAAGTTCAAAGTCAATCGAAATGAGTCAGATTTGATGTTACAAGTGCTTAGATATTTTGAGTCAATTCACTGGAACTATTTAACTGTATTTAACAGTGGCGTGTAGTGAGTTTGTTTACAAGGTAAGCAATTTCTGCTAACAAATGCAACTTCTAACTTGGCTTACCCTCCACATGTATTTACTGTTTTATGATACTTAACATTTTTTATAAAAACAAACAAAATGAATGTAATAATAACAAAACTGAACATTATTTAGAGAGAATAGGTATTACAAATTACAAGAAAACTCCCGTTTTCTCGAACACTTTCATCCACTTTCCAAGGAAAAATGTAGGACTGGAGGACGCAAACAGAATGACTGCTTACCCTGTCGAAGGAACACGGTCGAGCATGTGATGTGTTGCTTGCGAGTTTGATTCATTATTTGTCGCTCCTGTTTGTGGAAATAAGTACTAGATAGCAGCACTATGTGTGTATAGTACAGAGTTATGAAAACTCTGTTTCTCGAATCGGAAACAGGAAACTGAGAATTAAAATTTGTTTAAAGTTAAGGCAAAAACTAGAAAGGGTCAAACATTTCCAATATGTATATGTATGGGGTAAGCATTGCTTACCTTGCATCTATGGAATAAATGCCACTGTTACCAAATATGATGTGTTATTCTGCTGCTAAAACTGTGCAGCAAAAATGGCATAAGTGAAATTATAATGCAATTTTTGTGTCTAGGGGGCGGGGTGGGCCAGAATTGGTCCAAAATCATACGACTTCAAAGTACTGGCCATTTTCCTGGGAACCACTAAAGGTTGTAATTTTGAGTTTTGACTGTAACACTGATCTCATTTCTCCCACTTAAAGAGTGCTACTAAATAAATAATGAATGAAAGTGGTACCAAGTAAGGGTCATAGTAAGATGGCAAAGTATCAGAAAAGTCATTCAAAATATTAAAGGTGTGGAACAAAAATTGAAAACAGCACCAAACACAGCTCAAAATGGCAGCATGGCAGTAGCCTTAAAGTCACTAGTCCTAAAGTCACAAGCCCTAAAGTCACAAGCCCTAAAGTTGTTCACCCTAAAGTCACTAGCCCTAAAGTCTCTAGCCATAAAGTCACTAGCCCTAAAACTCAATAATGAAACGAACTGGCAGTAGTCCTAAAGTCAGTAGCCCTAAACGGTGCCAAAGCTCTTCTAAGCTCTTGCACATTTTAGAATAAAACACGGAAGGTTAGTATAAATGTCGTAGATGGCTCCAGTGCTCTCTTTACAGCTGGAAACTCTCTTCATAACAATATCAAAAACATTTGCTCCTTTCAAAACCATACTTTTTAGTATTGATATTATTAGCGTCTAAGGCAATCTGTTATTATTTTTCGCAATCACTTATAAACGATGTAATAAAATTGTACATATTGATTTAAATATTATTTATTATAAAAATACACACCGGGTTTAAAAGACGTTGAAGTTTGAATGATAATGTTTTCATGTTATTTACATTGATGCATGTTATGCATATTAAAAACATAACAGTTATTCTGAAATAACTTATAAGGAACACCTATAATCCATATATCTGTATTCAAATTTACTTAAAGTGTGTTTCACAATCGAAAGCATAGCAGTAATCATAGAACATATGTCGTCTGCAATATAATTGACCACCTTGTTTTTGAACCTACTGATCTGCAGCTATGCATAACAAGTTGTGTGCATGTCAGCTCCTTACATAGCATTTCATTTTTTATGCAGGTGCATGGGGCGGGAGCCAATCAGAACAGAGTATTATATTTTACACAAAGTTATTTTTGTACAATGGAGGGAAAGTTGTGCTACAGAAACAAAGAAATGTCACAAGATATAAATCTAGAGGAAAGAACAGGTGACACTGTACTAGCAGAAATCTTTAGAGGTTATCCAGGTCTTCATGATCTGTGGGAGGTGTGTAATAGATTCATGTTTGGCACTGGTGGTTGTCGTAAAGTTATTAAAAAAAAAAGTGGCATTGCGTGAGGCTGTGCTCTTGTCCTCTAGCACTGATCAAATTTTCATACATTTTGCGAAATATTGTATTTATTTAAAAGTTTCAAATGTGACGTATTATTGACTCAAAACAAATGCTATTCTCCTTTAACAATACATTATTGCTTGTTTAAAGCTCAATTTTTTTGCCAGAGATAATTATTTTTGCAGATTTTTAGCATTGTGCACACTGCCTCAGTGTTTTACTGTGGTTGAGCACGGCAGCCGCTCCTCCAGCCAGTCCCTTGCGCTTGCCGGAGCCGCAAAGAAACAAGAGTGTCTCACCCTTATCCATACCTCTTCTGTGCTCCCTCAGTTTCTGCATGTGGATAGAAAACTCAACATCACTGTGTGTGCGCATGGCCGAAAAAGTTCAAACTAAACTCATCATCACTCGAAAACTATCCACTCAAATAATTTTAAAATTTTACTGGCAAATTGTTTTTATTTTATAACCATGATGCAATCATAAACTTTTCTTTATTCTGTATATTTTCAACATAAAAATTGTTAAACACAGGAAAGAAAGTATCATGCGAAAGACTTTTTTGTTGTAAGAGATAGGTGGGGGATGTGCATATGAAATGAAAATAAACACCAAAATTAATTTATATTACTCTTTTAAACTGTTATCTGTCGCAATTTCCTTTTTACGGTTTAGAACTTCGAAAATATTCCAACCGTTTACGAGAGCGGCAGCTACAAACTTCCTGCTTTCTGTTATCTTCATTACACTTCTTCAATATTGTATCTGCATAGAGTTAAAATAATATTGCTAATTATTAGTTAACAGATGTTTACTCTGTAGCAAATATGGTTATTAAAATCAAGAACTACAAAGAAGACAGAGTAAGTATATTTTGTTATTGCAATACACAAGTTGCTTTCAATTCCAAACCACACTCTCCTCACCCAATCAAATTCACAATTCACAGCTTAGAATGTTCGGATGTCATATTTTGCTATAATGGTTGTCATTTTACAGTCATATTATATGTGCACTTATTCCTCATAAATTTTTGTACATGAAATGTCTATCTTACAGTCACATACATTTTTTTTTACGCCAAATTTATTTTGGGCAGCCGGAGTACCATTTTCTCTTGCCTAGTTCATGTCTTGCTATTTGAAATTCGCTTCAAAACTTTTCCGCATTCCCTTGTTTATTTGGTGACTTTGAGAACCATGCACTTCAACATAATCATTTGCAGTTTTCTTACCCATTACAACAACATAACACTTTAATAAGCAATAACCAACATGGCTTTATAGATGTAAGCCTAGACTGTTTGTTTATTTATTAAAGCTTCATTAAAGATATGAATGCATTGCTCAATTTCAACAGTGTCCCATTGTTCAGTTTAGTGGAAAATGCTAGTAGTCACAATCTATAGTTTCTCGTGCCCCTTGAATTGAGCTTGTAGAAAATGGCATTGCTGTCACAATAAATAGTTTCTGAGCACCCATTGAATAGATTGTGCCTTGGTTAAATTATATTTACCATGGTCCCATTGCTTGCTCGGTTTACGTATTTTATATCCATGGGTTTTTCTGGATAAGCGTGTACATGCTGTTGCCATTTACAATGAAGTTAAACAATGCAAATTGACGCCATCTAAGCTTGTTTTCACACGTGTGTGTTTATTGTGAATATTCATCTCGTGTCCCATCTTATTTTATGTATCATTCAAGGGTTTATGTAATTGTGTAATTAGTGTATGGTGCAATTATTCCCGTCCTAGCCGGCTCTGTGTATAGGCTATCACCACACTAACCACGTGCTGGAGGGTGAGCCCCGACGAGTTCGCATTAGTGATGCAGAGTAATCACACGTGTTAATGTGCATTAAGGGTTTTCATTTGTAATTCACCCTGTCCTGTCTTCAGGGAAAAATCGTGTCCACCCTAGCGGCTGTCGGCCCTCTTCCCTTGTGAAGGCTGTGCTTTCACGCACCTCGGTGAGATCATCCATTTAGGCGTGTGCTAGATTAATTATGGGTTGGGGAGCACCTAATTGGCTAGTCATGATCGAGATAATCATTTCATTGGCTCGTGATGTGTATGAACATCATCAATAAAAAGTCTACAGTGAACTCAATTTTTAAATTCAGTAGAGACAGTGTCCTAGCTACATATGTTTTATCAATTGTTTATTTCAGTGATGTTTATTAAAAGTTTAGTATTGTCAACATGTTTGTAAGTACGCATGGGTGAGATGGACACACAGAACCCACAACGTTCCTGAGAACCCTGAGTCTCAACAGTGCGGTGATTGGGAACCACCGCTGGTGCCCAAATTACCAGTTAAGTATTTGTGTCATTGTTCGTCTCGTGTCTCACCCGACGGCGTCAAAATTTTTATGGGATCTTAGCTCGCATGTTTATATTCTAAAGTTTTTACGTTGAGGGTTTATGTTGAAATTCGGGTAAGAAATATACGTTTATATATGGTTTGTTTTTGTCAAGTTGTTAAATTTTTTTTACCAAATATATAATTGTTTATTCTCCAAATAAAGGTGAAAATATCTAAGATCCACATGCAGGTAAAATGCAATTTTTTGGAAGCATATATATGGTAAGATATTACCGACTTGTATTCGGGACATTCTGATACAGTGGTTTTTTCCAATAAATGTTTATGATCTATTCTAGCAGAAGTATTTGAGGGTGTCGAAAATTATTCCATTGCCAAAAATAGTCTGTAAATATGATATATAATAATGATATACAATTTATGTGAGTGTCTTGATCATCCACGGTTTTAGTACATCCGCGGGAGTCCCGGAACCATGCTGATAAGGCGGGTAACTGTAAAAATTAAAAAAATTACCAAATAATAAATCAAAATAAAATAGTAAATAACACATTAAAGAAAGAATAGCTATATTAGAATATTATACTTATAAAAAATACATAGTAAAATATAGACATAAACATTAGTATAAATTAGAAATGAAACACGCAAACATCTTTATGAATAAACATAATTTTATCATAGTTTTGTCAGTTAATTTTTTTGTATCATTTTTCTAAAATGTTTGTAACTCCAATTTTTAAACAAATTCCGTAATAATTTTCATACTTCATATCTCAATCAACGAAATCATTACACACTTCTTTAAATTTGTATTATCTCGACAAAAAAGTAGAAAATAAATTTTATTTAGGTCTATTTATTTATTTTATACATTGTGATTGGCTGGAGCAAAATAAAACAAGAAATATGTTTGTGTCTACCTTTTCTTAATTACTATATTATTGCATTTTGATCATAGTTGAGTAATATTCATTTTCTTTAAGGGTACTTATTTAATTGTTACTGAAATATACTCCTTTAGTTGTTATTATTTTTATAATTTTTAAAAATAATTTTTAATGATTATATTTATTTTTGGTTTAACATTGGAAAAATATATCATTTATGAAACTATTTTTGTATATGTAATTATTTTTTAAATTAGTTTATTCCCAATTACTTGGTCTATCTACTGCTGCCCTAAAAGTTTGCCAGTTTTTTTGTTATTTGTTGTAAATTCAATTCCCCAAATTGTTTTAATATATATTTTCTGTAATATTTGTGTTGTTAATTATTTTTTATCTGATAAATTTAATTAACAAACTCATTTTCAATTCTAAGTGTATTTTTATATGAAATAAAGTTAATTATGAAATATTTTGAGCTAAAAAGTAAACACTACAAAATTGTAATAAAAATAATAAAGTAACATTTATTGAGAATTTTTTAATTCATTTGGAAATTAGTTTCACAATTATTAAAAGTACTAGAGATGCATTGCAAAATTTAAAATATATATTTTGTTAGTTCATTAAATTTTGTGTAAGAGATTGCTAGGTAGTCCTAGGCTCAACTTGGATAGTGCTAGGCTGTCCTAGGCTCAGCTTGAATGGTGCTAGGCAGTCCTAGGCTCGACTTGGAGGTTGTTACACAGTCCTAGGATCGTGTTGGAGGTTGCTCGGCAGTCCTAGGATCGACTTGGGGGGGTGCTAGGCAGTCTGTATCTGAAATATAAAATTCATACTGGAAATTAATGTATAACTTAAATTTATTTAAATATTAATTCCACTGTTGTGAAGCAAAACATAATCATTGTTATATATGAACAAATTTACATCAATCTTATTTTCCTTAATTTTTTTGTATTTTCCAACAAAATATAAAAAAATAAATGGTCATATTTCTAATCTGTTATTTCTGCTTTTCATATTTTACACAGTAAAAGTACACACTTCAAATTTTAAAAGTAAGAAAATTATATATTTTGGTTATCCAATTAGCAGTATGGCCCTTTTCTATTTTTTTTTCATGGTGTTTCTTACAATATAAACAATTTAGTACTTAGTTTAAATAGTTATTTTAAGTTTTAAGATTTTGAATATTTATTTTTATTGTTTTGTTATTTTTTATAGGTTTTTATTCTTACATTTTTTTAGACCAATATTATTACTTTAACAAGTAATTTATTACTTGAAATCATTTATAATTACCAGTTAAAGGAAAATGTTGCCACATTTTATTATTAATGTGCAATCAAATATGTCAGAATTATTCCCCTCAGAAAAGTTCATTATAGAAAAAATTATTGGTTTTCTTGTATTTAATTTTTTTTTTAAACCTCATTGTGATAACTATTTTCATCTGGGTTATCTTTAACTGGTAAAGTAAAATCATGTAAGCATGGTAGTTTGTGATACAGATACAGTTGTAGTAGCTTGTAGACAATTCAGAACTCTTTTTTTTTGATAGGTTTATATAATTAAATAAATACAGTTTTTTTTCCAAGGAAGTTCCCATTTTATATAATTTTAAAAAATGTGATAATTTTTTTCTTTTCAGATGAACAAATGTATACTTTGTAAAGTTACTTTTCAATTTATTTTTATTTTGCTACTTACATGATTATTTTTAGTTACTTTCTTACATTTCAACACCAATTATTATCCAAATTTGTATAGAAAAAAAAAAATTTATATATTACATTTAAATATATATTTCATAATATATAATTCACTATTTACAATTATAGTTAAACATATATTAATTTTCAAATAAACCAAAATATGAATAATATGAAACTTCAGTTTTGATGTGTTGTCACTGTTTTAGGAAAGGTGAATTAAACATTATATGCATTTTTCCAGCAATGAATGAAATTATAAATTTTAGTTTTATGTTCTTTTAAATACAGCCGGTCAGCATCAGCATAATTTATTTCACTTTGCCAAAAAATATTTAGTTTTCATTTGGTTTTAAATGCATAAATAATGACAATTGATTGAGTATTGCTTTTTTTCATATTAATAATATATTATTTAATTTTTATAAATGGTATTCTGAATGACATTTATGAACTAATATTGCATACATTTAATTTGAAATTAACATTTTAAAATGTGGGTAACTGTATCATATATTAAAATTCTATAATTTTATAATATTTATTTAATTTTGAAGTAATTTATCTCTTCTTTTCAAATATTTAACCAAAGAAGAAAATTAAAATAACATATAGTGATAATTTTATGGTAATGATCCTAATGATCTCGATCATTTGAAGAAAATCTTAATTTAAAATTGCTATTTTAGTTTTAATTTTATATACATTTATTTAATTCATCAAGTATCACATATTTTTTAAGTCTTTAATATTTTTTTATAACATATTTTCAATATAAATTCTAGAAAAGTGTTTACTTAAATTTTTTTTCTTTTATAATTAGAAACATTTTTTCCTTGAATACAAGAACCTCTCTATTACAACCCCTCATTGTTCCCGAGAATAGGGTCGTAATAGAGGGGGGGGGGGGGGGGGGGGGGTCGTAATAAATTTTTTTTTTTAATTTTGGGACTATTTTGACCCACCCCTAACCCCTATGCCCCCAAACGTGCCATTTTTTGCATGAAGTTATCTCTAGCACATAAAAAACAACTTTTTAAATTAAATATAAATACATATGTATATTTTAATAGCTGGACATCTCCTAATTAATTTGATACCCAAGAAAGGCATATTGGACCACCCCTTGTCGTAAAAACGCTATAAACACAGTATGACGTGGCCATTGAAAGTGTGTGAAAGATTAGACTATGTATTATTACAATATAGCTAAACACAGTTGGAGATGCCTTATATTTGAAGCAAAACACAGAACTTTATTTATTGATAATGATATATGAAGATACATTGGATCACTCATGTGCTGGTGCTAGCAGCAAATACATTGCCGTGCACACGTAGCTGGGTGAGCACCTAGATCCTCTATAGTGCGGCCAGGCACTGCAACTCGCATCTTCGTAACAGCGGCCCGGTATTGATAAAACATGCTGATAGATGCACAAAATGTAGGTGGCGTGTTGGCCTCTGCACTGGCACGATGAGGCCCGGCAATGTTTACTGGAATATAAAACTTTAGTGCAGTCTGCTTGAAATATTAATTATCCCAAATTTTTCATAAAAAATTTCTGACGTGACCTATACATGCACACGGCCTTGCTCTTAAAATTATGTTAACGTAAGAACACATTTTATTTTCACACATGTACCTACCTTTATTCACTTTACACATAAAATTGACATTACAAGAAAAAAAAAAAACAAATGCCCACCAAAAAAATAGCTTACGTAGGCATGGGCACACATGAACTTAAAAAAAAATCATTAAAAACGGGACATTGAATTAAATTTGAAGTTAAGAAACTAGTCTGTAATGCGCCACTGTTTCTACAACAAAAGATGAGTGATAATGGAAGCTAAAAAAGACATGGAGGGTAAGGCAGAGGTGGCTGTATGTGACTTGGACAAAGAATCCTCACTGACCCGGCCTGCAACTCCCCTTCCTACCCCCCCCCCCCTAAACTTCTATGGACAATATACCAGTATCCCCTTGTGACATTAAGTAAGTTATTGCTTCACACTGCTTGGGACAACAAATGTCAAAGTATATGACAGCAGCTTGAGAAATGCGCTACCACTAACATCAGTAAAGGTTAGTTTCCCATAGACTGAAGACCGTGGATAATAGATGTGGATAATAGATACTTGTACCGCAGTTGGAGAAAAGGTCTACAAAAACAAACTGCGCATAACTGAAACCACGGTTCAAGATACCATGGTTGGCAGCGAGGGATTACTGTATCTATTTTTAGATGTGCCTCAAATGTTCAAATTTTTCGCCTCAAACTTTTTACGGTTCCACGGGATTGGGTCGTAATAGAGAGGTGGTTGTAATAAATGGGGTTGTAGTGGAGGGGTTTTACTGTTATTATATTATGATATTTTGTACATCTGTATAAGTTGATAATTTTTTCTTTCTTCTGCCACATTATAAATTGCATTCGCACCTCCAGCCAATAATCTTAAAGCTCCAAAAATTGGAACTTAATATGACAAATGTCCTATTATTGATTTAATCTCCTTTTTTTATTTTCAGGATTTTTTTTATTGAAGATCATTATAAAGTTAAATCTCTTTGAATATAAGAAAACTATGTGTAATCAATACTAATTACTTTTGTAAAGAATTTAACTTATTGTTAAATGTTAAAATATTTATTGATACACGATGTCTTCTCTAATAAAATTAACGACTGCTACTCATCAGTCAACTACACTGCTGACAACTTGTCCACTAGTCACGTCGCTGCCATCAACGTCTGCAAGACTGTATTATCTTCCGGGCCGGGACAGGCGTCCCGTCCCAATGATAATTATTATTTCATCCCATGAGCCACCGAGACTATGCAAGAGATCCATGGCTAGTACTGCAGCATGCCGTTAGATGCTGCCACAGACAAGAGATGTTGATCCCGGTGCTTTTCACTACGCCGCCAGCTCAGAGGATCCAGATGCTGGGCATGCACCTGCTGTACCCTCTCTCCAAACATAATATTTCCCAATAGAAGAAGGGATGGCTGAGAAGTATAAAAGGGCCGGCAGCCAAGCCTCCAGATTGCCAGTTCTTCTCAGTACTCGATCACTTCCTGAGCTCTCACCACCACTGTTAATAGTGCAGAAGCTCCAACCTCTCCTAAGCTTCATCACTTTCTTCACAGGGCCGAAGTTACTCTCCAGCGGAATGCTAAGGAAGACCCAGAGGCTGTCAAGAAGTTACGTTTAGACACGTTCGGTACCTTAGGGACAATCACCTGATAGTAGAGCTCGCCTCGAGGAAAACACATATTAAGTCACTGCGTAATCCACCCAGCTTTGCACACGGCACCTTCCCCTGTTTAACGATAGGGTGTTTAACCTTCTGTATACTCGGTGGCGGAATTAGCACTTAGCATCTCTGCCATCATTGTTTATTTCACATTGGTAAATAAACACCTTTCTTACCAGTCATCTTAACTTTCATTCCAAGTACCTTCCTGTGTCACTTGGCAAGAGACCGGGTTTTGATACTGCAGAACGCACATTGCACAACAGAACAAGTAAATCCTTGGAAGGCCACCTGTTCCTTGTACCTAGTAGGAAGAATGTTAGAGCCACGACATTAGGATACCGTCCTGTGGAAATTGGCTTGTCAGCTCAAAATCACCCCCTTCCTCATTGCTTCCTCTGTGGTGCAGAGGAGGGGTTCTTCTTTGAGTTGAGACCAGTGACCCTGAGACCCTCACCACACCACCATTGGAAGGCTACCTGTTCCTTGCACCACGTGGAATGAACGGTAGAGCCACGACATGTGGTATGCTCCTGGTGGATTAGACTTGCCAACCAGGTGCCCAACTCTCATCGCTCCCCTAGTGGTGCCCAGAGGGCTGCAGTCTGGAGCAGGGAAGTCTACTCCCACGGGACACCCGCACACTGTTAAACACTGACATGTCAACTGCCCAACTCCTGCTGCTCTGATCTATACCGCATGCTGTACACCCACAGGGGTGGAGTTTAGAGACTGGCCAGAAAGGCGAGGGCAATTGCTAAACTTTCCCAGGGATTATGTATCCTTCCTAGTGTGTTCAGGTTTACTCAGTCCATGGGAACAAGCTGCGCTTCAACAACGCCTTACTATACCAGTTACAGACATTGTTTGCATCGGATTGTTCGAGCCACCCACCAGGGTCGTGGAGAGATACCATCCTCTAGTGCAGGAGGCACTCTTTGGCATCAGACAGCCAGACGAACCCGAGCCACAGCCAGAAGCACTTGTACCGGAGCAGATCACACCCCAGTCAAACGAAACACCAGTCAGTGCGAATACACTGGTACCTGCCAACCCCACGCCACCTCGCCGAACTGCTGCACCACTACCCAAGCCGGTACCTCGTAGGGGGATCAAGATCGTAGGGCCTGACTTCGTGCCCAACCGTCAACTCATGAGGCCCGGTACTGTACACCGGACGAACACCTGCACCCTGGAACGAATAAAGTAGATTAGACGTGACTTGCCTAGCGTCGCCCAAGTTACCTAGGGGCGGGGCAGTCTGACAGCTGGGACTGTCACACGTCAGTATGCATGATTTCTTGATGTAACTTATGTTCATTGATTTCTGATTTATTGTATTATCTTGGAGTTACTGTAATATATAGTTCGTTTTACTCAAATATATAGTTTTTTTTATTTTTGTATATTACTGAAGTTCTGTTTATTTAAATGTGCCCAAGTGATGGTGGCTCTGGAGGTAGGCATCGCTCTCTCAAGGACAAAGAAAAAGTAGCTAACAGCTAGTGTGTTTTTAAATCTTTAATTTATTTAAAGTACTTCTTGATTTCCTTGTTCCTCCGTTCATGTGGGGTTGGCTTGTGGATGATAGGGAGGGGTAGTCCAAGTTTCTACCCTCCACTCGTGACAGACGGTTTGCCATTGACGGCTCGTAAACTGGGTGCCATTGTCTGTCAGTATGGCTTTCGGATAACCACATTGTGAAAAAATCTCCGCCTCTATTTTCCGCACGATTGGGGTGGGTTCTTGGCTGGGTAGAGGAAATGCCTTGAAAATTAATCTCTTACCAGGAGTAGGTAGGGGTTTCCTTTCGTGCTACCTGGATATGGGCCCATCCGATCGATGGCGATGTGGTTTCAGGCCGTCTTCAGACTCCGTGGTTTTGCGTTGGGAGAGGGAACCAGGTACGCTTTGCAGCGGCAGCACGTGACACAGTTGCTGACGTACTGCCGGACATCGCAGCTTATCCCGTCCCAATTGTAATGGGTTTTTAATATCCAGTAGGGTTTCCTTGTATCTGGGTGAACAACTTGGGGATGGCCGTGATGGTGCCGGCATATATCAGCTCGTAGCTGCGGCGGAACTCAGATCTTCCACTGCATATTGGGTTGCCCGCTACTTGTCAATATGATGTCATCCCGTAGTAGGCGTCGAATGTCGGGATCCTCCTATGGGCGTAAGGTTATTTGTTGGTGGGTTATTTGCAGTTGAAGTATGATTTGTTCTTCCAAACTTCTTTCTTCTTGAGGGGGGAGGGGGAGACGGGAGACATTTTATCCTCCTCTTCCTCTTAAACTTTCTCCTCCAACGTCAGGGAACGAGACAGGGCGTCTGGCAGGTCGTTTATCTTACTTGGGCAATGTTGAACCTCATAGTTGAACTCAGTGAGGAACATGTCCCACCGACGGAGCTTGGCCTTTGTATTCTGGGACTCATGTAGCCATTGAAGAGTTTTAAGAGTCGGTTCATAGAATTAAGTGTTGCCCTTTAAAATAATACGGATATTTCTTCACAGCCCAGATAACGGCCATACACTCCTGCTCATTAATGTGGTAGCGCTGCTCGGTTTCATTTAAGCAGGTTGATGCATAGTCTATCACATTTGGCTGTCCTTCTACGTCTTGCTGGTATAGTATTGCACTCAGGCCGTTTTGACACGCGTCTGTTTTGCAGTATTAAGGGTTTGTCTCCTGGCGGCCAATGGAGTTGGTGAATATTCTTGAAGCTGTTCTTCAAGTTGGAAATTGCTGGTTGTTGTTCCACGTCCCATCGCCAACTGGTGTCTTTCTCGAGAAGTAAATGTAGCAGTGCCATATATTCCGCAATGTTTGGAGTGAAGTCTTGTAGCCAATTACACAGAACCAGGTACCGTCAAAGCTGTTGCTTATTCGTAGGTTCTTCCGCTTCTTCAATTGCTCATATTGAACTGTGTTGTGGGAAGTTTCCATGAGGGGATATGACGTGTAGGGTTTTGCCCTCGGGTGTCGTAAAGGTCGTATATTTTTGACTGTCTGAATGGACTGCAATCTGCCGGTATCCAGAGTCCATGTCAGGAGTGCTGAATATTTTGGCTTTGGCAATATATCGAAGTGTATCAGACAAGTCTATAGCTGGGGGAGCAATAGAATGAGTGACTTCATAAAGCAATTTGTAATTTACTCAAAATCACAATTTTCCGTCCTTCTTAGGTACAAGGACCACGTGTGAGTTATATGGGGAGTACGATGACTCTACGATACCCAGGTCCTTCATGTCGTTGACCTGTTCCATGATAAGTTCACGATGGCAGGCTGACACTCGGTATGGACGGTTGTAGACTTGTACGTCAGTTGTAGGCCATATTTCATGTTGTATGGAATTCTTTTGCCGTAGCAGTCCTCCTTGCCTGAAAGCGTGGA
Source organism: Dryococelus australis (assembly GCA_029891345.1). Lineage (NCBI taxonomy): Eukaryota > Metazoa > Arthropoda > Insecta > Phasmatodea > Phasmatidae > Dryococelus > Dryococelus australis. The sequence goes on from CM056994.1 coordinate 225,491,429, forward strand.
CGTGCTCATCTAGTATGGCTTTCAATTGGTAGAACTCTGGTTCTTCGAGTTTATTATTAATGCTCATTGGATCAATGGGCATTGGCGGGATGTCGTCTGGGTTTTGATCTCAGTTTACAGTATTATGGTTGGTTTCTCCCAGATAGGCTCTACATTGTCCGTGATCTAGAATGCATTGATGGCAGGTGAGCCATTGGCACCCTAGTTTTGCTGATTTGGACATGGTTGGTGATACAATAAATTTTGTTGGGGTTGCGCCATTGTACTATTTGGTTTTGCGGTCTTAGTTCGGTGAGCTGGTTTGACGTTAACAAATTTTTTCTAATAAAATTTCCGGTAGCCGCAGAGTCAAGTAAGACTTGTACCCTGTCGTTGTTCACCTCTACCTCTATGTGTAGGGCTATGGGAATTGGTGCTTCCTCACTTAATCCTTGGGGGATGGGCGCTTATAAACAGGGGGTGGGGGCCTGCTTCGTATCCCGGCGTCTTCATTGGCTGGTTTGGTTCCAGAAGTTGGTTTTCCAACTGGTCGTGTTGGAATATTTGAGGGCGTTTTATAAACTCGGTTTGGTGGAACGGTACCTCCTTCTGGTTTCTGAGGGCAATCCATGTTCCAGTAGTTTTCTGGACAAAACCAGCATTTGGGTACGAATGCCGTACAAGGGGTTGTGGTTGGTACGCCTTTAGGAGGCACAACAGGAGGTGCTTGTACCTCAGAGGTTTTGGTGGATACTGGTTTTTCGAGACATGTCTGGGTTGCAAAGTTTTGCTCAGCTTCTCGGGCTCGATCAACTAATATCCAAGGTCGTGGGTCTTGCTGTCAAGAGTATGTTCCGGAGACTTGGTAGTAACATTCGACAGATGGAACGAACGGTGGTAGCCTCGTTGACTCAGGGCAACACACGTCTAAACTTTTATTCTTTTCTTCGTATGGAGATTTCTGCTTCTTCGTTGAGTATCTAGGTCTGGCTGTATAACTGTGCTGTTAGCCTAGCCAACACCTCCTCACCCGTGAATTCCGCTGCTTTTAGTTTACTGAACTGCTTCCAGTTCGTTAAATATTCTCCATATATTTCCTACCATGTGAGGGCGAGGCCCTTCAAGTGCAATTTGGCCCGGTCAACCCATTGTTTCTTTTGGAGGTTTGTTTCTTTGCATTCTTTCTTGCATTCCTGCATGAATGCGACTGCATTTTCGTGTGGGCGACCGGCAAAGTTGGTTATTCGAATATAGTCATCTCCACCGGCAGCTGGGTGGCCAGGTGCCATTCCAGGTTGGATATATATTTGGAAGGCTTGGATCTGCGGGGGTGAGGAATGTGATTCTTTTGGCATCTCTTTCACTGGTAGGTCATCCCGGGCATAGAGACGTGTTCGTCGGGTTACCCTATGCATAGGTGGTGATAGGGTTCATTGCATGTTGTGCACCGTATGCGGTTTATGCCTTGACCGGGTCATGTAACTTCATTACAGAGACTTGTTGGCTGTGCCCGGCAAGCGGTACAGCGATACACTAAACTGTCTGTTGTTCGGGTCTCTTCAGGCCAGACTATGTAGGTATAATGAAAGAGTTTGTTGCAATAGGTGCATTCTATCCTTAATGTGTCATGGCCTGTGTAGTCGGCATGGCTACATTGTATGTTGGATTTGTGGGTTCATTGTCAGAGTTCTCGTGAGTGGCGGTGTTGATTTTGGCGTCTGACATGGTAATGGTTAAGGGTGTCACGGGATAGTTCGAGGACTCCCCGAAGTCCCCGTGACTGATCGTTTTAACTCTTAGTTTTGGGGTATGGTTGGTCTAGTTTGTACGGTTTACTGAGTACAGCTATTCGCCTGACGCACCGCGTTGGGCGCCAGAAAATCTTTTGATCCGTGCCCGGATAGGCTACGAGGCACGGTGGTCAAGGATTTTGTCCGCTAGATCAAAAGGGGGTGGTGTCTTTGTTAATAGACTGCGAGAGACAAATGGTGTTGGCTAGCACATACTTATTATTGCTTCTTGTGTGCCGTTGTCGTAGTGGGTTTTACCCAGATGTAGCAAGCTTGACGTACGCCGAACTGGCGATTCCATAAGTGAGATTCATTTGTCCAGAAGTGGACGTTATCCCAGCCGAATTCTGTATCAGTACTGGTTAACAATCCTTTCACCACTGGATGGCACAAGGGATGAATTTGGATTGGAAACACGGAGATACAAATAAGATGGTTACCGGAGCAGCCGATACTAACTCGCGCCTGAGTTGGGCGGCACGGCCCTGTTCCGCCTGTCTCTCCGGAGTGGATTGAGGAAGTGCACTCAACTGTCTGGCGGCAAGGAACCCTGCATTTCGTTCCCTATATTTACAACCGTGCCTATTGTCATAAGGCATCGAGTCTCTGCTTATAGTATGCTAAGTACACCTTGACGTGAACAAACTAAACACAGTGTATAGTGTCAGTCCAGTTTTGACTTGCTGATTAGGCTCTGTTAAGTGTCCGCTGATCCCCCATGCTTGCGGGCTGATCAGATATGGAGAGCTGTTTGGGTCATCAATGCTGCTACTGGATGTGCGTTCACACAGAGATGGATGGCATGTCGCAAGCTACAGATATCCCAGCACTAACAATGCTTTGGGATAAAGTAATAACTCACGACTGTCGCTTTTCCCTGGGTGAAGGTGTTGCTAGTGGTTGTGGCTCTTCTATTCCTCTCCGCCGGCACTGGTACAGTGCGTGCTGTGGCAGCGGAAAAGCAACAGGTGGCCGTCAAATGGGTGTGTAGAAAATATGATGGACCCCTGAGGGGCGCCCGCTGTTGAAGTTAAATCGGTTATATCAATTACCTGGTTCTTGTCAGTCGTTTACATAACAACCTGTGTGTAGCAGGCAAACCGATTGATACTCTCAGAAATAAAAGTGGTAAGGTAGGAAACAAACGTATATTTATTGATGTTTCAATAAACATGCGATGGGTGCTTTAACTTCAACAGCGGGCGCCCCTCAGGGGTCCATCATATTTTCTACACATCCATTTGACGACCACTTGTTGCTTTCCAACTGCCACAGCACTGTACCAGTGCCAGCGAAGAGGAACAGATGAGCAACAACCAATAGCAACACCTTCACCCAGGGAGAAGTAACGGTCTCAAGTTATTACTTTATCCCACAGCATTCTTAGTTCTGGGATATATGTAGCTTGAGACATGCCGTCCATCTCTGTGTGAATACACAACCAGTGGCGGCATTGGTCACCCAAACAGCTCCCCGTCTCTGATCAGCCCCGCAAGCATGGGAATAAGTGGAGATTTAACAGAGCCTGGTCAGAAAGTCAAAACCGGACTGACACTATAAACTGTGTTTAGTTTGTTCATGTCAAGGTGTACACATCAGGACAAACAAATCTCACTTGTGAAATCACCAGTTCGAAGTATGTCAAGCTCGCTACTTCTGGGTACAACCCATTACGACCACGACATGCAAGAAGCAATGATAAGTACGTTCTAGCCAACACCACTTGTCTCTTGCCGTCTATTGACATAGACAACCCCGCTTTTAGTCTAGCGGATCAAATCCTCGACCACCGTGCCTAGTAGCTTATCCGGGCACGCCTCAAGAGATTTTCTGGCGCCCTATGTGGTGCGTTAGACGAATAGCTGTGCTCAGTAAACCGCACGAACTAGACCAAACATACCCCCGAAAACTAAGGGTCTAAACAATCAGTCACGTGGACATCGGCGAGCCCTCAATCCACCATGTGGCACCCTTAGCCATTACCATGTCAGACACCGAATTCAACGCCGCCTTTGGCGAGAACTACGACAATGAACCAAAAGTATCCCACATATAGTGTAACCATGCAGACTGTCGAGGCCATGGCACACTAAGGATAGAATGCACCTACTGCAACAAACTCTTTCATTATGCCTGCATAGGCTGGCCTAAAGAGACAGAGCAACAGGCGGTATAGAGTACTGGGGTTTAGAGTACTGCTGTACCGCTTGCCAGCTACAGCCAACAAGTTTCTGTAATGAAGTTACATGCCCTGGTCAAGGCATAAACCGCATAAAGTGCACAACGTGCAGTGAGAAAGCCCATCCCTCACTCCGCAGATCCAAGCCTTCCAGATATATATCCAACCTGGAACGGCACCCGGCCACCCAGCTACCGGTACAGATGACTATATTCAAATAACCAACTTTGCCATCGCCCACATGAAGACCCAGTCACATTCATGTAGGAACGCGAAAAAGAATTCAACGAAACAGACCTGCCACCGAAACAATGGGTTGACCGGGCCCAATTGCACTTGTAGGTCCTCGCACTCACATGGGGGAAAGATACAGAGAATATTTAACGAACTGCAAGCAGTTCAGTAACCGGATAGCGGCGAATTCACAGGCAAGGAGGTGTTGGCTAGGCTAACCACACAGTTTTACAGCCAGACCCAGGTACTCAATGAAGAAGCAGAAATCTTTATATGAAGAAAAAAACAAAAGTTTTGACAAGAGTTCCCCGAAGTCGACAAGGTTACCACCGTTCATTCCATCAGTCGAATGTTACTACCAAGTCTCCGGAACGTACTCTTGACAGCAAGACCCACGACCTTGGATGAATTAGTTGATCGAGCCCAAGCAGCTGAACAGAACTTTGCAGCCCAGTGGTCGCGAAAAACCAGTATCCACCAAACCCTCTGAGGTACCAGCACCTCCTGTTGCACCATCTAAAGGCGTACCTACCACAACCCCTCATATGGCATTCGTACCGAAATCCTGGTTATGTCCGGAAAACCACTGGAACAAGGACTGCTCTCGGAAACCAGAAGGAGCTGCCGTTCCACCAAACCTAGTTGACAAAACTCCGTCAGTTATACTAACACGAGCAGTTGGGAAACCCACTTCTGGAACCAAGCCGGGCAACGCCAAAACCGGGGTACGAAAAGGGCCTGCACCCCCAGTTTACAAGGGCCCATTCTCCAAAGATTAAGTGAGGAAGCACCAATTCCCATAGCCCCACACACAGAGGTAGAGGTGAATAACAACAGGGTACTAGCCTTACTTGACTCTGCGGCTACCGGAAATTTTATTAGAAAAATTTTTTTAACACCAAAACAAGCTTGTCGAACTAAGACTGCAAAACAAAATAGTATGAATGGTGCAACCCGATGCCACCATGAATGTAACAGGCCAAATTATCACGAATATAAAAATTCAAAGTATTGTTACCCCAACAGAATTTTTTGCATCACCAAACATGTCCGAATAAGTAATACTGGGGTACCCATGGCTCATCCTCCATCAGTACATTCTTGATCACAGACAACATAGAGCCTATATGGAAGAAACCAACCATAATACTGTAAACTGGGATCAAAACCCAGATGAGATCCTGCCAATGCCCATCGATACAATAAGTATAAATCACGAACTGGAAGAACCAGAGTTCTACCAATTAAAAGCCATACTAGACGAGAATGCCCTGCACTTTCGGACAAGGAGGACTACTAGGACAAACAAGTTCCATACAACATAAAATATGACCTACAACTGACGTACCAGTCTACAACCGTCCATACCAAGTGTCAGCCTGCCGTTGTGACCTTATCATGGAACAGGTCAACGACATGAAGGAACAGGGTATCGTAGAGTCATCGAACTCCCCATATAACTCACACGTGGTCCTTGTACCTAAGAAGGACGGAAAATTGTGATTTTGCGTAAATTACAAATTGCTTAATGAAGTCACTCATTCGATTGCTCCCCCAGCTATAGACTTGTCTCATACACTTTGAGATAATGGCAAAGCCAAAACATTCAGTACTCTTGACATGGACTCTGGATACTGACAGATTGCAGTCTATCCGGACAATCGAAAATATACTGCCTTTACGACACCCGAGGGCGAAACCCTACAGTTCCGAGTCATGCCTTTTGACAGAAAAACGCCCCCGCAACATTCTAATGATTGATGTCTGCGGAAATACTACGTGGTTACATCGGCGAGTTCTGTTTCGCAAATCTTGACGATGTGATAATATATTCTAATAGCTGGAAAGAAGATCTAGGCCATCTGCAACAAGTATTGGAAAGGTTCGAATCACGTGGAATAACTTGTAAGCTATCAAAAAGCTTCTTCGGCAGGTCGTCAATAGATTATCTGGGACACGTCATATACCATCAGGGAAACTTCCCACAAACAGTTCAATATGAGAAATTGAAGAAGCGGAAGAACATACGAATAAGCAACAGATTCAACGGTACCTGGGTCTGTGTAATTGGCTACGAGACTTTGTTCCAAACATTGCAAAATATATGGCACCACTATATACACTTCTCGAGAATGACACCCCGAGGCGATGGAGCCTGGAACAAAAACTCCCAAAAACCGACGCCTACTATGGGAACAGCCACAACGGTTCGCACTACAGGATGACGTATGGGCAAGTAGCGGGCAAACCTATACGCAGTGGAAGATCTGGGTGCCGCCGCAACTACAAGCTGATATATGCCGGCACCAGAAACCCAATATGGAGTGGAAGATCTGGATTCTGCTGCAGCTACGAGCTGATACACACCGGCACCATCACAACCATCCCCAAGCTGGTCACCCGGGTACTAGGGAAATACTGGATATTAAAACCCATTACAATTGGGATGGGAAGCCGCGATGTACGGCAATACGTCTGAAACTGAACCCCTACCTACTCGTGGTAACAGATCAATTTTCAAGGTACGTAGAGTCATTTCCTCGCCCAGCCAAGAAACCACCTCAATTGTGCGTAAAACGGAGGCGGATATTTTCACACAATGGGGTTATCTGATAGCCATACTGACAGACAATGGCACCCAGTTTACAAGCCGTCAATGGTAAACCACCTGTCAAGAGTGGGAGGTAGAAACCTGGACTACCCCTCCCTACCATTCACAAGCCATCCCCACTGAACAGGGGAACTAGGAAATCAAGAAGTGATCCATATCAGTGTGGGTAATGATCACAAGCATTGGGATAAGTACATCCCCACCATACTGTTTACCCTTCGATGCCGTACGAACGAGGCCATCGACACCAGTCTGAGCATCCTTTTCCTAGGACAACCACTGGGCCGAACAGGCGACTGGCAGTGGGAAAGCAAGCCCACTGATATGCCTCAACTAAAGGATATCTGGCTAACAGCCCTAGCCTGTATCACGCATGCCCAGAAATCTCAGAATGCATATATTTTAAAGAAATATCCCCAACCAAAGACAGGGGTAAGAGAATTCAACTAGGGGAAGCCGTCCTCCTGTGAAGACACACCCTCAGCAAAGCTAGATACCAATTAAGTGCTGCCCTTGCTGACAAATGGGATAGACCATACCACATTGTAGGCAAGCAAGACGTCTATTATGACCATACCTAGGGGACATGCCAATACTTGGGGATGACAATGCTGAAGGATATACACCTGACCAATCAGGGGATGAAGACGAACCTTCGATCAAAAGAGTAGTACCTGATACAGAGCCAGGACCTTCAACAAGACATGAACCAATCCCCATCATGATTGACAGGGCACCTAGTTACATCGCGCCATGGAAGCCCGATGTAGAACAACGCCAAGCTGCATTCTCTGTCATATCAATGCCCTCAATGCCACGCAGCTATGCCGAGAAGAAAGCATCCAAAACAAAATCTAGCTGCTTCAAGTTATCCTGGGGAAGTCTTCGTGATAGAGAAACACATCAAACACCCCGCCGATCAAGCCACATCAGTGAGCAATCGGAAGCACCTTCGGTAAGAGGGGTAGGAATCACCCAGGCGCCTACCTCTACACCTGGTACAACTGTGGAGGTGGAAGTCAAGGCCATCCCAACTTCAACGAAGTCGTCCTCCAACGAAGAAGTACAAAATTCTACTAGACCACTGGAACCCCGGACTTCGAGCTCTGATGAGAGTGCTCCACCCCAACCCCCTGCCACGCAGGAAGACCCACTCACCCTGACATTGAGCTGCCACATTGGAAGTGCTCCGCCCCGCCATCTTGCTACACGAGAGGCCGCTTTCATTGAGAACGTCAATGCCACCCACTAACCCTCAGGCTCATCACCCACAGAGGAGGTTGAGGTTAATCTCCCTTCCACTGCCTCGCACCAGGACCTGGCCACCGAGACCGTCGATGCCGCCCACGACCTGTTACCACGACGAGCTATGCTGCCCGCAGTCGGGGTGGAGATCTTTCTCCCCCGCACTACCCCGTCAGAGAAACATCCTACCCTACGGGTAGGAACCCATGCAGTCGGGGTGGAAGGCTTAACAATCCACCACACTGCCTCAACATGCCTTAAACGAGTGCCCTCCCACTTTGTTGCAGCAGAAGCAGAAGCCACGATGCCCCAGGCTACTCCACAACGCCTCATGCCCCCACGCACTGCCAAGGCCGCCCACACGCCTGGCCAATACCGGGAATCACCATGGCGACCCACAACCCGGTATATGTGGCCATACCCTCTGCACCCTGACCTTTGTCCAAAGAGGGGGCCCGTAGAAAGTGAAACCGAAGATCACCAGTAAGTACATGAATTAAAAAAAAAGCGTAGTAACCGTAAACCGCTACTAAGTGCACATGGCAAAAGGACTCGTTATAGACCGGTCACGTGCACCATATTTCATTAATCCGCAGTTCAGAGACAGTGATGTAAGCAGAACAATCACATTTAGGCTAAATAAAATCCAAAAGTATGCAGTACAGCTCCAGTAGAAAGAACCAACAAGGTAAATGCACCAGTAATTAGTCACTCGACTATGTGATAATTAACTTTTTTAATAGAGCCGTAAAAAGTTATACGCCAATAACTTTTTATAGATATTTTACACCTCACGATTCAAGTGTTTCAGAGGCTGACATCCCGCATTACGAAAGGACATTCACCACAGTGACAGTAATGGCAATCATAAGTGAATCACGTAAAGATGCTCACCAGTGCCAGTGATTAAGTTGAATACAGAGACTTCGACATTACAATTACATTTTACCTTTTTTATTTTTATAATGATCATCCATAAATCTGACTTGATGTGTAGGTAAACCTATAAATGCCATCGTGTAAGAGTGTGTTTTCAGCACGGACAAAAGTGAACATTCCTTACGAACTTAACTTAAACATTCCAACGAAGATACACAGTGTACATACTAGCTGTTAGATCTACAATATAAGATGGACTCCTGCAAGGGATAGCTAGGTTAGTATTTTTTATGCTTTTCAGCATTAAATCTGATTTGATGTGTAGGCACAAACTTAAATATTACAATACGATTTGAAAGGGTACATGTGAAGATCACCTACAAAAAATTAATGATGCCGTTTTGTAGGAGGGTATTTTTATGTGTATGCTTATATGTGCTTTTGTTTGCAATATCTTGTTCACCTACTCAGTATTAACCACTGACTCTGAAGGTTAAAGCTCCCCAAATCTGGTGCAAGATATCTTTAACTTAAAAACTTGAGTGTTTATGTGTATTGTAATCAGTGACCAACATGCACACAATTTGCCGCGATAGTCATACATGTAGTGTACTCACTTTTTATTAATTTAGCAGGTCAACCCAGGAATTTAAGGGCCTGTGGTTGACCACCTCGCAATCTGTAACACGTAACTAAATAACTTGCTGACAGACACAAAGGTTCCCTGGAAAGATTTTCCTTTTTCTTTCTTAACTCATTGCAGCAAGCTCCAGGACAGTATTGGCGTTTCCTGGCTTCCGCAAGTAAGACTTGTACATATTATAATTATTCTTACTTTAATCCTCTCGTTCTGACGTGACATTATTTTATATAATTTTCTTTCAGTCGTTATGTATTATTCCAATGTAATATCCACCAACGCTATGCTGGTATTTATTAATGGCACGCATATGAAATGTAGGTCGGTGGGACACCCGACACATTTGGCTTCCTGACCCATAATCTTTGCATCACGGGGGGGGAGGGGGGGGACACACTCGCCGCATCAACGAAGCCCGATAACCAGGTGGAGGGGCAGAGAAGGATGCCGCCCGAAAGATAGAGAGAATCAAGGTCGCCAGCCGGTAGCTGCAATTCCAGATGTTCCGCTTTGCTGGCCGGACGACAAGAGCGCACAGAACAAGTGCCGCTATAGCGGTTAAACACACTACACTTAACGGTCCCGCCTACCTGTCTGCAAATGTTTTTTTTTTGTGCTATCACTTCTTGACGTCTACCTACGCTTACCCAGACGTTCTAAACCTTCCACAGAGGGAGAATACGCCTTTCTCCACCACCTTTTCCACGATAAGTCTTCATCAATACCAGGTGGGGGGGAGGGGCCAGGAGTGGCCAGGAGTAGGGGACCTGGTTCTAATGGAAAAACCGGGAAAGAAATGTCTAAACGAGAAAAGATACAATACTTCAAAACTGGTATTTGAAAGGTGTCTTGAGGAGACAAAATGAATTTAACGTGTTTGTGAGCGTGTTTGCTGGTTGACGTTCGTCGATGGTGAAGTAGCCGCAGGGGGTATACTTTAGGCTTCGAAGTTCTCTACAGGTCCAAGCACTGAGCATTACTGTGGAACGTTACCAGAGAAGAACAAGAATGACTTTCGAGCTCAACAGCGTCATTACTTAGTGGAAGCTTGTTGGCTGCCAGCACGGTGTGCGGGGGAGGTGTGACGTCCTCCTGCCCTGGTTGGCATGAGAAATTTCTGCTTCATGCCTCGTTAGTGGTGCTTGGCCTTGCCTGAGGTCTGGGCAGTTTGTAGGCTCTCAGCACGGAATTGGGAGGGGGGGGGGGGGCAACGTGCTCGCTGGGTTGTGTATCCTCCAGGTGAAGAGAATTCGCATATAGATTACTGCAGCCTGTAGGGTAGGCAACATGTTACTCACGTCTAGTGGTGGAAGAGGTACTCTTGGCGATGAGTCGTAATGGTATTAGACCAGATGTATAAGTGGCATGCATCAACATTAAGCTTCAGTGTTTACAGTGCACGGCGGCTGAGTAGGCGCTGCGCTTGTGTCACTGTTCCTCGTAGCGGTCACTGTGTTGTCTCCTTGCGCACTCCCGTTCACGCGTGTGGGTGAGTTACGTGGGTAGCTCAAATCCAGGCGGGGCATATTCATGTTGATTTGCGAACTGTTTCTGTTCTTGCCGGCACTTTTAAAGTCACGTGATTCTGTGTAGTAACTGCATCTTGGTTCGGAGTCGCGTGCAATACTCACTGTAGGCCTTGTGAACCGCTGGAAACCGCTGTACATCATGGGGCACAGGGCCGGACGAAACACTGGAAGTACCGTCTCCACTATCAATTCCAACACGTCTTCAGGTTGCAGATGTTGGTAGTGGCAGTTAGTGAGGCTAATCTTCCTGGTTACGAATGTTTCCAGTTTTTACCCTTGCTTCTGCTCCTCCGTAAATAATGCCAGCTGTTGTTTGAGCGTTTTGTAGGTTCTTGTATAGGCGGCTGTGATTTTGTGATGAAGTGCATCCATGACATGTTGTACTGTGTCGTCGAATGCCACCATCTCTCGCAGCACCTGACAGTTGTGCGCCGAAGGCGTTGGGTCATTCTTCCACGCTGACTCCATACCTCTGCAGTCTGCTGGTGCATTCAGCGAGAAAGGCCTTGGCATCTTCAGTCCCCTTCCCGGAAAACTTTGGAAGCTTCTGGAAGTAATTTGGTATCGTGTTTGTCTGTTGTTCTAGGCGTCTCATGGGTGCGTGATCTCGACTGCTTTTTGCAGTGGCATTGGGATGTGCATGACATGTGATCTGGACTCGTGCCATTCTCCCCTCTGCGGTAGCTGCGTGTCTCGGCATGTGTTGTTTATGTTAGTAAGCATGCCATTGTTGACATTGAGCGCCACACAGTTTTCACAAGGGAAATTTCCCTCTTGGAAGCGGTTCCAGTCACTGTAAGTCACTCATTTTGGGTGGTATTGGTTTCTGCACAGGTTACACACGACGATGGTACATCCTGTTCCTCTGCACCTTCTAGCTTGGCACTCTCACACGTGGCTTCCTAGGGCACAATCAGATGTGTAGATTCAACCTGTTCAGCGTCGTCCATTCAGCTGCGGACAAACAAGCAAAGTGCGTCCCCAATTGACATATCTCACAGCAGAGGTTGTTATCAGTGTCATCGCAGCCAGGGTGTGTACAGCATCCTGCTCTGCTTGTTGATGCTGTCATGGGCGCTATCAGTGCACTCTGTCCTTTAGGTTTGTTGTGGCAAATGTTCACTAGTAGGTTGCACTTAGCATATGGATCCAGCGAAATGGTCTTTCCACATGATGTGCAGATCTCACCCATGCCCCACATGTTGGCTTGTGATTCCATTGTAGCACTTGCAGTTGGATGTAAACCCACGCGTGCAAAGGGTTTCTTCGGGGTACACCCGGTAGACCTGACCTTTTTGAGTGCGATGGTCAGCGCATAGCTGGCCCGTACCACGCACGCATGCCAGGTTGCAGGCATGCAGTGAAGTCGAAGGAAAGTCCAAGTATGTGGTATCTCCGCCCTATGAGATGCAAGGGTGTTCAATATGCATCCAATATGGCGGTCGGCTCATCCCACGTGCTTCTGGGAACAATGACGGACTTCTGGTATACGAAAATGCTCCACGTGCTGAACATTTTCTGCTACGAGTGTTTTTGACACTAATTTGCAGCGAATTGTGATGTGGATTTGGGCTTATAAGAGGCGTACAATGCCAGATTACCTTGAAGATGCCCCAGATTATCAATGGAAAAGCATGAGGTCAAGTTTCTCAGGGTTGTTATAGGTTGACAGCTTGTGGTGGCATCCCCTTGCAGCAACGTCTTACGAATTAGTTAGGAAAGTCATGGCTATACTTTAAAACACTGAGCACGTAGTCAGCGACACCTTTGTGGTTACACTTACTTGATAGGGCCAATTCCCAAGGTGAAAAGTACTGTACATGAAGTAAGACATGAGGTTTGAAATAAGGAAATATTTTACCAGAAATATTACACGTGGTAACATAAGATCTCCCCGTGCCTGAAGCGAGCCTGGCACATGAGGCCTGCCAGGGGCCATGTGGCGAAAATCGCTTAACTATGCCAAAATGAAATTATGTGTTTGAAACTCTCCAGGGTCACAAGTCGGCGTTGACGAGGGTTGACACACGGGAGAGCAAAAGCTAAGAAAAAGATTCTGGTACATTAAATAACTTTAAACTATTGACACCCTAAATGATTAACATAAACTTGATGATGCTCCCGTGGTACGTGGCGGCACACGTCCACCCTCGAAGACCCATTAGACCAGACTAATGATTGGTGTGCAGGGACTGTTAGTAACGGACACCTTCCCGCCAGCATCTTGAGGGAAATGTTTACACAAGGCAAAATGCTTCAAAACACTTCACATATAAGACAACTGTGAGCAGGAAAATAATCAGCAGATTATTTTATGTAAATTAGCATGATTCAGTTTCTTCTGTAATGTCTCTCGTGGTTGTTGCTAAGTGTCTTAAGAAAATACCTCTTATTTTTTAATGCCAGGACAGGCAAGCAAAATATATAAATATACTGCAATAAAAATTAACCAAACAAATCACGCAGAAAAACATTTTGCAAACAGCAATATTAATGAAATAAAAAATTAATACTTGAGCTGTTGAAAATTTGTTCTGTGAACTTGGCAATGCGGCTGCCAGAACTGCAAGTGGCGTTGAATGTTTATTCTCTTTAAAATGTGAAATCAATTACCTCCATTTTAAAACAAAATAACATACAACATAGCACTTGGAAAAATAATAAAAGATATTAGAGCATCTCAGATTGTGTCTGTGTGAACACATGTACACCACGTGGGTGAGCACTCAACATCAAAATACTTATTAAGGCAGGGAAGCAAGGAGGAGATAACACTACCTTGGGCATACATTAGACTCTACTTTAAGGGGGTCATAGTTAAACACAAAAAGGAACAGGCTATCCGTTTCTCTTGATAAGTTTCTCTTAATAAGCAGGTCTCTTTATACAATGAATGGATCCCTCACTCGTTCACGCACGAATGGCATGCTACACTTAACATATCAATGCACATTGTGCTGTTCATGCAGCAGGAAGCACTATCGGGCTGCCCCCGAGTGGTGCACAGAGCGAGTACGGCGTCAAAAGTAAAAGGCGGAAAATAGCTCCAGGAGCCGAAGTCATCACTGCAGGTCTTGCTGAAAAAAAGTGAACAGTAACTAAAGGAAAGGAATCGGAATTAATGGAAATTGAAGAATAGAAACAAAAAGTAAAAAGAAGAGAATGAAAGACAAACTTAATACAGAGGATTCAAGTAATGAAAGTGATATGTCATATGAAAACAGTGACTCAAGTGAAGAGGTAATGAATGTACAAGACTACAGAAAAGGATGAGAAAATAGGAAATTAAGAAGAAGAAATAGACAAAGCATATTGGCAGAGAAGATCAGTAAGAGTATGTCGCTGGGTGCTAGTAAAGTTTGCAACAGAAAGAACATTTGCTTATTTTGTCGGACAGGTATAACATTGCTACCAGAGCCAACAATAGGACGCAGAGGGGAAATTCAGTTTGAAGTTACTTTCTGATGCTATCAACTGTAATGAACTGCTGTATAAACTAATTAAGTTATTATCTTAACAGCAATCATGTTCAAACATTTATTTCTTGTGTTTAAACCATTTTCTCTTAATTTTTTAAAGACTTAATAATTTACTTTCTACATTAGTAAGGCTAGACATGACATATCTTAAACAATTAAAAATAACTTTCTTTGTAATGCACATCCTAGAAAATGATAGTGATTATAGGCTTGTATTATTTGGGAAATCTGACTTCAATAACGAATATGGTTATAAGAACATAATTATTTGGTCACTTGTATATAATTTAGTTTGATTTTTACATCGCTTCTAGCTTTTTGTTTTCCCTGATATTGCATAACCGTTGTAAAATAAACACTTTGTTTATTTGCCCATCTATTTAATGCATTCAAAAACTTGAAACAACTCATTTACCAACAAAGAATACAATCTGAGTTGCACACAACAACCACCAACTTATATCAGGCCGCAATGACACTGCATCTAAAAAATTACTGACTGTAAACAAACAACATTAAAACACAAGGCACAGTACTGCCAACTGGCGAATATGCATTACAATAGAATGAAACACAATTAACATAGGTATTATCCCAGGGCATATATAACATAATTAACAAGCTACATAAGAGTCACTTTATGTTCTTTCAATTATTCTCAACAGTAATACTTGCATGAAAAAGTTCATAGCTCTGCTCTTAATTAAGATAATTTTGAAAATTAAAAAATGCAAGAATCAGTAACATTTCAAGTATAATACACTTGCCCCACATTCTCTTACAGGTGTAGGATAAGGGAATTATTGGTAGTGGTTACACATGCCTCTGATGCCGGGGCAAGTTAACCACCAAACATAAAAAAGATAAAAAATAAATAATTAATCAATATATTTCAATACAAACTACTGTACTTCTTCCCACAACACTTTCTAGGGTTAGCCGGAATACCACGACGGTTATATATATATATATATATATATATATATATATAGTTCAGTAATAATATTTCATATTTTAGTTAATTTACTATTATATATGTAAATGACTTTCTACTTTTAATAAATGTTATTGCGTAATGATTTTTTTAAAAACAATTATTTTATATACGTTAAGAGAATAGCAAGAGAATCTATTTTCTCACCTACTGCTATACTATTATTTTACATTATTTTTACCTCTTTATGTAAATATTTTCTGTTTCATGTCTTGATTACATATAATTATGGTTTTGTAAATATTAAGATTTTTGCATGTTTTCTTCAACACACGTGCACATGCACACACACATACACATGCAGACACACATGTACACACATACACATGCAGACACACATGTACACACACATGCACACACACACATGCATGCACGTATGCGTACACATATATTAGGGATGTGCAAATATTCAAAATTTTGAATAGTTGCGAATAGTAAATTAAGAAATATTCATATTCGAGATTCGAATATCTTGTGTGAAAATTGAGAGTAATTTACATTTCTGTCTGAAGTGGTTTTTTCCTTGAAATTATATGCTTAACTCCTTTCTGGTCATTCCTTTAATCTTTTACTTCTTCGTTGTTAAAACTGGACCGTTTCTGATCATAACTTATAGTGTTTATGAATTTTTCGTTTTGATGCGGAGACAAATCAACGATCATTAGATCCAAACGAGGTTATTTACATTAGTATGTTATTGAATAACTTGTTTACAAATGTGATAAAAAATATAATTATTTTAGAATAACCATCGCACACACATTTATTTTCACTGTATAATTTGCAAAAGTAGGATATATTTAACCTTTCTTATTGTTCACAGTTCAACAAATAGGCATTAAAAGGTTATGTTACTTCTATTGTACAAGAGTCCAAAAAGTGGCTTTCTATAGCTTTTGTCCATATACCACATGGTCACATATGACGAATGCACAGATTTTTTTTAGTAATTCAGGGGAAGTAATAGCTTTTTATTTCTGCGAAAAAAAAGTATAAAATTTTTTTATTTTTGAGAGTATGAAAGGACATGGTGTACAGCGGACATGCGGACGCAAATAGCTACATGGCATTACATCACAGCTGTGGTGGAATGTGAACAAACAGCGCTAGTAGCAGAGGGCCCAACCAGTTTAATAGGTGGCAAACTGGTTGCAAGTGTTCACAACAAAATGTTTGCTTTTACAAAGCATTTTATCTACCATGATACAATTTACGGTAAAGAAATTCTGTTATCGACTCATGACAGCGGTAGCAAGAAATTGCAAACGCCTACAAAAAGTTTGCAATCCATTTGCTAATAGCACTGCAACTTTAAGTACTGAATTGCAGTGCCTGCAAAATCTGCTACAGCTTTATGCATTTTGTAAACAGTGATAATTGCTGAAAATAAAACTGGATAATCTCTGAAACTATAACTTCAACACCAAGAAAATTGTTTCCTTTCCTGATAAGTTAATGCTGGTTATATAGAAAAATGTTTACTAGTTTGATCACGTTTTAATGCATTTTCTAAAATGTATTATTACAGCAATATACTGATTTTTTTGTTAACACATTTTGAGTTTTTTTTTTTTTTTTTTATATAGAATGTGTTTGGTAATTTTTGAAATTAATTTGACAAGTTCTGTATCCCGATGGCCTGTAGTCAAGTAAATGGGCTCTAGGCAGAGTACAAATGTAAATAAATAAAATAATTAAAGTCTTTATGTTTTTGAAAATAACTTTGAGCTATTTTCTGAAGACCAAAATTTTTCTGTTCTTCCCTTGAGCGATTAACAATATTTTATCAGAATGTATGTCTTATATTTTCATACTTCATTAAAAAATATAGTATGTAAGTATGTATGTATGTATGTATGTATGTATGTATGTATGTATGTAGACACAAAAAACACATACACATGGTGTGTTATTTATTGATGGTTACATTTTGGAGCATACTTTTTTTTGTTCATTAGTCTGAAAATTATCTGGTAAATATGGTATATTGCACTGCACTTGAAGATGCAAGTACGGTACTATTTGTGTGGAATGGTTTGTTGTTTGGTTAGTGACTTCAAAACTATTTGCATGCTATTCAAAAATTGTACTATTCGATTCAAAAATATTCGAACATCCTAACCCACTATTCGCACACCCCAGATATATATATATATAGACACACATACACAGGATAAAATCATGTCCGGGCAGGCAGAAAATTTAAGTCACCTGTCTGCCAGACAGGTACTCATGGGCAGTTTTCTAAAGCTAAGCCAGGCTGACAATGTTGGGAGTGAGACAGGCTCAACTGCTGCCGTTTTGAGTCAGCAGTTGACCTTATTCCAAGTACTAAACAACAGATAGATAAAGGGAGGAAGGGAGATGTTACTCTGCTGTGAGATAATCTTCTACTGGAAATGGGGAGAGTGTGGAAGAGTGTGTGAGAGAAAGAGATAGAGAGATGGATGGATGGATGGATAGATGGATAGATAGATAGACAGGCAAATAGACAGACATAGATGGACGGATGGACAGACCAGACCAGACGGACCGGATCGGACGGACCGGATAGACCAGACAGACCGGACGGACCAGATGGACCAGACAGACCAGACAAACCCGGATGGACCCAGACAGACTGGACAGACCAGACCAGATCAGACTAGGCCAGGCCAGGTGGATGGACGGACGGACGTACGGATGTACGTACGTACATACGTACGGAAGGACGTATGGACGGACGGACAGCTTCTTAAGTTTTCAAGATCTAAATTTAAAAATAAATTACTGAAGTATATTTTGAATGCTGCTTTTATGATCTTATTTTGAAATATTAATATGAAATTAATTTTCCTAATGTTTTGTATATTACTTAAAGCATCAAATAGTACATTGTATGAGACTGACTAACACAGATTTTCATTAGCTTCCCAAAATACATTTAGTACTAGTAGAAGTCTTTCAGTCCATTACTCATATGTCCATTGTATCTGCAATGAAGTATCAGTTCCTACCGGTATCAGTTAACATCTGTATCATATCAGTACTACAGTTTTTGGCATCATGAAGATAAGCAATTGAAAGGTGTTATATGTTACAGACTTCTAAGAAGACAATTGCTATAAATACCATCATCAAAAATTTGGAATCTTGTCATGGAGACAAGCAAAGTGAATTTTGTGAATTACCGGATTTATCAAATTTGTGTGGTTTTAAAATGTGGCCTGCAAGCAATAAAACTGAGTTTGGTGATAGTTCTATCATTACGTTGATACACTTTTTCCCCCCTATGTCTTGTAAACAATAGGGTGAAATGCGAGATGATTGTGCTAGAATGGACAGATCTATAAAAAACAGTCTATCAGCAGTAGAGTTCTGTGTGTAAAGCCAACTGGGGTGACATCAACCTAAAACATCACAGTGACTATCCAAATGTATTGTTGCTCATAGATCTTGTGCTGTTCCTGCCTGCTCACACTGCAGATTGTGGAGGATTTTTGCTAATTAAGTTTATCCAGACAGACTGACGAAATCGTCTACATAATACACTGTCTTCACCTATGCGTGTTCAGTTGCAGTCATGTTATGAAAGTGAGTTTGATCCTGGACCAGTGTGTGTGTGTGTGTGCATGTGTGTGCATGCATGTGTGCATGTGTGCATTGGTGCATGTGTGTGCGTGTGTGTGTGTGTGTGCATGTGTGTGTGTGTGCATGCATGTGCGCACGTGTGAGCGCGTGCGTGCATATATATATATATATATAATATGTGTGTGTGTGTAAGAACACATTTTTTTATAACCAGGAATATGGATTTCATTTTAATAAACATTAATTGATACACAATTTATTATAAATTGACCATGACATGCCAAATTCAGAAATGTACAAGAAGAAACTATAAACCTCTACTATAAATAGGGAATTATTATTGTAAAAACATCAGAAAACTATTAATTTATTTGTAATATACTTATTTTTATTATAAATTTTAAATTTCTCTGATTTTCTTCATTTTCAGAGATTAATAATCAATCAATAAAATGTGTTACTAAAATATATTCATTTGGTTAATTAATATAATTTTGAATGATGTGCCCAGGTTTTTCAAGCATTTTGGTTAATGGTTTCAATTTTTTTGTATATTATTTTCTATAATTCTTTTTTTTTTTGTATGTTTTCAATTTTCTTGGGTTAAATTTATTTGGATCACAATTTTGATAAACAAAATTTATACTCATTAGATTATGATTAGTCTTTATTAGCAACATTATTTTCAATGTCTTCATTCATATTTTCATTATGAATTTGTTTAATAATTCATAGGTTTACCCTTTAACATTAATTTATTATATAATTGAAATTCAGTATCACTAATGCAACAATTTATACCAATAGCTGTAAAACCATTTTAAAAATTTTTTTGTTTATTTTTTCTGCAATGAACATTATAATATTGATTTTTTTTTTTGTATTCGTTTTTAATGGTTTAAATTGTAATATACATCTTTATTCTTGTAATTTTTATTTAATAAATATTTACCTTCTAAATCAGAACTACAATCATGAAATAGTTTTCTTTAGGGAATTTTCTTTGCAAGAAAGGGATATTATAATTTTTTGCTGTAACAGTAACTGGGAATTTTATTAAATATTAATTTTTTTATTTGTACATTTTAAAATCAATGTATTGTTATTCAGTGATAAAAAATTAATATTGTTTTATAGTTTCATAATCAGCCATATTAATTTTTTTAAAATTTTTAATTTTTACTAGCAATTTGCATTACTCCTTCATATCCACTAGTCAAGGTCATAATTTCCACAGTTATGGAAATTTTCTTTGTAAGAAAGGTGGTGTTGGACTATCACAATCACTGCTCATATAAATTCATTGTTATTTTATTATGAATTCATTATGGACTACCAGTTTTTTAAGAATGGTGGTTATTACTGAAGAACCTTGATACTTTATTCAACAACAATTTTTTTTAAATTTTAGTTTTCCTAAAATACAGCTTGTCACTATCAGTATAAATTTCCTTCCCATTTTCCATGATCAGTTTCGTACATTAATTTTAATTAACCTCACATTTCAACCATTCTCAAGGCCATTTTCTTAATGATTTATGTGAGTATTTGCATTTCTGTTTGTTGCTAATTATTTATGATTTTCAACATTGCAACCTGCAAAAGATCTCCAAAGGTGAAGAGTAAGTTGACTGAATAACAAACTCTTAATTGTTTTTGTGCCTTGTATCTATTAGTGAATATTTTTATTTTAGTGTTTCAATGTAATCCATAATTGTACAGAAAATTTAACTTTGTCCTGTGCTTTACAGTTCTATTATCGGAGGAGTTTTTCTTTAATCACTTAAAGTGAAATGTTAAGAAATATAAATACAAATTAAAAATAAACAAAACTAACAAGTGAATATAGTATGTGGCAACCAACGCAAATGTAAAATTGTTTTGCGTGTAAATATTTCCGTAACGGATATAAAGTATGTGATGAGAACTCCATCCTTCCGTGCATTGTGTGTAATTCCCTAAAATTAATCCCTTTCCAAAATTCTTGTTAATAGCTGAAACAAATCACTCAATACAATTATCAGGAGGTTGCACACGTGTTAAAGGATGTTAAAAAAAAGTATGTGTTTTGTAAAGCGGAAAAAAACAAGATTTTAAACTTTTCTTTTTTTTAGTGCGAAATAAATAAATAAATATTTTGTTTCACCTTGGGAAATTACTAACCAATTGCTATTAAATTTGGCAAACAAGAAGTACTAGGGCAGGTCATATAAAGTAATGGTTCAGACACTTACTTTCAGAATGGTAATCTTGTAAACATTTCAGCTTAGTGTGTGATATCTACAAACTCATGTACCCTATTTCAACCTAACTTTGTATACTGGCAGTATCTACTACAGCTATCACGTGTGTCTGTGCAGAGCCTCTTTTGTCCACCTTTTTGTAAGATAGCACCACATTAAAAACAAAGTTTTTCTTTACTGTATCTTTGGTATTAATCAACCAATTCTCATAAAATTTTGCTTTTTAGCAGTGCTACAGTAAGACATTTCAGGCATTTATTTTGAAAATGGCGTTAATATAAATAATTTCAAATAGTATATCAGTTATTAAATAATTTGACCAGTCTCAACCCAACTTGTTTTGCTAATAACATTTATTAGATGTATCATACGTGTGTATACGACAAGTTTTTCAAAACTTTTCATATGACATTGCCGCAAATAAAAATAGAGATTTAAAGCCATATCCCCAGAAACAATCTGCCTCTTAACGCCAAAATTTTGCACACAAGTAGAGCTATAGTTGGCCATTTAAACTTGCATAATGGCTTAGACATTTTCAATATGAAAATTCAAGTTACTTTTATCTATCTACTAAAACTTTAGACTGATTACTATCTATGTTGATGCTCTGGAGCATTCTTCTGTAGTGTAGTTATTGGTGCACCCACTAATGGTACAAGTGATTCTTGGCTTGAGTCCCACATAGGAAGAGTATTTGTATTTATCTCACTAGTGTTATGTTAAATGTTCAGGCACCATCTATAGTTGCATTGTCTTCAACGAGATATTAAGTCCTATCTTTCTTCTTAGATTTTAAGAAAGTTATGAAAATTATGTGCATACTGTAGATGTAGATAAAAGGGGCCTCATTTGTTATATCTACATGTGGGTTCAAGCCCCATTTTGCTGATATTACCGATACCAATACTTTGTGGCAGATCCCACAGATAGTGCAGATACAAATAATTTCATTTGTAATTTTTTATTTAGTGTCTGAGTAACTTTAAAATGAGCACAAAGTCTCTCCAGGATGTGGAAAAACATGTCAATAAATACAAAAAAAGTTACGTACAATTCCGTATACAATATATACACTATAAATCACTGTGCATATGACACAGCAGTATTTAAGCATGTGTCTTTTCCCATCTACTCAATGTTTACATTGCAGTTTACCATTTTGGTCAGTATATAAATAAACTTCACTTGATCAAACTCTGGGGTATGACCTAGAACAGTAACAATTTTTCGCATTCTTAACCAGTTTTGCGATGTAATCAGCCTGCTACAATCACCAACCTTGCCCAGTAGTTGCTAATGCCATATTTGTCAAGAACCTAACCACAAATCACTGAAGATGAGTAAAGACTGCTATGTTTTTGAATACTGCGCACATGTTCAGTGCATAGATTGTATTCATCTGATTTATATGTGCTTGCTAGTTACTTTCTTCTTATCGCCAACATTTTTGGTTAGATATGTTTGTTTATAAATAAAATACACATTATGATTCTGCCTATGAAAGAATGCCACCGATATAGTGATTTGGCTAATTGAAATCAAATTTGTACATAAAAGGATAAGTATTGCTACTAATCAATTTATAAATTGTGTAATACTGCCAACAAAATATTGATATACAATGTGGGGGTACTAGATCATTATACAGTTGAAGTTTACATGATAGAAAATGTATGACAATGACTATTATAACATTAAAACTTTTTTAAAATTTAATTTTAACCACCTCGAAAACAGATACCAGTATTATAAGTGTAATTAAATTTTATTTTACGAATTTCACCAGGTATGGCTTATAATAGAGATAAAGAAGTAGCAGCACCAAAGTCAGCCATATCAGTTTCCATTTAACTTCAAATCACCTGTTACTAAAACATAAAAGTAAAATTAAGAAAATGGTTTTACAATTGCAAATTTTAATTATTTGTTTGTGAAAACATGTCCTGCAAGATAACCAAGTGCGGTAATTTCTATGATGATTATATTATTTGTGTTGATGAAATGATTTTGTTGAACTATGGCCAATTGTAACTGATATTGATTTTGGGTTTATTGGCTGATGTATCAGTATTATGGGTCCAGCCTTACTAAAATGTTTATATGGATGCCATTTTGAAAATATATGTGTGACCCTCTCAAAGTTTATACGTTTACATGGCCTGCGTAGTGATACTGGAGTGCCCAATTTGGTAAAAATGGTTTTTTTTTTTTTTAAAGAGATATCACATCACTTTAATTTGTGAGTAATACTATTTTACAAAATGGCAGACAAAATATATTTTTGCTGACACTTTTGATGGTTGTAATATATACAGCCAGCATACAAAGTTTGATTAGAATTAATTATGCTGTGTTCATCATACAACATACAAAACTGGAATTGCTATATGGCTGCCATTTTGATAGTGTGTCAACATACCTAAAGCATACCAGTTAACATTACCTGCTGCAGTACTATTTGTTTACCATATTTGGTTGGAATTGGGCAATTCTTTTCTGAGATATGACATGAAAACTTTATTTATTCATGTTGCACTATCTTACAAAATGGAGGACAAAAGATCTTTTATGTAGACATATTTGATATATATACTGCTAGCATACAAAGTTAAGTTGGAATTGATTAAATTGTTTCGATGATATAGCATACTGTGCTAAAATAGCTAGATGCCCGCCATTTTCAAAATAAGTATCTGACATACTTGAAACATGTTTGTACGTATCAGTTGTCGCAATACTACTTGTTTGCCAAATTTTGCAGGAATCTCTTAATTGTTTACGGACATATTACACAAAAACTTTTTTAATTTACATAGTACTATCTTACAAAATGGTTGACAAAAGGGTTTTTTTGGCATATATGTTGCTTGTAATAGGTACTGTCAATGTACGAAATTTGGTTGAAACTGGTCACATTGTGTAGTAATGCCAAATTAACATAAAATATTTACAAGGGCTGCCATTTTGAAAATAAGCACCTAAATTGGTTCAGTGGTTTTAGATATATAATGTAAAAGTTTTATTTTTTCATGTGGCACTATTTTCCAAAATGGCGGACCTATAACAATATTCGCCTCTGAATTCAATGCTTACACTTCGTGCTGTCAGTATACAAAATTTGATATAAATTGGTTGAATGGTTTCAGAGATATGACACATTACCCTAACTTTTAAAATGGCCACCATTTTAAAAATAAGTGACCGATGTGGTCGAAAATGATAAAAGTCAATTGTCCTTACTATTATATGTGTACAAGTTGGGTGAAATTCACTTCACGTGTTCAAAAATATGATAATTA
The DNA here is from genome assembly GCA_029891345.1 of Dryococelus australis. Taxonomy (NCBI): domain Eukaryota; kingdom Metazoa; phylum Arthropoda; class Insecta; order Phasmatodea; family Phasmatidae; genus Dryococelus; species Dryococelus australis. Next base: position 225,516,103 of record CM056994.1, read on the forward strand.
AATCATTAGGGTTGATTAAACAATTTGGTTGGACCATGGCAGATTGTAACAGATACCGACTTTAGGTTAATCACCCAATGCATCAGTATCGGTATTGGTATCTGCCCAGCCCTAGTTATATCAGTAACTTCTTTTTAACATTTTTTAAAATTTGATTTTCCTTTTTTTTTTTTTTTTTTTACATTTGCTTATTATATGAAATCAGTGTGCATGAGACATATGTTATTGTAAGAAATAGCCAATATAAGTATTAATTATGTTGTTGACCAACTCAGATTGGGTGATGGAGTAGCATACTTGACCCGCAATCAGGAGGATATGGGTTTGATATCTGCTGACTGTACTGTAGTGCAGGTGGTATCTTATGAAATTGTTTCCCAACAATGTTTTAGAAGACTGCCTGTGCTCACTGGTATGAGCCTTACGTGTCACTTGTCACATTCAGTTCCTGGTTAGCTGTGGTGCAATACTGGAAGTGAAACTGCTATTTTTTTTGCTAAGAAAAAATTTAAAGAGCTTTATTAAAAATTTTTATATATATTACTATTAATATTTGAAAAATTTAACTCTATTTGTACATTTGTATTTATTTCAACATATATGTTTTGAAAAAAAGAGTCTTGAAGGTGCATTGTACACAATTCCAGTATATAAATTTGTTAAAAAATATAGTAAGGTGTATTTGAAACCTTTAGTCAAAATTACATAAAACATTGTAGCACACCCGGTTGTATTGTAGTGCACCAGGTGTGCCACATGTATGGGAGACAAATTTCTATATGATGGAACACCTAAATGGGTACGGTGGTGATTAAATAATGTAAAGGTTGGTGTGATCTGTAAATTACAGATATAGTGTAGGTGTGAAAAATGCCCGTGAATAGGTATTGTCACCAGTGTGAATTTGAATGGTGAAAACTTACACATCCTAATCACATGTACCAGGGAACAGGAACTCGGCATACAGTTTTGTATCTCCAACGTTGCTCTCCCTTAATTTGCTTACCATATGAGAGATTACCACAGGCAAATAATAGAAGAGATATTCACTTTCAACCTCATTAAATTACTTATGGTTGACTCAAATATAATTTATGTGAAAAAGAACTCTCTTTGAAATATCATCAATTAGGAATTTATTTATTTCATGTGAAATATTAGACAAATTTGAATAAGATTGAAAAGAAATCAGATGACTCATACCTATATCCACACATATAAGAACATTGAACCACGTCCTTGAATAAGAATATTTAAAACAATATGCACTTCAAATTATTTTAGCATGTCTTAAGACTTGATTATTACCATATTCACTGGAATATAAGATACATCCCTATATTTGCCCTTTGCTGATGGGAAAAATTCAATTTTGCCACAAATACTTATTCACAGCCCATGATGATAAAAAAACTCAAAAGTCAAATATCCCATGAAAATTATTTTTAATATAAGTGAAATAGGTTAAAGTTTACCAGTTATCAAACCTTATTTACAATAAAGAGAAAAGAATTGAGTATTAAATAATCTGTTTAGTGTCAATTATTCATAATTTGAATCAGATCCCGACGAACCTTTTTTTTTCAACGTGGTCACTCATAATTAATTAGCACATGCTCATTCACCAGACGTTTAATGCCAATCTGGAAAACTGCTTCAACCTGAAGTAAATAACATGGAAAAAAATACCAGTTAGAAGTCGTAGGTACAGCTACTACCTCGTACTCACAACCATAGGCGTATTCACTCTGGGAAAGTTGAACATCGGTGCTAAAGTTGGTCATCAAACAAGATTGACCACTCACGTTCACAGACACGAAGCCATTTTTGCGATCATGTAGCTGGTTTAGATTACAAGATGTTTAGTTTACCATCATGCTACAAATGTATCTTTGGTAAAAGAAACCTAACCAAACACCACCGCCTGTAGTGTAGTGTAATGCATTGACCCGTTTATGCTTATTTAATACTTGTAGCAATATTTTAGCAGCTTTTTGTCAGGTGGTTTTGTGATAATTAGAAATATCTGCCCACCTGGATAAAAGACCAGTAACAGAGCCCATGATAAGAAAAACATGATGGAAATTGAAGTTACTTTTTGTTGTGACTGTGTTTTATTTCTTTTGATGATATTAACCAAACTTTTTTTTTTTGAAAGATTACAATATTTCTCTGGAAACCATTAACTAAATGTTATTAAGTGTAAATATTAACCTAATTTTTTTTTTTGTGATATGAAAATAAGACAACCCCTTAGTTCTTGGAAGTGAATTTTGGAACAAAATATAGTCTTATATTAGGGTGAATTCTTATTAATGCTTTATCAAGCTAGAGCTTAACTTTTAAAAAGTACGTGGCTGCAACTGAAATTGCCCAGATCAGTATTAGCTGCACCATAAATTCAACGTTTCTTGCAAAAATGTTATTGAAAAATAATTAATTTAATTATTACTGGGAAAAGTTCACACCAATACTTGGGAGCATGAGTAATCTTAGAATTATACGGGGTTTGTGAGTGCAATAATTAAGCAAAAATGTTGACTTTTAAACATGGAGGACTGGTTGGCGTCACTTTCAGTGTAAAAAAGAATCTTCGGCCAACATGTGAATTACTTCCAAATGTAGACAAAACAAAAAGTTACTTTAACTCACTAATAACGTAGCATAGTAATTGATTCTCAACATTTGCAGCATGTAGTGTCCTGGGATCGAGTTCGTTGTCTTTCCTCTGTGCATGCCAGCAAGCCTTGGTACACGTAAAATGAAAGTCTGTATATTGTACCACACGTCACTTGCCGGTGGCGAACTTATTAACTTAATCACATAGGTAGTGCGAGCAGACAAATTTGTTATATACAAACCGCTATGCCGTCTTTTGCTCTTGGTTGTTTACTTTCTAAAATACGGAACTCGAATTAAACCCTAAATATAATAAAAATCCTGTAAGATCTGCTATGACTAGTCGCAGCCCTCCTAACAGTGGAACCAATACAATGTGGAGATCCCTCCAACAAACGCTTAAGGCATACAATGATAGCCTCGACGAATCACGGCATGGCAATCCCAGTTAGGACGATCACGCCACTGCGCTGTCATGGCAACCAAATAACAAAGTTAACCTAACTTACGGTCACTTAACTCATTGCAATACATATCACAAAATCTGAAACACTTATAATACATAACAGAGGAAAATTATTATACACAACAGAATTACTTGCAAGAAATAAATCTTGTTACTGAAATAAAAACTGCAAAATTAATATTTACATATATCACAAACTAAATACGCAGCTCAGTGAATTAATATCTGAGGTTGACTTTATATATTAATAAATAAGTAGTGTTGGGCATAAAAAATAATACAGTATTACTAAATTTGACAGGCATTGTAACATACCAACTGTACATGGCGTCAGCTATTCCAGTGTACCATAAATATGGCCAAACAATTTCCCACCATCATTGACACTGTTTTTCTTCTTTCCTGATTAATTACATTGGAGTGTGTGAGTTAAATGTGACTATGACTTCAGGATACGTGGTGGTCAGAATGTGGCCAGGAGCGGATATCAGAATGGCATATTTTACTGTATATTGTGTCTAGTGATAAAAATTCTTAGTGTTCTGACAGAATAAATGCTTGAATTGAGTGACATGAATCTTTTTATACATTTCATCACATCACATGAGATGTTGAAATAATCAAAACCAAATTGAGGATGTGGAGAGACACATGCTGAAAAAGGTAATAATTTGGTTATATTTAAATGTAACTAATTCATTAAAGAAAAGTTTTTTACATTCCTATCCAAAATAATTTATTATTTAGAGGTAAGAATATCTTGAAAAGTTCTTTCTTCTTAAATTTGCTAAAATGCTAAAATGGATCTGGTATTGTCAAGCTAAATATTAATGCAGATTTTATTATAGTGGTAATTGTTCGACATTTCCTGAAAAAAATAAGTTTATATTTTATTATTTTTGTTCAAGCTCTTGAGCCATATAGCATAAGCAGATTTTGCAACTGGGCGGACTGGTATGGATTACTATTTGTCACCTTCCTTGCATTTTGCTACATCCTTATGATATCACCAGAGACCAACAACTACAGGAATTCTACTGATAAATTTTTGAAAGGGTAAACCTGCAGTAGCTACTGTTTAATATAATACATGATGTGACATAATATCAACCATCAACGACATCTCCGTAACAACAGTGAAAGTTAATGACATATCTCTTGTAAATGTATACAAGCTTCCAAAAACTAAATGGCCGGACGATGTTTAGAAGACATATCATCATTGCGCAGTATACTGCAGTGATTTTAACAGCCACGGCACAGATTGGGGATATCAATCTAACTATGACAATGGTGAGAAATTAACGGAATGGGCTATGAACGAGGAATTAAAGCTAGTCTACAACCCATAGCAACGAGGGACATTCCACTCGGCTAGATGGAATCATGACTACGACCCTGACCTTTGCTTTGTTAGCTCAAATGATGAAGGAATTTCGCTGAATGTGACTAGAATAGTCTTATCTGGGTTTCCCAATAGCCAGCATCGTCCCGTTATCATTGAAATTGATCTCAAAGTCCCACTTATTAAATCGGTGAAAAGACCTCGGTGGAATTTCCGCAAAGCCAACTGGGATGCTTACGCTAAAGAGCTGGACGATACCATCATATTTATCCCTCCAACTGCATCCAATTGTGACAGGTTTGTCGGCCTTGTTATTAAGATAGCAAAGAAACACATTTCTAGACGATATCGTAAAGAATGCATTCCATGTTGGCATGAGGACACTGATAGTCAGTATGAAGAGTTTAAAGACTCAAAAGCAACCCTCAGACAGCAGAAGATCTGTTGAAGTCATTGGACACTGCATGTAGAGAAAGATGGACTGAAACTGTATCAGGATTATCTTTCTCCCACTCGTCTAGAAAAGCATGGAGTTTGCTACGCAAGTTAGGTGCTGCTACTCCAGCGAATCCAAATGACACTAAGATCCATTCAAACGAAGTTGCTCATTGCATTGTCAGAATGTCCAAAGTTGCTGCCAACAGGAAGTTTACCAGAACCATTTTTGGAAAATACAAGTTGCTGAGAAGAAATTCTCCAAAGACAAGCTACTTTGCAAGTCCTTTCGAAGTAGACAAAATTATTTCCGCATTGTCAAAAACCAAGCTTGGAAAAACTGTAGGTTTTGATGGGATGTACCCTGAGTTCCTAGTACATACTGGCCCTAGAACAAGATCATGGCTAGCAAAGCTATTCACAGACATGATGCAGTTGAATCGTCTGCCAAAATTGTTCAAGTTAACAAAGATTGTGGTTCTACTGAAGCCTGGCAAGCCTGCTGATCTGCCTGAAAGCTATAGACCTATAGCTCTACTTTCAATGATGCTGAAGCTATTTGAAAGACTTATTTATAATCGTATAAGTCCAGATATAGACAAAATAGTTTCACCAGAGCAGGCAGGCTTTCGAAATGGTAGATGTTGCATGGATCAAGTCTTAACTCTTACGAACTTCATTGAAGAAGGTTTTCAACGCAAGCTGAAAACAGGTGTAGTCTTCATAGATCTAACCGCTGCATACGACACAGTATGGAAGAAAGGCCTTTTATATAAACTCTTAAAAGGTCATTTCATGTATCACCACTTGCGATCTCATATGCAACTTGCTGCAGATTCCTGCAAGTCTTCATGAACAGAAAGAGTAGTAGCATGATGAGGTTGAATAACGGATTACCTCAAGGAAGTGTTTTAGCCCCCCTACTCTTTAATCTATACCAACATGACCTACCACCCTTTATACCAAGAAAGTTCATATATGCAGATGACATCGCATATGCCATCCAGATGAGCAGCTTCGAACAACTAAACTGTGCCCTGACCAATGACATGAAGGTGTTTGTTGAATTTTTCAAACACTGGAGACTGAAACCTAGCATCACAAAAACCAAAGTTGCATGCTTTCATCTGAACAACAGAATGGCCAATGCCAAACTGGAAGTGGACTTTGACGGTCAACCTCTCAAAACACAACTACAAGCCAAAGTATTTGGGAGTGGTTTTTGAGAGAACTCTTGTCATATAAACCACATCTTGAAAGTCTGCATGCTAAATTGAGTTCCCGTAGTAACATCATTCAGCAGTTGGCATTATCATCATGGGGAGCGAAAGCTAGTTGCCTTCATATATCCAGCTTGGCATTAGTGTATGCAGTCGCAGAATATTGTTGCCCTGTGTGGATTAACAGCAGTCACGTGAATCTAGTAGACGTCCAGCTAAACTCTGCCATGCGTATCATCCGCGGCGTAGTAAGATCAACACCTGTCATCTGGCTACTTGCTTTGTCTAACATTCTCCCTCCGGATATTAGGAGGCAGAAAGCACTGTTGCGGGGCTATGTTAAGGCAAGGAACTCTATTGGAACCCGGCTGCATGAGGATCTTTCAAGGTATGTTCCTTTGAGGCTTAAGTTGAGAAAACCATCACTGAAACTATCTGAAGACCTGGACACGAATGGTTTTTACCCATATTTGGAGTGGCAGCAAAGATGGACAAAATCGAACATAAGAAGTCCATTGCTTACGTTTGGTGAAAAGAGGAAAGATGAATTTATGCTTGAAAGGCATGGTTGCTGCAATTCTATGTTCCACAAATTGAGACTCGAGACGATCCATCCTGTCCCTGTGGTCATGGAGATCAGACCATACGTCATCTTCTCCTAGAATGCCCTCAGCTATCATACCGTGGACCCACTGATGATACTGAAGATTTGTCTGCTGACGCGATCAAGTGGTTGAAGTCACTAAATATTTAATTTTTATTATTTTCTTTCGAAAATTGTGTTGATGAACCATACGCTATAAATAAATAGGCCTATAATATGATTTCTGTGAAGAATTGACACTCCTTTTATTTGTTAGATATTGATATTAGTTTCCCTTGTGATTGTTTTTGTTTACACTATGATAAGGTAAGGAGTGTTATTTTTTCAAGAGTAACCGGTTGACACTTTTCAGTTCAAACTTTCAATACCAGTTAAACTCACAAGAATGTTTATTATTAATGTATGATATCTGCCCTTTGCTGGCCTTCTTTTCTGCTAAATCTTTAATTTTTGTGTTAGAAAGAAAATTATAATATTATACTGTTTCAATCGTAATTCCACTATTAATAGAATATAATTAATATTTTACAATGAAAACTCGCTTTTCTACATATTAAGGTACGTTTGAAAGAACTTCAAACAATTGTTGATCTTAATGAGCCATACTCCGGCAACACAGGTAAATGCCCGGCCTTTTATGTTGAGGTTGGGAACTTTGATTTCAGCAAGAATTACAACTAGATAATCACTTATTATGGGTGAAAAAAGTATATTTCTGAGAAAAAACACTGCTGCTTGTCAGGAAAATTGTATTGTTATATTAATTGTGTAAAATTGTGTTTTCACATTTTTATAAGGTATGAATATGTGAATGTACATATGTACAAAATGTGAACACTTCTTATATTTCAGAACCAAGGCATTTGCATATTTGACTTAAATAATAATTGACTAATTTCAACTTTTTTAAGTTTAACTGTAATTTGTATAAGCTTATTTATTTGACAGCAGAGTAAGAATTCACAATAATTTTTTGTATGCAGTCACATGGAAAGTGTCATTCATTCGGTTTCAACCACTTGGCAAGAATACTTGGTTGATTATAGTAAAGCATAATGCTGCTGCATTTGGAATAATTATTCCTAACCTTCAGGTAACTTGAGACTGGAAAAAATGTCGTAGGTACATGGCCAGCCTAAAAAGTATACATGAATCTGACCTGTCTAAACCAGAGGTTGTGTAGGTACATCAAGACTGGAAGGTTAGTTTATAGTCACTGAGCCAACAGAGATTCTGTATGAAAATGCAAGTTTAAAATGTTGCCGCTAGTGCAAGTACCACTAACTCAGATTTTGTGTTATCTAGTATGCAAGAATTTTACTTCTGTCACCTAACATTACAGTACTGAGAAACTAAAAACATTTGCTTATATTTTCAAACAGACCAGGAAGGTGTTTTCAGCACACACGGTACAAGCAAAAATATTTCTCAGCCTAGTTAGATCCATCTAGCATCGTCTGAGTAAACATCTCGCATTCTCACTCGAGCACACCTGAACAGCCCCAGATTTCACTAAGACAATTTAATTATGAGACATGTCGTGCGAGCACTATTCTAAAATAACTAGCTTTAAAATCAAGATTCTAAGGAATGAATTTTCAGCTTTTGTATCAGTAGACTCAGTAGTTAGGCAGTAGCCGTAAAGTCAGTGAGTGGCCCTAAAGTCAGTAACCTTAACATCAGTAGCCCTAAAATCAGTAGTTTTAAAGTCACTAGACCTAAAATATTTTTAGAACTATTGACTTTATGGCTACTGGTTTTAGGGTTACTGACAGGTACCTCTCGCACAAAACAGTATTTGAAGAATCAATTTTCTTTAAAAATATTAAAATTAAAAAAAAATTTTTTTTGTTAATTATTAAAATAATTGTGTTTGAAAATGTTAGTGACACTATGACACATGTGTTTTGAGTTTTCCCTGGCATTGACTTTTAATAGGAATAGAAATCAAAATAAAATTTCAACTCTTATGGTGGGAATCAGATTGGAACCGGATTGTATTGAATCTCTCTGATTTAACAGTGAACAGAATATTTTTGAGAAACTTTTCCTCAGTAATGGTTCTCGGTTCTCTTATTATATATATATATCATGAGCTTAGGAAAACAGTTTCTGATATATACTCCCAGGAAAAATAAAAATTGTTAATTGCATGTATAGTGTAGCACACATGGTAACTTCAAGGTTCTGCAGAAGATTGTGAAGAGGTGGTATAGTGCAGTAAATATTGCATTTGAATTGTGAACAATGATGTGCAAAGCTGATCTTAATTATTGGACAAGGAATGATTGCTTTAAGAGTTCCAAAGGCCATAGTGTGAATTAAGTATCTCGGGTTGCAGGTTTATCAAACTGTATGGTGAGGGTCTACGAGTTGTGACACTAAAAATCAAGGCAGGTCCTTCACAATCAGTTTCTGAAAAAACACATCACATGAAGCTCTATGCTGTAAACATATATGTATAGCAGAGTGTCTAGAGGCATTTGTTGACTTCTACTCACATAGTCAGCCAGTTACAGTGGGCGAAAAGACATGACAATGGGACTGTTCATAACTGGAAACGTTATCTGGTTAGATGAATCTTGTTTTTACAGATACATTATATGGGAACGGTGTTAGACATCATATTCATTACAGACCCTCAGGAAGCGAATGAGGATATTTGTGCACAATTTATTTGACGTTGGTGATGGCATATAGATGCCATTAATAGACCAGTGGTGGATTTTTTTTGTGTATTCATGATGAAAAGAAAAAAGCAAAATATCAAAACAATTGTGCTGTGAAGTGCTAAATATTTGTGAATCTGAAAGCTTTTGGCTGTGATGGAGAGGTTCTTCTCACACACACACAATGCCTGGGACATCCTCCTGAGACCAGAGACTCCACCTGCACCTTGTGCAGTCTACGTGTTAGGGATGAGTTTACCCATAGAACCAAATTATGATTAAAACTGCTAATTCAGTTTTCGTTCTAATTACTATAGTTTTTGTTGAAACGTGGCATTTCACATTCATTTTTCACTGTATATAAGAAAAAAAATTGAATTCTATTCCGAGAGAGAACTTGTGATTGATATTTGTAGAATAGTAGAGGGACAACTGCAATGTGATTGTGGCAGTACCATTGTGAACTCTTGTAATAGAACTAGATTCATGGTCAGTTTTAGTTTCTTGCTGGTAATGTGTAAAGAATAAGTCATTTGTGTTAAGTTCAAGGACCAGTTTCTAAAATCCTTGCCAGGTGTTATAATAATCTTTTAATGCAGGGACTTTATAAGTAATTTTTTTTGACAACATTATTTGGTTTCCAACACATTTACATACAGTAAACTTTCGATTCGAAGACCTTTCGTGTTTCCCAGGAAGAGGGTTATTATTTCAAAGAGGTTGTTATTGGAAAAACCTTTTAAATAAAATTTTTTTCATGTTCCCCCAAAAAATTATTATTTTGGGAATAGCGATTTCAGGAGCCTTAGAAATGAGTGTTTACTGAATATTTTCATTTTAAATTTATGACATATGGTTAATATTATGTGTGGAAATGCTATCCAGTTCTCTCACCCATAATTCTGTGATGTCCAATTGTGTTCAATAAATTTGTTAGTCTGTTAGTGAAATTGATGCAGTGTTTGCATCTAAAACATGGAAATTGTACATAATTCAAAGAACTTTCATGGTCTCATAAAATGTACAGACAAAGTCTACCTTTAAGTTATATTGTAACTTTTTTTTGCAACTGTCATTTAGATAAAATGTATAGTTTTTAGAATTGTAAGCTGCTGTTAACTTTTAGTTAATGTATTTAAAATGTTTTCCAGAAATGTGAACATGAAACTAATCAGGGAAAATTTAAGCTGCAAGATATACTGTCTGTTCCAATGCAGAGGATACTTAAATATCCTTTACTTTTGGAAAAACTTATCAAAGAAACACAGCCAGTAAGTACCAGAAATATACTTTTGTATTTATCTTGTGGTGCATATCGCAAGTGTTTAGCTTAGTAATGTGAGTTTATGTTTCAGACCCATGAAGATTATCGAGATCTGGAGAGGGCCAAAGAAGCAATGGTAGATGTAGCGCAGTTTATCAACGAAGTGAAACGGGACAGTGATACTTTAGATATAATGAGGAAGATACAGGTACCTAATTCTTTTGCTGTTTCTAACTGTGTCATTCTCACATTCTTTTTCTCTGTTGTGGAATGCTTGTTGGTTTCTTGTCATTGCTAAACAGTAAAGTTGTTACCAGGGAATGCTAAAATTCTTGTCTGGTAGAATAGTTGTCACCCTATTGTATCATTGGCTAAGAAGAGGGTGTCCACAATTGTGTATGGTCCATAACTGAAAATCAAGTTTGATTTTGGTCCTCGCTGAAAATGCCATAAGCATGCATGCGTATATCTGTGAACTTGGAGCAGTTTGTCACTTAACCTCAGTGCAATAACCCCAAGTAAATATAATTCATTGTCCAACACCTTCATGGTTTTGGTAGTATGTCTTTCTCACCAAGTATCAGTCATGACCTGTGGCTCTGTAGACAGCTCTGACCCTGTTGCTTTTCACAACAGCTTCCTCAGCATTTCAAAAGCTGCCCAGCAATCTCTGGTACCAGTCGCAATAGTACATTTGTATATGTTATTCTTACTCCAGTTAATCACATGAAAAAATGTAAAAACATGAGTAGTTTATTAAAATTTTTATAAGTAAAAATTTATATGATTTAGTCAATTATTTTGTTCTGTGCATTTAGTTTGTGTGTGTAAGTGCAATTTCATAAATCATAAAGCTAGAGAAGTAAGCATTGTATATGATCAGAATACTTTTTTAGTAAATGTATTTTTTTTGTATTTAGTATTTTTTGGATTGGTTATACAGGTGGGGCTTTGTTTAATGTATTACAGGATGTGTTCAATGATTCTATGGTGATGCGTGATGTACTGAGAACTTATACTCATTTTAGGTATCATTTTGGAAACCAGGGCCTTTTTGCCTAAGAGCTGAACCAGGCACTCCTATATAGATATGGGGGTTCAGTTTGGCTTGGGTACTGGTGCCTTCCCATTATACAGAACTGGCTGTGTGGCTATACGACAGGGCATGAAGTAGAGCGTGGATAGCACTATTCTGCGTTTGGGTGCCACTACTGTCGTGGTTATACCAGGGTGACGTTTAAGTGGAGCAACACTTGAAATGGGTGTGACTATGGTCGGTACAGAGGGTGGTTGTACAATGTTATGTGGCTTATTCAGAGGTACAGGACGAAGAATAGCGCAGGTATGAGATAGGCGATGATAGGTGTAGGCAGTTGTTCAAGCCGGCGCAAATACTCAATCATCCGCTCTGGGTACTTGATGGGGTCGGTCCTCTCAGGTGGCGCAAAGAGATTGTGGGGCACAGGAGCTTCCACTGGATCTTGCAGGTGCTGTAACGCTTGTGCTTGCTTTTAAGGAGACAAACTAGCTAACTGCTTTACCCAGGATGGCTGATACCCGTGTGCTCAGCCTGATGCCAAAAGTGTCTGTATAACTTTTCTTTCTAGCCTTTCCTGTGGGCATAGGGCATTGGGAACTGTAAAATTAGCCTCCTACTATTGTGCCACATCTGCAGGTTCCTTGTACAGTAAAATACGTGTGGCATTTGATGCGGTAGTGGACAGACGGACACCTTATTCCCAAGTCTGGCGGAGACTGCGGTTCACGAGGGAAGTCAGGCCTCACCTTGTCCAGTTACACACATGGGTGTATGGCCCTATCCCAGCATTCCAAACCTAGGCGTAACCGCTTCCAGCGGAGCCCGCTCGGGACAGGCTAGTGAACACCATGCCGACAAGCTGTTCTAAGGACAGTGTACCTGTGTGGCTTCTCCTTTCTGCCAATCCCAGAGGGTTGAGGGGAAGGGCGGCTGAAGTTAGTGCGTGTTTTTTAGAAAATAGTGTTATATTCGTTTGAGTAGAATTTCCCGGGATCACCTGGAAACCTGTTATGCGAGGGTAACTACGGAAAGGTGCTGTCTACAAGGAAGGTATTCAAAGTAGAAATAGCCCACGTTTTATTTTTTTAGTGGAAACAAACACGTGGTGAAAGCACTCTAACTCCTGGTCAGTGGCACAAATTTCAGCCGGAAAGCTGATAGTGAAAATTATAATAGCCGGTAGGGGCGACCGACACAACATAATGGGAATGCGGTGTGATTGCTATAGCTGTTCAACAAACTCTTGTATTGTTGTGTGTACGTGTTGTAGGAAACAATGTCACTTGATCGCTGGCACATGTCAGGATGACTAAGCAAGGAACATGACAGGATTTAGTCTTAGAAAATACTTTAAAGAGAGGTTCTCTACAGATACGTCTGTAACTGTAGGAGGTCACATGGTTTGTTGCGGGGTATGTAGCGGATATCTCCTAACTAGCGTAGCCTACCGTATCGCAAGAGTAGTTTAAGCGAAGCACGGGGTGTTGTCCTGAGCAGCGGGTGCTAGAACAAAGAAAGACTAGGATTCCTGACCGGCGTTTGCTAGGAATGAATAATTATTACAATAAGCTAAGGTTTAAGGGCGCAGGCTGTTCAGTGTCTGAGCAACTGGTGCTGGACAGCTGAAAACTGGTCGTAATCTGATCATGTCCCGAGCGGCGGGCACTGGGACTGAAGATTCGTATCAGTCTAAACAGAACTCAGCGGGGGAGAACTGAAGACTGGTCTTGAGACGCGGGCCATCTCTGCTTTTATACTAATCTCTGGCTGCTGACTGTTGCTATTTGGTTTGTGCCGTTAGGGTGATGGGTAGTCGTAGAGCGGGGGATGCAAATGCATGACTTTCTTCTGTGACGTCAATGGCCGTCTGGAAGGGTGTGGGAATGTGAAAACAAATGACAAATGATAATTACTACTAGAGCTATCTAGCGGGGAGTAAAAGAACTCACTGTCTTTAAGCATTATTACGGTGGTCTGGTGAATAAGGCAAACAGCAAGTAGTACAATCTCATACATTAATGGGATAAGGTAACTTTCAACGCTGCAGCAAATTACTTAGGGATGGAGAAGAAGTCGTTAAAATCTCCATTGATAAAAAGATGTCATGCGTCAATTTGCCCCCTCTCCGCTGGGACTGAAGCTCGTCCTTGAGATTGTTGAAAGGCTTATTCTCCATGGAGCAATATAGCACTCCTTCTATGGCCTCCATCTGAATAAGATATGATTAGAGCTCATATCTGAGGAGAGATGGAAGACGATTTGATGAGGAGAACTCTGGTTTTCGCTCAGTAGTCAAAGCTACAGATTGATGCTGATGATTGGGTCTGCCTAGGTGGAGGTGTTCGGCACTTGCAGGCACTACCTTGCTCCTTGTACCTCCGATACTCCACTTGACTAGCATTGCTGCAAGGTAGGAAATAGGTCGAAATCGCCCCCTTGGAAAGGAAGGATGTATCCTCTTATACTAGTCGCAGTCACAGGCAATCAAACAGTCATCCATGCGCAGAGATAGAACTCATTCCTTGTCTGAAATCATTAAGGCTGTAAAGAAGAAATGATTATCTGTTCAACTTTTGCTAACTAGCAGCTTGAAACTAAAGCGTGTTTTCTCAGGTCACAATCAACATTGCTTTTGGTTACCACTCTCAGAGGGATAGAGGAATGTAAAGAAAATTCCTTTATGGAGATGCTAGGCAGTACCCTTAATAGCAATTTTCTCTCCTTCCGCTTCTGTAAAAGGCACGGCTCTGTGTACTGCGACACAGTGTGTTGCTCTGTTCTCGTGAACTTGACCTTCCTTCCTAACAGCTGGGATGGGGTGAAGGCAATTCCACAACCCAGGTGGCATCTAAACACAGTTTTACTTGCCCACCGCAAAACAAGAAAAACAGGGACACTCACTGTCTCGGTCAGACACTTGTAACTACTCCTATCGCGCTCTCTTTCGCTAGAAGGATAAAAGAGGGAAGGATAGTTGTTTATCCATCTGGTATCAGGAAACACGCTTGAATTTTCTATTTGTGTCTCAAATTACAGTGCGTGATTTCTTGTCTACGTTTTGTTTTTTTTTTTTTACGGGTATTCTGGCAGTGTGACTCGCGGGCCTCTTTCATTACAGCGTGCATTCACAAACTAATTCTTACTCTTGGTGACTCACAATAAAACACACGTGAACTGCATGCAAAAAGAATTGAATGGGAGGAATCATATTTTTGACAGACTTTTCACAATTCTTGTGTCACCATCATTTTAAGCACTTCACTCTCTAATATCATGCAGAAATGCTGTGGGTGGCTACACGGAAGACTGGTAATGTTACTAGTGTCACACAGCATGCTATTTTTACATCTTTGCTAATTTCAAACCTAAGGGTTATCCCAAAAAGCCAGGCGCTTTCAGACCCGTCTCCGGGCTAAGGTGTTCTTCGTAGAATGAAGTGGCAGAGTTTCTTTCACACAAAATACATGATTGCTTTCACCACTACAAAGGAAATAGCAGACATAATTTGAAGAAGAAAATGCATGTAAACCATTGGAAAATATTATAGCATAACATTTTTTTCTCTTCTCCCAGCTAGTCCAGTGATGCTGGCAGAAATTATTTCATATCATTTAGAAAAACATCAATATTTACCCGGTGGTATTTACGAAAATGAAATATTTTTTTCCCATTACTTGCATTGTTACTATGAAATACTCTATAATGTCCATAACTGCTTGCAAAAGTATTTACACATAATTTCGAAATTACAATTAGCCTTATACAATCGGCAAAATGTGGCAATCGAAAGAGGACAATTATTTATTAACAGTGGCTCTCTTCTCGCAACCTGCTCTCACAGCTTCAGTCTTTGGTTACTTCTTTTTAGCCTGACCTATGGCATTTTACGTACAGGTTAACCCTACCCTAGGAAGTGTGAGGAATTAATGTCAAAAAGCTAAACATAGCACTCAGCACACCAACTTGTTAAGATTTGTCGTGGTGAGAGCTTATAACATTGTCGCACTGATTCGTTGTATGGTTACTTTAACAGCAATGGCTGTAACACTGGGGTTAGCACTAGGATCAGCTAACTAACTACACTGACGCTAGGGCATCAATCACTGTATGTTACCTTCTGCTTCCTGCTAGGAATGGTGTCATCTGCTTCTTGTTAGGGGCATTGGTAAGTTCCATCTCGTTTAAAGCAGCAATAATGACACTGCATAGTGCCTCCTGGCACCGGGGTCACTGGCGTGGCGTGTGACTCTGCTTGCAAGGGCACCCCCGTTTCTTTGGAGAAGTGTGCGGGGGACGCAGCCACTGGAAACTTGAAAATGGCCGCCAGGGCATCTCCTTGTACTGTCCTGCTGTGATGTGGGCTCTGCAGTCACATGATGGCTGGACATGCAGTTGTGGTCTGCTGAGCTTGCTGTGATCATGTCTGTGCTGGCGACTGCTGATGTCAGTACCCAACTGACTAGTAGTTGGCACTGGGAGGTGGCTTGTGGACAGCTCGGCCCGGAGAGTGAGCTGGCCATTCCACCATGATGAGCTAGGGCAGCTGGATGCAGGGCAAGGCAAAGTGTGCCCCTCCAACTGGTGGTGAGACCTTGTTGACATCAGGGTCGGCAGTCTTCTCTCGGTTGGTGGGCGCAGTTCCCTCTACTGACTGGTTGGCTGTAGATGCAGATCCTGATGCTCGATTGGGTTGTAGGCATGTTGTCTGAGCAATGTAGACTGTGCTGGCGTTGTTCACAGGTTCAGAATTGGGAGGCGTCTCATCCTCAAACTGGATCCTCCTTACATCCATGTTGGTTCACATTCTCTGATCTCTTGGAAATAGTCATGTCACAGTTTACAGTGGTATTACAAGGACTAACTACATGGAAATTTGTAATAAAAATCTCGGGAGAGGCCTCCTCGGGTTTACCCTGGTTATACTCCTGAGCGATACTTTGTACCATGGGCAGCTATGGATACTCGAAAGTGGCAGCCTCCGCGTTGAGCTATACTACGCTGCTAAGTCGGCCATACGATCGGGGATGACCATGGCCGTTATGGTGAGTAGGCCCGACGTAGGTGGCTGGACCTCATGGATGCTGGTTGCTGTGGATACTCTATTGGGCGTGGGCGACAGTTGCTCTGCAGGGGTTGCTGGGATGACGATCATCGTTACTGGCTCCTGGCAGGCAGTGCTGACTCGAGCTGGTGATGCAGTCCATCGTGATGCAGGTTTGGCTGGCGATCTGGCGGAACTGACGGAAGTGGTTCTCCTGGTGCCGGCAGTCGGTCGCAGGCGTTGGTGGCTGGATGCTCGGCCTGCTGGACTTCTCCAGAAAATCTCTGTAACTGTAGGTGTCCAATTTTCAGGGTGGTGGATGAACTTCCTTTGAGACTCGGAGGTTGGGGACAGTACAGTCTATTTATAGACCTCTAACTCTGTCGATGTTAGGTGCTCTACTCCTAACGCACTCGTAGCAGCTGTTATTGGTTACCTGTGGTCCTTCGTCATTCATACTGGCAGTAGGAGATGCCCGTTCTTCCTGGCCAGCAGACATAGAGGCTGCTTCCTTACCGTTGTTTGACGTTTCGGGGGGTAACGAAGCGGGTGCATACTGAACTGGAGCTGGGGTGGATTCTCGGTAAGGGCGTAACTGGCCTCTAATGGCTTTCTTTATCCTGCCATGGCGATCTTCCACCCAGTATACGTTATCTTGCCATTTAATTATCTTGTAGGGTCTTTCTCACTTGCCTGCCAATCCTGCACTGAACTGATTGCTCCCTCTGCTCATTGGATGGCTACGTAGTAGTACAGTTTCTCCCCATTGCAAATGGATGGAATCTGGTGCGGGGTTGCAGATACTTCTGACTTAAGTATTCGTCCTGCTTCTCTCAGGCTCATTTGAAGCGTATTTCCACAGTTTGACGAATTATTTCGGGTTGCGGCATGGTCGTGGGAGTGGTGCTCCCACTGCCATTCACCAGGGTGTTGCAACGTCCGTTCCAATAGAAGCTGATTTGAGCTTGAAGTGGTAGCTTTTTTGGGTCTCTGACGGAAGGCGAACAGTATTCTCAGGAAGTGGTGATCCCAGTACCATTGGTCTTCTTCTAGACTGAGGGGTATGCATTTTTTGAGTTCTTGGTTGCGACATTCCATAGGGTTTGCTTGAGGGTGGTATAGCAGTGTCTTCCAAGTCTCTACTCCTCAACCTTGGCATGCCTTATGCCACAAGGTGCTGGAGAATTGGGTCCCATTGTCTGTCAGAATACTTTGCGAATATTCCCAGCATGGGAATACTTCCTGATTGAAGTTGGCTACTATCTGTCGGGTCTCTGGACTGGTCAATGGAAAGGCTTCGACCCAGCGAGAAAACATATTGGTGACTACCAGCATGTAGCGGTTCCCTCAGGTGCTCCTGGGATATGGTCCCATTAAGTGGATGGCAACTTGTTTTTATGGTGCATAGGGTTTGCGGGGTTTTGCCGTGTTCCATTAAACAGGGTAACTTTTGTGCTGGCAGCACTTGGAGCATTTTCTCATGTGCTGACGGACATCACAACTCATTCTGACCCAGATATAATGGATGCTTTATCTGCGAGCGTCTCCAGAGTTGTTTGGATGTCCTGCATTAGGATGATCATGGAAGTTGTGGCTTACATCTTTGTGCAGAGCTCGCGGGATCCAGATCTTCCATGGAACATCCGACTGGCTATTACGCGACCACACAATATTGCCGCGCATCTCATACCGTTGCTGGCATTGTTGGAGCATATCCTTGATTTCTGGGTAGAGTTGCTGATGCTGTTCAATTTGACTGCGTAAAAGCTGTAGCTGTAGCAATTGTATCTGTTCTTCCGACGGTAGTTTGATGGGTTCTTGAGGGAAAACCCAATCCATGTCTTCATCCGCTTGGTGTCTTCTCTGGATCTTGGCTGTCGGGACAAAGCATCAGGTAGGTCATTCTGAGCTCCCGAACAGTACTCTACTTCAAAATCAAATTCCGATAGCAGGAGGTCCCATTGTCCCAACTTGGCTTTGTTGTGCTTGGCCTCCCTAAGCCATTTTAGTGCCTTACCATCCGTTCAGAGATTGAAATGGTTCCCTTCCAGGTATTACAGAAACTTGCATACAGCCCAAGACATTCCTGCTCATTTATTTGGTAGCTTTGTTCTGTGGGGTTGAGCCTAACGCTGGTGTAAGATATTATCAGGGCTCTTTCACCTGGATCTTCCTAGTCCGTTCTGACAGGCGTCAGTTTGCAAAATGAGGGGTCCTTCCCCTTGCGGACTGTTAATATAGTGGAAGCTCCCTTTCAAGGTGTTGAAAGCTGCCTGGTGTTCTGGTTTCCACTTCCATTGGACGTCCTTTCCGAGTAGCGGATCAAGGGGTGCCATTACTGTGGCAATGTTTGGAACAAAGTCCCTGAGCCAATTACAGAGTCCCAAAATTCGGCGAAGCAGCTGCTTTGTTTGGGGAATCTCGGCTTCTTGGATTGCTTGGAGCGAACAATCTTATGGGCAGTTCCCTTCCGTAGATACAACGTGGCCTAAGTATTCTATGGCGGTCTGGCCAAAGTGGTTCTTGGAAAGCTTGGCTGTAAGCCCATGGAGCTGTAGATGATCCAAAACTCGTTGGAGATGGGAGAGATGTTCCTCCAAAGTTTTATAGTAGATTATTGTGTCGTCCAGGTAGGCAAAGGAAAACTGACCCAAGTATCCAGTGAGGTCTTTGGACGACATCAAACGCTGGAAGGTGGCTGGTGTGTTCTTGAGTCCGAACGGCACTTGGAATTGTAGAGTGTCTCTCTCTGGCCACGTGAGTGTGGTGTAGGAGTGGCTATCCGGATGTACGGAAATCTACCAGTACCTGGATTGCATGTATAGGGTGCTGAATATGCGGGCCTCGCTGATATCTCGTAGCGTATGAACTAGGTCGAGAGCCAGCGGAGGAGTGGGCAGGGTGACATCATTTAGTGTTTCAAAATTCACGCAAAAACAAAGTTGCCCATCTTTCTTGGGTACCAGTCCCACATGAGTATTGTAAGGTGATGTAGATGGCTCGACCATCCCTTGTCGCTTCAGCTAGTCAGTTTGCTCCATGATTAGTCGCCGTCATCTCGCCGAGATTTTGTATTGTCTATTGTATATAGGCGTTGAGTCTTTGAGAAGTAGGCCATGTTGCACAGTGCGCATAGCGCAGGTTCCCGTTGGTTCGAAAGGTGGCTGTATGTTCGTCTAAGACTTCCTTCAGTTGTTAAAACTGTTCTGGCATCAGATCATGTTGGATTTCTTATGTGTCTATGTGGCAGGCTTCTTGTGGTTTGGCTGGGTACTCCCAATGTAACATGATTTGTCGCTCAGGTATACCTTGCGCTTTCCGTGATCCATAATCCATTGCTACTTGCAAAGCCACGGATGTCCGAGGATGATGTCTTCTTCGATACCCGAGATGACGGCAAAGTCAGCGTGGGGTCTTCAGGCTGTGCACTTCAAAAGGCAAGGAGATTCGTCCGTCAACGTTGAGGGTGCAATCTGGCTTGGTCATGCGTACTGCCTGACTGGGGTTCCAATTCATGGTGTTGGTGTGACAGGAGTAAATCACGGCAAATGAAATTTCCTGATGCAACTGAGTTCAGCAATGCTTGGGCGAATTTGCAGTTTACCCGAACCCCAATGTATGGGGCGGTAGGGGCTTAACCGATTTAATGTAGGAACTTGACGGTAGGTTCCAATTGTCTGATGGGAACACTCCTTGCTTCTTGCTGGTGTTGCTGTTTCCCTTCCACGACTCTTGGTGGGCAACCTTTGTCTTGGGCAACCTGCGGTGCCAGGGCAGCATCCTGTGTCTCAGTGGATTTCGGCGGTTGGGTGGCTTATTTCGGGGGGCAGTCCTTATTAAAGAGATTTCCAGGGCAGAACCTGTATTTAGGCAGTTTCGGTGGCTGTGGTGGAGGTGGCGGGTTTGGCTTGATACGTTATTTCCCTGTTTTCCCTTCCTCGTGGGATTTCATTGTCTTAGGCTAATCCAGCAGGGCTTGCGCCTGAAAGTTCCATTCTGCAAAGTTCCTTTCTGCATCTTGAGCTCTTGTCAATCAGCTCATCGATTGTTGCTGGTTTCAGCAGGATAAGGATGTTGCGGATTCTAGGCAACAATAGGTGTGTGATCTGGCGAATAATCACATCTTCATCCTTGTTTGGAAAAATCCTGTGGTACATCTGTTCCTTCCAGCATACAAATATTTCTACCTCGTCCCCTGGTTTTTGGAGTATGCTGTAGAATTCCATCGTTAATTGAGCGCTGACTTCGTTTCCAGCAAAACGTTGTTTCACTCGTGTGCTGAATTGCTGCCATCTGCAATGAATTCGCCGCACACGTTCCACCAGTTTAATGCCTTTCCCTTCAACTTGAGATGGACTCTGGAAACCCAATGTTTCTTAGGAATTTTGTTAAGACGGAACTCCCATTCATATTCATTTATGAAAGGGTAGAGGTCTTCGTGTGGCCGTGCAGCAAACTCTGGAAGTTGCAGTTCTCCCATGCTCGTTGCATGACTTTGTGTTGAGGTGAGTCTGGGTTTGGTAGTTCTGTACTGTGCAGCTTGTTTGCCCACCTCACACTGATAGAACAAGCCTGGCCTGTTTATGGGCTTGTCTGGCCAGCCAATGTATGTGTGGTGATAGTTCTCCCCGCAAAGGATGCAAAGTACAGTGTATATTCCATGGCCAGGGCAAGCGACCCAATTACAATATGCGGTCTGTCTCGTACTACACTCTTTGCAGCTGTATTCCAGCCTGTCGGTATACCGTGGGCGTGTCTTCCCAGCCGAGGCAATAGTAATGATGCCAGAGGTGGCAGTAGGCACATTGCATGCGGTAGGTTCCCGTTCCGGGACAGCTTGGACGTGAACAGCGGTTTTGTCCGGTTGCGGCCGAGTTGCCCTCTTCAAGCTCAGGCTCGCTTCGGTGGTCATTCAACATTCTAACTGTATTGGTAGGCGCCCTTGGGGTGATTTCTGCGACTCCCGAAGTCTAATTTTTCTGGATTCCGTAAGTGCGGAGGGGACAGTCGTGGCTGACTTGATCGCACTGTCTTATGTAACTTCGACAGTCGTTGCCTCACATTGGTGCTGCCATAAAAAGGTTTCCGCTTTGAAGGCTCTCCATGTGTTCCAGTGCGTAATGGGGCATGGCTGACCTGTTCGTTGCTGCCTAGTCTGGCTATAACAGCAATACACTGTACGTTGGGCGCCAGAAAAAGGTTTGGTTTTGGGTGTATCTATATTTGACGCGTGACTTACCTGGAACTTATACTCACTGTAGGTCTTGTAGTGGAAGCTTGGGGCCTTTTTGCCTAGGAGCTGAGCCAGGCGCTCCTATATGGATATGGGGGTTCAGTTTTGCTTGGATGCTGGCGCCTTTCCGTTATATAAAACTGGCTGCATGGCTATATGGTAGCGTACCAAGTTGGGCGTGGATTGCACTATTTTGCATTTGGGTGCCACTACTGTCTTGGTTATACCTGGGTGACGTTTAAGTGAAGCAGCACTTGAAATGGGCGTGACTACTGTCGGTACAGAGGGTGTTTGTACAATGTTCTGTGGTTTATACAGAGATATGAGGTGAAGAATAGCAGGTACGAGATGGGCGGTGATAAGTGTAGGCGGTTGTTCAGGTCAGCCCAAATACTCGATGATCCCCTCTGGGTACTCAACGGGGCCGGTCCTCTCAGATGACGTGAGAGAGAAATAGATAAAGATAGAGAGAGAAAGATAGATTGAGAAAAAGAGAGAAAAAAGAGGAGAAAAAGCGAGGGAGTGAGGAGGAAGGGGCATGGAGGTAGGAAAGAGGGGAGAGGAGGGACCCACTCTTCATAGTGCTTCCCCTCCTCAGGTTTCTCGTTGAACCACCGCCAAGCCAAGCGGCTGTGTGTGGCATTGACTAGAGTGAAGTGGTGAAAGAGTTACTGTGAAGGATTGGCTGTGAAGGAGGGTGGAGGGGGGTGAAAAAGGACCCGGTCATGGAAGAAGAGGGGCGGGGGAGTGTAAGGTAGGGATGCATAGCAACAGGGTGAAGGAGAAGGGAAAAAGTGAAAGTGACCCAGCTAGGCCTCCGCTGGGGTCCATAAGCGTTGCCCCATAAGTATAGGTGGTGGAAAATAGCATTCATTTTCTCTCCTTGTAGCATTTTCAAAGTGTGTTTTTAGCATTTATTAGCATTTATTTTTATATTTACATAGTAATCAGGATTTTATCAGGAATATAGGTGGTAAAAAATGTCATTCATTTTGTTTAGAGAATTAAAACACACACTCAAAAGAAGTAATTTTTCTACTGCTCTAAAAAAATATTTTCTGGAAACAGGTATGTTATTTGTATAATATGCTCTTCATAAATATCTCTACATTAATTCATACTATTATTTAGCGCTGAGCCGATACAGATTTTTCCAGTATGAACTGATACTTCCTTGCAGATACAGCAGACATCCGATGTTGATACAATGGAAGTATGAGTATTAAACTGAATAACATACAAAAAGTAGGTAAATAAATTTCTTCATATTGGGGGATTAAGGCAGCACTCAAAAAATACTTTAGTAATAATCTTAGGCCAGGGCAACTTAAACAATTTATGTTTTAAACTTATATAAAAAATATTAACTCTACGAGGTTGTGTGCCACATTTCTCGGAATAATTCAATTTGTTTATATTCAGAAAATTAACCATTATTAATATGTATATTTGTTTTAAATTCAGCACACTCTTATTTTACTGAGAGTAAAATTGAAGCTCTGCCATTTGTCAAGTAGTTAATGTCAGATTTCATACTGCTTTTAAAAGATTTTAAATGCTGAAATTACAAGGTTGACTTGAAGTGGGACCCCTGCAAAGCTGGTAATTCTGTGACCCACAACACAGGCTGCTGATGATTATAAGTGCTTGTCACAGCAGGTGACAGTGGGGTGAGAGCGGCATCTCACTCTCTCCCTCACTCTTTCCTCTTCCAGTAGATGATTATCTCACAGCAGGGTAGCTTCTTCCACTTTCCCTTCCACTTCAGTGACAAGCTTTCAGTTAGTTCTTGGAATAAGAACGGCAACTGCTGCCTCAAAGCAGCAGCAGTTGAGCATGTCTTACTCTAAAGTCGCCACCCTATTATCCTCTGGTGTTACTCCAACCAACAACCGACCAGCCTCTTGCTTTCTTCTCTACCTCCCTCCAGGCCATTCCACTCAACCACCCTCCGCCCCTCCTAGACCATTCATCACCGGCCCATTTTTGCTCACTCGCCCTGACAAGGTCACCAATCCCAACAGGATGCAGCTGTCAACATACTCACCCACCTCCTAGCCTGCACAGCTCCCTTTACCTATGTATCGAGTATGGTGCCGGCCGTCCCATCAGAATGGAGAAACATGCACGATGGGAAACCCAAGTTTCCCATGCATTGCCAATCAACTATGTTGGGACAATCACTGGCTCATGAGTGAACAGTTTCTTCAATTTCTACAAATGTATTCTAAATATTCACTATTTTGTGAATGTTTTTGACACTAAACATTTTCGTATTAATTCACTTTTAAATTCAGTTACAGCATTTAACCACGAAAATTTGCAAAAACTATTTTCCCCCACCTCTACCCATGAACTTGTGAACGTGAGTGAAAAGCTATTCATTTTAGTTGTTTTTCTGTGTACTTTCTTAGGAACCAAGTTAAAAATTAAAATGTAGTGTATGTTGACAAATTTCTGAACATGTTTTGGGGTGAAAATTTTTTTTAATGCCAATATCTTGTAAATAACCCACCTCACTTTTTGTAACCATTTTATTGTAAAAATGTGTGGTCTATACATGCCAAAATACGGTAGCTCAGGCTGGGTTCCTGAAGAGCAGTGATTCAGGTGTCAACCAGGTATACACCTGGAAGGAGTAGAAGGCTGCTCGTCAGAGAGGGTATGTATCCAGCTCTTCCAGCTCAACCTTGTACTTCGTCTGGCACATGCCGTGTGCAGTTTCTCCGCTGCCTCCAACGCCACCGAAGAAGCCGCCTACCTTCACTTGGCCTACTAACATCACTAAAGTGGTCCGAGCACTTCACGTCACACCCTCCTATACCCCTACCAGGGGACCCCTTGCCCATTGCTCGTAAGTGCATCTCTTAAGGCACAATGCTGTATTATAGAAGTGGCCAAACCCAGCAACGTAGGCTCCAAGAAGATTCCTGTTCGAGTGGCAACCACTGCTTCACTGTCGGCAAGGTGGGGAAAGAGCCTTGTCTCCACCCACCAACTGCCATTCCCACCAACTGCCGTTCCCACCAACTGCCATTCCCACTAATGATGCATGTTGAGTTAAGCTTGATAATGCAAAGGTGAATACATACTTAGGAAGAGTAATGGCATACACCTGAACTGTGGTGAAATAGCCTTGAACTACGATCTGCAGTAAGTGTGTGTGTGTCTTTCTCTCGCTCTTTCTCTCTCTGTCTGTGTGTGTATATATATAGACACACACATGTGACCCCCCCCCCCCCCAAATTCATTGGTCAGAGAGTAAGTTAAGGAATCACAAGGAGGACGGTGAGAGAGTGGCGAAGAAGGCAGAAAGTGGCTGAGCACTAGGCTACTTTCTCCTCCTCTACACTGGCCTGAGGGCTGGAAAGACGGTATCTGCTTAAATGGCGGTGGCGAGAAGGGGTGTGGGATATTCAAAAATTCTAATAGTTGTGAATCGTTATTTACGAATCGTTCACATTTGAACTTCAAATACCTAATGCGAAAATTGCAAATAATTTATGTTCCTTTTTCGAGTGGTTATTTGCTGGACTATGCCTACTCATTTGAAAATATTCATTTAAACTATAATTCTATAGTTATTAGAGCTAGACCATCACTAATTATTGTAACTACAGTAGAAC
Organism: Dryococelus australis; assembly: GCA_029891345.1. Classification (NCBI taxonomy): domain Eukaryota; kingdom Metazoa; phylum Arthropoda; class Insecta; order Phasmatodea; family Phasmatidae; genus Dryococelus; species Dryococelus australis. The sequence continues at coordinate 225,541,664 of CM056994.1, forward strand.
CTCTCTATTACGACCTCTCACAATTCCTGTGAATAGGGTCGAAATTGGGGGAGGGGGGGGGGGGTCGTAATAAAAATGAGGACAATTTTGGGCTGATTTTGATGCACCTCTAACCCCCTATGTCCCCAAACTTGCCATTTTTGGCATGAAATTCATGTTCAATCATCTGTAGCTCATAAAAAAGCCACTTTTTTTAATTAAATATAAATATGTATACTGTAATAACTGGACGTCTCCTGTTTAATTTGATACTCAAGAAATGCATATTGGACTACCCCTTGGCGGGGTGGCAGCGAATACATTGCCGGCTTCTGCGTACACGTAGCTGGGCGAGCGCCTAGATCCTTTGCAGCGTGGCCAGGCGTGGGCATGGCAGTTTGCTACGGAAGTTTGGCCCTAGATCCTCAGGCTGGTCAGCTGTCTGTCAGTCGCGACAAGATGGTGGGCGGCGTTACAGGGCCAGTTCACTTCGTAACAGCGGCCTGGTGTTGGGAAAACATGCTGATAGATGCAATTTGTGTCATTTTGTTGAATTTATACGAAATGTAGGCAGCGTGTTGGCCTCTGCACTGGCACAATGAGGCCCGGCAATGTTTACAGGAATATAAATATTCAGTGTGGTCTACTTGAAATATTAATGGACCCGAATTTTTCATCAAAACTTTTGACGTTACCTATACACACACACACACACATGGCCTCACTCACCATAATATGGTACCGGTAACATAAGAACACATTTTATTTGCACACGCTTATCTTTATTCACTTTACACATAAAATTGACTTCACAAGAAAGAAAAACAATTGCCCCCCATAAAAAATTTGCATATTACTTAGGCATGGGCGCACATAAACTTAAAAATAATCATTAACAAAAAGGGCATTGAATTAAATTTGAAGTTATCATACATACACTGGGTAAGAAACTAGTCTGTGTAATGTGCCGCTGTTTTTATAGCAAAAGAGAGGGATAATGGAAGCGAAAATAGACAGGGAGGGTAAGGCAGAGTTGGCGGCATGTGACTATTAGGACAACGAATTCTTACTGACCTGGCCTGCAACTCCCCCCATCACGCTTCCACAGACAATACACCAGTATCCTTTTCAGGTATTAAGTAATTTGTTGCTTCATGCTGCTTGGGACAACAAATGTCATAGTATATGATGGTAGTTTAAGAAATGCGCGACCACTAACATCAGTAAGGGCTAGTTTTCCATAGACTGAAAACCGTGGATAAGAGAAACTAGTACCACTGTTGGAGAAAATGCCTACATAAACAAATCCACGCATAACTGAAACCGCGGTTTGCGAGGGATTACTGTATCTATTTTTAGACGTGCCTCAAATTTTCGACTTTTTCGACCCAAACTTTTCACAGTTCCTCTGGATTGGGTCATAATAGAGAGGTGGTCGTAATAAATGGGTTTTACTGTATTAGGTTTTACAAATTTTTGCCATTTCACTAGGCTGGAAATGAACTATCTTTATATTCCAGCAAGGTTGTTTACAATAGTATATTATTGATGAACTTGTGTAGAAACGTGGTGAAAACTAGATTTATAAAGAAAACCATTAAACACACCCACATTTATGTTCGATGTAGCATTAACAGAAATAGGGCATATTTCTTCTTTCTTATTGTTTGTATCTGAAGAAATAGGCACCTAATGGCAATGTTATCATGGTTGTGCAGTACCAAAAAAAAATTCTTTGTATTGTTTATTTTGCATACCACACATTATACGGGGCCGTATAATGAAAATGTTGACTTATTTTGGTAATTCCTGGAAATTACAGCATTTTAATTGTGCAAACACATTCAGTAGTTTATAATTTTGGTACATTGATGAGTGCATGAGAGATAGACACTGTAAACGTGTACAATACTAACATGGCATCATGTTGAAATATGGTAGAACGTGTACTTACAGCGCTAGTAGTATCGCAAGCCAGTTGCAAGAGTTTATAATGAAACGTTTGCATTTACAAAGAGTTTCATGTACTTAAACATATGGTAAACGTATTCTGTTACAGTTTCAGAGCTACTGTAGCAATAAACTTCAAACACATACAAACAAATTTGTGATGCCTTTAGCAAATAGCACAGCAACCACTTGCACTGAATCTCAGCATTTGCAGGATTTACTACCAAATAAACCTCGAAAATACTTATGGCTTCACACATATCACAAACTGTGGTGATCACTGAAAATAAAACATAATGGTCACCGAAGAAAAAAATTTTCAACACCAGGGAAATAGTTTTTTTTTCCCCGATAAATAATTAATTTTTACTACAAAGAATTTTGAGATATTTTCTGATAACCAAAATGTATATTACACACACACACATGCACACACACATGCTCACATATGCACACACATGCATACACACACAAACATGTGAGTGTGCGCACATGCATACAGATGCCTGTGCACATACACACATGTGCATGCACAAGCACACATGCACATGTGCACATGCATGCACAGTGCACACATATTGCATTATTTATTAATGGTTTCATTTTGCAGCATACTTTTTAAGTCCAATAAAAGGAGAATATAATTTAGTAAAAATGATATACTGCACTTGAAGATGAAATTATTATTTGTGTGGGAACGATTTGTTGCGTGATTAGTGAAATTTTATTAAATTCTATTATATATTGCTTAATTTCAATGTTTACTGATAGCTATTTGACTTAGAAACTATTAGCATGTCTTTACAAAATCTCACTATTTGATTTGAAAATTTTTGAACATCAAAATCTATTATGTGGTAGAGACAAGAAGTATGATAGATGTTGCTGATGGTGGTGACAATGGTGAGACTGGTCTGGGAACTGCAAAGAAGCCAGAGCCTCTCTCTGGCACCAGTGCCCGAGGATTGGTTCACTCCCCAATGGAGGGCATCCCTCCACCTAATGGTGGTGAGTCCTGCACTGCTCCCCGACTCAGTGAAGCCCAGATAAGTGACAGTATCGCTGGTAGCCAGATGTTCAGCCGAGTTGGGTAATGTTTCCAACTTGGTGAGCTGCTTGTATCCGTAGGGATAGTGGGAAGCCTCGCTATGCCTACTCTAAGAGAAGCTGTGTTATCGCTGGCAACCATGTCTCTTCTCTTTTGAGTAGGATATGTAGTGAGAGTTTGTTCTCAGCACTAACGGTGCTGAGAAGTGGTGCATTTGATGGTAACTCGTTACACAGACAGAGGTAGAGAGCAGCTCTCATTTTGGCTAGTGTGAGCCTGAAGGGCTTCAGGACACTAAGATTCTGTTTGAGCTTGGGAGGGTAGCAGATTGTTGGGTAGCAGCAAGGTGAACAAAATGGTAAATAACCAAGGTATGTTTTGTATGGGTTTATTGAGAATAAACCACATATAACCCAGCCTGTGCCTAGGATGCCTTAAAAGCAGGGGTAACCCTACTGCTAAGAATGTCAATTACTTGTGCAGGGATGGTGGGGTGGGGGTGACCTCTGTCCTGCAAAGTTCTAGGTGCTCGGCGTAGTTGTGCCAGCACTTTGGTACGGACTCACTATTCTTAGACTGGTAGAAGCTTCTCGAGAGGGGCATTCGAGTGTGCAGAGCATCGGAGATGGTCTTCAAGGTGTATCTTGCAGGAAGGCATTTGGCAGATGGCTGAACTGCATGGTAATTGAGCAGCTAGTATCTGCTAGGCAGCAGACAAGAACTGCCTTGTTAGGGTTGGGCGCAAGGACGTAGACTACATAGACTGGTTGAGAACTCAACAACTTAGAGTACTGCCGGAGGTACAGTGTTGGTGCAGTGCCAAAGAAACTGCTCTGAAGGGCCTGAGTGAGCCCTATTTATACCAGTTTGGCTAGGGGTGAGTGAGAGAGAGAGAACAATGGAGGAGAAAGAGCTTGTTTCTCCGCTGCATGAGTGGGATGCGTGTTCAGTACCCCTGGTCGGAAGGCTGGTCCAAGGGGCAGAATACAACCAAACTTCAAAGGCAGGTGTGCATGCAGTGCAGGTTGTCTGTGTCTAGTTGGCAGTAGACCTCACAGGCCCACATGAAGGTGACAGCACTGATGCTGTGGGATTCTGGCAGCTGTGTGGCTTAGTGTGGAGGTAGGGGGACTGCAGCTGAGGCGGAGGCTCAAAAGGAATTGTAGATATTGCCCATGTTGTGTTATCTATACAGAATGATAGCATATAGATGTTTTAATTTTTTTACACTTTCCAAGGGACTAGGGAAAATATTCCAAAATGCAGGAAAATGTAAAAACTATGACATTTATGCTGTATAAACAGAAGGTACTGAAAAGTGTAGCTGTAAATGCACATAATTAGTAAGTAACTTCCACACTTGTTGTTCATCAAGAAATGTCTGTAGTTTCAACGACAAAGTCCATGCTTCTCTTTATGTAGTAGGCTGGATTAAATCCCTTTGCCCCCCGAATATTGGAGTTCCAATAAATACATTTCAGGAAGTGACGGGGATCTGTATGGCAAGCATGGCACCAATCCATAGATTACGTGGTACACGGTAGATGTGAACACTACACCGGTACAGATTCCTAGTGGAGAAATAAACTTGTGCAGCACTTCATTCAAAGAGATGTATCACATGCACTTAAGTTATTCATGGCTTTAAATAGACATGATGAAAAGTAAATATTTAGGTTTTCTTACACTTCGATCAAATCACAAAATCAATCTTATCAAGTCTGGTTTAACATTCAATTCCACAGAAGAACATTCCTGCAATTAAAAATATTACGAATTTGGGGAAATACATCATCACTTTAAACATTTTTTTACTTGAAATGTGAATAATTGTAATCTTTTGAATTTTAAATGCATTTTTGTATTATCGTTGAAATGTTATGAGTTCTGCAGTTTCATCACAATAGCCTGTACTTCTGGTGTTATGCCTGGGCCACCATGATGCTGAGTGCCATGACATTCCATACCTGCTGTTGTCTAGGACGTACTTCGAGCATCTCTGTGAGATTGCCACCTCGTGGTTAGTAACCTGCCTACCTTGATAGTCTTGCTCGAAAATGGGTGAATACACCATCTCAGCAAAGATTGAGCAGACAAGGCAGGTACTGAAGACAAGTCTCTGTTGCACAAAAGATGGTAACCCCATCTATCCAGCTATCTCATTCCGTCTCTTGCTTGCCACGCACTCAGGGCCCTTGGAATAGTGGTGCAGATGCCAAAATTGTGATAGTTCACTGGAGACATTTTTTTTCATCCTGAGCTCTATGCTTTCCAGGGTTGTATCTCAAAACCGCTTGCGCAGTCTTATAAGTTTAAGTTCACTTTGGTTGTACTGTACGTTAACTTGCTTTTAAACTTGAGTTTTTCAATGCATACCGGCATTTTACTATCACATGCACATATGAATATATTAATAACAACATTTTGAAACACTGCCTTTAAGTGGCACGTCTCCACCAGATTTAGTTACCATATTCACCTGAAGATGAGACAAGAGTTTTTAGTTTAAAAAGTATTTTAAACTGCCACTTTGGAGAGTGGACAAAATTCTGTGGCACACAAATCCCGAACAGACCAGGATGAAAGATGCATGAAAGAATGTGCCAGACTCAGTCCACTCTTCCCCACAGGGCCTAAGTCTTCCAAAGTTATGGTACTATCCAGAGAGACTGCCCCAATTTACGGAGGCAAATGCAGGGGGCTGGGCACAAGTAATAGTGGGACATAATCTAAAGACGCTGACAAGCTGGGTGTAAAACCATATTGAGGGAAGCAAGAATACAGCATGAAAAGGAATAAGTTTGGAAATCCAGTTGGCCATGAGTTCCAGCAAAGTAAACAACACTTGTGAAGTAGCTGTCGTACAAGAAGCAGGGGAGAGCAAGGATCCACCAAGAATTACAGTACAGGGAGAAGGCAGGAAAATGCTGGACACCCTTGACACAGTGGCAAGTGCAAATTTTATTTCCCAGTCCGCATTACCAACACAGCAGAACCACCATCCTGCAAGCCAAGGAAACTATCCACGTGGTGCAAGAAGGAGCTTAGCTTGAAACTTAGGGGTCAACCTGTCTCGACATGATAGTAGGGGGCGAGATCATCTTGACCCCACTGTTGCCCACTGACTGCGAGAAACAGTCATTTTGGGTCAGCCATGGCTAGTGGTGCAACACACCATGATTGATTGCCACCAGGGCCAGGTTTACCTAGGTGCCATCAAGTGCAGGTCAGTAATGTTGAAGTATCCCGAGGCATAGAACAGCAACAAGGCATCATGGGAGAATAATTGATCCACCAGGTTTAGGAGTGAGTTATGGAACATTTAGTTGCCATTATAAATAATAACCATGTAGTGTTTGATTATCAAGGGAAGTTATGACAAGCGTCCAGTTGACGTATGCCAACATACTGCACTGTGCAGATGCGCACTCTACAGATGACTTTGTCCCATCTACGAGCCACGTGAGCTCGGGTGAAATATATAAGCAGCAAATCAAATTTAATGTATCAAGCTAAGAAAGTTTATTGTTGCTCCAGAGTGAATGATGCAAGCCTTATAATATAATAATTGTAGAATCATTATGTTTTGCAAGCACAGCGTGCAGATGAGATGATTCTAATAAAGTGGGGTCCTTGATAGCAAAAGACTTTAGTCAAAAATGTATATTTCAAAGCTTTATTACAGATTCACCACTCTACATACAGACTTCTGTCCGCTACAACAGTTTGCCACCATCTCCTGCTTCTCTCACATCACATTGCATATATCCTTTTCAGTGTCACGTGCTTACCCACGTCAATGCCAAGGGTCGACCCCTAGTGATCATCGGGTCACGTCTGCCAGGACGGTGACCCACCGGTCTTATGACTGGACAGTACATATTTGTTTGTCTAGACCAGTAATCAACAAACCTCATGTTCCCGGGCATGTCACCCAGGGTGGTCCTGCTGGAGCGCATGACTGGTTGGTACATATTGGCCAGTCTAAGTTAACAATAAACATGGTAGCCGCGTCGCCAGGCGTCCGGTGACTCATCCCATATGACCCCGAGTTATACACACAGACAAGCAATAGTGCCTTTCCTACTCAGTCCCAACATACACCTTAAGGCTAATCACTAGTTGCTTCCTTAAGGCAACTCTCTAGCCTACACAAAATATAACACAATAATACTTAGTAATATAGTCAATCACATCTCTTCAATGAGGGTAAGGCGTGTGGGGCGGAACATACTCCTCCCCCTTTAATGATACGAAATTACAAGGGAATTTTGAATTATCGCTGCTTGGTTCTTACTTGTCTAGCCTTCTTTGACGCTTCCAATTCACTCATCACTATAGCTTGGTCTAACTGCCTACATGTCAAATGCATTATTTAGTAAAACATATTTCTTTTTTAGTCAAATTTGTAACTAATATTTTATTTCTTGATCAGAACCTAATGTTAGGCCTTTAAGTAACGTAGGAGCACTTTGTTTTGTCTGAGGAAAAGTAGGTCAACTCTCATATTACGACTAAGGTAAATACTCACAAACTAAGTGGCAAACCGAGTTTTGTCAGTCGATAGATCTTCTAGAGCACTCAAATCACCCTAGGACTCCTCCGTACGTGGAATTGAGTCAATTTAAGTATCTCCCTACTCCACCACCGTTGGTAACAGCCGGATTGGAGAGAGAAGTGCTTAGCCACACGACCTGCTACGGAAACCACACCTGGGCATCTTGTGCATAAAACGACATGACTTTATCCAAAGCTTTGTTTCCACTACTGTAAAGACTGGAAATTTCATCTACCACTGGCAACGGCCAGATCATCATACCACTTCACATCTATATTCTTCAAACTCAACATCCTACAACACCTCAATCCTTGTATGGCTAGACAAAATGTTATACATTTGGTCAACATTGAATTTGTAAGAGAAGAGTGTGATATCACATCGTAAAGCCAGAGTGTCCAGAAGTACACAATCAGATCTGTATACTCGACGTAGCTTCATAAGTTTTGCACTCTCAACTTTTGTAATCTTTAATTTTCCTCATACTGTAGTTCCTTAAGGGCAGAGTCAAACATCGGCTGAAAGAGGAACCTAAATACCTCGTAGAGAAAATAGGTAAAATACTTCCCTTAGAATCAGATAGCACTACTCCATTATTTTCTCCCCCAATTAAACTGTCTGGTAATCAGCATCCCGTCGATCAGTTGATTCTACAATACGCAGATACTATTTTAGGTCTAGACATACATTGGTTTTGAAACCCCATTTCAGAAGACCCCTCCCCCCACCATCACCTAGTCACCACAGCAGACTCAGCACCACTTCGTCGCAGCCAGCGCCGGCCGCTGTTCAGCTACCAGCTGCCTCAGCGCATCAGTCAGCCAGGAGGAGCATGCAGTATCCTGTCATCAAAAAGGTACTGTCTTGGCGCAGGGTAGTGTGTGTGACCTCCGACTTTGTGCCTATTAGAATACCGACTAGGCCAACCCTATACACTAGACGAGTACCTGAACATATGTAAGATTATTCCCTTTATCCTAATGCCCCCTGCAACACTGTCATCATGTTGGTTGAAGAAAACAAAAGTAATAAAGACCATGTCACCCTATAAAAAAAGTCTGTAGTATTAAATTTGTCGTCGAGATTAACATTCCCAGTTATCAAATCAGGCCAGACACAAATAAGCCCTCAGCATAAAATCTTGTCCCATTGCCGAGAACCCCCACATTAGCCGGTGCTTGTTGAATTCAAGCTTATTACGTAAACCTCCTTCTACAGGACATGAACATCCTCAGATTTCCAAGGGCTTGTGTTTGTCCTCCGATGGTAATACGGGGGGATTAAGTATTTATGACGTAACCATTTCGTGGGTAACTTGTGTTGATAGGACGCTTGTTAAAATCAAATGCTTCTACGTGTTTTTGTCAGCCTTCCTTTAGTGATGCTCATCGTAAGGCGTAAAGACCTCCCAGGTATTATTCCTATAAAAAGTTAGGTAAAACAGGTTTCAAATGTAATTTAGCATAGAAATACATTTTACAGACCCTCAATATTTTCATTTAAACAAATATATACAGCATTTGGCATATCTTACTCAAGTGTACGCCACCTTGACTGTTTATGTAATGAATATAGAGGGAACTCAGCCAAAGGAAGCATAACATTATTAAAGTTTGATGAGCTTCACATGTGACGATGTAATGTGCTAAATCGTTCTTCAACAAAAGTTTGTCCGGAATCTGGCTCCGGGTTAAGGCTATTGTGGGGCTGGGACACTCAGTAGGTCATGCCGTTCATCTAAGGACTGTTGTGGTTTTGATTGAGGATGATGTAATCCAAGGGGGAATTTTGTGGGGACCACATCGCTCACTTGACTATTCTTTTAGGAAAAGCAAGTGTTGTGTTGGGTGGGGTGCTCTCTTATGCACCATAAGTTTGAGCACCATCACTTAGGTACATAGGAATAATAAATTAAAATGGTTTAAAGTAGAAAATCTCTTTAAATACTTCTCTCTTTCTGGGGAAATAGGCAATATAAAGAGAGAAAAAGGAAGTCATTATAATATAATTGAGAAAAACTTTTAACCCTTAATGGTAATGTTGCAGAATTCCAATTTGGAAAAAGGAAGCAGTAGACTGCAGCTATAAAATGGAAAGAAGGTGACTATTTACTTTTTATTGCTATTCATTTAAAATATAGAAAATTAATTAATGTTTGTTTCAATTGTTTATTGTTACTATTGTTTATATAATTGACTATTCCGATTTGAAAATATATATTTGTTACCTTGTTATTTGGTAAATACATGTTTTGTCAAATGTTATGTGGTGATGTGATTTACCTAGACCCACTTACACTTACATAACCTAACTAACCTAATCTAACCTAACCTTACCTTACCTTACCTTACCTAGGAGGCATATGTCCAGCAGATCATGCCACTAGAGACACCACCTCTCTGATAAGGGCCAAGCAGGTTACACCCCATGACACCCGCACCAGGGAGGGTCACTTTCTACCTGTGTGGACCACGCAAGCTCCTTTCACCCCATCACGGCTTAAATCTGCTATTTACGTAACTAGCAACGCCTTTATCTTCGAACAGCTACTAGATCCTATAATATTGAATTGCTCACCTTCTTTTACTTTTGACTTCTGTAACGTAACGTAATTGGATAGTAACAGTTGTTTGCCTTACAACTGTCCATGCCTTGAAACCGTGCTACTCAAAAGAAGGCGACAAAAATCTTCGCTACCCAATTCAGATGATCTGCACAGCAAGGGGCTAATATACCAACAGTTTACCACAAGGAGGGGGAGGAAGCTGCTTTATTGAGATGTGAATTGTGTGCGCCTGCCTCCTTAAGGAGCCGAACTCCACCTTCGTCGTCTGTGGGAGTTTTACCTCACCATCCCCATTAATCCCTTCTGTTGACACCTCCAAAGCCCCAGCCATTCGCCGCCTCATGGAACCACATTTCGGCCCACCTACCACCTTCCATCAAATAGGGTTAGTAGGGCAGACACTCTTTTTATGCGCATTGCTTCCTAGCTCCTAGGAGGAGCTAGATGTCAACCTCGCTTCAAACCCTACTTGATCCAGACAGTTGGCATCATCGTGATTATAAAATTTTAAGTTCTCTAACCATGTATCATTTTCTGGTGTGAGGTATTTTCTTAGTTAATATACAGACTAGAGATGGGCCATTCAATACTTCGATACCTCGATACTGGGCAGTATCGAAAGTATTGAGTATCGCAATGTGCACATTGATACTTTTATTCTATACTTTTTATCGACACACATATGTGGTTTTGCTTCAATTCTTGGTCCGCCTTTTTCCCTACTGTCATGAAGCGACACCGTTAATTTTGTTTTTGGCAGTCTACTAGTTTCAGAAAGGCCATGAAGTGTCATATTTATTTCATAATTCAGCTAATTATTTTGTATCAATGGCAGAGAAAGTTGTATTAAAGATTGCAGTAGAACAACATGTATTCAGGAGTTGCAAATAGGAATTATGAACAGTAAGTCAGTATGCATTGTAAATAACATGTTTTGAAAGTGTATATTGTAAATAATGTATTTTGAAACAGCTATTAGAATGTTTTAAATGTACGTGGCCTAAAAAACCACAATTTCAACTCGTTTTGCAGTGTAAAAATAACACGTATATTTATGGAAAACAAACTTCTCCAATAATATTTACGTCCCAAATGTGTTTAATATTCAAATTACTGTACGAACTAAATTTATCACATTTTCTTTTGGTGAGGTTAAAACTTGATAGGTTAAAAATAATTTAAATGTTTCTTTCATATGAATTAATTTTCTACTCATCCACTTAAACACAATGTAATTAACGATGATGCAGGCTGTGTCCGAATTGACAAATTTTGTTATTTAGTTATTTGGTAAATTTGTGATTTGTTAGCTATCAATTTAGATATTGTCAACAGTCATGTGTTTAGCAGTCACGGCAACACATTACATTAATAGTGAAAAATAGTTTATCTAAATTAATTCTTAAACAGACAAAATATTTCTGCAATCATCACGGGAATCCTACGAATACGTTAATAAATAAGAAAATAATAAATAATGCAATAACGACTTCAAAAAAATATTAATTGCTCTGTGTGTCTGTGCATGTGTGCGCGTGTGTGTGTGTGCATGTGTGTGTGTGCATGTGTGTGCACATGTGTGTGTGCATGTGTGCGCGCATGTGTGTTCTCTCTCTCCCTCTCCCCTTTCTCCTCTCCCCCTTCCTCTCCCTCTCCTCTCCTCCTTCTCTCCCTCCCCCCCTCCCTCCTCCCTCCCCCCTCCTCTCTCTCCTCCCTCCCCTCCTCTCTCCCCCTCCCCCCCCCCTCCCCCTCCTCCCTCTCTCCTCCCTCCCCCCTCCCTCTCTCTCCCTCCCTCTCCCCCCTCTCTCTCTCCCTCTCCTCCCCTCCTCCCTCCTCTCCTCTCCCTCTCTCTCCCCCCTCTCCCTCTCCTCTCTCCTCTCTCTCTCTCTTCTTTCTCTCTTCTCTCTCTCTCTCTCTTTCATCTTTCTGTATTTTTTTTTTTTTAGTATTTTATGTATGTTGTTTGTTAAGTAATTTGTTTGCCATTACGCACGTGTAAAAAAAAAACATGGAGCTGGTGCCATTTTGTATTTTTGCTAACATCCACTATATACAAAATACCAAATACGTCATCATTTTTGTATGCAAAATCGGGTCGCGTGATCATTATGTTAACAAAATCTGCCAATTCAGAAACTTCTAGTCTTGTAAGAAGAGATGCAGAAAAATGCAGTCTCATGAAAGACGTTAAACTAAAATGTCTCCCAACCCCATCCAATCCACTAGCAATAAAATTAATGGGGGCCCAGCAGTATGACTTAGCCATAACAAATAGAAGGTATGTTGGAATGGTAAACTACATTGATCATAGCATTTGTTTACACTCATTGTTTTATTCATAGACAGATCAGTTGTGGTACAAGGTTACATTGTGGCCGTGCTACGTTTCTAAAACTGTCAAAATTTGTGTTTGATATTCTGAATGCAAGTAGGCCTAATACATTTTTTTTCTACGTGCCATTTGTGTTTACAACCGGTATTTCATATTTATTGTACATGTTTTGTGTGTACACAATCTGTGATAACGACCAATGCAAAACAACAAACAGAATATTAAATTTATCTTGCTTCCGATAGGGGAAGAATTGCTATTGATTTTTATATGGCGATAAACAATTCCCACATTTCCTTTATATAACTTAATCGAGAAAAAAATTTAATGCTTGTTTTTCGAAACAAAAGTTATTAACTTAAGCTTATTTAGTATCATAAATATTCATAATTTTTTGTCACTTGACCAGCCTACTGCTAAGTTATATAAAATTTCAAATTTGTTTCCATCATCAAACTTTAACATAAATTTGGTTGAAACAATAAAAATGTAGTTTACAGAAATTAGATTGCATTATTGATTTTTATTTACTCAGTATCGGGTATCAAAAGTATCGAGGGTATCAAGCTGAAAACTGTATTGAGTATCGAAAATATATTATTGTCCCACCCTTAACACAGATCTTTTAACAATAAGAGGAATTCAAGATATTGATTGTGAAACATATTTCTCTACGTAGTTGCGTGTAGAAGACATACCAAAATAGCTAAGTGAAGAGAAAATTGATATCAAATTGTTTTTAATTGGGGCAGGTATGGGATGCAGATGTGAGGTTAAAATTTTGTTAGGTTGGCTTGTATTAAGCAGGGTATTTCATGCATTCTTCACAGCAAGGTAGCAAGTCAAAGTATTTTTAGCCAAGTGAAAAAAATTAAAATTCATTTCTTGTCATAACTGTCAAAACAATCACTTGAAAAACTGATTAAAACTAAAGTCTACTTTGTATGGTGTTTGTTATGCACAGCACTTTAATTGAAAAATTTTTTAGGGCAGCACTTTTCAACGTTACTATAAAAATAAACAAGACAAAATAAAATGTAAAGAGAAAATATGTAAAGGTCTTTTGAAATGAAAGAATCATTGGGTATTTTTTCTGTTTGTTGATGTCTCTTGATATCATTGATTAGGAAATTTGTCATTGAGATTAGTTATCAGGTCCTCTAGATTTTTCAATTTTGATCCTGGCAGTTACGCATAATGCTTCACATCTAATGATTTTGTATGGTATGCATAACTTTTTGTTGTAAAAAATTTTTAGCAAATTTTGCCAGTATTTTGAACCAATTTTGGTATATTTTTTATAGTTTATATAATTGAGTTGAAAAAATGTAGAAAAGATGCAAAAAGTTACTGAGACATTTGAAACTTAAGATCTGACATAATGTGACATCAAACTTGTGTAGTTCTCTTGACATATCTTTTAATTTCTCTGTCACAGTTTTTATGAATGTAGTTTGGTGCGCCCAGCCTTTTTATCATCATTATAGTCACTCTTGCACTTCAACTTAATTGATTATACCTCTTAGTTAACTCTCTTCCCCCTTCAGTTTCCTTGCCGCTTCCCACTCCTCTTTCCCCATTCCTACTACGTCACAGTTTTTTTTTGGGCCTATGCTAAGTTATATAAGCTGGTGCACTGCCAATTCTTGCCCTTCTTGCTACGTTTTCGCCGGCCTTCAGCCAACACCTCAAATCATTGTGCATGCCTGCTTAGGAATTAATATTCGACATAGTGTTTGACCAATGATTTCTGCACGAGGTAGGGCCTAAGTATATTACCGGACATATGATAGAGTTAAGCTATTCTGCACATCCAGTAAATGGTAAGTCGTGGTGCAGGCTAAGATATTAAAATGTTTTGACTGATTCGATTTTTGACTGGCCATTAGGTAGTGGGGTGTCGACGGGCTTGGTTATTTCAAATTTAATTTCTCGTTTGTCAGTCTAAATTATGTTTCGAGTAACATTAACTGTGTGCCGTCGCCTAATTCTACTTCTGTTTGAACATCAATGTTGGTGACAAATTAAATGATGTGCCACAACTTGTTGCACACTTTGTGCCTCTCCGCAGCCCTTTAAATTTTCTTACTTTTTTAAATACACACTAGTGCAGGGTTAATTTCAATGTGGGTAATTTTAATGTGGGATACTGCTTTACGGGGCTTCTTGAGCCGCCCGTCTCTGGTCAGACTGGAAAAGTGAATTTGTGAGGAAATTGGGGAGGTCTATACACCTGGATAGGTTCCGTTCATTCTACCTGCACACTTTTGTGGCCATGAGTTTGTAACTGTTTTAATAAGAATGTGTTATATGCTCAATTTATATTAATGTGTTTTCCTGTCCCCTTTTATAACTGGTTTTTGGGGTGTCTAGTTTTCAATTGTAAATTATAGCTTTTCTTTTGGTTATTGGAATTTACGATATATAAGAGTGGCAATATTGGTGATATAATGCAAAAGTTCCTTTTAATAGTGGTTACATTGAATGGAGGAAATGGCAGTGTTTTTCCAGTGCGTGGAATTTTTGTTACGTCTTAAATTGCAGGTTTTTGGTCTATAGGCTGAACTGAATGGTTCAACTAGCATTTAAATATTTTGGTTTAAAGGGATACTCTCTGGTAATTAGATTATTTTGGTAACTGTGCTTCAAGGCTTGTCTCCTTAACTATCCACTGTAAAAATATTATGGGAGATGATTTCTTTCATTCCATTACAATATGATATCTAGATAGACCTCGAATGAGGCCTTATGAATTGTTTGCAAAGTAACCCCCTACCCTTGTCAGAATTGTTGTGGTAGCTTTTGGTCACATTTGGTACCTTTTTGTCATGGATGGTATGAGTGGATTTATTGAAGTGTAAACATTTTTAATCTATGTGAAAATACATTGACCGTTACCAGAAATAATAACCTATAAATTGTTTACAAATGTTTCAATTGTTTCAACATAAATTTTGTCTTGGTATCTGCTGGTATTGGTGTAGTCCGCTCTGTTGTGTAATGAGGGCGAGCTTATTTGGTAACCAACCGTGTTAGTTGGGTATGATAGTGTTTATGATGAGTGTGTGTTTGTGCGTGCATGGGTGCGTGCATGGGTGCATGCATGGTTGCATGCGTGTGTGCGTGTGTTATTACCTGTACATTCAATGTCTTACTATTGCTTTGTAACCAGTGTTCCAATTGCAAATAAGGAAACATTTCTGGTTTAGAGCACAAAAATTATTGTGAATTTTGAGCTACGAAGTTCTACTATGATACTCCCAAATATTGTACATTTTTGATGTACCAGCAAGTAAAGTGAACATTTTGTGTAAGTTGAATTCTTCATGTTACATCTCAGTCAATTCAATTTTTGTAAATGGTATTTTGAAGGGGGAGCTGAGAATTTTTGAGAGTGTATTTCATACTAGTCTTGATGTCCAAACTATTAACATGGTGGGTGTCTATATTTTTAAGTGATGTGTTAATAATGAAAGCCTAATTACCTTTGTAACCAGTATTTGTACAGTTTTGTAGAGAAATTGAGTACTTTGAATAAAACTGTTCTGTGATACTGACTTAAACTGTACATTTGTTATCCCAGTGTGAAACAAGTTTGTTACTAACCCATTCAAAATTTAAAGTTGCATTGAAAATGTGCAGTAAAACTGTTTTCTAGATCAATGTATGTTTCATTAGATGCATATAACAATTTTATTTAGATATTGTATTTCATGCATTTCTTTGCTATTTCATATTTGAGATGAGTAGGTTTTATTTTTGTATAGATTTAGTACAGTTCTTTTTGACTTGCGACAGTTAAAACTTTAAAAAATGCTCAGTTTTCCATTAGTTTGCCTGCATTATAAATTAATTTATTGTGGTTGATATAACTCATGGTAAATACAGATTTCATGGTATTGCTGGACAATAAAATATGTTTTTCACTAACGGATAACTTCAGAATATGAGTTTCGAATTTGGCTAAATTTCTGCAGTTTGTAGGACAAAGAAAATATTTTCTTGTTCCTGAAGGTTGTTTGCTAGGTACCATATGTTGTAATGGGTTGATTTGTTACAGGATGTTTATGGTTACTTGGAGCACTTTTAAAATCAAACTCTGAAAATATCCTTGACCGTACCTTCAGATATTGTAACAAGTATATTAAGTGGCATGCACGCAGTAAAGTTGACAATGGTGGAGCTAAAGTAGTAAGGTACCATGTATTAATGTTGACTCAAAAGTGTATGGTAAACATCTGTGAATACAGGAATACTTTCTTTTTCTTTCTGTGTTTCTTAATAAATATGAGTTTAAGAACTAGCAAATTTGTCAAATATTTACTTTTCGTATAATCTCACAGTTTCACTTGACCATCTCATGACCAAGCCCATGGTAATGTTAATATTACATTTGTTGGCAGAATACACAATGTGCATACAAGTAGAGCTTAAGCAGGGCTTTAAAAAATGCACAGTTTACTTTGCACAGTGTAATAGCTATTTTGACATACTAGTTATTTGTGGCATGTTCCAGTAAATCTTCTATTTGTAACAAATATAAGTAACTGCCTTTTATTTTTATTTAGATCTCTTCTCATAGATTTGTATTAAAAATCTCTTATTGTCCATTCATGTAAGTAGGTAAGTTTTGACAGACATTGTGACCAACCTACACAGTACATAGAGAGTAAATTGTCTCGTTTACAAAGTATCTATCAGCTGATGAGTGTTGCAGTATGTATATGTTAATGTTATTGATGATGACTATGGAAGAAAATAGTACTCAGCATCAAAGATTGTAATATAATTGCAACATTAATGGTTTAAATTATGTTTTTATCGTAATAAAATTGTTTAGGCTTTTATTGAATTCACTTAAAACATGTTTAGTAAGTATATTGGAGCATGCAGACACTTATGATCAGTAAAACTTTTCCAACTCAGTTAAAAGCCATTGCACACATGTTCTTTTCATTATGATTATGTATGTTGCTGGTGTTGTCTGAATGTTTTATCAGTAGTTAATTTAATTTTTTGTATTTGCTTTCATTAAACATAGTTGCAGATGCTTTTTTTAAATTTGCCTTGAGTAAAATGTAATACTATTAACACATGTCAACTGCTGCGTGAAACAGCTTGATCTACCATTTTCCTTAACTGCAAAGAAGGGCTACAACTATATTTACCTTCCAAATTTTTTGTTTGTGGTTTGTTGGTTTTGAAAAGTGGGTGAAGTGTTGATTTTACTGAATGAGTCTGCAAATTAATTATTTCACATCAGTGACAGACAAATGTATTTTTAGCTTTGAAGTAATTGTCCAAGGATTGCTAAATAGGATGTGTTCAACATGTGTGATTATGGATTAATAATAGAATTAGAAAAGAATGTACTTTGTAGGAATGTCGATTCAAAATAGATTTTTTGAAAATCAATTAAATTTGTTCCAAAAATTGTTTTTTGAATAAATTTTTTTTGGAATTAATGCATTTGTTGTAGAATCATTTTCAGATTCAGGGCACTGCCATGTGTCATTTAAGCATGTGAATTTTCTTGATTTTTAACTGTTATATTATTTTATGGATTGTTTTATTTTAATGGAATTTCATCTTTTGGTCTTTGATATTTTTATGAGTTTTTGGTTAATAATATTTCTGACTGTTAAAGTTTGTTCTGATGGCAATAGCACATCTTAGCACTTATAATTGATGTTATGTTCCTATATCAGGCCTGTAAAGAAAATTGAAAATATATTTTTGGAACATAAACTTTTTTTCTTTGATTTTCAATGCACATCAATATATTCTGTACCTCAATCTGGATCCATCCAAGAAATTGATTGATCAAGTAAAGATTGGTATGCCTAGTACAGTAAGACCTCACTATATTGACACAATTTATTGTGTCCGTTTTTCTACAATTACTTGACTTTTTTGGTTGCTACATGTTGTGTTTCTCTTGGTGAACAATGTACTGGACTAGTTCGTATCTAAAAATAGTTACCACTCCTTCTACACCACCAGCATAGAAATTGACGCCGCCTCTGCCCACCTTGCACTCCTCAGGCTGCCCAGTGTTTCCACGTGCCACTACCATCATGTGTTTTTCCTGCCATTGTGCTCTCACTCGCTTGTCATTGCACTTTGCCTGTATTATTACAACCTGGATTTCTCTTGGTTTTTGTTACAGTTAATAACATAAGTTTTTTTATTTGGTAATGTTTTTGGCTTGGTTTTGTGAATGATTTGTGAATGAATTAGAATTTTGAGTTTGTCGTACTAGTATATATAGGCTGTTACGGTAAAGTGAGCATTTTTGAAAACCCTTGTTGTTACTTCTTTCTTCTGTTGCGTATCCTTCTGTCTCATGTCAACATAAACATTGCCACACAATTAAATTTAATGTTTAGATCAACTACAGAAGTTTGCTGTGTTTTACGTAATAAATGGAAAAGCACCCTGTAATCACTTATGGTGAACAACATGAACGTTAAAACACTCTGTTTTAATAAAATGTACTGCATACAGTACTATAAAAATGACAAAAATATTTTGCATGCAGAACTGAACCGACATGTGAATTTTCACATTTGTACACTGTATTAAGGTGGTAATATGTTCACTGCAGTGGTGTGTGCATTTGTGTACATACAAATAATTAATGCTGAGCATGCAAGCAAACCATGAGTGTGCTGCCTTTAGAGCAGTATTCGTAGTGTGCGAAATCAGTGTGGGAGAGAAGACCTGGGGGAGGGGAGGTTAGCAGTCCGTAGAGTGATGTGGTCTGTAGACACCTGGCAGATTATTGATCGCGTGCATCGTTATGTGACAGCGGAGATTTTCTCCTCCTCTCCCTCATCCAGAATGTGTGAAGCAACTCTTTTTTTATGTTAGCAAAGTTAATTCACAACAATTAGACCTTATGGGCACCTATGTCACATTTTGCAGTGAATAATAATATTTAATTTTGAAAATGTAATTTTGCCTCAGATGAAAATAAATACCATCATAAAATGTATTTCTTTACAACCTTCAGTAATTAATGACTCAAACTTGGCACTTGCCATGAGTTACAGGTGCTTGGTGCTTGCACATTATTTGACAACAAAGACATTTTGTATGTATATATCCTTCTAGGATATCAGTTTATTCAGAAGATATGTGTGTTTTGAAATAAATAAATATTTCAGTTAGAAATTCTCTGAAAATTGACTTTTCACTCTGTCGTAGTGCTATTTTTAATCATTTATGACAACAATGGGAGGTCAAGAATACATGCATGGGTTACCATTTTATTCGGAAGACATTTAACTACTGAATTAAATTAATATTCCATGCAAAAATCATGTTGAGTTTAAGTTATAGATGATCGAACATGGACTTAGGCTTCATAAAACCTCGCATTGCTCAATGTTTTTAATATTTTGGGAGACAAAAGGGAGTTAAGTATATGCTATATATACTTAACAGTATATATAGCATATACAGATAAAGAGATATTGGATATCTCTTTATCATTAGAAGTCAGCTTATTAAAATAAATTTATATTTTATTTTAAATTCTTGTCATTTTCACGCTAGAGATTATTGAACACGGACTTCATGCAATAATGGCATGACATATAGGGGTTGGAGGTGGGTCAAAATCTGTCCGTAATTCCCCGAAATATCTCCAGCAACCAACCTGTCTTGACCTTATTTCTGGAAACCATGAGGAGTCGATTTAATAAGGTTGTATCGTATTTTGAAACAATTATTACAATTTTTGAAATGTACATATGGCGCTAAAAGAATAATAAGCACTTTTAACTCTGTTTTTGTAATGTAAAAATAACATTTGTTTGTTAAACCTAGATTGTAAATCCAACAATTGTAAGCTTAACTTTGTTTACCTACCATGTATGTATATTGCTGCATCTGTATGAACTGCAAATTATTTATTGCATTTTGTTATTTTTTGAAGGTAAAACTTTCTAAGTTATAATAATTTTAATGTTTTTGCTATATGATTAAAATGTTTTACTGATCTGTCAAAACAATATGCAAAAGAAAATTACACTGTCTCATAAGAAGAGCCACAAAACAATGCTGTCTCACAAAATACATTAAACTAAAGCCCTATCTCCCCGCTCCCTCCTCTCCTCGTTTTTACAGTGGGGGAAAAAAAAAAAAAAAAACAGATCCCCAGCAATCTTGCTGGGCCATTACAAAATAAAATAGTCTTACAAGACACGAAGGGTGTATCAGAGTTCTTGATGGATGGAAGTCTTAACAAAATAAAATAAGTAAATTTGATTTTTAAAATTAATTCACACAGCAATTATTGGCAAACTTAATTTTACCTATCTCCACTACTGCTCTTGTTATTGTCAATGAGTGCAATATTTATTCTCTCTTCCAATTCTAATTAAAGTCCTTTTCAATGTTTCTATATTAGTTACAGTCACTTAATTCACACTCATTATTTACACATATTCAATCTGTCTATTGCCTTCATTCCACATTTCTGTCACTCATGCATTAATTTCAGTAGTCTCATCCATCAGTCTCACACTGCACTGTACCAATGCTCACTGTGCATATTTCACTACCGCTGGTGACTCTCACCGCTACTCATTGCATTGCTGGCTCGTTGCTTCCGTGTCTTCACACACCTGGCATTTAGGATTGTACAACCATCCAAACACTAGACTCTCAGCTGGGAGGCCCGTTGTGGCTTAAGTAGTCTCACTGGCCCTATCTAGAAGGTTCCCCACGCCCTGAGTCTTGCTGGGAGAGGCTAGGACAATGATCAGAACATTCATTCAAGGATAATCCTAGAAATTAAATCCGCTCAAAGATGGGAGTGTACAAGTCCTGATAGTCTCTTACTGTAGTTACACACCTTTATAAATCTTCGCACCCTCCTAGGGTTACTGCTTGCCCCTGAAATGCTGCTTTGCTTTCTCAAGAGGGATGGGGCAAAGGATGAGAGCATGTAACAGTAGGTTGGATTGGCAATCTACCTATTATATCCTTCATTAATTATTGGATTGAAGTTAGCTGACATCAGTCTTTCAGTGTCCACCATGACAGGAAACAAGAGGAAAATGTCAGTGTACATGGTTTCATAACATTTGTTTATAAACTTTGTTTTTTTTCATTGATGAAAAAGCTCGAGCAGCAAGATACATTCTGACTGTGCTACTTTTCTGTAATTGTAAAAATTTACCTCACTTACATGAAATGGACAATACTTTGAAACTGCAGTACTTTCTTACTAGGCTACTTTTCTTCAGGTTAAGGCCAAAAGCTGCAGCACTGTGTTCATTATGAATATTCTTGTTGGCACAGCTGCTAAAAAAATGGCCTATTGTAACTGGACTGAATGTGATTTACTGGATGCATGTGTGTTTATTGTTTACAGGATAGTATATCGGACCTACAGATGCCTGAGAACACAGAGTTGAAAGATTACGGCACCTTAGTGAAAGATGGAGAGTTAAAAATAAAAGCTCATGATGATCAAAAAATCAAGCTAAGGTGATTTGACAACATCAGCAAATTCCTTCTGTACGTTATACATGTGCAACAGTGCTCTTTATATGCGCAATGCATGAGGGAGTTGTGGAGTTCGTTCACTGTATTTTGTAAACTTTATTCCTGTATATACTGCATTTGTTTCTGATTTTGTAATGGGATGCTATAGGCTGTTCGTGGTAAAGTGAGCACATTTGAGGCCCTAGTTACTATTTCCTTGTAGCCAATTTTTTATACTTTAACTATCTTTTTTAATAAATATGGCCATGTAAGTAATAAACACAGTGAGTATATTCCACCACACTCAAAAGTTAACGTCTAAGGCTAAAATAAAATAGGTTTATTGACTGTATTATTCCAAATAAGAGGGTTTTCAAAAGTGCTCACTTTACTGTGAATAGCATATAACCTAGTTTCTAATAATACTTCTTGTGATGGTGTACACTCAAGGGGTTTGGAACTATGTAGTGGTACATCAATTATAATTTGCTGATTATAATTACTCAGTACCAATTTTAAATTAATAATTGAGATTAAATATTGATCATCAGTATTTTAAAACAATTAGAATAAATTATATAAAAACTACTAATACTTGAAGAATAACGTACAGTCTTTCAGATCACAAAAGTACGACATTTCATGATTCCCAAGAATAAGGTCAATACTTTGAAGTGGCTTGTGTTTAAATTTGGATTGATTCTGATCCATCCCCAAATCCTATTTGAAGAAATTACTATAAAGTTTTCTCAGGCCATTTTTGCATGGCTGTAGTGCAAAAATTTAGGTGTTATATGTGTTAAATACATGAACCAATTCGTAAGATCTACATTGTAATTTCAAATTTGACTTATTCTGATTGAATTTTGACACCCAAAAATTGTGTTTATGTTCTATTGTTTTTACATAAAAAGTAACATGTTTTAATGAAATATTAATTTGTTTGTATATTTTGACTTCTTCTGCAAGAAATTTTACTCTAAACGGACATAATAGGTTCTCCCCGTGTTGCCAAAAAAAGCCTTAAACACAGCATGCTGAGCAACTTGGATTAGCAAGTGTGTACTCCATTTTCACTGGTTTTTTGTAGAAGAATCAAAGCACATATTTAAATGTTAACTTATTATCACACGTCCATGACTTGGTCATTGGTCTGCTTTACACAGACACAACATAAAGTGGTGGAAGGTCCTATTGCAATTATAATTAATGTGGCTCCCTTTGATGCACTGATAAAGAACAGTGTTCACCACAAAGTAAAGCAGTGCAGTGAGAAACCAAGCCACCTTACCAGGCTGACTGTTGTTCTGCCAGACAAATATGCCCTAGTTTTGATTACCCGCCATTAAGGCGAATATTTATATTGTTGATTAGTTGGTTTTGTGTCCCACGTCACTATACGGCCTGGCATAATATTTATTTATGTTTGCTTCCAGTTCTGTTTTTTGAGTGCTTTGGTGTTCGTTTGTTTGTTCTTTCGAGCCACGTTTGTTTGTGGTGTTTGGTTGTCGTTTGTGCCAAGGACTCATTCTAATAATTGAATATTATGTTGGTTACGATTATGTGGACAGATGTGGTGGCACAATGTCATGAAAAGACACCCACTTTGTTAACAAAGACACCTCATCTTAATGGATTTGAGACCATGATTGAATAATTTCTCAGACATATGGAAGACAAAGTGGAAGTTTATTTGCAAATTATCTTCTGAGAGTCATTAATTAAATCTTGTTTTCCTTTGTACTGTTGCATCAAAGATGATTTGTTTGCTATAGTAATGGATCCTATATTTAAAGCGGTTTTGCTGATAAAAAACAAAATTTCTCTTCACAAGATTGCAATAATTTTCCAAATGGCTGTGGAGGAGCAGGAGGAAATAAATATTAAAGAAGAGCATCAAACATCACCAAGAGTGTGGTGAAATTTTGAGAAGCAGAAGCAAAAAAGGAAATCAGCTTGGCTGGATGTCAACACCAGACGAAATGAGAAGGTACATTATTGAACCAGTTACTTCATGAAAAAGCATTGCATTTGAATGGTGGCAACAAAGTAACAAGAATTTCCCTGTCTTGACTTTGACCCGTGATTGCGAGGGAATGGGACGTCACGTCAAATAGGTTTTTGTTTCTGCGCAAATCAGGTGCTCATGTAGAGGGCAGACTCTACTGTGGAGGCATCTGGATTATGGCTTGTCTGCAAAGTCCGTAAGTGCGAGGTGATGCCTCCGGGCATCTGGAATGTGAGGGGTGGCTGGCTTACCACGGGTGTTGGTTCCCTGGAGCAGACCCTGGCTCTGATTTTGTACGTTGGCTGCGGCTGGAGCGGGCGACAGGACAGACTGACCTTGACATCACCTAGCTGTTGGTGCTTCTGCGGGCTGACTGGAGCTGGGTTGGCTGGTGCTGGTATCCTGTTGGTTGATGTTTTGTGGGCTGGTTCATCCACTGGAATCACTCCCAGTGGAGGTGGAGTCTCTTGGCGTAAAAGCTCTATGGCAGAGTGAACAGCTCTGGGGACCCTAATTGGAAGACAAAAGAGGTTGGAGGGCAAGGTAGTGGAATGAGGCTCTACTAAGTGTTGGGTGGCTTATGCTCTCTCCTGGGGATATAAACAGCTGGTATAAGTTGATTACTTAAGGGGTGGCAAGATGCAAGAATAGCAGCTGTCTCTTGTGCTTTCCTCCTACGCCCTCATTGGTGGGCGAACGTCATGAGTAGGAAGGGTGCTACAGTTTATTCTGTAGAGGGTGGCAGGCAACAAACCCTAGCTACAGTGTCTTCCAGAAGTTCGTGGGTAAAACCTTGTTAGACCTGGTACCCCATCCAGTGAGTTTATACACTCTGGAGGGAATGTGTTACGTAACTTAGTTGGCTCAGATGCTACCTTGTGTATCTTTCTAGTGGTTGGGTCTCTACAGTATGTTCACACCAGGTACCTTCACGTACCTGGTCTACAGTATGGGTGGCCATCAACTTTTTGGTATGTATATGCAACGTATGGGCAGTCCTGGTTAAGGGCTGCCTGTAGTCCTGCTCTATGTCAGAAAATGTTCCCAAGTCACTGTCCCCTACCGTTCCCTTCTAGAGTGACGCTCACCAGGTTGAGAAAAAGGCACACGTTCACTTCAGAGCAAGGAAATACAGAAGTCCACTGGAATACGTGTTTTACTCTCTCAAGATTAAAACACGGTAACCCATATTATCTTGTACCTCTACACACACTAGGTGTTCAACTATTTTTGTATAAGAGCAACACAGGTGAAGGGTCCTGTCAGCTTTAGGAGCCTGACATGAATAGCGGATGAGAGCAAACAATTAAGTAGCAGTGAAAACAACTAAACCCTAGTTGTGGCTGGTAGTCCTGAAGGGACCCGGAGCACCACGTGTGGTGTATGTGTTGGGTGTGATGAACCTTGATTGCAAGTGTCAGGGGTAGCGATGGCTCTTTGGCTGCACTGGTAGAGAAGGTGTCAATGAAGAAGGCCGGTAGAACTCTTGAAGCTCTCAGGAGATTCCTTGGGAGGACTGTGGCAGTTAGTATAGAGCTTTAATATGACTGATGCTAATGTGAGCTACATGAACAATCGTTTCTGTCTGGCATTAGCCCATACATATCCCGGGCTTAGGGGTTCCTTCGTGTTTTTAGCTCTTTGGTTATCTTCGGCCATCACCCGTCAGGTCTGATTGGGTTGTGACTTTGCTGCCATCTCTTTGTGGCGTGGCGGCAGGGTGATTTGGCATCTGTGTGAATGGTATCCGTTGCTCGCATAGGGGCAAACTCTTGCATACTGATTACTGCTTTTTAGTGGATGTACAAGCAGCGGGGGCAATGACGTGACTTCCTTTTACTATGTTGACGCTGGCCTTGGAGGCGGCCGTCTGGGTTCGACTCCCTCGAGGCATGTTGCGCACATATGATGATGTGAAGTCAAAAAGAATAGTGTATAGGAAGCATCATGTGTCAAATTTTATAACTCAGCATTATTTAGGAATTTCTGCAACCCAAGTATCATGAGATTGGTTGTTTAGTATCTCTGGTATCATAATCTCCATGAGATGAGCAAATATGCTGGCTAAAAACATTGAAGAACTTGTCTTTCTACACAGCAGAATGTCATACTGAACTGCCAGACTTTGTACAGCAAATATTTGTCATTAAAGTACCATAGAAATGTTATATTGAATTTCTTTCATAACCTGTCTTACGTGAATGCATTTGTTATTGTTTTTTATAAGTGTATGTATTTGTATGTGAACATAATTTTTATGCAAGTAATTTTTTAAAGGAGTAGTAAAAAATGCTTCTTTACTTTGCCAGATAAATTTTCAAATTTGTAATCACAAACATTTTTTGCATTTTTAAATAGGCCTGCAAGTGTTTGCATTTTAGGAAATGTTATCTATTTAGTGAATGACTTCAGATACTGATACTCTTAACATCCTAAAATGTAAAAAAAAAAAAAAGTATGGGTGTGCAGATATAAAAGAAATTTGAATAGTTGCATATAGTAATTTACAGATTATTCACATTCGAAGTTTGAATATCTTAATGCGAAAATTGTGAATAATAATTTATATTTCTATTTTGAGTAGTTTTAGAGCTGTGCCAACTCGAATCCACTTCTGAAGAAATTGCAGATGTTGACAGAATCGCCGCTTCTGCAGTTTTTTTTTGCAGTTTTGATAAACATAAACATTGCCTTATTCTTCAGTATAAATAATTCGTGTTTTGCTTTTATGAACACTGAAAGATTTCCCATGTAACAAAATGCATCTGGAATCGAAAGCCTCAGTGGAAAAGATGCTCAACTTTCACTGTTTTTCAAAGTAAGTTTGTAGTTTTTGCCCCAAGTTCCACTCTGCTGAGATAACACTCTACTAGCATGACATTGACGAGGGTCGAAGCGGAAGACATCAACACATCAATGTCACAGTTGGGGTGACTGTTAAACAGAAGGCTGTGAAAATTGTTGGATGGTGGTGTGTCAAGTCATTTGTCTTAACGGGTGTTCTGGAGATCAAGACCCAGCAACCCTTGGTCCGAGTCAGTCGGAATGGACGGACAGGCAGTGGAAACAGCTGCCTTTGTATGGGGCACATAATGTTACATTACTTTTGCTTACAGAAACACATGCCAGTGAAAAGGCCACTTAAGAGGAGTACCCAATTGTGCGTCCAAGGTCAAGATGGGAGGGAGCGATGCGGGCAACATTAACATGCACGCCTAGTGCCGCATCACTCCTGCTTGCAAGGCATGCAGTGTTTCCATTGTGGTCCTGTACTGTGCAAATTATATCTGTAACAGTGGGACTTTATTATACGCTATGAAAGCCCTCAGATTAAACTACACTAGTTTGTTTGTACTTTTCTCTTACCTCTTACGGAAACTAAATAGGCAAGCTTTAAAAATCCAATATTTGATCATTTTCACACATTTTTTTCTCTATGATTATACTTTATATGTTGAAAGTAAAAACTTAGCGGCGTAGATATTGGTTTTTAATATTTTCTGGCAAAATGTCATATTTCCAGATAATTTTATTCACCACGATACGTGAATATGCACAAACAACTATTTCACAGAAACTGTGTCACTGTTTACTCCTCTTAAGAGGATAGTGACTGACCACAAGATAGCACAATCACAATGTGGATTTTCTGTTGCGAAAATTTCTTTTTGTATTATTAATATGTCTATTTGGCCTTTATGGTATTATTTTATGTGACATTTTGCACTACATCAGCAAACCAGCTGTTGAAAGTGTGGATGATGATGAAGTCTATATGCATTACTTGCCAACAAGCAATATTTTTTTAATTTTGGTCCCTT
Organism: Dryococelus australis; assembly: GCA_029891345.1. NCBI lineage: Eukaryota > Metazoa > Arthropoda > Insecta > Phasmatodea > Phasmatidae > Dryococelus > Dryococelus australis. The sequence continues at coordinate 225,569,424 of CM056994.1, forward strand.
GAAAAACTCTCCATACAGGTTACAGTGTGTGTCAATTTGACTTAGGTTTATATTTTAAAAAATTTTGTTGCGTTTTTCAGTTGTAAAAAACTTTCCCACAAGTTATTATGGTTTATCAAGTACTCCACATATATAAATTTGCTATATCAGTTTTGTATTTTATTTCAAGACATGTGTACATGTGAAGTTTCCCATATACAGTGGATTCTCAATCATTCATTCCCTTTACGTACGTTTTACCGTAGTCCTTGTTCATCTATTTTGTTCCCACCAAAATTCTTATATAAACAATGTTAATTACTAACTGGATTCAACGATCGCTGATAGTTTGTTTTCCCTTAACGTCCATTTAAAACAGACTGTACATTCGCCTCAGATTGCGCACATCAATAGTTTTGAACACTTCACAAATGCAAAGTGGATAATCGACAACTGGTGCTATTGATAGTATTGTTTACATCCCACAGCAGTTTTTCATGTTCTATTTCCTATGCTTCTATTCTTCTTTTGTGTTAACTGCACTCGTAGGTTGGTGACAGTAAGAAAGCACCTTATATTCTTCTTCTTCTTATGTGTTTACAGTACCCTTGGGTTGGTAACAACAAAAACAAATCACACAATCTCTGACTATGTATTGAGCGTTGTATGATCTTGTTATTCTCATTAATATAATTTGGAAAGATGTGGCAATATTTTGACAGACATTATTATTGAAAGCAATTGGTTGTGGGTTTGTTTATTACTGTACAGGTTTGAAAATTGTTGAGGAAGTAATGTTTGGCGAAAATTGTTGTCAGTAAATTAATTGTGGCAATATTCATCTCTGGATTGAGCATAGCTCGGTTGATATAGGAATTAAGAACACTGGACGAGAAAATAAAAAACTTATTAAAAGAGGTCTAAATGCACTTTGTATATGCTAAAATAACACGTTCTTCCTAACCCTACTTTTTTTACTAAAACAACTGCCAACATAAACAAGGGCACATCCCCCTACATCACATTTTCTCCACTTGTACTGAACCTTTTTAAAATGTTTTAATGCATACGTGCGTAATTGAGAAAAATACCAGTCAAATAATTAAATGCAATATAAGACACCAAACCCCCATAAGAGTACAGCATTTGTTAGCTTTCTATAGATTTTACGCCTGAAAAAAATACGTATTATTTGCGCCTGCTTGTGATCAGTCTTCATTTCTCCATCACAGACTCTGCTGGGGAACTGACCACCCTGCTTGCTTCATAACGCTTCCTGCCCTTCTTTCACCACATTCGTACAGAAGAAAACTCTGCTCCTTGGTCTCCACCACAACTCGTTGCTGGAGCCATCCTTCTATCCTTCTTAGTCTTCACCGCATTTGTGTCGAAGATCTAATCAATGCCAAGGTCATCTACACCCCCGGATGCTGTGACCCCCATGTGGGCAACACTAGTAGTTGTAGTACCAGTTTAAGTTAGTTTCATAATGCTCATCTACTGTCTCATTGTTAGCTTAGGCCCAGGTCGCCTTCGCCTGGCTCTGCGTAGCTTAAGCTTCCATTAAGATCTTGCCAACGTTAGGAGGCTGAGATGCCGCGACGCCGCCTCCCACGAGCAAGGCACCTGCTAGAACTGCCAGCCACAGAGGGCCTTTCTCAACACCGTCTTTCAGCTGGTACCATCTGCCATGATCCCCCCGGATCGCACGGCCACCCTGCTGACCGAGTTGTCACTCAACGCAGAGGCCGTCAGTTTTTGAGTTCTCTGTTCCACCCTGCACTGAGGTTGACTCCTAGGCCCTACTCCATGTACGTGAAGGAGGACCACCGATAGTCGCTGTAGAGAGAGAGGTCACTCCCAGGCCTCTGACTCAGGCATCTCCAGTTGGAGGAGTAGGCGAAGAGGTCCCTCCACTGCTCCATATGACTGATGTGGTTGAGACGTCGCCTAACATCACAGCCATTCTCATGGCCACTCTTCTCGGATGAGGGAAGGTCATCTCCAAGGCTTCCGCATCCCCTAATACCACAATCGTTTTCACGGCCACACCTCTTGGACGAGAGATAAACCAGACTGTGTACATGACTTCGAAGTCGCCCGATGCCACTGCCGTTTTCACGGCCATCGCCGAGTCTACACATGGAGGAGCAGCACAAGATAGTTGAATGACAAGTCTGCCCCTGATGTTTGACGGATGAGGTAAGAAGAGGATCCACAGCGAACCTGCTTTTGAGTCGTAAAGTCCTGTCCCTGACCCCAGCTATGGCAACTGCTTCCCAGGGGTGGTGACACTATCAGAACCACCACTTCCGCCAACAATACAGTCAACCTTTCAGGGGCCCAAGACCAAGGGGGTACACGACATAGCCTCCAAACTACCCCTAATGGTGACGGAGCCGCCCGACACCGAGAACAACAGGACTGAGGGAGTAGACCATGCAGTCTCCAGACTATCCCAGGCAACAACGCAGAGAACAGATGTGCTTGACGACGCTGGCGCAGCTCGTCCTCCAGCACCTAGAGGTCAGCCCCTGACCACTGCTAGGTATGGCCACTCCATGGCGGATGGCCCACCTTCCACGTAGACTGCAGCCACCCCGCACCTGCCAGGCCAGCTCAGTATCAGGCAAATACCAAGAGGCTCCCTGACGGCCACCTGTACGTTTCACCTGGCCGAACCAGCAGTATGCACCACCACATAAGCAAGGACAACCACCAAAGACGAAGAGAACGCTAGAAACAGTGAGTGAAGGGCCATGCACTAATAAAGTAAAAGACTGATAGCAGTTATTATGCTATCTTATCTTTAATAATTATCCTTAAACACGTACTGCAGACATACGCCTCTCAAAGAACAGTGAATTTACATAATTATAACATTTTTCTGGACGCTTACCTTATCACAATGCTCACATCAAGAAAGCTTTTTGAATACAAACCCCCTTTTCACAGCCCTATCAGCAGCTCTTATCTGCCCTTAGTTATGTAACTCGCCAGTGTGTTAATGACTTATTAATTGCCATGTAAAGTTTATATGAACACTTGTCCACGTTAGTGACAGTGTCACGTAATATGAGTGTTAAGAAGTCTCGTGTGTAAAAACATTTGAAGATACCATCTTTCATGTGAAAAGAAAATGGACAGAATCAAAAAAATCTGTGAGTATGTTGACAACATTTTTGTAAGTCTTTAAAATTTAAACATACGTATGTATAGAATCAGCTCAGAAAACTATAATTATTTTCTTTGGATTGTGTAGAATCAATTTGTACTCTTTCTAATTTCAAAACAAATTTAAATTCAATTTAATAATTTTGCCTAATAACAACTCATTGTTACTTTGTGTAGAATCACTTCAAGAAGCCTCAAGCCGTACTGATGATGTAAAAATAATCAACATTTTCTTTTATAATTCTCACATGTTGAATTCTGTAGAGTCACATCTAGAAAGCACAACCTAAGAGACATTCTAAAAGCAAACAAAGATTGTGATGATATTCACATGCTGTAAATAATTACCAGTGACTTATATTGTTTAAAAGTACATTTTTCATATGTCTATCCTATGTCTATGCTGTCGTGTTCCACACGTATGTTTGATAGTTAACTTCATTGCTACAGCACTCATTTTGCTAAGCTTAGCAGTCAGCTGAGTCCCGGAAGCGCTCAGTTTGACTAAACTCTTTAGCTTTTTTTTCACAAGTTAATTCCCTGCTGTGCGACATGTAGGTGACCAGGTAGAGGTCGCTTTTTACTTACGCAACAGGCAGCCACAGTAGGATAACTTAGCTGACACAAGCCTAATGAGAGGTGCTTTGGGCAATTTTTACTATTTCAGTTAATATTAATTGTAACAATAGCAATCATGTTTTTATTCCCCAAGGGCAAAAATTTTTTTCATTGGCTGTCCACTATGTATTTGCATTCTTGCCACAGTTTCTGTTGTGTAAATCTGTTTATGGTATGCACCCAAGCCATAGTGCTATCTTGTTGGGTGGCACGCATTAATGAAGGAAGGCTCATGTACACCCGTTCAGGCTCGCGGCATGACCTTACTAAACCCGCAAGAACTCATGAAGAAAGAAGACACTGAGCTTTTTTGCAGCCAGGCACAGCTGCGAGACCAAGGAGGAAAAGGAAGATAACGCAATTCACATGCACCAGAGAGAGACAGAAATGTCTAGCCGACTGACGCTTCGAAGAAAGCAAGTAAAGTTGCGCACCACCTGCAGCCACATCCAAGCCCAGCTGACGTCAATGCTCAAAGTCGAGCACAGAACAGGAGCAACGCACAGAGCAGAGGTAATTACAGAAGCAAACCGGGAGAGAAAAAATTGCTCTTGTATAGTTGTTCCAATACCATGTTTTCTGATACCGATACAGATACCCCGATAACATTGCCGATACCCTGATACCAATGCTGATACCAGTGCCCTTTGTGCTGAATTTTAGAAAAAGGATTACTGTTTAATACATTAAAAACAGTTCTTCTAAACTCGTTTAAATAAAGAAAATAATGTCTCAAAATACTGTATATAATTTATTGTAAACCGACACAAAATGCAAGCTGACCTAAATCTTTTAAACCTTCTGAAAATGAAAATAATATGACACCAAATGCAAGTCAAATTTTGAGTGTCCTGCGCATGCTCGTATAGCGAGAGTGCACAGAGAATTTATCGATTGAGCAGTGTGTTCACGGAGTCTAGAGAAGGTGTGATGGCGGGAGGATTACCCCTCAACACGCCACTACATGTTGCCGACTCCTTGCATGCATGAAAAATGTATGTCTTTTAAAGTAATTAATTATATTTTACTGCAAAGAAAACTTGTAATTTTGAGACAGAAATGAATAAATAAGGCGCTAATAATTGATTTCTTCATTGTCTTTAATAATTAATCATTCAAAACCACGCCCTCTGATTTTTCCTGTTACCAGCTACGCTGCACTCGGCTCGGTGCTTACCTTCCCATTATTAAACTGCAAAAGGTGTTGAATAGGCCCTTACATTTTATCAGTTTATTCAAATGTGTGTGTCTATTGAAATTAATTAATATACTGTATTTATGCGTGTAAAGTCAGCACATTTTTACAAGAGAAATTACTACAAAAAGTGGAGTGCTGCTTATATGCAAGATATGGCATAAAAATTTTTTGTTGAATTTTTCTTCCCCAAAACATGTTTATAAACATGTTGGAGCTCGGTCATAGATGTACGTGAGAAAATAATTTCTCCGCTGTACAAGAGAAAGATATCTTATGTAGTTTGCATGCCCGCCGCGACTCTACAAGTGCACAATGGTAAGACGCCATTTTGTGTAACACATTGCAGTGGTTTAGCTTTCTCAAGTCACATTACCATCTGTGGAATAGTAATCATATAATGTATATTCGTAAACATTGCAACATAACACAAATTTTCTGTCACAAATGTTTTGTAAGGGAGAAATTAAGTCTGAATTTATTACGTTTGTACGGAATTGTGACTTCACAATATTTACAGGAATAAAAAAATTCTGTGTGGCCTATACTTGAAATATTAGCTATCCTTAATTTTTCATCAAAAACGTCTGGTGCGGCCTATACACGCCAAAATACGGTAAATCCTCTGATTTTCCTGCAAGAAGTTACTAAAAATGGACTTTACACTTAGTCACTCGATGTTCAAACAATTTTTGGTAACAAGTGGTAGAGTATATGCTTTTGAGCATATAATTTTATTTGCGAAGATGCTGCCTTTTGAGTTAAATAAGTATTACGTTTTAAAGTCATGTTAATTTCACGCCAGATACAAATGAAACACCAACCTTACGGAAAAACGACCTTTAATCACAAAAGAAAACATCTTTCCAAATAATAATTCCTTGTTAAAAAGTTTTGCATAACATTGTCAGGTAAAACCATTTGCTTTGAAATACAAGTGATAGGTGAACAATTTTGAGCGACACATAATCTTGATGAAATTTCTGCTTTTGCCAGGCACACATTTGCTCTGCGACCAGCGTGCTACACACCACCTTCCCCTTTCGGTAGCGCATATGGGATGTAAGGGAAGGAAGGAAGGTACACGGCTAAGAGAGACAGAATGAAGGGTGAAAGAGAGGCTGCTTGGTCACCACACTCGTTGCTATTGGTAACAACTTCCCCTCTTGGAGGCGTGTAAAGGGAAGTAGCAAACCCGTCTCGCACATTGCAGTGTACTGTTGACAGATGTGTTAGGAAGACAAGACACTGTACAAAGTGCCACAGAGCAGTTATAAATGGTGGCGTGTTTGACGTATTTCACATCCAGTTACTAGACATTTGAATAACCAACCAGTTTAAAAATAATAGTTGCGGGAAATCTTAGGTGCAGGAACCCGAAATATACTTCCATCAGCGCAACATGCAAAAATGATTAAACATTATGTTAACATTATTTAAATAGGAATTTCGCCGGGACCACTTATACACTTATACACACCAAAATATGGTAATTAATTTTTGTGTCTAAAGAAAGTAATCACCCGATTTCACTGTCTATAACCGATACTAGTGTATCTGCGCCATACCATACCCGATACAGATACATTGATAAAAGGTGAAGTAAGACATTCCCTCAAAGGAATTTCTTTTTTGTCCCTATCCTTCAACAGAGGAGTTTCAACTCATCTGAGAGTAAAACAAATGGTTCTTGTGGGGACAGTACAAAATTCCCTCAGAAGAATTTCCTTCCCATCTCACTCTTTCAGGGATGAACATTCGTCCCTGTGGAGAGGGGGTGAATTGACGCATGACGTTTTTGCAACAATGACAAAATGACTTTGCCTCATCAGTAAGCAAGCCTTGCCGCCTGATTCCAGCGGAGTTGTTATTGTTGATACGCATCACACAATGCAAAATTTTACTTTCTACAATGGCAAGAATGGATGTTCCAGCTGAAGATTTTATTGTTCACCGGCCACCAACGCTATGCATCCAAGGCACTTCAGTACCACAACACTTCACCAGATGGCTCTTACAGTACACACGACCACATCTCAATCCTTCAAGCAGGCCGGTAACGTCACGCTTTGAGGAAGCCATGATACAGCTACCTCTCCCCATCACCACCCCTATCCAGTTGACTGAAGCAGAATGACCAGCCAAAGTATATATAGCGGGATGCTCGCCCGCTTGTGACTAGTCTTCATTTCTCCACTGCAGACTCTGCGGGGGGAACTGACCACCCTGCTTGCTTCCTAGCTCTACCTGCCCTTCCTTCACCAGATTCGTGCTGAAGGTAACTGTGCTCCTTGATCTCCACTGCAACTCGTTGCCGGAGCCATCCTTCTATCATGCTTAGTCTTCATCGCATTTGTGCAGAAGATCCAATCGTTCCTAATGTGGTCTACACATTCAGACACTACGGCCCCTTCTCAGCAACACTAGTAGGATTAGTACCAGTTTAAGTTAGTTGCATAATGCTCATCTACCCTGTCATTGTTAGCTTAGGCCTAGGTTGCCTTCACCTGACTCAGCATAGATTAAACTTCCATTAAGCTCTTGCCAACACTAGGAGATAGTGCGACACACTTCTGTGTACTTCCCGTCAAAAGGAATAAACAGATGTTTTACTGACTTAGGGTTATTCTTTCCCATAGTTGTAATTCCTCTCCCAGTGGACCTTACACTGTCCAAGGGATTGCAAGTGACTGGGAATTTACTGAAATGCAAATACACAAATCAGAGTATCCACACCCACATTGGACAGCCACACTTTCTGTGCACCATGGTGGGCAGAACGGTAGAGCCCCGACAATACGTACTCTGTCTCTTGAGGCCAGCTTGCCTACTCAGCTGCTACTCTCTCCACTCCACCAGCAGGTGCTGAAGTTAAGTGTCCTCTGAGTTTGAGGAGACTGTTCCCTTCTGAGACACCCACGTGCAGGTACTGTCAACCAGCGAGATCTGACTCGCAATGCTCACCGTGTTTTGACGCAGAGTTCTTAAATAGAGATACTGCCTGTGGTCGGCAGACACTATATGTGGCCCTAAACCAGGGTAGGACAACATGTTACCTGCAGCTTCTTCACGGACGCGAGAGTGTGATTCAGTCAAGATGCAATACTCCCGTTGGTGTCGTATCTGAGAGAAGGTAAGACAGATGCTTATTGCCTCTGGGCGTTTGCAGGAGCTTACTCCCCACCTCCTGATTTCACTCACAAAACTTTTGCCAAGGGAACAAGCCCAGACATTGCACCACCTGTAGATACCCGTCATACCAGAGATTCCTAAGGACCTCTTCCAGGACCCCATTTGTCTCAGCGAGGAAACACATACCCTGCCTGTAGCATAAACAAGTGTATAGGACTGGTAGTTGAGACTCCCCAACATTTACTTTGGGGGAATTGAGCCAGTGGAACCTAACCAGCTGACCGACACAACCTTGAAGCCTCTGCCCATTAACCAACCTAGCACACAGCCAGCCGGAGTTGACACAGGTTAAGCAGCCGCCACAGGTTACGCATCACCCAGGTATACCGGCTAAAGCCAATCCACTGAAATGTAAGATCACTCTCACAGAACTTGACTTCATGCCCTGCCGAAAAACTACCAGGCCAGGTCTTTACACTGGATGTGCACCAGTATGTATAATGTAAAGACTAATTCAAACCCAGAACCCCCCACCACCAGGTGCACCTGACCTAGCATCCACCAAAAACCCCCTTTTTGCATGCTGAAATTCTCCACCACCCTCAGAGCATCATGCATAAATACATATAATTATTATTGTGTCTTCAATTTTTTCATCCAATTCTTAATACCTTTTTTTTAATTTTATTATTACGAACACTTTGATTTCACACTTGCCCTTTTGAAACTCATATTGGGGAGTTATATTCCCAAAAGCAAAATGAAAGTGCTTACTTTGAACAGTGTTTAAAAATACTGTAGTGATTGTGTTTTGTTATGAATTTTTTTACTGTTTGCTACTATGCTATCATATTTCATTGTTGAGAATACCTTAACACCTCATTTGCCTTTTGAAACTTGAGTTGTCAATATGTCAAGAGCACCATAATCTATTATGTATTCCTTGAAGTGCACATAGTTGCAAGTAATTTTTTCTGACTGATATGTTAGTGTTAAGGGCTAGTTTCCAGTTTTTACCTTCTTTCTGTACATCAAAAAATGTCATTCAACTTGAAGGTATTACTTTTTGATACAGTTGATATAGTAGAGAACAAATTGTTACTGTTGAAGAATTGATACATTGTTTGGAGTTTGATTCATATTTATGGGACTTTAACACACCTCACTGCACTTGTTGCACTATGATTGTGTTTATTTGAGTATATCTGCATCGTAAAGTTGACACACTGTAATTATTGTGTATCTATCCCTGTTGTAATTTTGAATAAATGGTTGATTACTAAAGGTTTTCTCCCCATATTCCTCTAAGTACCTACTAGTTGTTAAGTACAGTAGAGCAGTTTATATGTTAATGTAAATGTGTTTCCTTCCTTGTGATAGTTATAGACTTAATATTTTGGGAATTAAATGTGCGTTACAACAGCTTTTATTATTTTTTCAGGTACATTTTTTTATTTGATCATGTGATGATCATGTGCAAATTATTGAGGGTGAGTAAATTAATATTTGATTCAACTATTGTAATTTTGTTCATTATATAGGAACTTGTATTCATGTGTTGTGACTGGATGCTAGCTGTATGTAACAGTTTAGTTTAAAAGCTTGGTACCCCACTTCCAGGGTGAGACATACAGCTATCGAGAGTCCATCAGGCTTCACGAGTACAAAGTGGAGAATGTGAAAAACAGGCGCATACTGCGGAGTGATGCCCGCTGGAACTACCACTTCTTGCTAGTTAGCAAAAGTGAGAAAACAGCTTACACACTGTACACACGCACTGAGGAGCTCAAGCGCAAGTGGATTGAGGCAATTCAGAGTGCATTGTGAGTAGTTTGCAGCCACCTGCCAAATTCAGTATGTCTGAAGTGCTGTATGTAAGGAGAAATTAACTAACTACTATACTACTGCTAAACTATCTTAACTGAGATAGTTTAAATAATTTTATTAATGATCAGAACAATTTTGGTTTTTTTAACATAGTGGGGATTTATATTTTTATTCCATTCCCCCCTCCCCCTTAAATTTATTGACATAACTTGGAATAGACAGTGATCTTACATTATACATAAACAAGTTCCTTTAACCAGTTTGTATCCTGTCCAGCAGTGCATCTATCAACTACCATTGCATCCATGGTTAAAGAGAATTCATGATGAGTGCACTGGACACTGCAATTTCCTCATTGCTTCCAGTGCTGGAAGGTTTTATTGCCAAGGTTGTTGACTATCCTGGCCAATGGAAAACATCCCTTCCCATAACAACTGGGTGCCCTCCCCTACCACTTGCGCTTATCTCTTGATTAATAAGGGTAGATGCTAGAGAAATCCAGGCATCTTTTGTTCACTAGTGAAGCTCAGTTAACCTCCCAGTGGATTTTGTCAGCTTGTTAAATGGTACTCCCAGTATGCATGGGCTAACTTCTTACATCATAACTCAGGGAAATAATTAAACTAGCTATTTCCACCAAATTTATTATGCAGGTAGTGATAATGATAGTCTCTATATGTATTTAATTTTAATGGTAGATGTGTATTCTGGTAATGCGATACTTGCAAATTTTGTGGTAATTGTGTCATTTGTAGCAAACCATTAGATCAATTTCATCCAAACTTTGTTCACTCATAGTATTTGTTGAAAGCATAAAAAAATCCACCTACTTATTGTGTAATAGTAGGAACCACATGGAAACCCTAGCTTTTATATAATCTCTAAAACTAAGTACGTACTTAAATGGGAAATTAATCTTGACAAAGTTATAGTAACATGTCTCTTTGCCTGAAGTAATAAACTTTAAATTAAGGTTACCATTATCAAAATTATGTTCTAATTACTGTTTATTTGATTTTGTGTTTTGTATCTGTAGAACCATAAAACTTACATTATTTGATTAACTTTGTATGTTTTATCTTATTAACAGCTTCTCACCATATTTTACATGCAGAATACATGCAGAATTACAATATAAGGCCACCTGAAATTTTTATATACTAGTCATTTTTTAAAAGGAGTTCTTATTTTTTATACTCTGTAACTCTAAGACCATAAAATCATTTATTTTAACCAATCTTTGTGCACCGAAGTGCTTGCGTGCACTAAATTAGCAAAGTGATAGCTGCAGCCATTCTTTATTTTTGAATGTAAATTCACCAGAAAATTTTCTGTTACTCATATTACTCATATCTCAAAGTAAATAACTATCAGACAGTGGTGAATCCAGGGTATGAGGGGGGTTGAGGAGGCTGTCAATCATTTTATTTATATTTGTTATTATGCACATGACATCCTTCCCGCTGTGAATTGTGAACAATGTACTACTAGTGACAATATTAATACTCATCAAACCCCCCCACCCTTCTCCTTACCAATTAAAAATTTCTGGATACGCCCCTGCTATCAGTTTTTGGTTAATTTAGGACCCTGTTGATTGAAAACCCCATAAAAATACTTTTAATTAACTCTGCATGCAATTTTTAAGAACCTGGTAATTGTTAATTCTTTTGTGTTTAGTAAATTATCCTGGCATAAGAATTACAGTAGAATCAACATAACAAATTACACAAAGAGAATTAAAATTTTGTACTTGATGCTAATAGTTATTTATACTGAACATAGATGGAATGATATTGCATGTGCCAGGCACTAGGAAAATAAATTTTGTAGTGAAAAGTACTTTACTGCAAAGTACGTTGTAATGCAATTTTATTTTACTATATTGAATACAGAAATGGTGTTTGTTTAATGTTGGGACTTTTGAGTGTGTTTATGGTTGCTGGTGTTTTGTTTATGACATCACTCGGTGTGTTCGCAGTGATGGCATGGGTGAAGAATAAAGTTGTTGTTCTCATCTTCACTCATTTCATTCAATAGTGTAATTAATGCTCTTTTTAACACTGAACTTTTAGTATGGCAATGACTATTGTCCTCCAGAGGAATGCGTTTTTGCCAACTCAATATTTTGTCCACTCAATCTGGATAAAACCAGTTTTGTTGTTCATGTCTTTGTGGTGCGGTTGCCACCTATTCTAAATGAAGAATGATTTGTGGTATTGTGTAATTTTTATTTTATCTACATCGTGTTTGTTGTTGACTGCGTTATTCATGTTTAAATAATTTTCATTGATGACAAGTTTTGCTAAGCAACTTTTGTTCGGTTACCGTTACAATTGATTTCTCAAACTTGTTCAGACTATCAATATTCAGGCATCATCTATGATGGATGACAAGATTGAAGTGTTGACAAGGTGACTGCAGCATCCAGAGAATCAATAATTGAGGGCAGCATCATTAGCCAAAGCAGTTATAAACAATTTGTCTCAAAAACAGTTATTTATTGCAACATGTCAGAATTTGCTACTGATACGAGCTGGATTTGAAGATGACCACTTATCCTTGAAGTTGCTCATGAAAGATACAGAAAATTTTGATGAAGGCCTCTATAACAAGCGGTTAGACGACTTTGATGACATTTATTATGGGGTTATGTCAGCTCTAGTAACCATCCAGGAAGAGACTAAGAAAAATGAAAGTGCGGTCACTAGTTCACCTCGCCACGAATCTCGTTTTTTGCCTCCTACAATCCATTTACCATCATTTTTTTGGAAAACCAATTGAATGGATAAACTTCTCCAATTTGTTCTCTTCACTAGTGGTGAGTAATGAACATTTAAGGAATGTTGAAAAGCTTTCATACTTGAAATCTTCACTGTCAGCTGAACCACTGTCATTGATCCAAGCCCTGCCAATGATAGCAGATAATTTTGTTGTTACTTGGCAGTTACTCAACAAGAGGTTCAACAACAAAACGCTCATAGTGTCTCATCATTTAGATGCAATGGTGCAAACCTCAACAGTTTCTTTGTTATGACCAGCCACTGTCACCACCTTTGTGTCATTATTGACGGAGCATGTGGCAGCATTGTCACTAAATTTAAATATTGTTTCTTGGGACCCACTGTTATTGTATCTTTTGGAAAGGAAGTTGGACAGGCACTTATAGCAACAGTGGGAATTGCAAATTAGTGGTGATGCAAATACTGTATTTCGCCGTGTATAGTGCGCACATTTTTACCAAAAAAAATGATTACAAAAAGTGGGGTGCGGCTTATATGAGATATTGGGGAAAAAAAATTCTACCCCCAAAATATGTTTAGAAATGTGTCAACGTACTACATTTTAATGTTTTAACATAGTTTTGAAGGAAATTTGAAGGAAGAAAGGAAAGGGACATGGGAAGAAACAAAGAAAAAAAATGCAATTATTAATACAAATTTTCTATCACAAATGTTTTGTAGAGGAAAATGAAGTCGGAATTTGTTATGTTTGTATGGTATAGTGACTTAACAATATTTACAGGAATGTAAAAATTCAGTGCGGCCTATACATTAAATATTATACACACCAAAATATAAGTTTCCTTCATTCATTTATGTTTTATCATGTTCATCGCCGAGCTTAAGAATCCATGTCCATACATGCTGCCTCAAACCTAGTATCTCAGGCCAAATTTCCACAGTCTTGTGCTATGCATCCACAGATCCGTAGCACTTTGTTATTCTCTTGATGCTCTACTGACTCAAATTGTAACCTCTACTGATTTTGTAAGCTCTACTGACTCAAATTGTAGATGTAATCTGTGTAGTGGTAAACACAAGCTGTATAAAAGCCCACAGTTTTTATACTACCCTGCGATAGAGTGCTATCATATTGTCAGGAGTCTGAGGGTCTGCTTGAACTGCTTGCAGCTTTTCATCAGGCAAAAGAATGTCACTCAAAAGTCAGATATTATCATGCCAAGCTAGACATCATAATTTACTTCATTTCAGTTAGACAATACCTGACAACGTTGCAATGGAGGTCCTCCCAAGGATAATCCGGTAACTTCTGGTTCTGTAAACCATTTCACATCTGTTACCCTTGTTGCAGCCCAAACTTGTGGAGGGTATGATCCTCAAAGTGTGCTATTGTCCACCATTATGGTAGACGTGCAAGATAGTATTGGTGCGTACCACATAATGCAACCACTTCTCGACTCTGCTAGCCAGTCAAGCTTCATAGCAGATGACTGTGCTCAGTGCTTGGCGTGAGTCTAGTTCGCAGAATGGCACATCTTCCTATTCATGGGCTTTCTGAGACCTCCCTCCACGTATCAAGGGGAGTGATTGAATGTTGCATAAAACCAGTGAGAAAACAAAACACCACAGTTTCCATTAACTGCATATGTTTTGCAAAATATCACCACTGAATTACCATCTTCACTTCCAGTGTGTACTCTACCAACTGGGAACATGTTGCACATCTACAACTGGTTAACCCCCTGTTTGCTACCCCCGCACCCATTATGTATTGTTTGAGGCTAACCTGTTTCCTTTCATATTTACAGGCAACAGAATTGTTAAATATGCTTACACCCCAGCAGCCTTAGACACAATTTTAGTTGGGTATTGATCGACAAGGCTAGGAAAGTGTACTGGGCATCATCAGAACCTTCAATGCCTTTTTTTTTGTATCTAGTCTACAGCAACCATCCTTAGATATGTTGGTGGAGAAGTTTTGGGCAGTAGATCATATTCCTGTGAAGAACTTTGTATTCCCAGAAGATAAAATGTGAGGGTCGGTTTTTGAAACAACTCATCTACAATCATCAGGTTGTTATGTTATATCACTGCCATTCTGTCATCTGAAAACTGAAATATGTGAGTCAAGGGAATATGCCATGTGTTTCTTAAGGAGTTCAGACTGACGCCTGCACAAGCAACCACAAATGCATGCAGAGTATGTAGTTTTTATGGAAGATTACTTGCAGTGTCATCATATGGAACTTGTAGACAACCCACAAGAGAACTTGAAATTTATGTACTATCTGCTGTATCATGGAGTAATCAAGGAAGACAGTACAGCCACAAGGCTTTGTGTCATCTCCAATGCATCCGCCAAGATGCAACATGGTGTAAGTCTTAATGACATGTTGCTGACTGGACCCAAACTTCAGACAGATATCAGTGATATTTTACTATAGTTCCGTATTCCAGTAATAGTTTTCACAGCTGATATTAAGCAGATGTATAGACAGATACTGGTTGGATATTGTGGCGTTACTCCCCAGACTAACCCATAAGGAATTATAGCTTACACACAGTGATGTATGGAGTGTCCTTAGCTCCATACCATGATATTTGTACACTTAAGGGGGCGGTTCACACCTTAAAAATCGTCATTGTTACAAATCATTATTCTGAAGATACAAAATGGTAGAGGGTCTCAAAATTATGCCCCCCACCACTCCACAGGCCTGTATATAAACTGGGCTACTTCCAGGAACCTTTCAGTCAAGAGAGTGCAGTGGGACGGGGTGGGTGCATCGCCCTGCTCGGCAAGGGATCGTCTGCAGTCTCGCGAGTCTCAGAGCCTCCCTCCAACCCCCGCTTCCTGGGTCAGACAGCTTGCTGCAGCAATGTTGCCAGACCTCCCTATCCTTGCCTGTCGCCCTTGTGCCACCTGCTATATGCTCACTTAGGTAAGCTGTGAGCAGGCCGGCTTGGTGCTCCCGATCAGCTATTCTCGCGTGCCGCGCGCAGTCATGTTGCATCGTTATATAGTGTATTAATGCGGGTTTATCATATTAGTAACTAATGCGTTTTACAGATATGTTATAGTATGTTGGCGAAAATTTACAAGAAACTTCGATGTCTTATAAATGCTGATTTAAATTAATTTCTTTTGTCACATAGAAATAAATTGATACCAAAAAAATTGAAATAGTTACACAAACTAAAATTTGTTTACACTGAAAACATCATGTAGATTACCAATCAATACTCTTTAGAGAAAATTTATCATAGAACTGAAAATCAAATGAGAAAAAGTGGCAAATCCAATTTATTTACAAATACTAAAATTATAGCAATAAGTTTTTGCTTATAAAAAATTACAATGAAGGTGTGTTATTACATGAAAAAACCTTGTTATACAATGTTTAATGTGAAGTTTTATGTATGCATGTCCACAACTTATTTTAAACAAAATACTAACATTTCTATATTTAAAATTCTGATTATGGTTTATTCGTGGTTTCTTCACGCTTTTTGAATCAAACCTTTGAAAAATCACCCCACGTATGACGTGCTCAGTTGTTACCTAAATATAATTTATCACAAGCATTTTATACTCGGATTAAAATATAAATACCCTTTTTTTTATTTAAATTGAATTTATAATTATATTTTATCAATACATTATAATATTAAATTTATAATTAATATGAATAAACAGGCAGGAAGAAGGGTGTTGTCATTTTAAAGTAAAAATAGTTCTTATTCAAAATATTTTTACACTGAGTCCACACGAATGTGTTGCGTTTGTCCATTTGGTGTAATTTTCTAGACCCGATTAAGCTTTATTTGCATGAGGCAGAGGAATATCCGGGAATTAAAACATAAGCAGCACCTTACAAAAAATACGAAGTAACAGTGAATTGACTATAGTTAGGACTAACAATCTGGTGACGGAATGAACTGAAAGATAATTTTCAATATTTTTAATTTGTTGCTGAATAGTGATAACTTCACAGATAATAAGAATTCCGAGCATGAGGCAGATATACGTATTGCAATTTGAATCTCGCTTCTACAAGCTGCTGTGTGGTGCCCCGCACGACGCTAAATTCATTACTACTGAAGACTGATTTTACTGGAACTACAGCGGTTGTACATGACAGTGAAACAAGATATCGGAGAGCTATTCAAATTGTAGGTTCTCGGAGTTATTTATGTAAGTGTATACGGTAGCATAATTTGAATACAAAATAGTCTATATTGAAATTCTGCACAAAAACAGTACACAATTAAATTCAAAGCAAAATTTATGCTATTAAAAATTTATTTTCTTCAGAAAAACAAGTATCGCTATATTTGTTATGTGTAAGTACTCTCTTAAATTAAGAGCAAAATGAGATTAGATAGATAGTTATATTGATAATTTAACCAGTTCTCTCTAATTTTAATGAGTACCACTGTCAAGCTTACCAAAGACATACAAAATATTTACTGTTTACTGCAGGCTGCGCTCTTGTTACAGACGAACACTGATAAACCATCAGTTATCTCAGTGCTTGTCATCAGTAACAGATTGCGCCCACAAAATACGCAAAGGAAGCAGGCATTTGACAACATAAATTACGTGACAAAGTTTAACTCCGGACTGACAGGTTTAATAAAATTAATATACTTCAGCATAAGTATTAAATATTGTCATGCTTCGTGCAAAAACAAAGCCTATGCTATACTGCCTTTGTTTGGGAAAGGTTTCTACAGTGCATAAAACTTTCTTTTTAAAACATTTACACATTTCCATATCAGCACATATAAATGCATCAGTAACTATACCTTCTAATAAAATCAGATAGACGACAAGGATTATTCACCATAACCATATTTTTTCTCAAAGACACTGAAACTATAATAAACTTTTTAGCACTGTTAACAAGTTACTTCACTATGTTTAATGCGAGCCATTTCAATACATCAAAGGTTTAATTTTTTCGTTACACGTAGGCCTACATATGTGGTAAAACTAAGGAAATGTTGAAAACACTTCCTAAAATCAAATGAATTCTGGCTAAAGATACAAATATACGCAACGACAAATGCATACATATATATATATAAACACACACCCACACACACACACACACACACACACTCACTCTCTCTCTCACTCTCACTCTCTCTCACTCTCTCTCACTCACTCACACTCACTCACTCACACTCACTCACACTCACACTCACTCACTCACACTCACACACTCACACACACTCACTCACACTCACCACACTCATGCACACACTCACTCACACCTCACCTCACCACACTCACTCACACTCACGCACACTCTCACTCACTCTCACTCACTCACACACACCACTCACTCACTCACTCACTCACTCACTCACTCACTCACTCACTCACTCACTTTTTTTTTTTTTATTCACAGACACATAGGGTGATTCACCAGACGTTACCGCCACTCACAATGCTTATTCCTTGTAATTTAGAACAAAATATGCCACGTAAATCTGGGTCCTATTCCCAATATGTATAAAGTAGTTCTAAAAATGTGAAAGGTGAAGAAATATCAAATAACCCTTTCAGGAGTTAAAGAAGTATTATTATTATTATTATTATTATTATTATTATTATTATTATTATTATTATTATTATTATTATTATTTGCTATGTTTGAATGAAAGTTTGATTTTTCCCTTGAAAATATTGAATTAGTGTGGACGGAACTTAGTATTAATAGTACCAAAAAATTACTTATTGGAAATATTTATTTCCCTCACCTATTATCTGTAGAGACATTAAAAAATTATATCAAGTTCCTTGTATCGAAATTAAACAGCTATCTTTTTCAAATAGTTATTGTAGGAGATCTTAATCTCTCTGGTATTGATTGGAATACTTTTAATGCACAAAATATTCCCTATTTTTATAATAATAAACTAAAAGGTAAATCTTTATTACAATCAGTGAGTTTACTTAACTTAGAACAATATAATTTTACAAAACCGTTTTCTGAATTATTAGATTTAGTATTAGGTAATTTTTATATTACTGTTGATAAATCCTTAAATCCGCTTGTGGAGGGAGATAAATATCATCCTGTTTTATGTTGCCAAGTTTCTTTTGACATGGAGAAATTAAAAAATAGTAGTACAACATATTATATAAATTATCAAAAGAGGATTATTTATCCCTATACTTGGCAGTTAATAGTTTCGACTGGAGCCCTATTTACTCAATGGAGAATGTGAATCTTATGGGTGATTTCTTGACTAACAATGTACAAAATTTAATTAATGCTTTTATACTAAAATCTAAAACTTGCAAAAATAAATACCCAGTTTGGTTTACAAAAGACATTACTTTAATCAAAAAGAAAGAACACTGTTTTAGACTTTTTAAGAAATTGAAGTCTGAAGGTAGTTATTTTCGTTATTCTGAATTAAGGAAACTGATTAAAGATAAAATAAAAATGGCGAAAAAAGCTTGGCAAACTAAAATTAATGATAATTTGTAAAGTGAACTTAATAACTTTTTAAAATAGGTTAAGCTAATGAAATCTGGGTACAAAGATCCCTTACATTAAATGTGAATGGAAGTACAATTCAAGATCCCGCTTGTCTGGTCAATATTTTTTCATAACATTTTGCTTAAGAATATGAATCTTCTAATATCAGTTCCAAGACCGCATAAATGATAGATCAAATAATATTAACATTGATACTCCGGTCATAACACAAGGACTAGTACTTTGGGCCATAAAAATGCTCAAAAGCAGCAAGTCTACTGGCTGTGATGAAATCCCTAATTTTATGATTAAAGGATGTATGCTTATTCTTACTCCTATATTAACTTTTATTTTTAACTTTAGTTTAGCAAGTAGTATTCATCCTAATACTTGAAAATGCGCTGTAGTTGTGCCTATTTTTAAAAAAGGAAATAGGTGGGATTTGAACAACTATAGGCCAATATTTTGGTTATGTGCTCGTTGTAAAGTTTTCGAGAAAGTAATTTGAAACATCTTTCTTGCGATACAAAAAATTTAATAAATGAATCCCAGCATTGCTTTCAAATAGGCAAAACAACAGTTACAAATTTATTTAGTTTTGTAGATCAATTATATTCAGAAATTACTAGTAGACAAGTAGATGTAATTTATTTTGATCTTCAGAAGGCTTTCGATTCATGTAAACACTATTATAATTCGAAAATTACAATATTTTGGCCTTAATAGTTTATATATTAACTGGTTTACAAATTATTTCTCAGATAGAACTTTTGTTGTTAAACTTGAAAATTATTTTTCTAATTCTTTCAATATTTCTTCTGGGATTCCTCAAAGAAGCACATTAACCCCACTACTATTTAATGTATTTATGAATGATATCGTTGTTGTGATAAGGCACTCTAGTGCACTTCTTTATGCAGAAGATTTAAAGGTTTATAAATGTATTAAAAGTAGTGCTGATTGTCTAAGGCTATAAGATGATATTATTGCAACTAATAATTGGTGTATTAAAAATGCCATGAGGTTAAATATTACAAAAACAGTGTGTATTAGTTTCTCTCGTAAAACTAACTCATAAGTTTATAAATATCATGTCGATAATACTTTAATTAAAAGTGTGGAACATGTTCAGGAATTAGGTATAATTTTAGACTCTAAATAGTTTTTTCATGTATATATAGACAGTTTACTAAGCAACATTAGTATAGGCTATTCATGGTAAAGTGAGCACTTTTTAAGGCCCTTCCAAATATTTCCTCCTAGACATTTTTTTATCTTCCCACCCCTTTTAAATATCAACATTGCCATGTGACTAATAAATACGGTATATACATTCACCACTTTCCAAAGTTAATGGCTGAAGTTGCAATTAAACGTACTTATTAGTGGCTAATGCCTGGCGGGAGGGCCTTAAAAAGTGCTCACTTTACCGTGAACAGCCTATATGATGTTAGGTTTGATTAAATTTATAAGCTATTCTGCAACATCACCAAATTCACTTTTATGTTTATATAATGTATTAGTTTGATCCAAATTAGAATATTGTTCTGTAGTATGGAATTATATTACTTTAATTGATGCTGGTAGAATAGAGAACATAAAAAATGTTTTTAGATTATTATTTCACAGATATTCCTCCTAATTAGTTTTTGATTATAATAATGAATTAGTTTTAATACAAACCGCTGTCTTTAACTGATCATAGACTTATTATGGATTCACTTTTTTTAACTAATGTTTTTTAAAGTTATTTATCGTGTTCCTCTATAAGTTAGAAGGTTGGGTTAAAAGCACCTCTGTATATTCATAGAAGCTCACATACTTTTTTTGTTTTGGGTCATGAAAAGATGTCAGTAGATGCGTTGATAATTTTAATAGATATATTTAATTTATAGGTTTAATGCAATATAATTTTTATTTTCAGAACTTTTTATAATATTTTTAGCTTTCTCTCTGTTCTCATTTTATTTTTCTCATATGGTTATTAATGTACATGTTTGTTTTTGTATGTCAGTGTTTCTTGTGTTGTTTTTTGTTTCTCTGTTTGTAATTTGTCCAACATGTTTGTGATGTCTTAAATGTTTTTATGTAATTGCCACCCTGTTATTGGTGTTAAACTGTTGGGTGGCACAATAATCCTTTAATAAATAACTAATAAATAATTTTTTTTTGCGAGTTTCACTGAGGAAGATGTGTTTTGCCTCAGCTCCAGTTTGCTGTCACTTTTAATAGTTAAAAATGTTGGAAAGTCCTGTAGTTTTGGTTCTTAGGGGTTTTTATATGACCCCCCAGTGTGGACCTGTGTGATAAATGTGGTGAGCCCTTTTGTGGGAGGCAGAAGTTCATAAAATATATCGCCGCATGTGGAAAACATGTTCACCTTCTGTGTATTCCACAAGACTGTGATTGCGAACAATTAGATGTGCAGTGTGTGAACAGATCCCGGCTATGTTCAGTTTTGGATCTCCCAGACGACATAATAAGCCATCGTATCAACTGAAAAGCAGAAACGGTTATATACTTGTACATCCACAAGATGTGGCTAGGGCAGGTACGGACATGGCAGGTACACAGTCTAATAAAGAAGAACAAATATTGTCAGCTTTAAATACACTGACTAGTAAAATCGACAATTTAACAAGTCAAATGCACAATCTAAAAGAAGAAAATATGTTGCTTAAGGCTCTCATAGAAAGTATGCAAACCTCTCACGTGGCTGCTAATAAATGTGATTGGTGTTTGTAGCATCAATCAACTATTGTGATCACGCATGCAGACAAAACATATAGTCAAGCTTTGGAAAATGGTCAGCAACATGCTACACTTAAAGCAAATACTTCAAGATCCACTCAAAATCCTGCAACTCGTGTACCATATGGCAGTGGAAAGTGCTGAGAAACCTCACTTGAGCAGCCGTCTTTCAATGTGTTTACAGTTGACGTGGAAGGTTTTCAGGAAGAGGTGCAGGGTCGCAAAAAAAGCTGTTGAAATGGGGTCAGCAGAACAAAATGTGAACACGGGCGGCTGCAAACAAGTTCAAATGGGCATCCGTAATAACGTAAACATTACAGTAGTGGCAAAACAGATATGCCCTAAAATGAAAGAAGTATTTGTCTCAAGATTTGATCCTGATGTAGAAGAAGATGACATCGTATCTTACATTAATAATGAAATTAAAATTGTTAACTTGAAAGTGATCATGTTAAAAACCAAATACAATACGTATTCATTATTCTATATTGCAGTTGCGGAATCTGACTATGAGTGCATTTATAACACTGTTTTCTGGCCTTCTGGCTATTAGTCCCTTTTATGGGAGACTTCATGATGACCAAATTTTTGTAAAACAGAACACGGATTTGTCCACTGCTCAAACAGCGTCGAATGACGAAGTAAATGGGATAGTAGTATTACTTGACTCATCACCAGATAAAAATAAAAATGAGGTGGTCGGAGGAATCCGTTAAAATTATAAGCACTGACGGCACAAAAATGGATGTGTGGCACCTTTATTATCAGAATGTTAGAGGCTTACGCACTAAATCAATAGAATTTTCTAAAAATGTTTTAATAAATAATTTTTCGATAATTTTTTAAACTGAAACTTGGTTTAATGAGCTTTCAGGTAATGCACATTACTTTCCTGACCAATATTATATATTTAGAAAAGATTATGATTACAATATAACCTCAATGTCAAGGGGAAGAGGTGTATTAATTGCAATCAATAAATTAAGTTTTCCTACTTTTCCAAAACATGAATTTTTTGTTCCAAACTTTGATGCAGTATGGGTGGAAGTAGTCAATAACATACATACTAGATTTCTTATTGGAAATATTTATCTGACTCCTAATATTAGTGTTAAAGATTTTGAAACTTATTTCCCAACCTTATTTCAAAATTACTAACTTATTCGCACCCAGTAATTTTAATAGGTGATTTTAATGCTCCAGGTATAGATTGGAAACTAAAACATACTCAGGATACTGCATATTATTACGGTAAGATAAAAGGTCAATGTTTCCTAGAAATATCTTATGCTTTAAATTACTCACAATTAAATCGTATTTATTTTTTATTTAAGTAAAAATTTATTATATTTAGTTTTTTCAAATATGAATTGCATCAATATTGATATATACTCTGATTCTCTGGTAGCTGAAGATGCAGCACATCCAGCATTGCTCATTGAATTTCAAACTATACATACAGAATCTAATATTTCTCTTGATAATGTTAGTTATAGAGATTACAGCCATGGTGACTATTTTCTACTTTACGAGTATTTAAAATATTCAAATTGGGAAAACCTTTTTGATGTGTCTTATGTAGACGAAAAAGTTGAATTTCTAACAGGTACTATAAATGATGCCATTAATAAATTTTTTCCAACAGTAATGAGAACCAAATAAAAATACCCACATCGGTTCTCTAAAAATTTGATACACCAAATACTAAAATATAAAGATAACTTTTTTTAGAATATATAAAAAAAGAAACAATAAAAATTATTATGTACAATTCTCAAATTACCGGTGCCTGGTTCAGATTGCAATTAAGAAAGATATGAGTATTTGGCTTAATTGAATAAATAATAAGGTTAAATCAAATCCCATACAATTCTGGAACTATGTAAAAATAGCGAAAAATGGCTATCAGCAAGCCTCACAAATTTTAGTAAATAACAGGCTCATTAATGAAAATAAAGAATTAGCAAATATGTTTGCAAATCATTTTGCCAAGGTAAACAGTAGTGAGAATACTACTTGTAAACAAGCTAAGCATCCTGTAAATGGAATCAATATACTGCCACCTATTATCACTATTGATATTGTTTTGTGGGCTATAAAGTCACTAAAGGCATCTAAATCAACGGGTTTTGATAGTATTCCTAGTTTTATAATCAAAGGTTGTATGTTTATTTTAGCACCTATTTTAGAACATATTTTAAATTATAGTTTAGAAACTAGAACCTTTCCTAGAATATGGAAACTTGCAGTTGTAGAACCAATTCATAAAGAGGGTACTAAATATGATCTTAATAACTATAGACGTATTTCATTACTATGGGGTTTTTCTAAAATCTTTGAAAAAATTATACATATACATATTTCATTTTACATTAAGGCTTTCATTAATTCTTCACAGCATGGTTTTATTACAGTTGTGACGTCTGCCGCAAGAATTTACAAAAAATACAAATTACGAATGTACGCTTTTTATTCAGGGTTTCAAGCAACTCAATCAAAATACAATTTACCATAAAAATTTATTTAAACATACAATATAAAATTTACTTTGCTTTAAAAATATATAAACCCCTTGGTGAACACAAATGTTCCACACTGGACTGCTGTAAAAAATTTCAACTAATTAAGGGCTCCTTTCATACAATCAATACTTAACATTACACAAAATATATACTCAATAGAGAAAATACAAATGCAGTACTGGATTCTAAATAATTAAGTTGAAAGAAGCTCAAAATACTTAACTGCCCTTCTCGTATTAATACTGAAAATGATTCCTGAGATTCACTAGAGAGCCGTGGCGGCCTTCCAAAGTCTAGTGACCATTAAAAAGTGTTCTGACAAGCGCAATTTAAAAACGCGAATTAAAAACAACAAACCATCTTTGGTTCGTACTATTTAAAATTATTTCACACAAGTGGGGTTACCTCTATTGTATCACCATGTTGCGCAAGACGGTGCGGACCCATTCAACATGCCATCATGATTCAGGCGGCTGGCAAAATATGAATATCCAAAACTACTTCCAACCATAATCTAAGTGCAAGGGTACATACAACAGAAAACTCTATGGGCCACACGCAACTAATAAGTTAAGCCAATACCAGAATTTAAACACTGAGGGCACAAAATGAATTTAGAATATAAGCCACATACACAACCCTAGAATTCCTAGACTACCCCACACAAAACCTTAATTCAAGCTCAATGCATTATACGGCAAACCCACCTATGCTTCTTGCCGCCAGCCATGATGATATTCTAACTGTCGTCAGCTACCAAGTTGTAATGCGTAGCAACCTAACATTCCATGAAAATCCATCAGGGCTAGGAACAGAAATTAAAGCGAAATTACTCAAATGCTTGCTGGTGTAGAAGTGGACGAGCCACCAACGTGAGCAGAAGGCCCATGCTTCAAACCGTTCCCAGTGACCAATGAGAGAGAAACTCGACGCGCATGCATGTTAGGAGGGGATTCATAGATATGGGAAGGAATAGGAAGCATGTAGGTTGCCAAGACAGCCAAAGGCAGAGCCGCCGAGCACAGCAAGTCGTTGCACTCTATACTGCGCACTGGTAAATCTACCTCAACTAATTTATTTGAATGTGTGAACTCTATTCATAATGAAATAATCTCCCGTAAATAGGTTGATAAAATGTATTTTGATTTAAGTAAAGCTTTTGATACTTCTATCCATTCATTAATGTTGTATAAGCTTGAAATTATAGGTTTAAATGTTAAATATGTTAGTTGGAGAGGAAGTTATCATAGTAATAGAATTTTTTTTTTTTTTAATTAATAACATTTATTCTTTAGAATATAATGCTCTTTCTGGCATACTCAAGGTGCAACTTTGTGTCCACTTTTATTTAATATTTTCATTAATGACATATGTGAAGTTTTACAATATTTCCAGGTGTTTTTGTATGCAGATGATCTAAAACTTTGTCGTACCGTTAATTCATTAACAGATTGTATTCTGTTACTAAATGATGTAAATTCTGTTACTCATTGGTATAAACAAAGTGTTATGAAACTAAATGAAAATAAAATACAAATTATTACATTTTCTCGTAAGACTTATAATATAAATTATAATTATTTTGCCAATGGAACAGTTCTTCTAAGAACGCAATGTATAAGGAATTTAGGTTTACTACTTGATTGTAAATTATATTTCCATCATCATGTTGACAATTTATTAACTACAACTAATGGAACTCTTGGATTTATTAAATATTTAACATATTCTGCATCTATTTATGATTCTTTTCTCTGTTTATATTATACTTTAGTTAGATCTATATTAGAATATTGTTCTGTCATTTGGAATTCAATTACAAATACAGATTTTAATAGTATTGAGAAAATTCAACAAAGTGCATTTCGGTACATGTATAATAAGTATATTTGTAAAGGTAATGAGAAATTTGATTATGAGATTTGTTTGAAAAAACTAAATACACATACTCTTAGTTTTAGAAGGGCAGTTATAGACACTGTCTTTGTGATTAATTGTATAATAGGTAAAGTGAATAGCTTTAAAATATTACAAAGTATTTCTCTGAAAGTTCCACACTATCATCAAATATCTTCTTTTCTATTTACGCCTACTTATATATCTCATGATTTAACTAAACAATGTCTTGATGTAGTAAATGTAGATCCATTTATGAACAACAAAATATCTATAAAACAAGTTTTACATCACAAGTCTGTAATTTAATTCTATTTATTGTGTAATCTATACTTACAATCTCAATCTTAGTCAATATTTTGTTTGCTTATTTATGTTTTGTGTTTGTTTGGTGGTGGTTTGTCTTATTTGTTGTTTGTTATGTTATGTAATTGTTGAATGTTCTATGTATAAGTGCATCCCTACTAAGGCTTTCAGCTATTTTTCGGGGGCACTTTAATATGTGTAAATAAATTAATAAATTAATAAATAAACAAATAAGTTATTATTATTATCATCATCATTATCATCATTCTTTAGTGTTACAGTTGAGTATCAAATGCCATATCGGTACATTCTGGGGGACATGTACATGGCATTGTAACACACTGACTATAACTCACAACCAAAGACTACAACCACAATAAATGTGCAGAAACGCGCCGTGTTCACACAGTACACATGAAACAGATAGTTAACACTTTACGATGGCCAAAGACACGCTGTTCGCTTCAATAGTCAAACAGGTAGCAAACTGTCACGAGCTGTTCACTGTGATGCATTCCTAACTTTTCGAATTATTCTGTAAATATTACAGCTAAGAGCCACATTCATATTACATAATTTGATTCAAATTACTTAAGGAATAGGCCCTGTAAGGGGGGATTACATGTTAATAATCACCCTGTGTGTATGTGTATATATTTATACATAATGAGTTTTTCGGTGTCTAGCCAATCCCCCAACATTATGGATGGTGATGAGATGTAGAATTGTGGAAGAAAGTAGATGGCATAGAAATTACTATATGATAAGCAACCGTATGTAAGGCATATGCAATTAGAAGCAGGTCACCTAGAAATGAATGCAGGTCGTATGCAATATGAAAAATCATGTTGGTTTCAAGGAAATGAACAGAAGTCATGCGAATAATTGTTTAAGACATATAATTAATTGTATATGACACTACAAGTGAATTTAAAACATGCAATTAATTTTATTGAAGCGCTGAACTTTATAATGGCTCATTTTATTGGAAAAATTAGTTTGCAGTGGTTTAAATTTTTTTATAAAATATTTTTGATTGATGTTATTATATTATTGTATACCTTTTTCTGACAATGATAACTAATATTTTTGAAATAATGGCACTTTTAACATTATGTTATTTGCGATTGGGAAACAAAAATATTTTTCTTCTAAAGATATTTTTGGAAATATGCCCTTATCCAAGGCAACCCTTCAATTATATACAAATGAATGTAGGTCACATGTACAGAAATGTATGTAACATGCAAACAAGACTAGCAAAAGGTGCGCACTATTCGCGGAAACAGTGACAGGTGCTGCATAAGTTGAAAAATAATAATAAATAAATAAATACATAAAATAACAATAAAATAAAAAGTAAGGATGATATTTTCGTTCAATATTTAATTTTCAGTGCGATATTGAATCTTTTGTATTTATGTTGCAATGAAATTAAGTCAGGTTTGAATACACATAATTCTACGCGTAGTTTGGGGTCACTAAGCTAGCCAATTTTTACGTTTCAGTTTTCAATAGAAAATGCTTCACTATACCTAAACAATAAACAATTATTCACTTAGCTGAACTGATGCTTAAAAATTATTTTCTTGAAGTAATGTAACAGTCTGCAAACTGTTGTTTGTCATAATTTTCTAACTGTCTATTACTTGTGGGTCAAGAACAGTACAGTTATTATTCATGGCCAAAAATGTATTGTTTACATCTTCACTTGCCTCTGATTTAGTTTCTGACGTACATGCACGCATATGCATATGCTGATACACAGGCACAAATATAACTGACTTATTATAAATGAAAACATGTCCACAGCAATTTATATGATTGGTTACAAAATATAATTTAATATTAAGAAAACAATTGTCAGCTCACAGAAGAGAGAGCCGACCGCCAAGTCAAGCCATACAGCATCCTGTTTAGCCCCACGCCTAGTCCGCCCACATGGCCGATGACATTTGTCACAGGTCCACCTGTGTCGCTTCCAATCATTGCCCTGTGTAGTGTATAAATAAAGTTGAATAAATTAAGTAATTCTTATTTTGTATTTTTTTTTCTGCATACAGGCAATGTACAATAACTTCGGCAAAAATATGTGTACCTTATACACAAGTGATAATCTTTCTAATATTATTAATTTTGGTAATGAAATAAGTAGAAGTGTTATGTAATCTTCAAATTTTTGTTGAGAGAGGTAACTTCACAGAGCGCAGAAAACCCGTCAAGTATGACGTAAAAAGCAAAGATAATAGGAGAATGCAAGCTAAGCAAGCATTTAGACAAATATTTTAGGGTGCCATTAGGAAGTAATAAATGTTACTGATCATCGTCGTGTGTTTTGAAGCATTCACTATTTGTGATTAAGATTACAGATAACTGATTGGGTTACTGAGCTATGGAGAAATGGTTATACTAAGTATAACAATATCTTATCAAGTCTACGAGCTATCGAGGTATCCTTGAAAACAAATTTACCGCTTTATAGCCTTTTAGGCAATTTATTTCTCAAAATTTTGAAATTATATTATAAAAATATTGGGGATGTTGCCTGAAAATTTTGAGGAGATATTTGTGTCTTTGGTAGGGAAATGTATTATTCTTTACATGTAATGTAAATTGCATGCTGCAATTTATGTTACATGGCAAGAAAATATCACGTACGTGTAAGGGAGTAATACCGCTGTTTTAAAATTCCGTATTGCTGTACTTAGTTTAATAAACTGATTTATGACCATTTTATCTTTGTAACTATTTTGTTTGTTTGGTCTTTATTCAAAACTAATCATTTTAATAGTGAAGCACATTAGCTTAGTGACAAACTTCCAACACTCTGTTATTCGCGGTGCTCTATATTTTTATTTGCGTGTTCAAATCTCGGCTCGATAATTTTTTTGTACCTATTCAAACGTATTAAGTTTCTTTTATTTTACTGAATTAATAAAACGCATGTCAGTGGTCAATTAACGACAGTAAAAGCTATGGGAAATATTTTATTGCAGTGCACAGATATTACATTGTAATCTATCAAATCAAATTGATGTATAACAAAAATTTAAATAATTTTGGCAGGTGAAAGACTGTTCAGAATTCTATTACTTTTTCAATTTCTTCTTTATTTATGATTTCTAAAATTTGCTATTTTCCAAGTTCTAGCTAATAATAACAGAAATGTTTTCAACATTTTGGTAATTAAAATATTTTATTTAAATTAATTTTGAAGAATGCAGTTTTCTTATTTTATTAATTAACATTACCAGGCCCTATCACTCACATGCTGTTAAGTCCTGATTACATAGACATATTTAACATAAAAAAAAAGTGTAGTCGTTAGCAAACTGGCCTGAGATGCTGGTTTCACTCCAACCTCCACCGAAGACGACAAATTTTCTAAACGTAGCTATAAGTTCGCTCACGCCGAGGATTTCTTTTAAGTAAACAAAACAGCAGTATTTAGCATTTTTGTATTTTTATCATTTCACTTTCCCGTGTGAAAGAAACCTGCACTCACGCTTTACCTCGACCTGTCAGGAGCGCGGCTGTCTGTGTGCAGTTGCAAAACTTCCTCCACACACATTTCAAATTACTTGATGTCATGAATGTTCTATGTACAGCACTTCGATGTTGAAATAATAATTTACAGTGTTGATGTGAATGTATTTGGTATAAGGGGGAATTGTGTCTTCGAAAAACATGTGTAGTTATATGGTTACATTAATTCCTCTTCAAATTTATTTTCCCATTCACATAAATATTAAACACTCACAAAGAGTTACCGTTTCTAATGCAACAAATTATATATTAAATAATAATGAGAAACAGTGG
Organism: Dryococelus australis; assembly: GCA_029891345.1. Taxonomy (NCBI): domain Eukaryota; kingdom Metazoa; phylum Arthropoda; class Insecta; order Phasmatodea; family Phasmatidae; genus Dryococelus; species Dryococelus australis. Next base: position 225,599,884 of record CM056994.1, read on the forward strand.
CAAAATATATGTACATATTTATTAATGTTTGAAAATAAATAAATTTTTACTTGTAACAAAACCATAATTTCATGCGCTTCAAATATAATTTGACAAAGGTACATTCTTACATCACTTTTGTTAAACAATGTTTTGTGTCAAGTTTGCCTGAATAAAACATGCACAGACTTCTTCAAGACCAAATATAATAATTTGTATTAAGAATCAAACATCTCACCATAAAAAAAATAAATCAAATTAAAACAAATTATTTTGTAAATAAAAAATACTTATGAAAGTGTACACATCTGAATGCGTAACACATGAAGAAAAGCACACACATGTCACACCAAACCCAAACAGGCATATCTCAGATATGCTTTTAAGTTATATGTGTAGGCATGTGTGTAAAATCATATATTTTACTGTCTCAAATGGACTTATCTCTATAAGTAGGCTAATAGATCAGAAGTTGAATGCAGAAAGTAACCTATTTAGGGTAACTCAGATATTAACATTTAAAATGTAAGGGTTCTTTCAATGCTTTACTGTTTTAAAACCAGCCATTAATGTGTTTTTATTGTTTTGTAGAAGAAATGTAGTTGACACTAATTGTGCAAAAAAACTGCTTTCATGGAAGTAGTAATTGTCATTGTTTCCTCACAGAATATAAACTTTCAAAACTCTGGAGATTTGGGACTCTTTATGATCGAGGACCTGAGGCAAACTGTTCCATTTGTCTCCTTTCGTGTACTGGCCTGAGAGTCATTTAAAATCCGAGTGTGGGACCCCAAAGTTCAGACAAGTGATATAAATCTGTTATTACCTAACCTAGCTATAGACACACCAGTGTTGAAACATTGTACTACTATAAGGGCAGGATTTTATGGTGCGTAGGTATACAGCTACGAAGAGGTGTGGGCCTAATTTTACACCCAATCATAAAATAACTTTTGTTAGGCACACCAACTTTCCATCACACCGATCTGGATTCGACTGGATGGTCACCCATTTTTTGCATGTAGGAAACATGGCGGACGTCACCCATAGCTGGCGGATTTTGCATGGAGATTTCCCATTTTCTCAGCTCTTGCATTGCGTCACTGCTCCACCCACATCTCATCTCACCATGTACATTATTCAACCAGGTCAGGACGACAGTGTGACTCTGGGACCACTAACAGTCAGCCTTCTCTCCTCCATGTTTATCCTGCTTCGCAGCGACAATACATTGAGATTTTCTTGTCCGCTAGGTGATTTTTACTATTATTAATTGAAGTACTATGAAACTTACACTGCATAGTTATTGGAGGTGCCTCATATCTTCAGCCCCAGTTTTCCTCTCTCATTTCGTGCCTTGCATGGTTATTCACATCTGCACAGAGCCTGTGTTAGCACACGCTACCGCTATTTCACAGACGTTAAACATTTCTGTGAATGAGAATTGCTGCGCTCGTCACTATGCTCAGCCAATGTAATAAGATGCACAATGGCCACTTTTGTTCTCTGAACTCTGCCCCATGACTAAGTTGATATTTTGAAAATTATGATACAAGTGACATTTTATAATTTCTGATGAATGCTAACACCTTTATAAAACGTCTTTCAAAACATGTTATTGCACAGTTTTAAATAATTAATATTACTGTATTTGTATATGTTGCTTTCAAACTGTCTCATACATTACAATGGAGTTTATTGCTCTTACGTTATTAAAAACTTACAAAAGACAATGAGAACTTACAGACTACTTTCAGTTCCATTTAAGTTTTCAGAGTTGTTATGTTATGGTTACTGTAATTTTTTTAAATGTTTAAAGTGTATGCTACCTTAATAAACAAAAATTTTACCAAAATTTTATGCTTTTGTCAATGACATATACAGTAGTTGTAGCTGCTGAAAGTCTTGAACTAGCACTACTCTGAGCTTCTGTGCCTGCGTATTCAGTACTTTGTTCATGTTGCGAGACTTTTTAGTTTAGAAGGTTGTATAATAAGAAAAAGTAATGATTTATTTCACTTCACACTACTGTACAATGGTGGAAAATTATACACGCCTTTTCGTATTTGCAGCAACGATGTCCAATTTGTCCGGTAACAATATTAATTAATCCTGAATGACCGCAATGGTAATAGTTTACCAACATCATATTCCATTCCAAAGACAGCAAAACTATGCATAAAAAACATTTACAGTGCTACTGTAAATAACAAAGAAAACCTAATGAAGCTAGGTGTTTACTTTGTAAACTACTTTCTTTTACACAAACTAGTTCAAAATATAGCAATTTACAGTTTTTCTGGTGTATATATGTTTGGTGGAAACTAACACCTTCAGGATAGTATTTGTTGTTTATGTTACTATCACTAGCTTAATGTAATAAATTAATTCTCTATGATTACAAAAATTTCTATACAATGTAAAATAAATATGTACAAAATTTCTGCTGTACCCAAGATAAACTTTTGCAATGTTTTACATTGAACACTTATTTAAAAAAAAGGTGCACTTAATTTAGTAATGGCATTCTTAAGTTAGTATATCATATCCGTCTAATCATTATACCTATTCCAAACAATGTTGACAGTTTTCTTCCAGGGTATAGAGCGCTACTCCCTCTCATTCCAGTCTGGGTTTGATTCCCGGCAATGTTTCTTGGAATGTTTAAGTTTGATGAAAATAGGTAAAAAGAGTTTTCACAAAAATTTCAATATATCTTAAATCCAATACGTTATTGCAGTTATTTTTGCTTAGGAAAATTGCCTATTTAAAAACTTTAAAACCGATTTCAGAATTTTTTGGCTTCATTCAGTAAAATGATAAAAAGGGGTAAAATAAGTTTTAATACATTATGCAATATATCTTAAGCTCTACATTTTATTACACTCATTTTGGTTTAAAGTACTGGCCATACAAATGTTAATAAATTTATTTTAGGAATTTTTTAAATTTTGCTTCTAAAGTTGTTGAGGGGGTGGAATAAGATCAAATATGCATTTCTTCTTTTATTATTTTCTTTATACGGAGTGGAATTGTATGTAATTGTATGTAAATATTGTCGAAACATCATCTTACATTGTAGTTTTTGACAACCTCCATGTATATGCTAGCTATTTTTACACTAATTTTCAAAGGAAATGAGATAGGGGCGAAAGTTTAATTTAATTTCAGTATTTCATACACAAAATTACAGCAACAAATATACGTATTTTGGATAAACATGCAATTCGCTACAGTGATGATCTGCGCAGGCGATGTGGCATCCTCGCGCGCATGCTCTCCCGGTCGGCTTAGGGATGGTCAGTATCAGTACATGTGAAGCGCTCTTATATGTCGTCACGAACAAAAAAAATCTTTTAGTGACCGGTCGTAACACATTCCAAAGCGAGGAAAAAAATTTTTGATCATATAAAATTATTGGACTGAACGACGAAGCTAATATTAACACATTACTCGAAAACAAAGATAAATAAATATTTTAACACTTAATTTTGGTTATCACACGCAAATTACGCTCAGGATACTCTAAATGGTACCAGTTCACTGACCTAATACAGCACTATATTATAATTTTTTTTTACCCCAGGGTGATTGTATTTAAAGTTTATATTTCATGACAAAAATTTACGAACTTTCTAATTCACGAGTTTCTGCCTTAAACAGCTTGCAGAAGATAAGCAACACATGTTTCCTAAGGCTGCTGATATCTGGCAGTCAAATGTGTATGTAGATGATGATGTTACAGGGGCAGCTGGTGTTATTGAAGCCATTGTGTTGCGAAAGGAGTTGATAGCACTGTTGCAGGCTTGTGGATTTCAACTCAAGAAGTTTTTCAATTCTCATCAGAAAGTACTGGCATGACTGTCTCGATGAATTGCAGCCGTCCCAGCTGCTGTCCGATAAAGACAACCTGTCTGTTACTAAGGTGCTGGGATTGTATTGGAGTACTACCTCAGATTACTTTTCATCACTCCCACAAGCGTGGGTCAAAGATAGTGTTGTGTACTTTCGTAGATTGCCAAGATTTTTGATCCATTTGGTTGACACCTGTTCTCTTTTTCGTTAAAACATTTATGCAACAGTTGTGACTCAGTGGTACTGGATGCGATGATGAGCTCCCGTCAGACAGTCTGCACAAGTGAAGAAACTTCAAACAAGACCTACCATTACCATGATGGTAATGGTAGGTTGCCTGCAGTTGCCTTGCAGTATTCCCAAAGTTCTGCAAGCTGTTCATGAATTGCATGGATTTTGTGACAATTCAGAAGTGGGTTATGCAGCAGTGGGGTATCTTAGATCAGTGTATCCAGATGGGCGCGTTAAGGTGATGTTGTAATGGGAAAATCCAGGGCGGCACCAGTGATATGACTCTCTATCCACAAACTTAAACTATGGGCAGTTGTTATGGTGGCAAATTTGTTGGGCTTTGTCAAATCAGTCTGCAATATCACACTCCTGATAAGTAGAATGTTGGCATGGTCAGACTCCACTGTAGTGGAGTCATAGGTGGAAGATCTTTGTGGTGAACTGTGTCAGTTAGATACAAGAGTTGATTACTGTAAATTGTTAGCAAGATATTGTTCAGAAGAAAATCCTGCGGATTGTGCCTCCCATGGTTTGTTGTCCTCTCAGCTAATTAATCATGCTCTTTGGTGGTGTGGGCCTCATTGGCTAAAATATTCATGCATCGAACCACAAGATACTTAAGCATTTGTCAGTGTGAGAATGAGTGTCTCACCTGCAAAGAAAAATTGGGTGTGACGAGTTGTACAACAATGATTTCCTGGTGTCTGGTTACTCATTACTCAACCTTAGGGAAGCTGCAGTGAGTTACTGCTTATTGTCTTCTGTGAGTGCACAATTGTCGATGGCCCAGGGAGCAGAGAATGGTAGGTCCTTTGACAATAGAGGAACTTAAGAGGAGTCTTCATGTCTGTCTCCAATACATTCAATCATCATTTGCAGCAGATAAAGCAGCAGTGGAAAGGAGGCAACTGTTCTCAACATCCATTCAGTGCTTGAACCCTTTTTTTTTTGGGTCCTGCATAACTTCTCAGGCTGGCTCATGCAAACCTTCCATACCATGTGCAGCATCCGATACTTCTACCTAAGTGACACCCTCTTACTGCTTTCATAATTAATCATTATCATTACCTTCATCTTCATCCAGGTCCTCGTGCTCTGCAGGCCATATTCAGTCAACAGTTCTGGATCTTGTCAGCACGGTCAGTAATTAAGCATGTTTAGGGACAGCATTCTGTGAACTCCCTGCTCCTCGGCTACAGCACACTGGAGTTGATTACGGTAATCCATTTCACGTCAGCATGACTAGAGCATATGTGTGTTTGTGTGTATGGCCACTAAAGCCTTATATTTAGAGCTTGTGTCTGATTTGTCCACCACTATGTTCTTGGCTGCCTTTCAGTGCTACATTTCAAAAGGAGGGAGACCCAGTCATATGTACAGTGACTGTGGGAGTAACTTTGTTGGGGCATCTAGAGAATTGACTTAACAGTACCAGTTTGTAGATGTCACCACTCAGAATGATAAAGTCAACTCCATTTTGTGTGAAGAGGGAATAGTGTGGCATTTAAACCCACCAACTGCACCCCATTTTTAGGGCCTATGGGAAGCAGGTATGAAATCTCTTCAGACCCTAGAAGGTCTCTTGAACTCTCACTCCTCTGAATTGGATGAGCTCACACGAGCTTACTTTCTCATGTTGCAGCCAATTACAGGTATGCCAGAGTCATTTATTACACACCTGAACCTCACTTGTATGAATCACTGGCAGCTAGTACAATGAATAGTACAGGACTTTTGGAAGTGCTGGCAGAATATTTCTATACTCTTCAACAGCATGTCAAGTGAGCAAAGAGAGATGTCCATCCTAAGGTTGGAGACCTAGTGATGATAAAGGAAGACAATGTGCCCCCTCCCCAGTGGGGTCTTGCGTGGATTGTAACTTAGCTTTCTGGTTGTGATGGTGTTCTTCGAGTGGCGAGAGTGAAAACTGCTACCAGTGTGCTTCGGCGACCATTTGTTAAGCTGGGTCCATTGCCCATAAACAGTGTTGACCCATGTGCAACTACTGATGTAAAGGTTGGAATACAGACAGTGTAACATTTAACTATAGTGAATTATTTGTTTGTTTGTATGTTTTTTACTTGGCAGATTGTTGCTATGTTTTGCTTTGTATTATGCATAAGTTAGATTTGTAGTAATGTATATTTGTTACCTGATTGTAACAAGGTGGGTGGTATGTTTAATGTTGGGACTTTTGATTATGTGTATGGTTGCTAATGTTTTTTTTATTACATCATCAGTGTGTTCTCCAAAATGGCGCTGGTGAAGAATAAAGTTGTTATTCTCGTCTGCACTTGTTTCATTTAATAGTGGAATTAATGCTCTTTTGAACACTAAACTTTCACCATAGTAATGACTATGGTCCTCCGGAGGGTTGAGTCATTGCCAATGCAACAGTGTTGATGCAGTGAAATATTGAGAGTTCAAATTGTGTTCTGTCATTAATAAAGTGATGATCTATGTCATACTCATAATGTGTCCCATGTGTGCAGGGACAACATTGAACCACCAGGGCTGCGGAAAACTGATCACAAGTTCCACATGCATACTTTTGATCGACCCACAATCTGTCATCATTGTAGCAAATTCTTGAAAGGACTTATATTTCAGGTGAGAAGCAATTTTTATTTCTAAATACAGTTTAATTTTTAATACGTTATTGGTAGGGCTGTCAAAATATATATTTTTCTCGATTTTGATTCTCGATTCCAACTGCAAAACCTTTCACTTGATTCCACCCATAAATTAGGATTTTGTGTTTATCAACATATGCCTACAGTCAATGTATCCTTTTGAAATGTTGTTTTATTGTGCAATTTGGACACACACAAATCTGAAGACAATTACAGGAAAGACTTTCTGGTCTGTTAAGTGAAGCTAATTTCCTATATTTATGTAACATTCAGACTTATCTAATTAGGCCTAACAATTTTTGATAAATCTATGATTTATTTGAAATGAATATAGACACAGTATTATACGGAAAAGTTAAACAAATGAAACTGAAATACATGTAACCTTTCATTTAGGATTGCTAAATGAAAATGCTCCTACCAGACATTTTAAGTTGCAGGGACACTGGAGGACTTGCTGCTACACGTATTATTTGCCGAAGAAATCTTCTGAAACACCATTATTGGCAATTTCCTTGTACTTGTCATGTTTCCTTAAGTGCTTTCTCATGTTACTAGTTGTGTGACTTACCTACCTCATGAAATTTTTGCCGACTGCAAACTGCAAAATGCATAATTTGCATAATTTACAACTGAAAAATAATTCCACAAATCGCTAGACATTTTCTTCACGCCTAAGTTAGTAAAATCCTCAGTACACTGAAAACTTTAACACTAACCAATTTCATAAGAAAGAGACGAAAATTTTTGATAAAGGTAAACCCGAAAAAAGAAAAGCTTTCAATCTCGACTACCTAAAAACGAAAATGCCACGAACAGAAAATATGTATTTTACGAAAAATATACCTTTTCTTTATCTAATACACAGTTAAATAATAGGTAAACAAAATAAAAAATCCAAAATATAATACCAGGAATCCTGGTATTATTAAGGATCCTTATTACTACTAGTACTAGTAACTATCGTGCAACAGACAAAAAGCCAATGCATGTTCCACGTCAGCGACCCAGAACTCTAGGAGCTTGCCGCTAGCAAGAGTTATTATCTATAAACCTCATCTGTTTACAGACCGAAGCCAACTTCTCCTGCGCGGCCTATCAACTAACGCTGATCCCAACACTTATGGGCAACAGAGTGCTATCTACAACAGTATCCGCATGTGCGGTGGTGACCTTTCATCCGTGACTGCCAGTTTGTTTTAGTGTTTTGTCTACACAGTCATTTACAGGTTTAGATATTGTGCTGTAGATTTCCACGTGCGTTTGGAGTATTCTTGCAACAGTATACACGTAGTACTGAATCATGTCAGTAAGTGCACAAAAAAGAAAATGAGTGTAGTTTTTTCATTATAGTCATGCCACACAGCACATAGAGTGACGTTGGAGTGAAGTGAGACAGTCAAATACTGATAATAGCCAATAGCCATCTGCCACATGGCAGCCATCAAGATAAAAATTACTCGTTTAACGGTGAGTTTCGATTAGCCTACTATCTCTTCCCCTGCATTATCGTGGGTAATTAAGTGTCTACTGTATTATCTTAATTATTTCATAGTCTAACCATCATTGAATGGTTAATTCCGGTCAACGCATTCGAGTTTGTTATAGGTTCAGCCTATTTGGTTTTCCGAAGACCTGTTGCTGTGCAACATAACCTCAAAAAAATCATGTGAAGGTTAACGAGGATTTATAACAACCATTCAATTCTCGATTCTTCGATACCTGTAATAATCGAGGGTATCGAGGAATTGACTTTGACATCCCTAGTTATTGGTAGATGATTAAAAAATACCAATGATCACAGTTTTCAGTCAGGTTGAGGGTGCTTAGAAGTTATACTATTGTGACACTGGTGCTTGTCGCTGAACATTTACTTTGCTTTTTCTGGCTATGCGCACGCTGCTTGGCCAACTCCTCTCATTGGAGCGCTTTCCTTCCACTGCCTCCTTCAGACCTCCTCCTCCTTTCTCTAACCGGCCACATCTATTTAACCCCCTATATTTCCCCTCTCTTCTTTCTTAATCAGCTCAGTCGCCTTGAACTCTGAGCAGTACTAGCTCGCCAGTTGCTTACGCCTCCAGTAGTGACACAATGTTTGACAGAGTGAATTGACCGCAGTTAAATCTGCGATCGTGGTGCCGTTGCCGATGACCAGCTTGCTTTAGAATCATTTGCTTGCGAGATGACACCATCGAGATCACAGATTGCTGCAGGGAGCAGCAGAATTCAGCAGAATTATCCACTGGCTTAATGTGTTACAAATTTCTTCCGTGATTCCAGAGGTGGGCATTTTCATGGTGAGTCATGGCAATCAATATATGCGGAGAAAGATGGCAAAATGTTCATTAATCTTATGAAAGTCCGTGGTATTCAGTGTGTGCTTAGTGGTAATGAACGGGTATTCGGATGTGTTTGCTTTAAATGAGTTAATGTGCCAGTATATTTTAGTTGGAAAACTGTTGGCGAGCTTGCCCTTTTGACTGTGGGTTTCACATCTTGAATTTGGCTGGAGCATTTTTAGAACAGAGTCTTTAAATGGTAAATCTTTTAATGTAATATTGTGCTTTCATTCAATGTTTCTGACTCATAAAAAATAATCTACCGGAGAAATGATTATTTTGACTGTGCCGGCTATGAAAGGGCACTAGATGTCACCCAGCATCACAAATCTGGGGTTTTGGTTTAGCGTCCTAAGGTTTCGGATGTCATCAGATGCAAGTGCTTTTGATCTGCTTGATTTAAATTAAATTGAAGCTAGTGAATATAAAATTGCTTTGACTCGTGCCAAGCAATTATAAGTGGAGGTTCAGAGGGTTTCTTAGCCCTGACAAGTCTGAAATTAAGAACTGCCGGCCAGATTCATTGTGGCTTGGCTCTTTAATTGGTTTTGCAGAATTAATTGTAATGGAAACAAGCCTTCTAGGTATGCTCATTGTGCTCCATTAAAGTGGTCGTCATTCCTACCAGGTCCAAATTTAATCAATAATTTTGTTCAGCATTAGTTTGCTGTCAGTGTTTTATAAAAGAAAGAATTTTCACTTGTCAATTGCAGACACATTGCTTCTTAAATATAAATGCTGGTTTAATAAACAGAAATATGTGGCACATAAGTATAATCAATTGTTGATCGAACGATGGTATGGCTGTGAATATTCAGTGGTTTGCTTTAGTGTTGTATATTGAATTGAGTGTGTAATTGTGCTGTCGCCCTGAGGCTATATTTTAAATTGATTTGTGTATTGTATTTAAAGTTTGCCTTGCCTTTGGAGAGTATGAATTGTGACAGGCCACGCAAAGGGCATTTAATTGATATAGGGTGAGAGTAGTATATTTGTGAATTTTTTTGGCTGTATCATTTTTTTAACCAATCATATTGTACGAGCTGAGCCAAATTATGTGAATGTTATGGCTAGAGGTTTAGCTTTGATGAATACACAGCATATTTATTGTGCCCTTGGCACCTATGTAAAGTTGATCGAGTGTTTACAAATACAACTAGTTTCATTGTGTGCTAATATTTTGGCAAATGTATTTGTGGTCGATTCTATTAAGACTAAGTGTGAAAAGGATATACTTGACACTAAACATAATAAATAAAAATGTATCTATCTTTTGACATTCTGTTTTTTTTTAAAGTTCTTGCCTGGTGTTCCTCTTGTATGGCAAACTGTATACCATTTGCAGTATAGAATTTTCAGATGTTAATTTAGTCAGAAAATATTTATATTTATGGATTTCAGTAATTTAAATTTTTTCTTAATTATTATTTTTAGTCCTGACTCAGGTAAAATTAAATATAATTTTTCTAAACCACCCTTCCGTTTCATAGGGCCTAGTTAAATATTTAAATTTTGAACCTATATATGTAATGATAATTTTTAATATATATTTCATTGTTATTAATTTGAATAATTTTTAAAGTTTGCGCATGTCGTTTTCTAAATCCTGATCTGAGACATGGTCCGTGTGGTTTTGGTTACGATAGATCAGGCTTGCTGGATCAAGGTTACAAGTTACTGTCATAATACTGCGAGCACACCTTTCCTTACCTTGCCTACCTGACTCCTAACCTGTTTCTCCGACTGCAGGGTTGGTTGGATACCACTGGTGCTGGCCCCAAGCCCTGGTGTCTTACTGCTATTGTCGACTGCTGGAATGCTGGGCTCTGCGCTAGGCAGGCTGGCTGCTTGTCGACGTGTGGTGCTAGTAGGAAATACACCTCTTGAATAAACAACACTCAGATAGGTACAATACGTATTTATTATGTAGTAATAAACAAGTTGACACGTACTATCTCCTACCAAAAAAAAAAAATGTGGTCGGAAGTAACCTACAGTAAAACAGGTGGAGGAGACCTGCTCCTAATCGAATTTGGTACAGAATGATCTCGATGGCTATAAAAACAACTTATTCACAGCTACTCTAACTCAGGATGTCTCGAAGAGACTTTAAGAAAAAATGTGCCACTACATTTAATGGCAGTGGGTATAGTTGCTACTACCAGAAAGTAGTGGCGCTTGTTAAACCAGGAGGAACAGCAACGGAGAGTGTGGTAGTAGTGTCTGCAGGCTTACTCTTGAAGAGCTGATGCTAGATACTGCAGAACCTTTGGAGCTCGTGGTAGCTGTTGATGGCGGCCTTTGGGGCTGCTGATGGCTGGTGGCAGGAGCCACGGGAACTCCTGGTGGCTGTTGAAAGAACCTCTGGAGCTTTTGGTTGTTGGTGACATCAGCCACTGGTGGCTGCCGAAGAACTGGAAGCTCTAGGAGGGTACTGTGTGGGCCTAAGGTGCAGTAGAGAACCCCAGCACAGAAATGCTGAAGCAAGCTACTCGAGAAGATAACTGGCGTCTTCGGCTGCGCACAGCCTTATATTGTGCGCTCGGCTGGCCCATGCCTGGGCTGGTGTGGGAGGCGTGATGTCTGCCTCGAGCGAGCGGGGTGGGAGAAACTACCCTGCGCTCTGCTATATGGTCTCAGGCGCTCAACAGCTCTCTGCCATCTTTGTAAAGCTTAGCTGGTCTGGGACGCTGACGTGTTACTGCGGCCGCTTGGAAACATTGCTTATTTCACGTGCTAAAACCACCCACTAGACTAAGAGCGATTCCGTTTCACTTGTGAATATGGTTAGATTTTAAGTATCTAGCTGACCTGTCCAATGGACAGGGTTAGATTTGAAAGATCTAGCTAATCTGTCCGATGGACAGGTGGCATTAAAAATTCACCTATCCATCATCCAACCTGCCTGTTTGCTGTACCCAAAATAGAAATTTTATTCTCACTCAAAAAAAAAAGAGTTTTTATATTATAATTTTTATACAAATTATTTACAATGTTCATTATTTCAGTCACAAACATTTAGTAATCACTTTTTCATGACTCCTGTATTTGTTCTGTCCCTCCTCACATCTTCTGTATGGTGGCTGAAAGGATCAACACTTTCTCTAAGCATTATATTAGATATTGATTACTGGCCCAGGGTCAAACTCACTTTTACAACATGACTGCAACTGAACACGCATAGAAGACAGTGTATCATGCAGACAATTTCATCAGTCTGTCTTGATAAACTTCATTAGCGAAAATCCTCCACAATCTGCAGTGTGAGCAGTCAGGAACAGCACAAGATCTATGAGCAACAATACATTTGGATAGTTATTGTGATGTTTCAGGTTGATGTTACCCCAGTTGGCTTTACACACAAGACTATCCTGCTGATACACTGTTGTTTTTAAATCTGTCCATTCTAGCTCAATCATATTGTACTTTGTTCAGTTTTTTTTTATAAGTAATTGTGTAAATATATGTCAGCAGACTTTGTGTTTGGGTGCATGAATACTTGGTCCTGGAAGTAGTGCGTGCCACCCCCTGAAGATCAGTGGGATTCAAAATGGCGTCAGGGTAAGTTGTTCGTAGTGACAATCTCTCTATCGTTGGTTGTTGGGCAATGTCTGCGTATGAATTACAAAACATTTTTGGTCCTGCAGGCCAGATTGCATCATGTGTGATACCGATCAGCGATTATGTATTTATCTCGTCACTCGATTGTGTATGTTATGTAATTGCAATCTCCCATGCTCGTCAATCAAGTACTGATGCTACCGCAGAAAATCACGTGCTGTTCAGACATCCTGTGAAGAAACAAGATATCTTCCCTCATTTCACCATTTACAAGGGATTGGACATATTTGTGATTACTTATGCAATGTTGATTGCGCTGTGTTAGTTTCCATTTTTTTGATATTATCCACTCATTCGCAAATTTGTTCGCCACGTGGGTGAGTAATTTTACCCATTTTTCTCATCTCAGTTGTGTTTGTTACTTCATGTATTTTTGAATTAGCCAGAGTATTTTCGAATTTTGCACCTATTTAGATGTACATAACCTCACTTGTGCTTTGACACAATAGGTTAGGTCTTGGTCTTTTCTGTAGGTTTACCATTTTTTTCGCTTTCTTCACTGTAGGAATTTTTTGATGTGAGTTTCAAGGCATTTTTACTGAAATTGAAACTTCAGGAAACTAAATTACGGCTCACCAGTGAGCGTCTTCAGGTATTAACAAGTGCTCCACTTATTACTGTAGAAATTATGTACAAGGTAAACGCATTTGGTGTACATCAGTAGGCAATTGATAGGACTGTAAATTCAATATGTGACATCTTACTGCAGTCAGATCGTGATGATGTGAATGAAAATATTTTGACCTCTAAACACAATGAACTGTTTAGCTTACTGTCTGAAACTTGTGTTATTGTGGCTTCGTTTTTGGGTAAGCATGTTGTTCAAAGTGAATCAACTCCACCTGTTGCAGGTCCATCTGCAAATGTAAGGCTTCCCAAGATCTGTTTGGATACTTTTTCTGGTTAGTGGGAAGACTGGCCTATGTTTTCACAGTTGTATCAGGCCACCATTCACAACAATCATTGTCTGTCTGATGTTGAAAAGTTTAAATATTTAATGGATGATCTCACAGGAGAAGCCTTACAATTAGTAAGAAATCTTCAAATTTCTTCTGAGAACTATCCTGTGGCATGGAAACTTCTTACATCTCAGTACCAAAATTTGAGAAAGCTGACAACATTGTATGTAAACAGAATCCTCAATTTGCATTCTGTCAACATCACAAATCCATCAGGCATTTTGTTAGCAAATTCAATGAAAATGCACGAGCCATTAAGGGATTAGGCTGTAATGTAACTGCAGAAAATCGTGTTCTTGTCACAGTCTTGATGAGAACGTTGGACATGGAGCTGCGCATTCAGTTTTAAATCTTGCGTACCAGGTGGACTAATTATATGCCTAAGGTTTCAGAACTTGTAGAGTTTCTGCTCGAAAGGTTTCTACTATGGACTGTGCCATTGATATAAGAGTCAAAACAAGCACCAGTCAAATAGCCCAGAAGGTCAACTTTCAAAAAATAAGTATCACCCGAATCAGTATTTGTAACTAATTCTGAGCCCAATCAGTTAAAGCTATGTATTGTGTGTCAGCAGACCACTCATTCTGTATATAAATGTTCAGAGTTTGTTAATGCCTCATCATCAGAAAGACAATCAATAGCTCGCAATAATAAACTCTGGTTCAATTGCCTGGGAACAGCCCATACTGTAGTGTCATCTTTCTCAGCTCATACGTATTTTCGATGCAAACAAAGGCATCGTACTCTACTTCATGTTGATGGTCAATCTAAGCCTAATCCTGATGGTCAATCTAGGTCTAATCCAATAACTCATGTTGAAAATGATACTTCAAGTGCTGATGTTGAGACTGAACAATTTGTGGGTGTCTTTTCAGCTCGTAGTCGTACTTCAGTGTTGTTATCTACTGCCCTGGTAATTGTGTGTAATGCTAACAGTAAACTGCATGTGGTTCGATGCTTACTGGACAGTGCGGCTCAGGCGTCCTTCACGACAGAGGCAGCTGCAAAAGTGCTGTCTTTACCTCTTCAAAAGGTCAAGGAAAGGGTCAATGGTCTCGCGCATGGTACAGTCAACTTGAAGGGAGCTGTCATTTGAAAATCCAATCCTCTGTTGTATCACAATGTTCCTTTTCTCATTCTCTTTTCGTGGTCTCTAAAATCACCAGAAATTTACCACGAGCAACTGTGGATCCGTATGTTCGTAACCAATAGGGGGCTCTTCCATAGCTGATCCCCAGTTTGACAAACCTGGTCCTGTTGACATGTTACTGGGTGCTGACATCTATGCACGAGTTTGTATGAGTGGGCAACTTGAACTAGGTCAACACATGCCTATTGTGCTGAAGTCTAAATTTGGTTGGATGCTCCTGGGAAAATACCCTGAACTGAATGCCAGCTCTGATCAAGAGCTGATTTCCATGTTTGTGGGGACCGAGGACTCGCTAGACTTTATTCTCAAACAGTTTTGGGAAACTGAGGAACCCCCTCATGTAGTTGCGAAACAACCGGATTATGACTTCTGTGAGATCCACTTCATGGCTACTTACTCTCGAGATGAATCGGGTAGATAAAAGTTTTGCCTCCCATTCAAATCTGAGGGACAGCATATCTGAAGTTCATATTTAAATGCAGAAAACAGATTCTATGCTCTGGAGCGCAAACTAGCTTCTCAACCAGACATGAAAACAATGTACAAGGACTTCATGGCTGACTATGCTACTTCAAGTAATATGGAACCCTATGCCCACTCTACCCAACAGGTGGAAAGTCGAGAAACCTATGAATGATTTATCCCTCACCATGGTGTGTACAAACTGGCTAGTTCAACCACCAAATTGAGGATGGATTTTGATAGTAGTGCCAGGATTTAAAATGGTGTATCCCACAACGATAACTCACCTCTCTGGACCCAAGCTTCAAAATGAGATATGCGATGTCATCTTAGAGTTCAGACTCTATAGTGTGGTTTTCTCTTGCGACATAAAGCAAATGTATCGGTAAATTCTAATCCATGAGGATGATCAACCATATTAACTTATTCTGTGACTTGAAGACCCCTCTCTTCCACTTGCAGTGTTCCAACTTAATACTGTAACCTATTGACTCACACCTTCTCCATTTCTGGCGATTCGTGCCTTACACCAGTTGGCCATTGATGAGGGTCTCCATTATCCCCTGGAACATCAGGAACTACCACGTCTGTAACTGTCCCTCCACGGGATACAATCCGGTAGCCATCTATGGTTGTGGTTTCTGGTATAATATTAACACTTTAGGATGAGTCATAGTAATTTGGCATAACTCATATAAGCAGTATGCATCAAGTTCTTCTGTATACCTTATAATGCATAATTTAATGTTTTACTTTTCAATTGTAAACACAGCTCATAAGAAATGTCACAGATATTGTGGTGTCGGAACTGAGAAGCACTGCAATCTTGACAACTTAAGAACGCTCATGTTGGAGAAACTGAGAAATGGCACTAAATGATAGTCAAAGTATGGCTGATACACTTTGCTAATAGTTTTTGGTGTTATGAAACTGCCGATATCATTGGCCAGCCGACAGTGCATCATCTTAACCCTATTTAAGGTCTAACAAAAGTGAAATAAGCGACCTTTTTAAATAAGAGTGACAAACAAGTGTCTTGTACGAAATAAGTGACATTAAGTGTGATCAGTGACTATACTTTTGACCCATGCTGAACACTCTGGTTTACGACTAGACCATATGTTCTGTTGTTCTGATCTAGCCTTGCAGCGGTGGATGGAACTTCCAGCCGTTAAAGTGGTGGAACACAGCTTGGGTTGCTGCCATGTTGTTTTAATACAGAAGTGTGCGGGTGAAGTGTCCATGGTGGGTCGGGTGGCTAAAACACTCCTCTCTCTAGTCCAGCCATTACTAGCAGTGGCGCAGTAGGGAGGTACTTCAGTCGACTCAGTTCCACTTACGGATGTGTACCTAGGGTGACTCGGGCGCTCCTGAAGATCTATTGATTGGCAGAACTCGGTTTGCCTCTTGTAGGCCATTCACGGTAAAGTGAGCAATTTTTAAGGCCCTTCCAAATTTTTTCCTTGTAGGTAATTTTTGTTTTTCCGTTACTTTTTAATATCAATATTGCCATGCGACTGATAGATACGGTTTATACTTTCACCACTTTCATAAGGTAATGCCTGAGTCTGCAATGAAACATACTTACTGGAGGCTACTGGCTGGTAGGAGGGCCTTAAAAAGTACTTACTTTACCATGAACAGCCTATAGCTATGTGGGTGTCTGTCATGGTTGCTTTGCACACTGGTTTACCGGCTCTCCCTGAAAATGAATTTAAAGTTAAGCTTGATCTTAAGGGCTTAATATTATTAGGTTTTCAAAGAAATATGTCTATTAGTTACGTATTTTGGACGTATGGGTCTGCACTCTCTTAATCATAAATAAAAGAATGAATAATCTTAAGAATAATTAAGAAATAACTGTAGTTACCCGTGATTGAAAATCAGGTGAAGGCAGCCTGAATACAAAACTAATTCTTTTATGTTGACGCACGCTCCTCTTTGCTTTCGGGGTGATAGAGATTAGGATGCTTTCCTCCCCCCCCCCCCCCCCCCCCTCGGTTCGTCGGAATAGTGGGGAGTCAAACCGCGGAGTGAGACAAATGACGATCGTCTCCCGTCCAGGGAGTTTGATCTTTCTCACAACTAGGCTTGCCAACAGGTGAGACACCAGCTGTCCCCGGGTGTATGGTTGGAAAAATAATGAATATGGTATTTAAATGGGGGTGATGGTGGTGATGTGTGATCTGGCCAGGGATATAGGGGCTATCCGCAGAGGCCTCTTCGGTTGGCGTGCAAGAATATAGTTGGCCGGGGAGGGGTTTGTATGAGGTTTGGGGATGACCTTAGGTGGGAGTTGAACCCGTATGATTTTTCCCGAAGCCAACTTTATTAAGCAAAAATTTATTGGGGCCTTCTCCGGAACTACCTCGGTTGGTGTAACACTTGCTACTGGTGGCAAAATCTCAGATTGGGTATGGTGTGTCCCCTTCGGGTTGTATTCTGGCCAGCAAGCACCTAGTAAATAGTGAGGTACGAGGATTCTTGTGTAGGTGGTAGCAGGGGCCAATTTGGCCGGGGTATGAACTCTGGTCCCGTCGGAGGTGGTTTGACCTTATTTGTAATTTTGCTAGTGGGGTTAACTTTGAGAGCTCTGTCTAAAGCACGGCATTCTCTACGTCGTCAACGGCACTGAAATCCACCCATCTTATGCGTCTGTTCTGTTCCCTGACCTTTCCACAGACATGCAGTTCTGAGGGCGTGGCTTGTGGAGGCACACCCAAGGCCCTGACATGCAGACTTGCACTACGGTATTGGGACGCCACTGGAGGTAGACGCGGGAACACCGGAAATCCAGGAGCTATGGCGTGTCCTTTGCAGGCTAAGGTTTTACGCAAGCTCCGTCTCCTGTAGAGTTTGGTGCACCTCATGGCTAGTCTTCAGCAGGGATAAATTATTGCACCTATCACAGACCTTTCACACACATAAATGAAATACTAAAATTAGTAATGGCTCAGGAACTAATGTTAAAATGACGTCGAGCAACAA
Source organism: Dryococelus australis (assembly GCA_029891345.1). Lineage (NCBI taxonomy): Eukaryota > Metazoa > Arthropoda > Insecta > Phasmatodea > Phasmatidae > Dryococelus > Dryococelus australis. The sequence goes on from CM056994.1 coordinate 225,618,101, forward strand.
TTTAAAATCATGTAAGTTTTATTACATTACTTAAGAAACGTGGAAAGTCCCGGTTAATCTATACAAGAATAATTAAATAGCGAAACGGTAATTAAAATGAGTTATGCGTTGGAACAGACAAAGGTGAGCCTGGTAATTAATTAATAAAAATATGCAGAAATTATTCTACGTTGATTTTATGCAATTTTACAGCATCTTCCAATTTACAGGCATTTTCCAGAGGGTAAACTAAGGTGCTTCAACCTGTTACCACGGAGTCAGGGAAGTTGACTTGGGTCAAGGGTGCAGGGTGCATGAAGTGGATTACCTCTGGAGGTGTGCTGCCCTCACTGTCAGCTGGTGCAGTAGTGAACAAGCCTTCTCCAAGCTGCAGGGTTGGGGCAGTCTTTGGAGTCTGCAGATGCGAATTGAAGTCTTGTTGCAGGCTTCTGGAGACTGAACCGTGTCGCAGGCTGAGGAAAGGAGAGAGATGTCTTCCGCAGACCAGGGAGTACTCGCTAACCTACACTGCCCTTGATGAGCAATCATCCAGTTGTGTTGGGTAGAGTATCCTTCCTACGCAGGTGTAGGTTTAGCAGTGTTGCGGTGGCGTCACTCATTCCTTATCTCCCTGCTTGGAGGCGATGACATATTAAAACACCTCTTTCTAAGGCTGGCGGGAGGTGATGAGACAGGGTCACGGGTGATGCCATCTCGTGGGTTTGCTGTTACTTCTTCCACAGCTAAATGTAGGGTAGTGGTTCGTAAAAAATATTTTATTTAATCGTGGGGATGGCGCTAGCATGCAGTATTTCGGGCACGCTGCACATTTCACAATTAAACACGTCAATTTATTTTATGTATGCAGCTGTCCAACACGTGGAGTCTTCTTGCTCGATACGTGAAATTAATTTGCCACTGTTACTGACTTGTCCCATGTTCTCATTGGCTCGAGATGGGGCAAAGTCACCCGCAGAGAGCGCGTGTGCGCTGCACAGCATGTTAGCATGCATCAATTGGCCACCTTTCAAAGCAATGAAGACCCATGTCTGACGAAACCACTATGATGTCAGGTGTGGGAGACGGTTGCCTCAATTGTTGTACTTCTGTTGCATCTTTAGCGTGCACCTCTTCTGTGTTTGCGCTGCTAGTCTCGGAGTTCTGTGTGCCCGTATTTGGGTCACGCGGCATCTGGCTACTATCAGCGGGGGTTAACGGCCTCTTCCCTCTTCCTCTTCGCCTCTGCCTTACTCTTGGTTGTGTAGCGGTCGGATGCGTTGCGAGTTTCCATCTGCTTCTCAGCTCTGCCTTCCCATCGCATTTTCTTACAGCTAATATGGAGAGTTTGGAAAAGGAGTGTGCGGGAACAAGTCGTTTCTGTAAGGAACCTAGACCTTCCTATTTCGAGGGCAGTTTTCATATCAAGTGAAAAAGAAAAATATTTTAAACACCGGGTTGTACAAAAGGTAGTTTGTACCAAGTATTTTCAGGTTATTACACTTTTACTTCTGTCCTCGAGAAGTAAAAAGTGTAGCTAATGGATTCAAAAAGTATTTAATTGCACTTGCAGAGGATTAATAGCAGGGAAGGTTTACTGTGGCCGCTGCACGACGAAGTTAACTGGTCTGGTATTCAGCCAGCGCTGTCACACAGTAAACCCATTACATTTGAAAATGTGCAAGCTTTAAGAAAAAATTTTCTTATATATCCTACACTACTCCGAGTTGCTTTCCATACATGAAATGAGATAGAACATAAGAGCTACTCTTTCAAAAGTACACGCATAATAACACAGGACACTCAAAGAATAAATAGTAGCGTACCATTTGTACGAAAGTTAAGTTTGCAGCAGTTTGCTGTACATGGATACTCTTAAGCTAGGTTACATGGTTTCATTACTTTGCTAGACATTGGTTAACCTAAGTTTGAGTAATCTTATATTCTAGGTTACATTTTCTTAACTTCGTAATAGACTAGGGTACAGGCAAGTAAATACTCAACTCTGTTAATCTGCGCATACGGCAGGGGTTAACATAACATGGGTAGGTGCGTGCCTTCTTGTAGTAATACATAAAAGATTTTAACTCGTGCATCGTGAGCTTTGACATAGAGTTACATATTTTTTTGGCACTGGCCTCAATTACTTTACAAAAGGGGTTTTACTAGCGTGAAAACTTTACGTGCTTACAGGGATGTTGTACTTCTCTCAAGCAAAACACAAACACTAAGGTTACATAAAACACTTCTCTTTCTAAATATAGGGTACATACGTGGGAGGAGGTTTTCTCTACCTTGGTTAACTAGGCCTAACTTACAATATCTTAATTTTCCTCCATTTGAGGTTTTATTCAGGAGTACAAACCTCTTACACTCTATTACTTACGTCTAATAAGTACACTGGATGAGTTTACATTCACTTATTATTGCAGGGTCTGGGTAACAATCGCAGCAATTTTAAGCAGCTTGGTAGCCGAACTGGCTGGGGGTGAGAATAGACTTCTCGTCACTATAGCATACGGGGGTTTTCAGACTCGTGCAGAGTAAGTAACTTTACGTGGGCCGTACTGACAGTAGTACAAGTTACATCTATGAGAGAGAAAACATCTCTGGGTTAAACATAATTCTCTCATCACAAAACTAACTTCTACAGGGATTACGCTACAGTTACACTTTCTCTTTTATCTCACAGCTAAAGTCTAAGTATTACAGGGATTTACTCCTTAAGGAAAATTACGCCTACGTTTCTACTTTCTGGAACACATTTAACTGCCAATGCGAATTTCAACACCTACAAAACATCTTAATGGGGATTGTGTTACTCTTACATGGAGGTTTCACCTAAGTGAAAATTACTTTTAGGTTATTTGACGTAACAAGTAAACACAAAAGGGGGTTTGTTAGGTACATGATCTCTACACTGATACATTTTGCAAATTTCTAAAATTAAGTAAGTTCACAGCGTAGTGACATTTAGGCGTTGCTAGCATTTCAACACTTTGAAAATTTAAGAAGGTTGGGAATTTACTGGGTGGCGGTTATGGCATGCTCACAGCGAGCTCTCACCTCATGCTCTTACTCTATTTTACAGGGGGTTCGTTAAACAAGGTCACCAAGTCGCATTGCGAGGAGTGGTGAGGGTTATGTCGTTATGTTCACATGTCTCCAGATAGACTTTGATTACGCAATTACACTTCCTACTGTGCTCACGGGATTCAATAGCGTTACGTTAATCGTGTCGTACTAATTTTCAAAAATATTAATAACCAAAATTTTTCATTTTCTTGATAAATGCCTACGTTATGTGAGCACTCGGGGGATTTTTGGGGTTATGCAAACATAAACTTTTCAGTCTGCTTGTAGCATTGCAGCTAGATATATATAATCAGTATATTCGGGAAGTATTTCAATTGTCTGTATTTCAGTCAAGGATAGTAATTCATGTAATATTTGAAAGGTTGTAGCAACGACAACTTGTTTGTATTTCATATATTTACATTTTTCCAAATTTGTTAGTTTTCTTTCCTCATTTCATCAGTAGTAAGAGACATCGTCATAACAACAGACGTCATAAAACGATAGCACATCTTTTCCTTTTCACTGGGTTAGTAAACTAAAAACATCGCCACTGCAAGGCATGAGTGTCAATAGTTTGTTTTGACAATAAATCTCCAGTAAACATTTAACTTCCTCTTTTATTTATTGAGAATCCTGGTATCAGCAAACTTTCATTATTACGTAGTCAAAGTATCCAACTCTCTCTGAGCTAGTTCGTTGGTATGTTTACTGAGAACTACAACGAGAGGACAGGACAGTAAACCTGTTACATGCTTACAGTTTTGATTCTATGTTAATTTTCCTCCGGCAAACAAATCTTTTCTGGCAAGCTAGGGCACCAAGTACTCTTAATTCAAAAATTGATGTTGTTAATTTTTACTTTATTGGTGTCCATTGATTGGAGGTCGGTTACGTTAATTGGGACACTCTTTAATGTGTGGGACCTTGATATCTATCAGTGAGATTTTTTATTTGAATTCTCAGACTTAGAAAGTAATTAACAATATTACAGGTACAAATAATATTTACTCTGGATGGTGGTGTAGGTACGTTCATCGCACTGCCTATCTTAACTGGCTAGGATTTTGGTTATGATGTGTTGTATTGACACCTAGCCTTCCCTACTACATTATCTAACGAGTTTTTGCACTCTTGTTTGAATTAGTTTTGGGTATTCCTGTCACTATCACTCCCTACGGTGGTTTTCTAAGGGGGGTTATTGGCAAGGGAGGCATGATAGTCTAAACTGGCATTAGCCACGTACTCACTCAGATGCTGTGCTGGTGTAGGACATTGGTGCTTGGTGACTCGTCGTTTCAGTGGACGTCCTTGTTTGCCTGGCGCTGCAGCAGGAGTGGCAGGCTAATGATATGTAGTAGACACCCTCCATGGCATCTCTCGTTAGCATCCTGGGATGTGGTATATGCGCCTGACACGTAGTGGGGCCAATGATGATGGGCCTGGTTGGGGATGACTGCAGAGGCCAGCGTCCTGGGTACTGGTGGCGTCTGCTTCAGCCGTAGCTGCTGAGCTGCTAGTAAAATCTGCTTCAGCTTTAGCCCTCATGGCAGTGGGCTGTTGTTGTCTCACAGCAGCAGTGTGGGTGACTGGTGCACAGTACTCACTTAGACTGTCCGCTCCCGACGGTGGAGGGATATTGCAGAAGGCAGAAGAGCACATGGGCGGCCGGTAAATTGTGTTTACTGACGTCATGATTCTCCTCCTCTCCAGCTTTTCTCTTGGAGCTGCTGGTGTCTGTCGCCAGGTTGAACGATGGGTCCACCATTGTTGACATGGGCTGCGGCAGGCTTCCTTACGTGACTTGTCCACTTTCTCCATTCTTGCTGGGAAAAGGGTAGGGTGGGTAGGATAGCAGCACGTTCATCCTAATGTTCCTATCCTGGAGGGCTCGACCGTTTAAGGGGAGGGGTTGCCGGGACAGATCCTGGATATGCAGCCATGTCCAGGTCGTAATCCAGGTTGTGCGCTTCTTCCACTGGAGGAGAGTAGGCCGGGGAGACTTGCGCATTGCGTGCGGGTGACATCTCATGTGATTCCTGGCAATTGACAGCCAGGGCAGGGGAAATAAGGGGATTGAGAGGGGTTCTCTGCCTAACCACCTTGCTCTCAGGGGTGGTTGGAAGGGTTTGTACCTTCACTAGCGTATCTCCAGTGGGGTTGGCTCACGGATGACGAGTGATCGGCTGGATTGTGCCATGATGGCTCTAGTTGGACATGAGGTGGTGTCCGGCGAGATTTGTACTGCGAACTGTTGCTAGAGCTAATTACGGATAATGGATTCTATCGGGGGAGAACCTCCTACGGAAATTCTCCTAGGGGTATATGCGGGAAGACAGGGAAGGGGGACTGTCTATCGTCCCGAGTCCTGCGAGGGGGATTGACTGTCGTGGGTTGGAGGGTGATGCTTTGTCCTCCTCAGAGGTGTCCAGGGCTTGGCTCCCACATGGGATCCCGTGCCTGACTGGTTCTCGTTCCGGCTGTAATATGGATGCTGTCAGTCTTGGGTTCGCGGTTACATGTGAATTTGTGCATATGTAAACCTGGTGGAGGTTTAAGGGCCTCCCATTGGTTGGGTTGCAATTTCTCTCCGCGATACTGTTCCCATGGAGAGGAACACGTGTGTCAGGGTTGCGTGGCTGCGCATTTGGAGGATGGGGAGGAGAACTGTGTGTCTCCTGGGGCCGCAGCTTCAACAGTTCTGGTTGAAGTGCCGCACTGGGTACTACCAACAGCTGGGCAAGGGGGCAGCGGGGTTCGGCAAGGTAGCGTCGTGCCCTGCAGGCGGTCTGGGGAAGGGGGCTGGGCTGACGGCCTTGGCACGTGCCATCTGTTCCTTCCCGGGAGGGGCCATTCATCCATTTCCAGCTGCATTGCTCTGTCTGCTAGCTTCTCGACCATCCGCAGTATTGGGTTTAACATTAGATTATGTAGCGAGGGCAGGAGGGTGTGGGTGATACACCTGATGCCTTGCCCTTCTGTCTAGTTGCAGTATACCTTTCTGTGAAGGCGTTCATTCCATCTTACAAACAACCTACTTCCTCGTCGTTATGCTGCACACGGGAATGTAGATCTGTGATGAAATCTGAAAGTATCTCGTCACCGGAAAAATGTGATACAAGCTGATCTTTGATTGGGACCACCTTTCCATGAACTCGCCATACTTCTTCCACTATTTCCTGGCAGGCCCGCTGTGTTTGTGGCGAGCTCGGCTTACCCTCTGTTTACAAGGGATGAGGTGTTCCCTCATTCCCCATTCGCACTGAACTATAAATTTCACTAGGTCTTCATACGGTTTCCCGTGAAATTGAGGCATGGTTAATACGCAGGGCAGTACTAGAATGGCCGGGCTATGCCGGAGGATCGGGTTGTGTGATTTGTACATCTGTTCCCTTCGACAGAACTGTGCTGATATATGTGGCCTGAGTTCTAGACTCGCTCGTCCACCCAACCTATGCAAGCGTGTTGAAAGTCACGGTTACATAACACGCAATTGACAATGTAGCTCCCTTGTCCCTCACATTCTGGCCATTTCCATACCTCGGGTTTTCCATGCCTACACACCTGGCTGCAGTACTCAAAACCATCTGTGTATCGGGGTGTACCTTCTCACCCTATGCACACATAGTGATATTCTAGGTGGCAGTAACTGCACCTGATTAGATCAATGCCAGTGCCTCTGCATGAGGGGATGGGGCAAGGCGTATTGCTTATCCCGGCTGCATTTATCTCGGCTAGCGTGCTACGCTCTTACCTTTAACTCGCTTCGGAGTCTGATATTAGCTGGGCACCACGTGGTGTTAAACTTGACTCCCCGAAGTCGTAGGTGGACTCCTCTGCAAATAGTCGTCGAGGGGGGGTGGTGCAGAGGTGACCGGCTAGATTCTTACTCCCAAGTTTTAGCTATATGGAACGTTTGGCTACACATTGGGCACTAATTGACGCATGCTCCTCTTTGCTTTCGGGGTGATAGAGGTTAGGACATTGACCACCCTCCTTGGTTCATTGGAAGAGAGGGTAGTCAAACCCCAGAGTGAGTGGAATGGTGATTGTCTCCCACCCAGGTAGTGTATGGGTGGAAAAATAAAGAACATGGTATTTAAATGGGGGTGATGGTGGTGACATGTGATCTGGCTGGGAATATAGGGGCTATCCGCAGAGGCCTCGTCGGTTGGTGTGCTGGAATATAGTCGGCAGGGGAGGGGTTTGTATGAGGTTTGGGGACGACCTTAGGTGGGAGTCGAATCCGGATAATTTTTCCAGAAGCCAACTTTATTAAGCATGAATTTACTGGGACCTGCTCCGGAACTATCTCGGTTAAGGTAATGCTTGCTACCGGTGGCAAAATCTCAGATTGGGTATGGTGTGTTCCCTCAGGGTCGTACTCCGGCCAACAAGCACCTAGAAAATAGTGGTACGAGGACTCTTGTGTGGGCAGTAGGAGGAGCCAGTTTGGCCAGAGTATGTACTCATGTTCCTTCGCGGAGGTTTGACTTTACTTGTGGTTTCGCTAGCTTTGAGAGCTCTCTCTAAAGCACAGCATTCTCTATGTCGTCGACAGCACTGAAATCCACCCTTCTTATGCATCTGTTCTGTCCCCTGACCTTTCTGCAGATGTGCAGTCCTGGGGATATGGCTTGTGCAGGCACACCCAAGACCCTGATGTGCAGATGTGTTACTATTATTTACTAAATTAAACATGTTCATGTTTTATAGTGTTCATTACAATATTTTTTACTTTTTGTTGTTTATTTAATGAGTATGCAGTGGATATATGAAACAGCTGATGTAAAGACCAGCTGAAAGATGTCACCTGCAGTGTTTATTTTGATAGGTACGTGGAAAGATATGAAACCAGCAGGTTGAAAGTCACAACTTAGCAGGGTTTTCAAAAGTGCTCACTTTACCATGAATAGCTTTTATGTGCCTACATACAAAAAATTCCACTTTGTTCATATTATCACACATCGTGGTAGTGGGGGGCACCGAGTGAAAGTGGATGTTTGGGGAGATCAACAGTTCTTAATGCAGCACTCATTAAATTTTCAAATAATAAAAGTAGTAAAACATTAAAAGGGGAGGATGGTAGCTAATTACCTACGTAAAGAGAAATGATAAAATGTTGTGCTCATTGCTCAATTTAATTCATATGAAAGAAATAACAATAAAGATCAGTTTGGTCTACAATTCTGAACATCTCTGTTCTACATAGTTACTGGATATTACAGAATGACATTTCTCAAAGAGGGAAGATAGATACATCTGAGAATCCAACAAAATTAAACTTGAAAGAAAATTAATTGACAAAGTGCCTCACAGTAACTAAAAAGGTTTAAACATTATATGCTGGAACCATTACCGATATTCATTTAGACTAGTGTACAATCCCTATTTGACAAAACCCGGTGTCGGAACATGATTAATTAGTTAGTTGCAGTACATGAATAAGTAAGAAGCACCACTGTTCTTGAAAGAACTCTAGTTATAACTACTGGTTGTGCTGGCTCTAGAACATCTACCAATTAAATCTATTCACATAACAGAAAAGTACAAGTTACTTATCTAGACGGTAAAATATGTATCTCCGTTATATGCCTTAGGTCTTGTCATCTCGTTAGAAGCGTGAAGACAAAAGAGAGATTAAGATAACCCAAAGTTAAGTATTTATAAACTCGCGCACACCTGTTACGGAAATAGAAAGAGCTTTCACAATGTGTTTTTTTTCCCAAACATTCCACTGCTGATTGTTTGCAGAAAAATTCAAAACAAATATCGAACAGTGCGTGCGGGAGTGAGACAAAATTCTCTCACCATCATGCTTCAAACACACATGTATGGCTCACATGCTCAAATGAGTCACTTAGCAAATATCACTGACTATCTGCGACACGTTCTTATCAAGGCAAAAACCCTCCCTGTGGAAATTAGTATGAAGAGCAATGCTGACTGCAGTCACAAGAAGAAAAGCAGATCATTTGTAAATATTGTTCCAAGCTGCTGAACTGAAGAGTGTATTCTCTTCCGTGTCAACAGATCGACAAAATAATTTACTGAAATTAAGGCTACACCAACCAAGTTCAACTTAAAGTTGTGCATCTGAATAAATAACCATAAATACATTTTTTAATCTTCGAAAAATCACCGTAACAATATCAAATTTTAGGGTGCCCAACATGTAAATGAACTACCCTTTTTACACTATTGTAGATTTCATATAAGTGAGGTAAATTTTGACAGTATGATGAACCTACACAGTGTAACCAGTAAATGCTCTCGTTTGCTAAGTATTTATCATCTGGTGAGTTGTTGCAGGATGTCTGTTATGTTGATGTTATTGATAAATACTATGGAAGTAAATGTTACTCATAACCAAAAACTCTTAATATATGTGCAACATTTATGGTTTAAAGGATGTTTATAAGGTTGTATACAATTTTTTAGGCTATTTGTAAATTGTCTGTAAAAAAGACACGTACAATGGTACTTGAGAAATTCGAGCTACATGGCCTGACATGTCTGCTAGGCAAATGTCACTTTGGCGAACACGAGGTCAAATTCTTGGGGCAACACATTACACCAGACAGCAACTTCCCCCAAACAGAAAAAAATATGAGCGATTAGCGAAGCAAACGCCCCCTAAAACCGAAAGCAGTTACATTAGTTTTTAGGCATATTCGACTGGCTGAGGGATTTCGTCCCAAACATAGCCGACTTAATAGGAACCCTTAATCAACTTCTACCAAAAGACCAGGTGTTAAAATGGTCACCTGAACTCGACCAAGCATTTAAAGCTTTAAAAACCCAGATCGCCGAACCCGCGATTTTGCATAAACAGAGAGCCGGCATGCCCCTAATTCTGCAGTCTGATGCAAGTGGGGTTCGATTGGGAGCTGCACTGTATCAGGAAGATGCTGGGGGCGAAAAATGTATGATTGTTGGTGCAAACATTCTGATGTCCAACATGCTGAGCCAGTACCACAGTAATGAGCAAAAATGCTTAGCTGTCATCTGAACCATTAAAAAGTTCAGATATTACCAGGAGGACTGACAACAGGGTGTTAACATGGCTACATACTGCAAGTTGCACAAAATCGAAGTTAGGCAGGCCAATGAACGCTGCTTCTGCAGGAGCTAACTTTTGAAATTCAGCACTGCCCAGACAGACTCTTGGACTCTCTATTCAGTGCACCTGACCAAAACAAAGAGGAAGCAGAAGTTGACGACTGGGAGTGTATGCTACCCCCTGAATGTCTAGTCACGTTAACCCGCCCACAAGGAGCTTACAGTAGAAGCCCTTGAAGCACAGCTGGACCGGGAGAAATTTGCTCATTGTCAGCAGAAGGACCCCAAGATACAGGACACATTGTAAAAATACCGTAATCAATACAAACTAGAACAAGGTTATGTATGGGCCTACCCTCATGCGCAAACCAAGGACTGGAAGTTGTGGATTCTGCCCACAATACGACAAGATTTATGTAACTACTTTCACAAGCACCCATATGCCGGACACCAAGGAGCTGCCAAAACCATGAGAGAACTGACCAGTAGATTCACTTGGGACAGGTTAACCAAGTACGTATGCGAGTATGTAAGCCAGTGTCTTTAGTGAGCTACTACCAAAGTCTATGGGGCTGAATGGTCCAAAGGAATTCCACTGCGACCCAAGACGCATTGGACTATCATAGCAGCCGACCTAATGGCGCCTTACCCTAGATCTCACAAGTGAAAAAGGTATTTATAATATCGTGAGTGACCTCCTCTCAAGGTGGGTAGAGGCCTACCCGCTGCCAAATGCTGAGAAGCCGTCACCATTATACACAAGCTAAAAGAAGAGTTTTTCCTATGCTGGGGTTTCCCGAATAGCATCATAACGTTTAATGGAACCCAGTTTACAGGGAAAAAATGGGAAGTCATGTGCCACTGCTGGGGAGTCGAACCCTGGACGACACCGAGCTATTACCCTCAGGGTAACCTTACTGAGCGCAGAAACCAAGAGTTAAAAAAAATGCCTCGGGGTCAGAATGGGAGAACAGCACCAGAATTGGGATTTCTACATCCCAGACATTTTATTCACACTAAGGAGACAACAGAATGAGACAACAGGTGCTTCTCGTAGCGAACTGCTTTTTACACACACTCTACGACTGCCCAAGGATTGGGAATGGAATGCAGGACACGCAGAAATGCCAGGAGCAGGACAAATACACAGAAGCTACCTAAAAACGGTAGAAAAGCCAACAAGGTGCACAGCAGTATGTCACCCATAAAAATGGCACACACGATAGCAAGAAACCATCCAACCTGCAAGCTGGCAACACCGCGTTTTTATGCAGCCACCTCCTGAGCAACAAGGCAGTGAAGTTTCATGCCGGAATCTATCCGAAGTGAGAAGGCCTACACACAGTTGTTGAACGACATGGAAACATCCTGTGATTCGAGGATATATGGGTCAATATCAGGAAAGTGCACGTTAACGCATGTGAAAAAATATAGCTCGCCTGAAGACACGCAAGATGCGCCCCCAAACCAGCCTGTTAAATAGCTGACAGTTCTTTGACAATCCGATGGGGGCACTGACCTAGTAAGAGAGCAGCACAACCCAGTGGCAGCGAGCTGAACCCACCAGTAGCGCGAGTACCAGGAGGTGCTGCCGACTGCAGATCTGCAAACACTCCAGACAGAGCACGAGCACCAGGAGGCGCTGCCTACATCAGACCTAGCCACCACTCCAGGCGGAGCGCAGTAGCCCCGTGTCCTGCACGACCAGCAGCAGAGATAACTGAGCGCGCCATGCCCACTCCAGGGCCGACACCCAGCCCGCCACAACCGACCGCTGCAGTGGCAGAGCCCGGGCAATGGAGGGCTCACCGCCCGCCAACTATGGAGCAGTCGTGTGCCCTTGTCGGGGGCCAGCAATCTCCAACCCAGCTGAGAAGGAAGGCAGCACATCACTCATGGTGCCTTCCAGCAGCCCGCCGCCAGCTGTGCCTACTAGCATGCTGTCTGTAGCCCAGCTTAATCCAGATGCAGAGCTGTTAAGCCCGGCCATCTCCACCCAGCAGATGGCAGTCACAGTGAACAACATGCCGATGTACGTGCCACCACAGCGTTACCAAATGCTTTGGCGTAGCTGCAGAGGCAACCCACATCAACAGACAGGGAGGGAAGTCTTGGCATCCCTCCCTCTCCTACAGATGGCCTCAAAGACTCGGTGCTTAGGAGCATGTCGCTCCTTAAACCGGTTGTAAGAACAGACTCTGTGCATAGGGGTTCATTCGCCTCTATCGTCTGGTAAGAGAAATCCTCATGTGCAGTGCATGGGATTAGCCCGTAGGATAGTTTATTATTATTTATGCATAATGTAACCTAGCTTAGTTATTTTGTTTGCCAGTGGAGTGTGAACCCCAACCAAAAGTAGAAAATTTTTCTTAAATTCTCCCTAGGTCCATTGCTACGAAGACAATATTGAGTGTAGATAAAAAAATCTGTGTATTCATGTATCAATGTGTCTCAGATCTCTTGTATTTTACCCACTGTTCAGTAGCGTTGTTATTTTTCAGTAGAATTAGATGTGAAGAAATTATGTGCAATTATTGAACCAAAATTCTTTTTAACAATTTTATTCTTCCATTCATCTTCTTATAAAAAATAAACAATTATCACTTGATTCTTGGTATCGAGGATAAAGTTGAAAATATTTTTGCAGCAATTAACTGCAATTATAGGACTTACGAAGGAGGCAAATACAAAATGGCCTACACCCTTACGGCCACGTACGTAGGCAGAAAAAAAATTATATAATTAAGGTTCAGTCTAAAATATTTAAAGAATTGCTGCCACAGGGGCTACCAATGCTCATTAAGTTTTCACTAATTAAATCATCTAAACTGTTCACTCTCCCTTACACGTTCAGTCCTGACAGTGATGGTATTCTGTTAAAAAATATTACGTTCAATTTTACTTCTGCTTAATGTATGTTTTCACGTACCCTCCGATTGGCTGTCGTTTGACCACGCCACATCTCTCCACCAACCAGCTGTGGTGAGACGAAAGACAACCAGGAAAATTTTCTTACGGGCTTTTGTTTAATAAACATTCATTACATGTTACCCTCTAGGTTATAAATGAAAAATAACAACTATAACATTGAATATTTAATACTATCTAGAAACAAATGAAATATGTACTTCTACTTACACATGATCTCTATGGTATTAAAATATTACATTAACGAAAGATCATACTACATTTTGTTTAACTCATATAGTAAAGCGTACTTTGGAAATTATATTAAATGCACTGACAACATAAGCAAATATTCCATAATCATATATAATTAAAATGTCTACGACCAACGGTAAACATAACCCCTCAAAAAAACTTCAGTGTTACAGTGCACATTTCCAGTAATTTTTGTTTTGTATATTTGGAGCCTCTAGTAAAGCTTTAAAGCTTTAGTAAAGCTTCAAGTGTGCATAAATGTTTTTAAAAATAAGAGTTTTCCAAGGCCAATCATAATTAACAAGTCAAGTAATATGCTCCCACAGCTGGGTTGAACTACTTGCACTTACCCACATTGTGTTTCTGGGTATTCTGTATATTCCTTGGCCTAAATGTGTTGTTAGTTAGTTTGCTTTGCTAGCCTTAGAAGGTCAACCTTAATGACAAAACCCTTGGCATTTTAATAATGTATTTTTTAGAGATGGGTGCAAACCCCATTTTGCAGATGTTATTGATACTGTTACTTTTTGGCTGATCCCACAGATAGTGCCAATACAAATCATTTTGTTTCCTTTCACATAAGATGTAAAATTAGTCTACAAATAAGAATGCAGACTTACAGGCCCACTTTTTCATATTTGGCCACCAGGTCATACTCAAGTTCATGGATCTACTATTTGCACTAGATGCACAGAGAAATTGTGATGTATTTTTTACAGGTAGTATGACTGATGCAATTATAGAGTTTTTATTAACACGTGTGCACTTTAACAGTTTTTAAAATAGACACCAAATGTTTACCTGGTGTTGTTTGTTAGTGTAATGCAATATTTCAAATTTATTTGTTAAAAATATTTTTAGGCCTTACCATTATGAATGACCATGTAAAAGATAATGATGCATATTAATTATGCCCAAGAGATTTGTTTTGTCTTATAAAGAAAACCATCTGTCTTGTTCAGTTACTACCGGAAAATTAAAGTAAGAAACTGGACTTTTAATTTTTTTAATTGCGTGTTCAGATCAAATCATTGAGTTAAACGTAACAAAAATTGTTTACATGCTGTCTGAAATCTTTACATCGGAACATCCCTTAGTAGTGTTAACTCAATACAGTGTAGAAAACTTTGGAATTTTAGGGCACCAATGTGATCAAGATGGTGCAGTTACGTCAATCGTGAGCATGTATTTTATGGTATGTGAGCTCAGCTGCTTTGATGACCATTCATTGGTAATATGTTGTTCACGATTAAAATCATATACGTGTTTGATGTTCACATAAAACGTGTATGTCTTTGACAACAGAAATATGTGGTTCACAGTGAATTCTATTTATCTTACATCCAGCCAATTATGTTGATGCACGACGCTGTCTGTGCTTTTATGAAGCACACTCTATTTGCGACTGCGTCATATCTTGGAATTCATTACTCCTTATGGGCCAGTTCGAAATAACTTGTAAAGAAAGAAATGGAGACCGGACACGTATCTATACGAGACCCTTGGGAACAGCCCCCATATTAAGATTCAAGCAGGTGATCCTAGTATGCGAAGCTACACATCACGAAGCCGTCAACTCTGTCACCCCTTCATTACAGTTTGAATCCCCTGCTTCTCCAGACAGCAGCTGTATTTCACAATCCCTTCACTGGAAAGCCAAGCCCCACATGCTGAAGCATTCACTGCCTCCAAGAGGTGCGGGCTGGCCAGAACATATCACAGATACGCTGCGAGTGCCGCAGAGATAAGAATTCAGTCACCCATGCATGATGTCACAAGACTAACCCTCAAGAAGGCGGAGCCAGCATCCCCCTCACCTTTCTGAGTGCTACAAAGCTGGGAGAATCATTATAAAAGAGCCTCCACAACATGGTCTCAGGGCAGTCTGCTGCACCTCCACTGTTGTCATGGCCACTGGAAGGTGTTAGCACAGCAAGGGTAAGCTCTAACCCCTTGTCTCCCGCCGTAATGGCCACAAGATAGAACTAACAAGGTCCGCTAACTGCTTGATCCCTTTGCGCCACGTTGGTCACCGCAAGTCTCCAGAGGGTCCTCGACTTTGGGTGTCCACTAGCAACTCCGGGGATCCCGCCAGCAGTTTCAGAGAGTCTTCCACCTCTTCAGGCAATCTCCAGCTCCAGAGGCCTTTCTGAACACCGACGCCACCAGAGGGTCTACCGAAGTCATCAACCACCTATCCTTCACTGGAAACCGCCCTCTAGGTGTTCCTTGAACTCCTACCACTGACATTGTTCCCTCTGGATTACAGCCACACCATTCTTCAGCGCCCTTCTAGTGCAGAACACGTTCTTATTAATTATTTATTTATTATTTTAATCTTTTCTTATGGCTTTATAATATCACAACATATTCAGATCATTCAAACATTACCAATTTGCTTCAGGACACCTTCACCTGAATTAGAATCATCCTTTTCTTTTTACTGTTTTTCTAAATATATTATTAGGAGAGTGCGGCCCCATTGTCTTTAAAAGTTTTTAATATAACCTTATACCATTGATTTAAATCTTTTATTAAATTTTAATAATGTTCACCTCACTTGCATTCAGCCGTTAAGGCCAGTAATATATTTCAATTCTTTTTCAAGGAATAGCACTTGCCTCACGTAATAAGCCATCAAGGCAGGCGACCACTTTTTCACGAGTGGAATTCAGTGATCAGAGTTCCTCCTTACTCCGCCTCACCGCTGTAAGATGCCGAAGAAAAGGAGAGATGAGTGCACTGACCACTGGACCTACAGTAAAACCTCACCTGTCCACTGCTACCCAGCAATCACCATTTACATCCCGTATCTTCCACCCACTGCTGTATAAGGCCGGGTAGGAATATCTGAGTATGCGAACGTGTTGAACATAAAGTGCACATTACCACATGGCACGGATACGTGATACACTGGCTACTTCCAAGTGTTACTTGTTACCTGCATTCTAATGCCGTACATGAGGAAATGTGGAATGAAGTATAGGAGGAAGCTAGACGTTTAGAATCTAATTAACAAGCTAAGCAGATAGATGAAACACTTAAATACTCCACCACCTTTTTTGACCCACCATCTAGAACGTTAATAAAAACCATGATATTAATTTATTAATAACTCAGTGTCAAGATTCACTACTAGGATTCAATCTTATACTCGCCACATATCCTCCCCATCTCATACCCCCCTTTAGCTTGGGTTAATACTTGGGCGCCACTCCAGCACAATCAGCGTCGGCCGCTGTGCGGCCACAACCATCGGCAAGCAGCGAGTCTCCACCAGCGAGAGCTCTACAGCTATGTATGTCCAAGGTAAGGCGTCGACTCAGTATAATTTTACCCACACTAGGTTTCGTTCTCACGCAAAAACCAACCCCCCACGATTGTACACAGGGAAAGCACCCCACCATGGCAATCCTCAGTAAACAGTTTGACATTACTGAAATGTCCTTCATGATGCAGACATCACATTGGTCTGCGTACATTTCCTTATTAATAACAAATCCATTTGTAGATTATCTGCACGCTACCAATTAGCTTTGACACTTATTGTCAGGGGTTCGAGTCCCCAAGCAGACTTCAACAAGCCCTCTACCACAAAGACTGTCCCCAACGTGGCAGATTCCACTCTCAGCCGACAACACAACCAAGCATGAAGTAAATAAAGGGATTGTTACTCAACTCCGTCCTTAGTTAGCTGTTTGTGTTTGTGTGTGTGTGTAGACCTTGGGCCATGTTTATGATCCTAGTTCTCCAATCAATAGGTAGAGTACATGTGACAAGATACTACTCTTATTAAATCAGATTTTTGTCATAATTAAATAAAAATAACACAACTATTAGATCTAAATGCTTATACTTACAAAAAATTTTGCCATTTGGTTTCAGTGGATACGCTGAGGTGCTTTGCTATTTATCATGTTTTCTCAATTGCGCGACATGTCTCACTGCTGCCAATAGATCAATATATGGTTGTATTTTTTTTCTCAATTGTTTGTTGATTTTAACTTAATAGAAAATGTGAGACAATGAATACTATAGCAGTATAATGTTCATTTTTACAAATTAATTTAAAATACCTCGAAAGCAGATACCAGTTTATAAGTTTAATTACATTTTATTTTATAAATTTCACCAGGTACATCTTATATTGAGTTAAATAAGTAGGAGCATCAAAGCGAGCTATATCTGTATCCATTAAGTAATTTCAAATCACGTGTTACTAAAAGATAAAATTAAAATCAATAAAATTGTTTTTCAGTTGCAAAGATAGCAAGAAGTTACTGGTAACTAATGAGCCTACTTTTCTCTACATGGGTGCAAATATATTTATTGAAGTTTTTAAAAGCTTAGATGCTATGTATATGTTAATAACTCATTGGCAGCAAAATCATTAGAGGTGAGTCCAGAAACATGTGAAACAATACTAAGACAATTAAAATGCACAAGGCTCTTACCTGGGATTCAATTTCAGAAAACTCATAAAATTAAGCTAGCTTTCAATCAACTGCATCAGGGGGGTTGGATACAGAGCATCAACTCGGATGTAATCAGTCAGGATTTACTAACCTAAAATATATATTTACATGGTCATCATTTGGAAAATAAGTGTCTAAGTCACTAAATACTCATCAGTTTACATGGCCTACCATAATGCTACTTGTGTGAAAAATTTTGTGGAAATTGGTTTATTTGTCTCTGAAATATGGCATAAAAAACATATCTTCTTAAATGGGGCTATCTTACAAAATTGCTTAAAAAGAGGCACTGTACATGTTGTTTCTAATAGATACTATGAGCATAAAAAGATTAATAGAAATTGTTAAATATATATGCGATACATAACAAAATATTTATATGGCCTCCATTTTGAAAATCATTGGTCGACCCTATTTAAACCACGTAACTTTACATGGCGTTCTGTAGGTGTGCACAATTTGGTGGAAATTAGTTTAAGTATTCTGGAATATGGCAAAATGTTCAATTTACTCACCTGACATTATTTTGCAAAAACTTCTGAAAAAGGGATCTCTGTATGCATAAACGATGCTTCTAATTAATACTGTTTGCTACAAAATTCGGTTGAATTTTGTGAAATGTTTCATATATATATATAACAAATTAATCTAAGTTATTTATATAAACACCATTAAAATATGCCTGCTGGACAAAACACTGTTAATTTACATACTCTACTATAGCAATACTTGTGTGAAATTTTGGTATGAATTGGTTGATTGGCACTCAAGATACTATGTCATAAATCCTCCATTGTTATTGTGACAATCTTCATAAATGGGGACAAAAAGTTTATGTATTAACACATTTGATTATTGTCATAGATACAATGTACAAAGTTAAATTTAAATGTTTTACATAGTTTCTTAGATATAGCACACTGTAACAGCCTGCCTACCTAACACTATGGTTCCAGCTAATACACTTACTACTCACTGCTGTTCTCACCTCGTTTCTACTATACTCCAGTTAGGTTGGGGCTGTATGTGGGGGGAAACAAGTACTAATAGCTATGCAATGAAAAAGGGGAATTCAACTACACACAATTATTGCAATACTTCAAAATATATATATATATATATATATATATATATATATAACAATTCTTTAACACAATACTACAATAAGGATCTCAATACAACTTCTTTATTCTACGCACTCTGGAAGTGACAAGTTAATTATGAGGACATAAATGATTTGCAGTTGTACAAGAAATGGTGGTACGAATATACTGACATACGAGAATACTGACATATACGGAAAGGTAAGTTGATTATAATAATATAAGATTACGATTATACAAAGACTCTAGCCTTGCCATGCTTATTAAATTATACGAGTTCTTGAGAAAGGGATTGCCGCCCTACAGCTTGTCGAGGTTATGCTCATCAATTAATCAGCTGTAATGATCGTAGACAGGTCGGAGCTCTCCGGACCCTTGACGTCTATCAATCTTCGCTCCTGCACCGAGACGTGGACACTCGTCCGCTGCTGGCTGCCACTTGAGGAGGAAGGAGCATGCTCAAAGCTTTTATACTCTTCCTGGAGTAGGTCGGTCGAGATTATTATTAAAACAGTGGGCTTGCAGGGGAATCTATAGGCCGTCCAACTTTAACTTAACATGTGTGGACCCCCAGCGCTCGCTACATCATCCCCCAGATCGAACAAGCAGCCGCCCCGGCTGCAGGAGGTAGGTAGTGGCAAGACATCCTTCAGTTGGAGGTTAGGGTTGGTTGTTTGGGTCGAGGAGCTCGGCAAACATGTAGCAGTGTAGGTCAAGGAAGTTGTGAAGACGAATTGTGGCATTCGCGATTATATTCATTAAAGCAATATCGAGGGTGGTGTACCCAATTCCAGAATCCGTTGCATTTAAATGTGAACATAGGTTAAGTTTAGAAATTTGAAATTATTTTGGGCTAGGAAGGTTGCTTGAAGATGACATTTACATTGTTTTACAGAATTTGAGTTGTTGGCCAATACCTATGTATGTGATGTAGTGAACCCACGGATTGGAGGGAGTTACATCTATCGCCACATATAATGTTTACAATCCCCCTAACACTAGGCGGTGGACGTGGGGTGGTAAGTGTGGGGAAATTGTTGTGCACTTGTGGGATGTTTCACTTATCACGTGCCAGGAAGTTACTTTTCTAAAGGACATGAATACTCTAAGTTACTCAATAATTGTTGCCAGCTGGCTGAAGTTAGAAATTATAACACAGTTTTAGAAGTGAACAATATTAAAGGCAATTCAATAAAGTTTCCTGTATGAAAGGAAATATCAGAAGCCACAGTTGGCTAACCTGCACCTTGAAGTATGAGTTGTTAGATGCAGCGTAATACAAGGGGCTGATCTTTAGTGTTATTAGTTTTTTATTTTATGAGAAATTATTATTTTGTAGTTGTACCTTGGAATACTTATGAGTTAGACAGTTAACTACTATATACTAGATCTTTGACATGATTTTACATGCATGACAAAATTTTAAGGTTTGCATTTAGTGGGTTCCACATGGGACCGTTAACCTAAACAGATTAGCAATGTTACAGTATTTTAACTTTTTCGTGAAGTAAAACTAAAAACTTCCTACACAAAAATTTTACAACATATTGACAATAATATAATATAATATGTTACTTGCACAATATAGAATTAAAATTTATTATTATGGTGTACCACGTGGGTAGAAATTTTATACGTGGAATTGATTGTAAGCTGTCATAAACAAATGAGTTCACTTTTCGTTGCACTGATTTCTGGAGACAGTTTGTGTGCATTAGTGGAAAATTCACTTTTTTGGTAGTTTTTGGAGTATGTGTTTTTAATTGGTACTCATTTGTGCTGGGTGTCTCTGTCAATATTATCACACTTACACTTTTATTCGTAGGTTTGTTAACTGCATTAACTTGGTTGATTATTTACATATGGTACTGTGCAGGATACTATTGATTGAAATTACTCTTGAATGATATATGACATATAAAACTTACATCTAAGACGTGTCTTACTTTTTACCAGCTGGTTTTAATCTACAATTTTTGAAAATTTTTATTTCATTGACAACGTACGAGATGTTAAGGAAAACAATTAACATTATATGTCCTGTCGACTTTATGTCCTAGTATCACTTTTATTAACTGTGATCTGTTAATCAATTCTTAAGTAACTAAGGAATGGGTAAATAAATGGACATAACCACAACACGTAAGGAATAACGGATAGGTGACAGTATGCCGTTTGGCATGTTGAAATATTAATACTGTAGAGAGTTTGTACTCCTTTTATAAATTATACTTTGCTTTATTTAACAAAATAATGCCCATGACTGACTTCTTTTTCCTGAAAGCCTACAGTGAAGTTATATGCTGTTACAAGATGCTGAATAAATTACTCCTGCTCCATTGATCCTTACAGGCGTAGACCTCAGTTTTTTATAAATATAAAATATATTGTAATTTCACCAACTACAACTGGTTAGTAATATCTGTAACTTTTGAAACTGCTTAAACTGTGACTGTAGTTCACTTGAAATGGCAAAATTGAATTATATTATGTTATACTCACAAATCTTGATTGGTTTAAGCACTTACAATCTTAAAATGAAATTAATAAAAATATGTGCCTTGACTGCCCTATGCTTGATTGACCTTTAAGTTATTCATGTGCCCATATTACACAAGGTTATATATGTTGAAACCATACTTTGACATATTATGTTTGTATACTATATAATTTTGTAGTTAGCTATTTAATAGCTTGTAATATAATATCTATATAGGTTGAAGGTTCGGAAAAAAAATTTTTCCAGTATTTGTAGCAGCCATTTGCAATGTTGTTATAATTTTACTCCTTTTTTTTTTTTTTTATATTTCTGAACAGCATAATTTTAACTTGCTTAAGCAAAAATTTGATATAGCTGTAAATACAGCCAATGGTCTAATTCGTAGATCAGTAGAATATATATGCAGAAAAATAGTCATCAACTAATTTGAATGACCTGTTTGTGAACACTAGAAATGTTGAATATTTTTAAATAATTTCTGTATATATCAAATTATCAAAAGTACTGACTTTATCTTAAAGCCTCATGACTTGACTGCAATAGCATTTTGTATAAAGTTGTTAAAATTATATTGAAGTAAGACACAATTAAAAACGACTGTGGCTATTTACAATATTTGTATGTTCGTGTTTACCTGGCCACCTGTGGCCGCTATCATTGTCTGTACTCTAGTACTCTTCTGCTGTAAAAAAAGGAGGGGGAGGGTGGTTTATCTGGGAGGGATGAACATAGGTTAAAACTGATACTTCAATCTTGTTATGTAAAAGGTGTAATACGGTCGTGGATAAAGGTGTTGATTTGGATTCAAGATATTACTGTTGTGTGTGTCTGCTTGCTAAATTAATGTAAAATGTCATAACATGTAGAATTTTATGTATTGCGGAGTATTAAAATTGTTTCTTGCTCTTTGTGTAAATAAAACTGTCAACTACTGTGGTTTTCAATACCAGTGAAGCTATAACTTACTTTTAACTTGCACACCATCAGCAAGAAAATTATGAATGTACAGAAAATCTATTTTATGCATTTGAATTTTATATTACTTCTCAAGTACCATTAGGTTTCATATAAGTTTTGCTGTTTCAAATAGCTCAGTAGTATGTGTCAGAACTGAGCTGCCATTCTGTGTGTTATAAAAAAAAATTTGAATCAGTGCAACTACTAAAAATGAGTACAAAATTAATTAAATGTAAAATAAAAACTTTGTGCTTCATACCGCAAGCATTATATGTGTGTAGGTGTATTACCAAGTATGATTTGTATAATACCAACTGTATCCAATACAACCGCTTAGACACAGGGAACATGATAATTAAACAAAATTTGCTGGCAGCCAAGAAGTTCCGGCGTAATGCAACTCGTGGCTGGCGTTTGTGAAGCCAGCTGGCAGCAAAACCTATAGTTGCCGTGACCTAGAGCTAGAGCTGGACAACCCGGGGTTGGGGGGAGCTCCTTACTCCCCCTCTCCCTCTGTGGGTGTGGCTGGCTGGTCCAGTTGTCATGACAACGGCTGGTGCATGCACGAGGCGTAATTCGTGCCAGCGCATGTGTTTGCGGCATTGCCAACCGTGTCTGACTCTTAGAGCAGCGCCTTGCTGCTGCTGTTGTCAATCTTCTCAGGACGTGAAGTTGTGGCCGTTGTGACTGGGAATGGCTTCCATTCCCAGTCTCTGCCCCCTGGGTGGTGCTGCCATGTCATGCCAGGTAGGATGGATGACAGACTCCTCGCACTGATTCGTCCTGCTGTCTCACTCACATGCTGACTCTAGCTTCCTGTCAGCATTTCCTGGTTGTGGGGTGGGCAGACTGCCTTCGTGACGTCTAAGCGGCTCTCCCGTCGGCACACGTTACTCAATTTCCCCACAGATATTATGATTACTGTAACATAGAAAAATTGATTAATTACTGGTCCTAATTAAAATATGTAAACTCTACCTCTTTCCCTGAAAGGCCATGGTAGCGATATGTATGTCCCTGCTATCTGTTTATTTATATTGTATTTGATTTAACTTAAATTGGCATTCACACATATAATACTATACGTAGGCTCTGTGCCTTTAAAATCTTTTGTATGCACCTTTTCATTCTACTATTTTATCTTTTGTTTTAATTGTTTCATTGTGATAGGCGTAGTGTGCATTGTAATTAATAGTAACTGCCATGTGATGGTGTAGAGGACGTGTTGTGAAAACAAGAATGCGCACTGTGAAGATTCTGCGTTATCATGGCCTTCTAAAAGTATGCTGCACCACAGGTTTCCTGTTTGTGAGATGTGTGTTGTGATGATATGGCAACACCGCGATGTAGGTTGCGCTGCAGCAATGTGTGGCAACGGTGTCCGGTGCGGGGCAAGGGGAAGAAGTGTCACGTTTGTTTGTTTGTCCTTGGGCCAGCTGCGCCCGCGCTTTTGTGCTGAGTGGAATGTATACGTGGCCTCACTTCAATTTCTGTGTTTTAGAGGCGGCGCGTGTGTCGTAAACTGTGATTAATGTGTCCTTCACGTAACTGTAATGTTTTTGTTTGCCTGCGGCGTGAATCTCCTGTCTCTTATAAATAATTTAAAATACTGGTTCTTCACTTCAAGGAGACTGATATATAACAAAATTGAAACTGTAACTCTGACTCATTTACCATATTCATTTTAAAATATATCTCGCCTCAGGTCTCGTATACTACACTTTACTTTATTTGAGGCTTTTGAAATGGACACTTAACACCACCTTGTATTTAATGTGTATTAGCCATAATTTGTGACATTTGGTAATCTAAAAATATACTCTTACTCTTCACTGGCGTTTGTAACGAAAACGTGGTGATCTAACATTTTGTATACTTATACACTTCAATCTATTTTACCTATTGATATTCATTACTGAAACATACGTTGTCATGTCTTATATATCTACAGAATTATATCATGAACTGTATAACATGAACACGTAAAATATATAGGTAAATTAGTATGGCCTACCACAGTATAACTTACTTAGCAAATTTGAAAGAAATCTGTTTATTGTTTCCCTAGATGGCATAAAAACTGTATTAGTTCATATGTGGCTATCTTACAAGTTGGTTTGTTCCTTATCTTTGTAAGTTTCTACTATGTAAACAATATTATTTAATATTTCTGGCTAATTAGCACGCTATAATAAGTTATAAAGGCCCTTAGTCTAAAATTAATCTTTACTTCATCTCAATTTTCAATTTATGTGCACATATTACTAAATTCTTATATACTATTGTGGCCACATACTACTTCGTGATTATTAATAATATCTATTGCATAACACATTTTGCATTTCAATTCTCGCTACATTATTAAGGCCTAATTGTGCATTTCATGTGGCTCTTTATCTAAGTTGGGAGGGATATTTTCATGGCTGGTACTCTCCATCCCAGCAGTGGGTTTACTTGGAGGCGCCATTTGGGTTTATTTTGTTAATAGTTTTCGGGTCCCTTCTCGATACATCCGTACGTGAATTGAAGTTATGATGAACTACTTGTGGTATGATAGCTGGCAAAATGCCTGCGCGACATGGACTTTGGTGTGTTTACTAGCGTTTCACGTGGCCGTACATGAACCTAGCGTATGGCGTTCATAAAACTGTCAACGAACTAGGGTAATCTCTGAGTCCCCGAAATACACATGTAAATAAATTTATTTAGCCTAAGGACGAGCACATAACTGTCTTCTGGCTCTTTAATTCCCACAATATTATATGATCAATTATGCCCTGCACTCACAGTGGCTTGAAATTGATAACTGTAATGCTCCCAAATGCCTTTAACGTAATAGTTATGTTATACACAGGAATTTATAAACTAATTTTGTGTGGGTAAGAGGGGTTTTGTCTAGAATAGACGGGGTGGTGATTTTCTGCCACATGATGGGGTGTGTGTTTTGAGGCGGAATCTCGCTCAGCATGTTTCTCCCTAACACAGTTTCATCATGTCGAGTTTGGCTCATGTTGTGAAATTAGTGAGTTTTCTGTTGCGCACTGGTGTAAACTTATATCTAAAGCAAACTACAAAGAAAAGAAGTTCACAAAAACACTTCTAATGCACACCAACACAATTGAAGTGTTTCCACCTAACAAAAAGGAACAGATGTCCCGACATACAATTATAAGCGATTCATACATGCATTATAGACACACATACAAAGCAAAAACAATCCTGGGGAAAAGGGAGGGCAAGAACGTAGCTGTGCCGTGGCAAAGTTCACTGCATGATTATGCTGACTAGCACATGTGGCTCGTACTGACGTACCACAAGTGACATGCGCTGGCCTTGGCCGTGGGGAAACTAACAGCTGGTCGCTCATACGCGCACCTACGCAGCGTTACACAAGTTTCCAAGCAATTTAATTTACTGAATTTTGACCTAAAGTCATCAATTGAAATATTAACTGTACTTTTTATACCATAAATGGGTTTAAGCTATCTCTGTGTGCGTTGTTGCTAGCGTGAGGCGCTGCCATGTGTTTTTCGCTGCAAATGTCTAATTTAGCTAATGAATTTTCGCATGTGGTGGAGTTTACTGCTTGGCAACGAGAGGGAGGAAAAGACTGCGCCTCCACCAGTGTAACAGCCTGCCTACCTAACACTATGTCTCCAGCTAATACTCCAACTGCTCACTGCTGTTCTCACCTCGTTTCTGCTATACTTCAGTTAGGTTATGGCTGTACGTGGGGGGAAACAAATACTAACAGCTATGCAATGAAAAAGGGGAATTCAACTACACACAATTATTACAATACTTCAAATATATATAAAACAATTCTTTAACACAATACTACAATACGGATCTCAATACAACTACTTTACTCTACGCACTCTAGAACTGACAAGTTATTTAAGAGAACATAAATGATTGCAGTTATACAAGAAACGGTGGTACGAATATACTGACATACGAGAATACTGACATATACAGAAAGGTAGGTTGATTATATTAATTTAAGATTATGCTTATACAAAGACTCTAGCCTTGCTACACTTAATAAGTTATACGAGTTCTCGAGAAAGGGATTGCTGCCCTACTGCTTGCTGAGGTTATGCTCACCAATGAATCAGCTGTGACGATTATAGACAGGCTGCAGCTCTCCAGACCCTTGACGTCTATCAATCTTCACTCCTGCACCAACGTGGACACTCATCCACCGCTGGCTACCACTTGGGGAGGACGGGAGCGTGCTCAAAGATTTTATATTCTTCCTGGAGTAGCTTGGTTAAGATTATTGTTAAAACAGGGGGCTCGCAAGGGAATCTATAGGTCATCCAACTTTAAGTTAACATTTGTGGACCCCCAGCACCCGCTACATAACTGAGCTCAGATGTTTGTATAAGCGCCATTCAAAAAATAAGGGACTGCATACGTAAAATATATAGGTAAATTAGTATGGCCTACCACAGTATAACTTACTTAGCAAATTTGAAAGAAATCTGTTTATTGTTTCCCTAGATGGCATAAAAACTGTATTAGTTCATATGTGGCTATCTTACAAAATGGAGGAGAATTGAGGCTTTCCATAGACAATTTTGATGGATATAATTGATACTGTCAACATACAAAGATAAGTTGAAATTTGTTTTATAATTTCATAGATAAAAAAGACAAAAATTTTTATATGTTGGCCATTTCGAAAATATATATCTGACCCTCTCAAATTTTATAAATTTACATGGCCTGCCATAATGCTACTTGGTTGCCAAATTTGTTAGAAATCAATTGTTTTTTTCAGAGATATCACGTAATTTAAATTTGTTATTTTATACTATTTTACAAAATGGTGGACAAAAGAGATTTTGTGTGGTCAGATATTTTGGTTGTAATAGATATTTTGGTTGTAATATATACAGCCAGCATACAAAGTTTGATTGTTATTAATTACATTGTGTTGATGTAACATACAAAACTAAAATAGCTATATGCCCACCATTTTGATAATAAGTGTCCAACATACCTAAAAGATATGAGTTAACATCACCTGCTACGGTACTACTTGTTTGCAGAATTTGGTAGGAATTGGTCAATTCTTTGTTTACTTTTGTTGCATTATCTTTCAAAATGGAGAACAAAAGAGACTCAATATAGACATATTTTATGTTTTTGATATATATATATACACACACACTCTCCCTCTCTCTCTCTCTCTCCTCTCTCTCTCTCCTCTCTCTCTCTCTCTCTCTCTCTCCTCTCTCTCTCTCTCTCTCTCTCTCCTCTCTCTCTCTCTCTCTCCTCTCTCTCTCTCTCTCTCTCTCTCTCTCCTCTCTCTCTCTCTCTCTCTCTCTCTCTCTCTCTCTCTCTCTCTCTCTCCTCTCTCTCTCTCTCTCTCTCTCCCCTCTCTCTCTCTCTCTCTCTCTCTCTCTCCTCTCTCTCTCTCTCTCTCTCTCTCTCTCTCCTCTCTCTCTCTCCTCTCTCTCTCTCTCTCTCTCTCTCCTCTCTCTCTCTCTCTCTCTCTCTCTCTCTCTCTCTCTCTCTCTCCTCTCTCTCTCTCTCTCTCCTCTCTCTCTCTCCTCTCTCTCTCTCTTCCTCTCTCTCTCTCTCTCTCTCTCTCTCTCTCTCTCTCTCTCTCTCTCTCTCTCTCCTCTCTCTCTTCTCTCTCTCTCTCTCTCTCCTCTCTCCTCTCTCTCTCCTCTCTCTCCTCTCTCTCTCTCTCTCTCTCCTCTCCTCTCTCTCTCTCTCTCTCTCTCCTCTCTCTCTCTCTCTCTCTCTCTCTCTCTCTCTCCTCTCTCCCTCTCCTCTCTCTCTCTCTCTCTCTCTCTCTCTCTCTCTCTCCTCTCTCTCCTCTCCTCTCTCTCTCTCTCTCTCTCCTCTCCTCTCTCTCTCCTCTCCTCTCTCTCTCTCTCTCTCTCTCCTCTCTCTCTCTCTCTCTCTACTCTCTCTCTCTCTCTCTCTCTACTCTCTCACTCCTCTCTCTCTCCTCTCTCCTCTCTCTCTCTCTCAGCATACAAAGTTAAGTTGGAATTGAGTAGTAAATGGTTTTGAACTTACAGCATAATATACTAAAATAACTGAATGGTCGCCATTTTCAAAATGTGTCTAACATAATTGAAACATGTTTGGACGTATCAACTGCCGCAGTACTACTTGTATGCCGAATTTGGCAGTTATGTGTGTATTGTTTATCGAGATATTACACACAAACTTCATTAATTCATGTAGCATTATCTTTCAAAATGGTGAACAGACGTGGTTTTTTATCTTTTAATTTGCTTGTAATAGATACTGTCAGCATACAAAATTTGGTTGAAAATGATCAAACAATGTGGTAGTTATACCAAATTAGTATAAAATATTTGTATGTCCGCCATTTGGAAAATAATTGCATAATAAAGTTTAGTTATTTATATTTACCTGGCCTATCATAGTATTACGTATGTGCCAAATTTGACAATAATTGGTTGAGTAGTTTTTAGAAAGTAAGTGCTCGGCATGATTGAAAGACTATAAAGACTATACTTAGAACTATTTTTGTACCAACTGTGGTGAAATTGAGTTCATACATTCAAAAATATGATAATTAAATCATTAGGGTTAGAGAAACGATTTGGTTGGACCACGGCCGATTGTAACAGATACTAATTTTAGGTTTATTGGCCGATGTATCTGTTTTGGTATCTATTCATCCCTAGTATTTTTGCCTGCCTACTGGTTTCTCTCTTGCCGTTTGCCTTTGTAAATAATATTGTAGTGTTTACTTAGGATGTTTTTCCGACCTTAAAGCACATTAAGCACCTTGCATAGCATAACAATGTGTTGTAATTAACCAGTTACCATTTCAATTAAGGCTTATGAGCATCACTGTAATCATACATTTTGCTATTCTTGCTTTTGTAATTAATAAATTTGCTAGTGTTTTGTTGGCCTAAGGGCTTCATAGTCATGTTATTTAATATAGTTTTTCTTTTAGTGTGATGTATTTTGCATTGTATAAATTATGTTTTTTGGCGTGTGAGCCACCCTTAGTAACCAATTTTCATTGGAGATATACTATTTTCTCTGAGCCAAACACAACAAGAGACTTTTTAACCAAAAATAGGCTCCAACGTAACTTCGAAGTGTCCTTTTTTTTATAAGTGGCTGTGACCAAAGTTGCATGTCCATTATTTACCCCTTGGTGCCAAGCTTATGTAAGGTAATACACTCACGCAGTAGAGTCTTTCTCTTAGCTATTTATTTGTGTTCTACATGCAGAATGTAAATATGTGTTTGTTGTTTCCCATTGTAGTAACCAGTCTTTGTGCATATATTTTTACCATTCCGTTAAGTAGGTCGTGTACTTCAGAATTAAATTTACTTCCCTGCATTTACTCACTGAAGTCTTGCAGTCACCTTAACTTACCCCTAAGGCTAGTTAATTTATTTATGGTTTTTGTATCTTGGCTTATGGACTGTGAATAAGGCCACCTAGCTTTAACTTTCTTACAACCGTGGAGGCCAATGAGTGTAACATAGTTATACGTATCCGAGAGCAGGGATTTGCATTAGCCGAGCAGCTAACCGAGTTCAGAACTCCAGCCTATCTGAAGTCTAACAACTCCCACCATATTTCTTGCAAGTTGCAATGCTAAGTTTTCCACTAGGTTTCGAGGTAACCATTACCACACTGTGGTTTACCCTTGAGGACACGGTAGGAAGCATGAGGGGTGTCATCTTCAACGTCTTCTTCAGGATCCCTAGCTGTGAACTCATCACGACTTCAGGACGGATGGACAGAGTCACACCAGAGACGTTGGCTGACGGACAGGGGAAGCTTGACGTGCCACGAGCACTTTTGTTTACATATCTTAGTCTCAGCCTCTGGTTCTTCCCTGGTGTACTGTATTGCAGACCGCTGCCGTTCACTTCACCTCTCTACCGTTCCTATTCACAAGTGAGTCAACTCCTTGCCGCCTGAGAAGCCGGCAATCTGAACGACGCTGCGTGCCAGTCTGAGTGGGTGGACCCACTCTCTCTCTTGCATTGCCCTGCTCTGGCCGGCAGGCACCGAACACGAATGCTCACAGTGCTTCAAGGGCAGTTTCCCCTCTATACAGCCTGCTCTAGCCACCTCTAGCTCACAACGTCTCTTGCTGGTATTTATTCCTATGCATGCCTTCCAGACAGGGCAGTTTGCAAGCAGTTGTGACTGGAGTATCACCTGCCACTCTCACTATCTCGCCATGCTTACCATACAGCTTGCCTTCAGCAGTAGCAGTTAAACTTACAGTATAATGTTACTATTGTCATAACTTTTGTTTTGCAACATACTAGGCAGAAGCTCTTGTCGCGAAGTCTTCTCCTTCATTTCGAGTGTTGTCTATGTGCCTCGTCTGCATCAGGCAGGGTTTTACAGGGGTTGCTCTGGTCTTGAACTACGATTGATATCCCGTTGCCACCACGTGGCAAACAGCCAGGCATACATGTTCTCTCGTCCATTAGACATTATTTCTGCTGACGGAATAAAACATTTACCAGTTAACCTCTTTTTGGTCCAATCATTTTCTTTCGCTTTCACCTCTCATACCCGCTTTGCCTCTGTGTGCATATCCACTAAACTACTTCTAGGGGCATGCACAATTGCCGTAATAGAGTATCAAACCAATGTCCCCACTGAAGGGCACTCCCACTTCTTGTCAATGTTTTATGGCTCGTTGTTAGCTAGTAATGCTGCTCTTCTAGCACCACTTAGGCAAGGGAAGGAAGAACCTTTCTTTGAGGCTCCTGAGGCTTGAAGAGATCCAACATGTAGCTACTTATATAAGTGCCATAGGGTCCCTACATGGAGAACACTGTGAACCCAAAGGGGCAGTTGAGGTCTGTAGCTTTTCATGCTGCTCACTCAAGTTCTCTCCAAGAGGGATCAGGCCAAGGGGGAACAGGGGGCCCTCTCCCCAAGTCGCTATAGGCCTAAGCACAATCCCTCGCAATGCGCGCGCTCCTGCACTGAACAAGCGATAGGACTTCGGCAGGGGTTTACCCCAAGGTACCGGCCCCATGCCAGAATCGGTCCTCCCCCACTCTGCTATGTAATCCACTAAAGCATAATATCCTTTCTTCTATTAATTTTATATTTTGAACATAACATAACTTCATTAGAAGGGCTTAACTGTGTACTCACAGCTGTTTCCTAAATGCCCAATCATTGGGCGTGCCATAAAATTGATAGCATAACCCTCAGTGCTTAGCTATGGGCTCTGGTGAGCCAGGGCCAGACACCCCCAGGCTGCAACTACGTCGGCCCATACAGCCGTGTTAAAATCCTTGTTGAGGAGATTCAGTTTCCCTAGTCTCTAGAAGGATAGTGGTCCTGTACATCTTCATTGTTAACACATTGAGTGTATTAGGTATCAAGTTAGATCTTACGAAGTTATAATAATTTGAATATTATTTCCATATAAAAAACTATTTTCCACTGCTTCATCAAAAAAATATGCACTTCAAAGTGACACTCAGACGAAGAACTGCAAAACAGTGCCATCCCACAAAAGGTGGTAAATGTACTCCCTTCCCCTCCTTTTGACCCTTACAGTGCCCCAGAAAATTTACTTGGCCATTACAAAAAAAACAGGATAGAATGCCAACCTAGCTATAATATCGTACATTGTTTACTGAACGGAAGTTAGCCAACATCAGTCTTTCAGTGCCTGCCATGACAGGAAACGTGAGGGAAATCAATGTATGCGTTGGACTCATACCATTTGGGCACAAACTTAGTGTTCTTCACTGACAGAACAGCTGTGGTGGAAGGATAGATTTTAGCCATGCTACTTTTCTATAACTGTCAAAATTTACCACACTTACATGAAATCGACACTCGGAAAATGCCACACCTAATGCATTTTATATATTTTCCCACTGTTGTTTCTCTCAAACAATTTCCATTTCACATCTACACACGCCAAATTCTATTTTACAACTGCAGAAGGCATATACAAATATAGTAGATAAAATTTGAGGAAATTGTTTATAAATAAGTATAAAATAAATTAAAAAAAATAATAATTTTTCTTTTGTTATGCTGTTCCCCTGACCCTTTAAAAAATAATGTAACAGTGATGTTTTGTTTAAAACTGCTTCCATCTTCACTCTAGTAGTTTATTTTAGTATGACATATGTTTATATTTGTTGTGATTGTAAGTTTTATAGGTTGTTTATAGTAAATTGAGCACTTTTGAAATCACTGTCCATAACTATGTATAAATCAACATTAACGTTTTGCTTTGCATTCTGTAAAATTGGAAGTAAATTGGGAAAAGTTGCAGCTTATTAATCTTATTGAAAATATGTGTGCATTATTGACAAATGAAATAGGTTTAATTTGTTTTTGTAAATGTAACATAGTAACATACTTAACATATTAGGTTTCTAACAATCAACAATCTAACTTGGTGCACATGGCACACACATGATCAAAGTGCTGGGGCCTGGTGTTTTGCTAGATGTTGAACTATCCACTAACAGGTGACATATGTTGCCCACTTCAATATACACACTTGCTATCTCATCAGTAAATATATGAGTTTTAACATACACAAAACTATATTGATCATTCATGAAAATGACTGCAAAAGGACCGTTTATGGTTTATCAGTGATTTGTTATTTGTATAACATCTTGTCTTTGTATTTTGAATTATTTTCTGGTCTAAGGTATCAGAATCTTGTGTCTACTTCCATGCAAGCCAAGTTAACAATGTTAATGCTACAAAAACTGGGAGGAAACTGTAAGAAATTGTTGTGGGTTGTTACAGTGATGTGTAGAGTTAAAGTTAGTACATTAATTTATGTACGTGAATCCATGAGGTAATAATAACCTTCCACAAATAACAAACCTTGCATTCCACACATTTTGGAATGAAAATACTTCACATAACTATTATATATGCAATACTTAATATGAATTATTCTGAGACGTGGCTCTTTACATCAGTATGGTGTTTTACATTGGTTTGTTATTGAATAACTAATTTAGGCCTAGAAACACGAAGAAGATTGGAATTACATATTAAGATAAACTTTCAAAAGCACATTTATTTTCACTGTAGCATTCACAGTAATAGATTATATTTTCTCATTTCCATTGTTTGCAATGGAAGAAATAGGCATGTAAAGGTTATGATACCTTAGTTGTTTACTATTTAAAAAAACTAATATTTCTGTTTCGTCCACTTTTATTTTTATGCAACATGCCCTCCACTTTTATTTTTATGCAACATGCCCCCATGTGATGAGTGTATAGTGCGTTTTGGTAATTCCAGGCAAATTGTAATCATTAATTTCTGCAAACTCATTCAAAAGTATAAGGGTATGTTACAGCGACATGGTGGACATGACCGATGACAATGTAGCATCACGTCATAACTGTGGTGGAATGTGAACTAACAGCACTAGTAGTAGTGGGCTGTGTCAGTTAAGTTTTCTGCAAGCTTGTTTATTCAAAGTTCTTGTTAGTATTGCAGTGACATTGTCAGGGACTAAAATGAAAACTATGAGTGTGTTGACTTACATATGTGCAGCAGAAGCAAAACTTATTAAGCTTATTGCTATCCTTCCAGTGTATAAAATAAAGGTTAATTTTTTCCCAATCTCAAAGGAAATAATAGGTTGACCTTAAGAATACACTCTACTTTTCCATTACCCATCCAATTGTAAAAACACTCAGTAAACACAACAAATTTTTACATTTCTTTATCTACTTCAACTCATGGTAAACAAATGTTTTTACCAACCCAGGACCATGGTAGCAAGAAATTGCAAATATCTACAAACAGCTTGTAGTACAACGTACTACTGCAGTACTGCAATGCAAGTACCAAACCACAGCATTAAAAATTGTGCTCGACAATGTCACTGGTTGGCAGGTTTTTTTGGGGATCTTCCATTTACCCTGCTCTTGAATTTCCGGCACTGCTGCATGCTCACCTCACTTCACCCTAATCGGCTCTCAAGACCACAAAGTTAAGGGCCGTCCAAATCTCTCCTTTCTACAACATTTGAAAATCATCTACCAATTCAACTGCGAAAATATGCCTATCAATAAACTTCATTGCTTCTTTTTGTTTTCTTTTATTGGACAAGTCAAATTACAGTATACAAAGTTTATACACTGGACGTAGTAAACATACACATATATATGTCGGACTACACGTACATGCATCACGTCTTTTCCTCATAATGTGGCCAATCCTCCTCCAACATGCTGTAGGGCAACGTCGTTTTGCTGAAACAGAAGAAAAGGGAAACGAGAAAAACTGGAACAAGAAATGTATACAGAGATATGTTATGCAATAATTTCTTAATTTTTTTTGTTTAGATATTCATCTACACTATAAATGTTAATTTAGAAAAGACATTCTTTCAGCTGTTTTTTTAAAGAGTTTTTGGTTAGATAAGCAAATTTCTTGAAGGGGTTGTGGTAACTTATTGAAAAGTTGGCTACCAAGGTAGGATGGCCCTTTCTGGACAAGTTTTAAGTTAACTGAAGCCATGTGTACGTGCTTTTTTTATTCTAATGTCATGCTTATGAAAGGACTCATTTTTCTGAAATAAATGGCTGTTTTTGGACATGAATATAAGTACTGAAAACATGTACTCACATGCAAATGTTAAAATCTCTGAGCTCTTGAAAAGAGATCTACATGAGTCTGACTTTCTTTTGCCATGGATTATTCTTACAGCATGTGAAACACTTTTTTGCTGTCAGTGGAATTACCCCAAAAAGTTATACCATAACACATGATGGAATATAAATATGCAAAATGTACCATTTTTGCTGTATTTTTGTTCAAGACCTCTGCAACACTCTGCAGGGCGAAACATGCTGAACTTAGTTTAGGTAAAATATATGCAATGTGAGATTTCCAGTTAAGTAAATTTTGTTTTTCGTAAACAGTAATGGTATTTGAAAAACAAAACTTAATGATTGCTGAAGTTAAACTATAACGTCAAGAAAATTACAGCAGTTTCTTTTTTCAACAAAGTGTAAGTTTTGTATTACAGATAACTTAGCTGTTTTTTGATGACCAAAATTTATCTCTGTTCTTCCCTGTGATGATAATACAAGCACATTATCATAGTTTTGTCACAATCTTTCCGTATCGCATTTCATGCAAAAATTGTAATTTAATTTGATGTGTTTACAGTAATATGGTGCATTATTTATTAATGTTTACATTTTAGAGCATACTTTCTAAATTTAATAGAATCATCTTATAAAAATTATATACTGCACTTTAGGATGCAAGTATTATTATGTGGGAATGATTTTTTGTATGATCAGTGAACTGAGTCATTTCTATAACTTATAAGTTGACAGGAATGTTTACTAGTAGCTGTTATACTTTTGAAATATTTGTATTTTATTCAAAACTTTTGCCATTCTATTTGAAAATATTTGAACATGAAAAACCACTATTTGCTCACCCCTAGTCATGTATCTGAAGTATTTTATATTTATGTTAACATAAAAGTATGTTATTTTTTATCAAATTGAGCTTTTACTTATATAGTGGAAGCCCGGAATACCGCGGATTCGGTTATACCGCAGGGCAATTTCAATTTATGTCTCCCCGCCTGAATAAATAAATAAGTGGAAGGTGTGCGGTCGTGAGTCAGGGAGTTATATATATATATAAGCTATGTCTTCCGATTTTCGAAAAAAAAAGAAATAATAATTCCGTGCTGATGAGTTATTGTGGACAATGTTTAATGTAGAAAAGCAGTCTTTGTTTGCATGTCACAAATAATTAGCTTTTTTTTTTGTTTAAGTTTTCCTTGGTAAAATGCAAATCAGACAAGCAAGCAGCATGTTTCACAACACGTGAGGCACTGATATATTCCATCTGCAGTGCAAGCGTGCAATCGACCTTTGGACATGAGCTTCTTTTCTCATTCTTACTTCCTCTCAACCAGGCCCAGCAGGAGGCAGCGGGTGAATCCCCTTCTTTAATCCACATGACAAACAACTTACAGCTAACACCGCCCTTGGTGGAATAAGTACATCCTTTGCCTGGAAAATGCACTATTTTTTAGTTATTCTTGCTTGAATGCATGTGAACCTTCATCACAGCACTTTTTTCTTCTGTTTCTCTCCGTTTTGTGCTGTCAAGTCCAGTGGTGATGCAAATAAAAAAAATAAAGTTCCGATAGCAAGGGGCTAAACGTTTGACGAGTTATGGCGGTAAATAACACTTGCTCCGTGTTTGACAGATACGTGCCACGCCACATTAGAACACTGGCTCTTTTTGCTACTGTACTCTGTCACTTCCAGAATAGAGCAAAAAGCTATAGCGTGGGTCTGAGTTATGTCCCCCAACATCCGCGTTATATCGGGCTTTTACTGTATTTCCTTTATAAATTATAAATTTTATTTCTAATTAATATATTAACAAAGAGAAAATAACATAGGTGTGTTTGTAATGTCTAGTAAGAATTAGTTCTCATGCAAAATATTAAACTGAGTGCACACTAATGTGATGCATTGCCCCTTTGGTGTAAGTTTATAGACGTATTTAAGCTTTGTTAGCAGGAGGCAGAGATATAACCTGAAAGTAGAAATTAGCACGGTTTCAGAAAATTTGGAAGCAATCATCAATGAGCGATGCCTTGTTTGCCTATTGTCGCATCCAAAGTTACACCATAAAATTCATTTTAGAAACTTTATTTATTTTGCACTCTACTTTACAACTTCACCCCATCTTTGAGCACGTTGTTCATAATGGGACAGCCCATGAACTCTAAAACAGCACTGAAGAGGCAGGACACATGGTTATAGAGTACATTGGCGCAGTCAAGATACTACAGATACGTGATCCTAGCTTGTACTGTTCACCCAGGCGTGGTCAGAAACATCCAGCTATCATTCCCCCTGCCACAAGATTGTACTGTTGACCGAGCCACCAGTTCCCTCCAGCGAAGATCACGCTAGTGCCATAGCGCGCCACTAGAGTGCAGCACATATTTAACCTGTGCCTGTGGTTGAGATAAGGAATCTTAGCCCCGCTTCAGCATCCTGGAATTCTCAACCCCTGCGGCCGAAGCTGTCACTCTGTGCACCCCTCGCCTCCTAATGCCTTGGAGATATAAGTATAAAATGGCTGGCATGGCCAACACTCTTTAGTCTCTGCTCCTACACCGCCTTCTTCAGGGCCGGAGGTAGTCATCAGGGTGCCCGACCACTGGTACCGCCGGAGATTCCACCGCCTCTCTTGAGACAGAGATCTCTACCAGTAGGAAGACTTTCCGACCAGAAGCTCACCAACTCTTCAGCAGCCACCGAAGATGCCGCCATCGCAGATCCCTCCAACAGCTTCTGGATGACTCAACCACCACCAGAGGTTCTCAAAGATGTTGTTTTTCGTCTCCTACCCCCCGTGCCACTCCAGTCTCCGGGTAAGGTCATGACAACGTCCCCTCTGGACATCCCCCATCACACCAGACAATATTAACATTGGCATCACTACCCTTCTGGTAGACGTCCACCCCTAATGTTCTTTCAGAACAACCCCAAATAGATAGACATCATCAATTTATGTAACTAACTAGTAATTTTATTTAATCATTAATTATTCGCCTTCACTCACTAGCTTTTGCCCAGGTTGCTTTCTACTGGTTAATTTAATAATGTTAGGTACATTAACTTCCTTTGCAAGTCATATTATGTTATGCACAGAGTCGCCGTGTTCCTATTATTCAATAATAAAAATCATACGTATTTCAGTATATTTCTGTATTCTTATTTTCTTGGTAGTTATTGGTAGTCTTGTGCAACCGTACCAAACAGGGGATCAAGCCGGCATAATGGGAGCCTAAAATTAATTACCAAATTACCAAGAGGCCACTCAAGTTCTGCCACACCGGTAGTCCATCGATGGAGCTCAAAAGCCTTAGGTACACATCCATCAAGTGAATTGACCAAACTTGGTCAGTCCATACTCCACCACTGCTTCTTTTGGGGCTGGAACAGAGCTGAATCTACTTAGGCTGATCAACCCCCTTTGGAGACTTAGACCGAAACGCCTAGTTGAGTACCCAAACCTTAAGATACCGCTCGAGTTCTGCAGATTTTTAGTCCATTGAAGGCGCTCAAATTAATTAGGAACACATCCATCCACAAGGTGAATTGAGTGGGTTAAGTAGTTCCATACTCCACCACTGCTTCATTTGGGGCCGAAACGGAGCTGGAATCGCCTAGTCTGATCAATCCCCTTTGGAGCCTTCACCTGGGTATTCAGACAGGAAGCAGCTTGAACAATGTACGTGTTCTGTCCATTGCCTTCTTCAGGACCGGATGAAAGGAACAACTTTGGGTGCCGTTCGCTGCAAGTCTGAATATTTGGCCAAACACAGTACAGTAGGAATCACCGGCTTGTTCTCTGTGAGACCTTTTGATGATTCTTCCTTATGCCATGCTCCCAGAAAGAAGGGATTTGGAGGAGATTGAAAAGAGCTATGCATGCCTTCGAGAGTAATACCAATTGCTTATCAACTAGAAATACCGCCTGTAAAATTTCTACCCCATTGACATTATTTCCCCCACTAGAGAGATAGAAGGTCCTCCTCATCTCATCTCATCTTAGAGCCCTTTATGCGAGGAGAGGAGCCACCACTAGGTCTAGACAATCCTTGGTTGTGTAATCCAGACCTTTCCGTAAATTCCACCGACAATGTCTCACCGATTCAGAGTACTCCACACAGCATAGCAGCCTGCCAGAACCCTCTACAGCCCCACCACCTGCTGAGCCGGCCACAGATGAGGAATCCATGTACTCTCAGTCACCTCAATGTAAAACGCCAGATTGTGAGAAGGGTTGTGACAGCAACTGTGGATTTTGTCCCAACCATACAATCTACCAGCCATTCTTATACTCAGGCAAGCCACCTACCAGACATTAAGGTCCCTGCCTTACCCATTTTCCTCGTGATACTGGCATCGCGATATAAAACCTCTACTACTGGTACTTGTAAAACATATTTTGTTAAAACCTATTTTCCAAACTAGGAATTATATTTAACGTCCCCAACCATTGGTTCAAACCCAACAGTAAAAAGCCCAACATTTAGAACCATGCCCAGCCGGTCATGCGTCAGCAGTCAATGATCACTTGTTCAGCAATGGTTGTGCATAATTTAGTATTTTAGACAATTTTTTGCTATTTCATTAACTAAATACCAAAATACTGAATACAGTGTATCATCATTTTAGCAGGCTTATCTAGGTCACGTGACCTTTTAGTAACCTGAAAGTACCAATTCAAACACTGAATTTTTTCTGTTGTATGGGCAAACATGTACTATATTCACTGCCATTTTTCAGTAGTGTGAACGTTGATGTATGAAAACTGGTTTTGTTGTTTACTTGTTAATTTTAATTGTCTTGATTGTTTTATACTGGCGCTTGAGTCACTTACAAGGTGATGATACTGATATTATATGCTCATCATTCAGAATATACAATTTCTAAATGCTATTGTGCCATACTCCTTGCTATAGGTATTTATTTTTGTGTAATGCCAGATAGCATAGCAGATTACTTGTCCATGTTTCCATTTATGTTTTTTATTTAAATTTTTGCATTTAGTTACTCTGTTTGCTTCAATTTTTACATACAAAGTAATGTGGCGGCTTAGTAACATTAAGTAGAATTCTCTTGACTACTTTTATTGAGAATTATTGGAAATAAATGTATTATGTAACAAAACATGCATATACCATAGTATATTTGTGTAATACATACGTTTATTACCACAAACTTTGATGCCTCTGGTTTGAGGGTGGTACACGTTCAAAGGTTGTGTGGCATTGAACCACGAACCACTATAGCAGGCAGGTTAATTTTTATATTTTGACTGCTTGGCACTAACTGTGGCCAAGGATAAACCAGATTTTCCTATGTTGCTGGCCTTGTCCAATGATAATGCTTCCCAGTAATTTAGGTTGAAGGAGCAAAAAGCAGGGTCATGAGTTTTGGAGGCGGTGCTACCAGCTGGTGGCATTTCCACTGAGTTTTCCCTTCAAGTATATTGTGTCTTCCCATTTTTCTCTGATCCTTCAACTTCTGGTATCATTACTCGTCTTCTGTCCCCAGGTCCTGCTGCGAGGTTACGAAGCCCAATGCTCGGCCAAAGGGCACTGTAGTTGGTCGAGTGAGACTTAACAGGAGGAGTGAAGAGGTTTGGTAAGGGCCGTGTTGGCCCGGCATTTGCTTGCTGACGTTGCTATTGGGTGCAAACTCTTTCCCAATCTCTAATGATAGGTTTGGGCTTAACTGCCTCGGTTGGGCACTAAGGGCACTTGTCAGTCTTAACTATCTTCTTTCATTCTTCCCTACGACTGGAGTGATGGTGGGGTTAGTTAAAGTGTGATATGGTAGGTAGGAGGCCTGCAAGGTAATAAAGGAAGGTAGAGGAGGTCCCCAGTGTTTTGTGTTGCATTTTCCTATACTCCCCTTGTGTATTGCCAAAGTCAGTAGAATTCTCTGTCCCTGACAGATTGAGATGTGATGGATCAAACAGAGTCTAGTGAGTTGGTTTCGGTATCCTCACTATGCTTCAGGTGTGCAGGGACTTCCGACTACAAGCTCTCATCATCCAACCCTCTGTATCTAGCAGATTGAGTGCGTGGGTGAAGAGATTTGGGCAGCTCTTAACAGTGAGGTCTTGAGTGCCGATGAGGGTGATTGAGGTGAGTATGGAGCAGCACCAGAATGAAAGGTAAGGGGAAATGGGAGATTCCCGAGAAAACCCGCCAACCAGCAGTATTGTCCGGCATGATTCCCACATGCGAAAATCTAGAGTAACCTGCCCAGCAGATTGAGATGTGGATTGAACAGAGGTTGTTGACGTAAGAGTCATGACTACTGGTTCCCTTTCGATGTTGCAAGTGTTGGTAGCCAGGTATTGTGCTCGTCAGCACTGTGCGACTGGTGGTCAAATGAGGACAGCCTGCACTGCCACTGAACTGGGCATCTGATGAAGTAACCTATCCCCTCCTCCCATGGTGTAATCACTCCTGCCCCTCACTGTCTCAGATTTATATGCGGCTTCCCCTTCCATTAGGTACTGACTTGTATGACTTGCTGCTGTAACTAAGATTGGTGTAATTGCAGGTGAGAACAACAGTAAACAAAGGGTTATAATGAGGTTTGAACAGCATATCTACACTTGCAATGATGTACTCTAAATTATGGGTTTTCACAATTTTATTACCCTGATGGCAAAATTTTGGTAAACACAGCATGTGTGTCTAATTGGTGCACAAATATTGAATAACTCTGTTCCCTATTACTATTTGTCTAATACACAACATATTGTATACTGGGGCGGGACAGTGAACATGGCAGCAGAGTATCCTGGCGGATTGCAGGCCAGCTCAAATTTTTTACTGCTTGATTTGCAAGACAAAAGCTTCCACGCTTCTCAAGAAGGGAGAATTCTGGAGGTGACGTTTGCTAGGGGTAAACTGATGTTCTTCTTTTCGCGGCATTATATACAGTTGCTGCAATAGGCCAGGAATTTGCAGGGGTCTTGGCTAGCATATTCATCCTCACTATGTGGCGACAGTTAGGCCTGGCTGCACATGAAAAGACGTGGTAGCAAGTGGATTGACTAGCCAGCCCTTTGTGCGTTTGGGGAAATATGCTGATGCGGGAAGCATCGACACTCGCTTTGGGACAATGCTCCCTCATCTATCCTTTCTCAAGCGACTGCACCGACATCTGTTTGAATGCAACATAAATGTGGAAATATCAGCGGCAGGGTTAATTGTTATGGGCATTATATAAATCACACTTTGAAGAATATGGGCTCGTTTTGTACTGTGTTAGTTGTAACATCATGCAGCATAGATATAATCAAAATGACTAGAATAGACATGGAAGCAATGTTATGAGAGATATGGATAAAGCAAATATATCTTACTGAGAATTTTTTTTCGTTGTCTTACTTAGCTGGCAAATAAGAACCCCTGTCTTCTTAGGTACCATACAAAATGACATGCTCGCTACACTTATGGGCACAGTAAATCTAAGAAGAATGGGTTGTGCTGTAAGATGGATTTAATAGTAGTTGACTGCAGTATGCCAACAGTTGTCTGATTGTTGCTTGTAGGGCTACAAGTGTCAGAGGTGTGACATTGCGGTCCACAAGCAGTGTATAGAATACTCTGGGCGATGTGGGGCTCCTCCCCTACCCCCACCACGGCCCCCCAGGCAGGACCCGCCTCCCTACAGTTGTCCGGATCCCAGCCTGCGAGATCACCTTTGGTAAGTCTGCTGTAGTTTCATTGTAACAGATTATTTCAGGAGAATTTAAATTACGTTTTTTCTAAACCACAGTGCGTGCAGTTGTCTGGTATTGTTTCAGTAACAGTGAAGTTTCTATTTTGTTGAAAGTTAGGGATGGGTCAGTTCGGTTCTTCTGTTCCAATTTATACCGGTTATTGAGTTTGACTCAGAACCGGTTTCAGGTTAACGACTACTCGGTTCTCATTTCTACACAGCAATAAATTTAGTAATATTTTCAAATTAAATACTTTGTACGAAACATTATCAATTAATCTAGTTTTGGCAAAACTCTTATCATTACAAAAATAACTGTAACGAGAAACTTATCGAAACAAACAAAAATTGCAGTTACCGCCAAAACAATATAGGTTAATTCACCTGTAACAAGCATTTTTTTCTTGGCAGCAATATTTCCTTATAGCAAATTACTTTTGCCATTTAAAGCATATAAATATAAATTTATTTGGTACCAATGATCGCAAAAGTA
The DNA here is from genome assembly GCA_029891345.1 of Dryococelus australis. Classification (NCBI taxonomy): domain Eukaryota; kingdom Metazoa; phylum Arthropoda; class Insecta; order Phasmatodea; family Phasmatidae; genus Dryococelus; species Dryococelus australis. The sequence goes on from CM056994.1 coordinate 225,661,208, forward strand.
ATTTTCAAGGACAGGCGTTTTATCAAATATAGTATTTGGTTTGTATTCTGTCAGTTAAACAAGACAAAACATAAACAGTCTCGTGGTGGAAATCTCATAGATAAATATATACGGAGAAGATACTACACTAAGCATTGAGTGAAACAAAATGGCTGACGTTTATGTACAGATTATTAGTTTTGAATCTTTCTAATTGTTACATGATTACGTCTTCTAAAATACAGCATTCTAGGGTATTGTACGGGAGAAAAAATTACGTAAACAAACGGAGTAGAGTATGTGCATGTATTTTGTGAGAGCTTTTGGATGTGATTCGTGAATAATGTTTGGCATTTTTTTAAGTTATTTAAAACTGGAATTATAAAAATGTCATCTGAATACTGGAACCAATATTTAAATATAGAATCGGTACCAGAACCAGAACCGAAATTTTTTATTATACGACCCATCCCTATTGAAAATTGATTAATGTTTTTCATCAGGGTTGTAATAAACAAAGATATAATTTCACTTGATCATAAACCCCCCCCTTTTTTTTTTGTGGGGTTCCTGGGGCAATATTGTTTCTTGAGCGAATATATGTAATTGATCAGATAATTTATCATAGTTAGGACCCCACTTTCACTGTAAATAAAATGAACTGATTTCGTAATTAAAATTTGACAATTTTTTTAAAAAATATTTTTATTTTATCACATTTAATAGGAAAAACTGCGTGTGTTGTTATCATATCATAACTCAGTTGTTTTTGTAACAATTTCAATAAAACTGAAAGGAATTTGTTATTTATTAATTTTAATCACTATATATTTAAGTGGAAATCATTAAAAAATATTTGACGGTAAGAATGAAAGGACATCCTTATGAGAGCACACTTGTCATGTTAATCACATTGTCATAGTCACTGTAATTTATGTGCAATCAATCTTGTACTTTGTTGAGAGACATTAAAAACTGCCCAAGAACAGTCACTAGCATTTGAAATATACAAAATTTTTACATCACCCACATACAACTTTGGTTAATTTGTAGATGTCAATATTTTAATTAAATCCTTTTCTGTTCACAAATCCACAACCAACTACAAAATACTAGTAAATATGCCATTATTGATTTTAAAAAATACTTCTTACATAGTACAAATTATAGCTGTACCTATTCCAATTGGCTTCTGCAGAATTTGCTGATGTTGACAGAATCTGTACTTCTGCTGATGTAGGAAACACAGATAATTTTCCACAGATTTGATAAACACAAAACATTTCTGTAGTTCCGAGTTATTCTTCAGAATAAGTAATTGATGTCTTTCCTCTTTGAATATTGAAAGTTTTCCCTTGTAAGGAAAAGCCCTTTCAACACTAGTACATGGCCGCTGGAAGGAAATGTCTCAGTGGAAAATATGCTCAACTTCCACTTTTTTTAAAACCAAGTTTGTAATTTTTGTCCGAAGCTTCACCCAGCTGCGAGAAGATTATCTACCAGTTTGACATTGACCACTTGACCGTCAAATAAGTATTTTTGCGAATTCAGACCAACACATATTTTATTTGTTTTCACTTGAACTCACATAGTTTGTTGTTATTCTATGTGCTTTTTAGACACACAAAACTGAAATGTCAAAAATTGCTTTTAATTGTGCTGAACTTCACCAATACCATTGTTTGAGTATAATAGTAACATAAATTCAACTTTAATTTACCTATAGACTGTTCATGGTAAAGTGAGCACTTTTTAAGGCCCTCCCAACAGGCATCAACCATTAGTAAATATATCTTATTGCAGCCTCAGGCATTACATTTTGAGGATGGGGAAATATATACAGCATGTTTATTATACACATTGCAATGTTTATTTTAAAAAAGCAGCAGGAAGATGGAAATTGGATGAAAGGAAAAATTTAGAAGGCCCTTAAAAAGTGCTCATTGTGCTGTGAACAGCCTATAAGCAAAAAGCTTTTTCATACATCAATAGCACATCGCTTAATCGGCATATCTGTATAATTTTGTGAATAGGAAGAGCTCCAATGAAAATGTTACTACAAAGTTTTCAATTGTACAGCTATTGACTTTTTCTAAAGTGAAGTGGCAGAAACCTATTTGTTTGGTTTTCTTGGCAATATGAAAATTATACAGAATTTTTCCAAAGCAGTTGTCTTATTATTAATGTACCCCACTATCACTAAATCACTGTGCATATGGTATGGCAGTGTTGAAGCATGTGTTTTTTCACTCCCACTCAATGTTTACAACACAGTATTTGCACTTTATTGAATTTGTAAAACACGCATAACCTTTCACTTTCAAACTCCAGGCACAATCTGAAACAGTTATTATTTTTGGCATTATTAACTGGTTTTGCACAGTAAGCAGCCGACTACACTCACCACCCTCGCTCCATATGTTGCGAATGCCATATTTGTTAGTTTTCAAGAACCTAACTGCAGAGTACTGACAATTAGTAAAATCAGCAGCGTTTACGAATACCACGCAAATGTTTAGTGCATAGTTACTACATCCAACAACAATAAGTCATTTATTATGTTATTCATTTTTGTAATTTCGCCAACAGTTTTGGTTACAGACATTAGTTTATTAATAAAATTTACGTAATGTGTGATTTTGCCTGTGAAGAAACACCTGAGTGATTCAGGTTGATACATAAAACTGTACGTTCAACGTTACTTTTTCAGCTCTGCTCCCAATTGATTTATGAATTGTTCTCGTAGCGTAAAATTTCATTTTGGTTTATATAGTCAACAACGTAATCACCACGAAAATAGTTCAGTTATCCACATATATGTGAAGTATATAAGAGATAATATGTATAACAAATGGAAAATTGTAAATCTTAATGTTTGTAAGAGTTTTCATGGTTAAAGAAGCTCGCATTATAGTTTTAGAGTCACTTAAATAAGAAATGTTTTCAGTGTTTTGCAATAATGGGAATTATTACAGATTTTTTCAAATAAGCATAACTTTCCCGTCTTTCCATTATTTCGATGTTCGCAAAAACTTGTAGGTCCTACTCAAATTATTGTTACGAGGAGGAATAGTGAAAATAAATACACACACACAACATGGCACTGAAACTCAATGGTTAAAAGGGGGAAAAAATTGAAGCCAATGAATATGTAAATGCTTGAAAGTGTAATCCCTGAAATCACAATAAACCCGTTTAAAAAAAATACATTCACTCATTCAGTGTGAGGTTGCCTCCACCACCTGTACAAACAACAATAACTCAAAAACTTTCAGCCATTTGTTTATACTGAGTTTTTGAATTTATAGTAAAAACATAGTCCAGAAAGGGAAAGGAAAAATTAATGAAGGTGGCAGGGGGGATGAAAGAAAAGGAAGTGGAAGGATTAATACTTGCTTGCTGCGAGATACACAAGGACCGCTTCCTGGTCGTTAGTGCCAGTGGGGAGTGTTACAAGGTGTGTTAGGTCACTCAAATTTGTATGTACTCAAATTAACTAGCAAGATCTCATAGCCCAAAAGAAAATAACAAATCAACTGTGTTTTAGCAAACTAGTAGAACAAGGAACACCATATTTTCGATTCTACAACTGGTATTTATTAATAAAAATAATAATCAGCAACAAGAAATAAAATTTAAATAAATTAAACAAGTAAATAGTAAGAATAAAAAAACAGTCAACTCCTGATTTACTGGGAGTAGATTTACCGGTTTGCGGCTCAACTGGGCTGTGGTCCCCCCACACTTGTTTCCACGTATCGCCGACTTAACGCACCCTTGTGAAGCATGCTTGCCTGCGGCAGTCCCTTGATCTACACTGCTACGGACATGATTAGGAGAGTGAATGAAGGGTGACTGTTGTTTGTGAGACAAAAAAATAGGGTCGACGGCACACTTGCTACTCGTGACTGACACGTCCGGTGCAGTCAATTTCTAAGTTAGGAAGTGGAGTGTAGTTTTCCTTGCGATTTAACATGTCAGGTTGCAAAATAAAACTTGTCATGTTAAGTATTCAACAGAAACGAATTAGAGAAGGGCGGTGAAATAAAGCAATTGGTGCTGCAGTACGGCATTGGCGAACATACAGTTCGCGATTTGAAAATATAGAAAGATACGCTAAATTTAGGTTTATTGTTGAGTGCTATCATTAAATCTAGTTTTTTTTTTGTATATGCTATGTACCACTTACTTACGTGCATTTGGTTTAGAAACGACATTCACTTTCAGCAATTCATTTGCAGCGACAAAACACACTGGTTTTTTGTAATGTTTACTAGTCACCTGTGAATATATTTACACTTATGGAGTATCATTTTAAAGTGATTATGTCTTAATTCTTAAAATAAATGTATTTCATTAATTGGAAAATTTTCATTTCCTCACAGGAGAGATAAACACACGACTTATTGTGCACTATTTGCACCAACGGATGCACGGCTGCATGGCCCATTTTTCGTTAATTTCAGCTCGCTGGTCGTTCATATAAAAGTGGGTAATTATTTTGCTCATAAAACTTATCCCTTTCAAATAAAAATAAGTTTACCGTATTTACCACATTGCAAGCCGGCACTGAATGTAAGCCAACCACTAGCTTTTAAACCCTCGGAAAAAATAACATGATACCTAATGCAAGCCGACTTTTGAATGTTTCCAGCACACTCTTATCAGCTTGGAGCACCTGGTGAGGTCAATGTGACGTGTCAAAGTTTTCAATTTAGGAGAATGAAATTGGTCGGGTGGGAGAAAAAAAATCCAGAGGGGAACAGGGCATTTATTCTAAGTTTGTCGAAACGGTGCTCCCGATTATGAAATAACGATTTACGTCGTTTTTCTGGGTTTTGGTATTTTAAGTTAAAGATGATTTCTCATATCTAGTAAGAAAATGATCAAGAGCACTCTAGTTACAACATACATACACTCGCAATTAGGCTACCGCCCGGTGGCGAGCTCTCTCACCTCTCCTTCACCCAACCAACTCCTTTTGCACTCCCTTCCTGAACTTACCAACCCCTCTCACAGATACCAATTCCTCAACACATTCCATTCCCTCACAGATCTCACAAGCATGGACTGCCTATCCCACTCCGTTCTCCTGCACACCCTCTGAAGCTTCTCACTGTTGTTTCCTCTTCCTCTAAACACCCCCTTACTTAGCTTGCAGTGTAGCCCTCCCCATCCTCCCTCTTCATTCACCACCCTGTACATCCTGACTAGCCATTCAACTTTCCTCCTGTCCTTCAATGCGCTCCACCCCATTTCTTTCATCATCACTGATGGCCTATGGTTCCCTTCTTCCCCATCATCCTGCCTCTGCGTTTCCCACCTACCCTTCATCCATCTTGCTGCCCTTCTCTGCACCTTTTCCAGTTCTTGCACCTCCACCTCCACATACGGGTCCCATACTGCTGCAGCATATTCTAACATTGGCCGTACCATTGTGCCATACACTTTCTCCTTCACCTCACAACTGACTCCCTTCAGCACCCTTCCCAGCATACCCAGAGCCCTTATTCCCTTTGCAACCACCCCCTCTACCTGTTTTTTCCATCTGAGGTCTCCCTGCAGTACAATCCCTAGATACTTATATTCTGCTGCTTCTTCTATCTCTTGTCCCTCCCATCTGTACATGTCCCTGCTTATCAACTTCTTCCTTGTGAACCTCACTATCTTAGTTTTTCTTACATTTATCTTCATTTTATTTTTCCTGTTCCACAACCATATCCTATCAATGTCCGCCTGCAACTTTACGCCATCCTGTTCCACTTCAGCATACATAACACAATTGTCTGCAAACAATCTTCTTATTTTTTCCCCTAGTCCCCAAACCCATGTCATTTACCGTTATGGTAAATAACAAAGGACCCAGCATGCTTCCCTGTGGTACGCCTGACGTAATCTCCTCTTCCTCCGATATTGCATCCCGTACCTTCACCCTCTGCATTTGCCCACTGAGGAAGTCCCCTATCCATTCCACTATCCTCCTGTCTCGCATCAGTACCTCCACTTTCCTCATCAATGTACTATGGGGCACCTTATCAAATGCCTTCTCAAAATCTATGAAGCAGGCATCCACCTGCTTCATAGATTTTGCTCATCAGCTACCTGCACCAGATCCTCGACTGTTATATGTTGTCGAAAGCCGCATCCCGATCGAGAAGTGGAACTTCAACATGGCGGGTGAGAAGCGTGGTGGCCGTATTTATTGCATATGTTATGGTTTCGTACTTCTTAAACATAATACATAACATACAAAAGGTTACAATTATGTGGAACATTATTATATGCATCTTATTGTATCCACACATGTTCGGGAGTCTGAAGTTATATTTTTGTATTGTGAATGCATTATGTAGTGCAGCAATGGCAGATAGGTTATCTGTTTATACAAGCATCATGTTGGTGTGGTAGGAATAATGAATTGGTAGTTAATTATTTTTGTATTGGATTTCTTCAAGCATAGTTGGTCGTAGTGCATTTTCTTGAGTGAAATGTGTAATAGTAATCAGCACGTGTATACTGCTTCGTAAAACTGCTAGTTCTTTTTCTTAAATGCGTCTGCAATGAATTGACTAATATAATTTATATAGTTAAGTTTGTTAGTTTCAGGAATCGTGCACAGTGTTGATTTTACTGAATAATTCTGCGAATAATTTATTTAATGCTAGCAACGAACAAACGTGAATTTAGTGAAGTGCACATGCAAGGATTAACCTAGAAAAACACGTGTTCAAGAGGCTGCGGTGTTTACAAACAGTAAGTTTGCATGTTTTGTAAATAACGTATTTGTATAACGTTACTATAATTATTGCAATGCACGTGGTGTAAAAAAGCCACATTTTCCACACTTTTGTAGTGCGTGAGTAATATTTATTTGTCTATATTGTAAATGCAATGAATGTAAGGTTAGCTATGGATTTTTGCGCGCGCGCGCGCGTGTGTGTGTGTGTGTGTGTGTGTGTGTGTGTGTGTGTGTGTGTACACACACACACACACACATACACTGCTGCATCTGTACGAATACGAACAGCGACATATGTATCACATTTTGTTTTTCATTAAAGTTACAATAATGTAAATGTTATTTCCCATACGAGAAAAATATTACCACTGCTCTATCGAAACAATATGCAACTCAAAATGCCACACACTCGTAAGAGTATCAAAATAATGTCTCATGAAAGATGTATAACTAAGTGCCCCATCCCCCGCCCAATCTCCTCATACCTATGTGCAATAGTAAAACTAATTAAATGAATAACTATATAGGCTACAATCTTTGTGTACGACGCACGTCACTTTACTAGTAATGGGAATTACTGCATTCCTACAACACTGTATTATGCAAGACTTGTGGTTTAGGCCTAAGGTAATTTTCTAAGCAAACTTTACGGTTGTATTTATTAAAATTACATTTTATGTATCGTCTTCTATTCATTTTGTTACATACATCACAGTGAACGTTATTAAAAAGGACTGTTAGAGGGAAGAGGGAATACTATTTTACGAATTATCTCATCTTTTAACAGTTGTTTTTACACTTGAAACAGTATGTTCCTTTAAAACGAGTAATGATTTCAACAGCCAACCTACGTGTATAACAAATAACCATTGACCATGTCGCCATTTTCCTCGCCAAGTGTCTACGATGAAATCGCAGCCATATAGAGAAATTTTAACTCTAAATATCTCGCGTTATGGTGTAATAAATAGAATAGTATTTGTTTTAAATAAGACAATTTATAAATAATAGAACTATGTATGTGCACTTTCATGCGTTAACTAACCACTTTAAACGCACAATCTATAAGAATAGCTTTACTTGAATCATACATTATTGCAGGTACAGCATGTGTTTGCATTCGTCATGTTGCCTGCCTGAACACCAGCAGGCAGGGAAGCGAGTTGTGGTGGGGTGGTCGGTAGAACCCGAGGATTGCAGAGGTAGTGAGGTCTCGAACCTATAGAGCGCTTAGATGAGCTATTTGGGCACATTTTGCTCCCGATCAGCAGAAAGCTGACTGTCGGGATCGACATCGAGATCTGCTGATAGATTCCCCCAGAAACTTAGAATAAAGGCCCTAGAGGGGGTGGAGAACAAAGAAAATTCCTGTGTGTGTCATGGATCAATATGCTTGAAAGGGTGGGGGTATTAGGAGCAAGAGGATGAGAATGCTATGTATGAATGGTGAAGCGGGGAAAGAAAGAGACAAAGAAAGAAAGAGTGAGGTAGTGAAAAGACAAACCGGGGAGGGAGCTTGGGAAGAGGTGCAAGTGTCTGGCGGTGTGGGCGTCAGGCCGGGGGGAGGAAGGATGTGCGGGCTAGGGGAAGATAGCGAGTAGATAGTAGGAGGGTGGGGCCAATAGCTGGGAAATAATAATAGTTGGAAGGAGAGCATGTTTACTCCGAGACCACTGCCGTGACCTTTAACAGGGTTACGGGGATTTTCACATTTTGTATGACACCTGCAAGGCCTATAGAGGTTTTCAGAAAAATTTTTTGGTTAACCATGATTTAAATTAACCAGGTCTCTCCTCCCCACCATTACCCTTGTAAATCGTGAGTTGGCGGTAGTTATAATATAAGAACAGTAACTTATTGTGAGTATAAGAGAAAAATTTACACTCAAAGTAAAAAATCAAACTTGAAACAAAAAAAAAATTACAGCTCTGTCTAATAACTGTATAACCTTTTCGTTGATTTTATGAGTTGAACCACAGATACGAAAGAAAGAAAGAAAAAAAAATCATGATTTGTTAACCTAACTGAATACCTCTTAATTATGCACAAATAATTTAATATCCACAATCAAAAAGAACATTAATTCTTAAGTATGAAAACAATGAATGAGAGAAAATATTTAAGCGGAGGCTCCTAGGCCTCTTTAAAAAGGTATTAAAGTACTATCTGGAGTTCCAAGAAATGAAAATCTGTTAACTACCTACTACATAAACTCCATTAAGATTTTTTTTTGGTAGAGGGGGAGGGGGCTAGTGGAATCTTTCTGTCAAAAAGGTTAGTTCGTCTCCAACCTCAAATATAATTGCGGCATGAATACATGGGAAGCCCTTAATGAACAATAAGTGGCTATTTACTTCTCCAATTCCAATTTGTATTTTCATTTCTTTAGAAAAGGATTGGCCTGAACATTTATTAGCAATGAAAGAAATTAATTTTAATGAAGATAAATGCCTTTTGATGTAAACAATCACTAGGGGAGTACTTAGCAAAATTTCAGTTGTTATTCACTTGTTACTGGCAACAAGAAATATATTACTTCAAAACCCTAGTGCCAACTTAAGAAATTGTATGCAAAAACACCTGAGCTCAGAAGAATTACTAAGTTTTGATTACTGCAAGAAAAATAAAATATTCTCCACTTAAGTAGTATCAGTTATAACTTCTAGCAACAGGAAGGCACTACTCATTAACAACAAAGATACATCAACATTGACCTCTTATCCATTTACAAAAGTAGTTTTGAACCAAATTCCTTAGAATATGGCTGCCATGACTTCTCTCGCCCTCTGCCAAGTCAGTTCTTGTACTGCTCTACTCTAATTCCTAAAAATGTGGCTACCTAAATGTTAGGACGGACCGTGAAGCAGAGAAAAATGGTCCAACCCAGGAAAGCAAAGCAAAGCAAAGAAATGCAAAAAAAAAAATAGTTATCACATCATGATGATTCTCTGGCAGTCTCCTCCGGACCGATCCCCCCTCACGTCTGTCTGCTTTGACAGTTAGCCTTCAATAAAAATGGTGCACCTGGCCTCGCCTGACGTCATGGCTTGCGGCACCTGGCCTTCAACATCAGAGCACTCAGCACACACGTGCGGTGGCTCACAATCGTGGGCTCAGCACAAAGTTAGTCCCCCTTTACTCCTGAGGGTCCTACACTTGTATCTGCTGTTCGTAGCACGAAACCTCCTTTCTTCCCCATGCGGGACCTAAAATTGCACAGCTGTTGAAGTGAAATGTTTCCATTAGTTTAAATCCAGGAACGTCTGCAATCAATACGAGGGACACATAACAGTTTGTGTTAACAATATCTGCAACTTTACAAAAGAAGCAGCAAAGGAAAACATGAACAGCTGTGGTCGGTATTAATGAAAATGCTGTGGCCGATCTCAGCTTGAAGTTGAAAAAAAAAAGCGCATCCAGTACCGTATCTAAAATTTTCTCCAACTTGAGAAGTAATCCAGAGACGACAAAGTGAATGACCGAATATTCTAACCTTAAAACTGAATAATTTAAATCATGCAAACATAATGAATTTATAAGACCTTAATACCAAAAACAAAAAAAGGACTTCCGAGACAAAACATTAAAGGCATCTGTATAGAAACAATAATACTTTTTCAAAATTAAATTTTTTATTTTGTTTATAAGCTATACTTTATTCACAGGTAATGTACAGCTCTTACTATACTCAACATCAACTTTTATAAGGTAGAAGTTGTATTTTATGGATGTGGATGTCAGAAACTGCATACTTCTCAATCTCTTTTCGAATCTCAACATTTTTTAGTCATCTCGTCTCGATATCGTCTGAAACCAAAAAAGTGCTTCTCACACATGCCTAATAAAATTTTATCAGTTTAGATTTTTATGAGAGTAGCAACTTTACACAGTCATTTTCGTAAGGGAGTTCATGGTATGTTATGAGGTGCGGTACTAAACATGTATATTATATACAGTTTCCCGTTAATACATTCACGTTTTTATCTATGAAAAAATTTTATGTATGAAAAAAAGTAATTAGGGATGGATAGATACTTATTCTAACACAAATGCAACGACCAATAAACCGTAACTTGGTATCTGTTACAATATGTTACAAGTGGCCATGATCCAACCAAATCATTTCATTAACCTAAGTGGTTCAATGATCATGGAAAGTACTGCAACTTTTTTATCTTGCTACCAGGAAGTTCTTTTCTTGTTTTTCTTTTGATCTCTTAATAACATGTGATTGAAATTACTTAAGAGATTCAGCTGGCTTTGGTGCTGCTACACATTAAACTTGGTTTAAGCAGTACCTGGTAAAATTTCTAAAATAAAATGTTCAAAAAACATTTTACGGCTATACTATTTACTATCACAATTTTCTATCACGTAAACGTCAACAAACAATTGCAAAAGAAATACAACTGTATAAAGTCCATTTCATATAACTGGTCACAAATTAAACAGACAATGTGACCAACCTACACACAATGTAAACAGTAAATGCTCTTACTCCTACAGTATTGTATCAGCGGATGAACTGCTCTGAGATCCGTGTTGGGTATTTTGATAATGTCTTTGGAAGAAAATAGTACTCATAACTAAATATTGTAATTTAAAATCTTAATTATACTTACAACATTTATGGTTTAAATTATGTTTCTAAAGTAATGTTAAATTTTCTTGGCTATTTGTAACAGGACTTTAAAAACATGTTCAGCATTTATGACAGAGCATGTCGACACATATACGAACAGTAAAAGTTTCGAGCCAATGGCTGGCCATATTTATGTTTCCAGCCCGGTGAAGGCAGTTGTGCGTGTACTTTTTTTCTCATTGTGTTTATTATACGAATATCTTATTGGTGTTATCGGAATATTTAATCGGTAGTTAATTATTTTTTATTTGTTTTTTCCAAGCATTGTTGGTTGTAGGTACCATTGTAGTGTGATTTGTTGAGTGAAATGTAATATTAATCTGCACGTCGTTAAAACTGCTCGTTCCACCTTTTTCCTAACCGCCTTCCACAATGAAGTGACACAAATATTATTTCCGTGTATAATTTTAAGTTTGTTTGTATCAGGAAACGTGCGCAGTGGTGATTTTACTGAATGATTTTGTAAATAAGTTATTTAATGCTAGTGATGAACAAACGTGATTTTAGTGAAATAAACTGGCAAGGATTGCCATAAAAAAAACACGTGTTCGAAAGGTTATAACACTAAGTTTGCGTATTTTGTAAATGTATTTGTAAACCATTAGTATAATTATTGAAATCCACGTGGCCTGAAAAATGCTGTACATTCTACACTTTTATAGTGAGTGAATAATATTTGTTTGTCTACATCATAAATTCAAGTGTAAGGTTAATTTTGATCATCAAAGTGTGTGCGTGTATATATTGCTGCATCTGTACGAATACGAACAGTGACGTATGTATCATGTTTTGTATTTTGATTAAAGTTATAATTTTCAAAGTTAAATAATTTAAATGTTATTTCCAATATGAGCAAAATTTTCCACTGTGCCATCAAAACAATATGCAACTTAAAATGACACGCACTCATGCCAGAATCATATAGCCGCGACCAACACAGCATGACACGACCAAAAACGCAACCATGACATGTTTCAATGTGACTACTTGAAATTACAGCACGACCGACACCTCACTCTCGACATTTAACCTAACTATTTAGAAGGCACTGATAGGCTACTTTAGTTTCAAGGGTGGTGAATAAGAGGGAAATTTGTAATACATAATGGTGAAAAATTGGTATCACTAATGCAAACAAAAGTAAAATTATTATTTTTAAGAATAAAATACAGTAGTTTTCAATTTATTTATCTTTTAAGCTGCGTAATTACCATTGTAGGGAAAGCTTGCAATGCAGTTTCATTTTGCAATGTTGTACATTCTGTACATCGTGCTGCACGACATGACGAAGAATAGAAATCATTTGTAATCCAAAATTGCTGGTGAGACGACAGAATCGGTTGGGCTTACGACAATCTATCTTGTATTTCATTGACTGTTCGCCATTGTATCGTGCGCGTTGATGCTATGTGATTCTGGCATCCTAAGATTATTGATATAATCCCTTCTTATGAAAGACGATAAACTAAAGCACTCCTGCAGCTCTGCTCACTTTTTCCTTTTTCCCTCGAAATAAAATTTAAATGATACTCTAATTGGGCCCACATTTCATTACTAGGAACATTTCTCTGTGTTATTATTGATTGAAACTCTTAACATAGTGGTTCTGGAGGGTTCCAAAATGTAAAGCCTACTGGCCATACAAACTTGTAAGTTGTATCACTTTATTTTTTTTAGAATGTATATAAAATTTGTCAAGCTTGTTATGCAGATATTCTTGTTAGCAAATAAATTTAAAGGTTTTTCTGTTTTTAAAGACTGTAATTGAAAGTAACATAGTGGCGTGTAGGTTTCAACGTTGAAGTCTTTCATAAACTTTTTGAGCATTTTTGTTTTGGAAATTAAAAACACTCATATGTTTTTAACATACGTTGTTAAGAATATTGTAAGAGTAACAGAAGAATAATTCACATAAGCAGGATTTACATTGGAAAGACAACTTTTTGATATCAAGTAAATTACAACATACTTACCAAACAAAATTTATTTCAATTTAAGCACCCAACGAAGGTGCTCCAACAGCATAAACAAGTGTCGTGCATCAGCTGGAACTGCAACATTCCAAAATTTATCGTTAAGGAAAATGAACTTTATGATATATTCGTTGTTGTGTAGGTGGAGCATCTTTTTAGTGTGTAAGTAACATGTTTGTTTGATATATTGTAACTGTAGATCACATCCGCTTCTCTAGAGCGCTTTGTAACATCTCTGAACTGAAATACAGTTTTTCATTTGGTACCCGAGAACAAGTCTAGGGCTGTATTCACAATTTTGAGGAGGGAGGTTGTGCGACTGAACTTCAGTGTAAATATCAACACTGAATTAGTCAGAAAAAATTTTTTATTTGCAGCATGACAACCTGAACATGTAGGTATTTGAAAAAAGTTATTAAATTATTTTGTATTTAGGCCTGCAATACTTAACATTTGAGTTACTAAATGAGCATTATTAAAATTACTGAAATGAAGTAACATTTACTTAAATATTATTTTGGCTAGCTACATTATGAGAATTATAACCACCATAAAAGTATCAGGCTCTACAGTTTGTTGCCATATCATACCACAAAGCTGAATTATGTTCTTTTAATGTAATAGTAGGCATAGCCTGTATGTAAGAATATGTATACTGTCTTTGAAAAGATGGAGGGTAATGGGGGGTGGTATTTCTGTATTTGTGCATTCCTTGGTCGGTCGGGTGGTGGGCAGGATCTTGGTAGTTGGTGTTCGTGGAAACCATGCTAAATTTTTATCTTTACAAGAACTTACTTCAAGTAAGTGTGACAAGATTAGTTGTCATTAATTTATTTATAGTGTATTCTAAAACAGTAAAATATATTTTATTCATTTCACAGTCAAAATACTATTTCATTTTCGTGCATCCTGGTTTCTTGCAAGGTAAAACATTATCAATTTATAAACTTATTACATAGGCTGTTAGTCATTTACATAAAATATTTATAAACTAAAAAAATGGGATTGTTGCCAACCTGCAACTGTTTGAACAGCCCTTCACAGCTTCTAAAAGTCATTTGGGAGGAGGCACATGCAATTTGTTTACAAAAACAGGCAGTCATATGTTGTTTGTTTATAAATACTGTCAGTCACGTGATGTTTGTTTTCGAAGTCACCTTCAATGACAATTCAGCTGTGGCGGAAGGATACATAGCCACCCAGATACCATTGGCACTACTTTTCTAGAACTGTCAAATTTCAGACCACTTATATGAAATGGACTATATCAATCTAGCACTTGCAGCATGACATGGTGCACAGTCAAGAAAATGTGTTGGATATTAAAAGCACCTCCGTGTATTATGAATTGGTGAAACTGAGTTTCTAAATGTGAATGTGTAGGTCTAGTTGTTATGTTGTATTTATTTTAAATTATTGCAAAAATTGAATTTATTTTAAGTAGCTTGTGATTAGCTGGACATAAGACATGTAGAATTCATTGTGAACCACATATTTCCTTCGTCAACAAATAATGTTTGCAAACGTTGTAGAGCACGTATTTCCCGAGGTGGTACAAGTGCAAAAACTTTCACAACCACACATTTAAGGAGATATTTATACTTAAGGCATGGTACAGCCATAAAATAACTGAAAATTGAAAAAGCATTAGCTGAGACAAATACTATGCCATCAACTATTGCTGGTACTGATGATAGTTCGAACCCAGGACTTAGCACTTCCACACCTACTCCAGTCAAAAAGGAGCTTAATATTAAAATTAAAAATATGATTCAAAGTATTAAGCCTCGTGAATCATCGCATCTAAATACTGTTGAATTAACACCGATTGGGAGAATGATCTGCAAATATCTTCTTTCCTTCAACATGATTGAGAATCCAGGTTTCAAACCTCTCAATTATCTTGAACCTATATACACAATACTCACATGCAAAACATTTTCACTTTTTGTTACCCCAGAAATGTTTGTGATAGCAAAGGCTGCAGTAGAAAAAATCTTGCTGCAAGCAGAACATGTTAGCATAACAACATACATATGGTCTTCTATTTGTAATGACGACTACTTGATATGCATATGTCATTTTATTTATCAAAATTGGCAGTTGAAATTACTCTTTCTAGAAGTTCCCATTGATGCAATACCACATTCAGGTGTGAAGATCGCAACCCAATTGAGGGAGTCATTTAAAATGTGGTGTATTGAAGACAAAGTGCATGCTGTGGTTTGTGACAATGCTAGGAAAATTGTGTGCGCTATTATCATTCTTGGCATCAGTCATTATTTGTTGCTGTGTTCATACCTTGAAACTAGTAATAAAGAATGGTCTTCTGAGTGGCAAAAATGTATTTGATATTTGTGCAAAGGCTAGAAGAATTGTAGGTTACTTCAAACATTCAGTTCAAGCCACCAAATAATTGAAAGATTGTCAGCGCACACTCAAGCTCCCTGAGCACAGACTCGTCCAAGATGGGCCCATGAGGTGAGACAGCACCTACCAAATGCTGAGCTGTCTTTTGGAACAACGAAACGCAGCGAGTTTGCTGACTCTAGACTTTAAACTGACAATGGATCTGAGTTCAAATAAGAGGACTTTGCTTGCACAAGTTCTTGAAATTTTGAAATCTTTTCACAGTGCAACACTGACAATAAGCCTTACGACTGTTTCAGAGATAATGCCTGTCATCAATGGCATACTCACATTTGTATCTCAATCATGTGAAATCCAGGACTGTGTGTGTATAGAAATGATATATCTTAATAGTCCATTCAATGAAACTTCGTTTAGTGACATAAAAGTAAATAAGCTTTATACTTTGCCAATCTTGCTTGACCCAATGTTCAAAGATTTTTTTTTCTAATAAATAATTAGCAGATGTTACATGAAATAGCTCATTAGATAAGTTCAAAAGATAAACTCAAAACTTGAAAAACCCACTGAATGCTCTGGACAAAAAAAGAAAGGAAATAATATAAGTGACCATTCCATGAGATATTTTTACCAGAACATTGTTTTACAGGCAAGAGTGAGAAAATTGATGTTACATCTCCTGCGGAAGAAGTCACAGTATACTTTTCAGAATCTCTCTTGCAAATTGATAACATATTTGTGTACTGGAAAAATTTTAAATACCTGAGTCTAAAGATGGTGGTGACGTAAGTTCCTCTCTATTCCAGTTGGATCTGTCTTTTCAGAGTGAATTTTCAGTACTGTAGAATCAATAAATACAAAACAGAGAAATAATCTTGACCCAGAGAAGGTCTCGCAGCTTATTTTCCTTCATAAGAACATAAGTTTTATATGAAAAAAACTTTAAATTTCAAGAACTGATTTTGTTTATGGACATCCCGAACATACATTTTCATCACATACCTGACATCTGCGTTAATTTATTATTAAAAACAGAAATTAAAAAGTGCTAATTATTACCATTACATTGATTCATATGCCTATCAAAAGAAAATTAAATTTGAAAATGCAGGAGAAATTGTTTAATGTTATTGTAGTGTCGTACTTTGATTTTGTTTGTCGTTATGTTTATGTGTAATAATTTAAATAGCTTTTGCAAGTGTTGCTGTTGTTATAGTTTGGATTAGTGTTGTGTTTGTTTGTGATAGTTATAAGAGATATTGGTTGTGTTACTTGACATGGTAACCTTTAAAATTCATTGACATTTGTTTTAAATAGTTTATATTCTTTGTGCTTTGAACAGGCATCTAAGGTTTATAGACTATTTGTTTCCTAATTTTCATAATAATACATAGCTTTAAAATAAGTACAAAAAATTATGATACTCTCAGACACCATATAAAAATTACAAAGTAAATTATTTGTATCTGCACGATCTTCAGGATCAGCCACAAAGTATCGGTATTTGTAATGTTTGCAGAATGGGGTTTGAACACATCTCTAATTATTATCTGTGTTGTACTGAAAAGTAATATAAATTTTGTATATTAAAGTATATTAAATTGGAAGTTACGTTAATGTGAAGTATGATGTAACCAAATGTTACTCTAAACAATGTAACTGTCAACCATAAATGGGTCAATTGAATAAATTTACACATCAGGTCTCACTCAAAAATATTTGTAGTCATGGCCTTTTTTCACTTCTGTTATAATATTGGTAAAAAAAAAAAATATTAAAAAATAATAATTTGAGGTAGACAATACTTTAGTTTTCTTTTTCTTCTTAATGGCTTTTTCACTAAAATATTTTGGCTCTGCAAAATATGTAGACCAGTTGTTCATTCCAAAATGGTGTTTAAGATGTTTGACACAGAAATAGTCAGCAAAAGTCAGAAAAAATTTGCTGTAGTCATTATTCAAAAAGAATAGAAAACATGTTTTTTATATGTTGAATGAAAATTTTGTTTTACAGGTTAAAAGAATAAATGTGTACTTTTCGCACTTAAGAGACTATTGTTATTGTGGACTTGCCATTAGTGGTCATGTCTCAGTGAATGGAAGTGCCGTGTTGGGCAGAGCTGTCATGTAGGGAGTGGTGGTGTAAATGTGTGTTCGTGTGGGCAGGTTTGTGGGCGAGATGGGCCGGGAGTCTGCCACTGCACTGCTGGAGAAACACATGGATGGCACCTACCTCTTGAGGATACGACCTCAAGGGGCCAGTCACCCCAACGAGACTGTTTACGCTCTCAGCCTCAAGTGAGTGTACATGTCTAGCTTAAGTTTTAAGTTCAGTCAGTTTACCATAAACTCAGGATTAGCCATAGAATGAAATGATCTTTAAAATGTGTGAAGTTGTGGTTACTGCTACATGAAATCCTCAGTTTTTAGCTTACACATGCAATCAACTCTTGATTCTATGCCCTTTCTTTGTTCTTGGTAAAAAGAGTTGTTAATTTAAAGGGGTTGTTATTAGAATTTGAACAAATTTCGACTTTCCCCCAACTCCTCAAAAGTTGTGTTAAAATTTTTCTTCAGCCATTTTTTAATGGTTCTCACAACAAACTCACACGTTGTACATTAGATCTCTGTTTTAACAAGGGGCTGTGGTGGCCAAGCAGTTAGACTGCTTGCCTCCCACCAAGGTGGACCGGGTTTGAATTCCCGGCCGGGTCGCTCCCATATTTTTGCAAGTGGGAGTCGTGCCAGATGATGCCGCTAGTTAGCAGGTTTTCTCAGGGATTTCCCCTTTCACCATCCATTGCATTCCGATGCTGCTCCATTCGCACCTTGTTTCACCCTTGTCAGTTTTCAATACTCATTGTTAAGAGCCGCCCAAATATCGCAACTCATCTCTGATTTAACGAGGTGCAAAAGTCCCTGAGAATGATTTTGTAAATTCACTACAGTAGAACCCATTTATAACATTCCTGCTTATAACATTTTCCAGCATACATATATTACCATTATTTCATGGTCCTGCCATTTATCCATCTGTCTTAATGCTTTCCTTTCCTGCATGTAACAGTGATCATATTTTTCATTTTCTGCTTATAACATCAGTATTTGTTCAATTTCTTGCAGCATCTCAAATGCAATTTTTATTAGGGATGGGCCAATACCACATTTAGCCCATACCAGCTATACAGATTCTCAACTGCTGAATACGCTGATTATAGAATGCCGATAACAGTTTTGGTGAGCACATTCATAATTCCCAAGTCCCAATATTTGGAAATATTTTATTATTATTTAAATTTAGGCATTACATTTTGTGAACACTTTAAGCACTTGGTATGCACCATACTCACGATGCAATAATATAAATCAAGGTACAATCAAATTTAATGTCATATAACAATTTATTCAAATTCCATTTCACCTATTATAACAACACAAATACCTATATAAATATTAAAGCTGTTAAAAACTGAACCAGGTTTTCAAACTCTTCAAACCATTAATTAGGTTATACAATATTTGAAAAAAAAACCATAATGAAATTAGTTTTAATACTGATCTATGGGCACCACAAATATAATTGGGCCCAAATGCACAAACACCACAGTAAACCTTTGCAGTGAGCACTAAATATTTGAAAAAAAATTTACTTGTAATAAAATTCTCTTACCAACAAGCAAGGTTCAAATGACACAATTATTAAGCTTGCTAAAAATGAGCCCCTTTGATTAAAAGGCTTTAACATTATTAACAATTCAGATACATCATTTGGCCAGATAAATCCGGTCACAATTATTTTCATTAACTTCCCTTTTACAGACGTTGCTCACATCCATCAAGGCTGATACGCAACAGGAAATTCTTCATGCATAAAATAGAAAACTTTTGATAATGTAAGGAGGTACTGAAACCTTAAGGTGTAGTTGCTCCACACAATCAGGAAAATTTCAACTTATTAAACTGGCATATCAAAGGCAAGCTACACATTTTAATAAGTTTTGATAATTACTCGCACTCTGAGTAGTGGTAACACCAGACTTATTCACACTAAAATTAACATGAATCTGTTTGAGCCTTTTCTGATCACACCATGAGTACAAAAGATTCAACAAATGCATCTCATTAAAATGGTAAAATTAATTATCTAGCATTAATTTGAGAATACTCCGTTGCACTATACTTCAAAATAAATTGTACGCTGCAGCTTTATCAGCCCAGTAAGGGATGCAGTAGAGCCATTCATGATACCGAGCTATAAAAATTTAAACTCTTACAAGCATGGATAAAAATATTACACTCCCCCACGCGTAGAGTGTGGACAGCGGACTTGAAACTGGTAACACTAGGCCGGGCCAGCCAAATGGAGCAGCAGGCACTCATCCAAACTGCTTATTAATGTAACTTCCAAATACCAAAAAACCAAAAAATACTAACTAATATTTTAATTTACAAATTAAGAATGTGCTAGCCAAACACAATTCACACATATTACATTATGGCAGCTTACCATCAAAAACTAGGCACTTAAGAAAATCTACTTAAAGGCAGCAAACCATTTTATGCCCATGCCATGGTAAATAAGGCTGTCCAACACTCACCGCCTGGCATTCCTATCTCAGTTCACTATTAAACACATAATAAATGAAAATCTTAGGTGCTGAGAACGATATTACAATTAATCACGTTGTGTGCAAGATGGAAATTCACAAAGCCCTCGTCGCAATTGAATGTAGATTACAATGTCATCATTGAAAGAGAAGCAGCAGGAGTGGCTGTAGGTGGGTCAATGTTCTAAATATTGATGGGATGATTTAAGGTTTTTGTAGATTCCAATTCTCGATTCAATTTCAAAATTTTAATTTTGATTCATGATGCTGGACTCAATTCAATTGTCAACAAATGTTAAATACATTGCAACATTTTGTATACAGTTGTACATTTCTACATTTTACATGACTTACAGTGGGAACTACAGTAACGAGAGCGAGAGAAAATTGTTTTTGTTGGTTAAATTACCAAATCTATTGGCATTAACTATTTTATTTAGTACTTTGTGGAAGAAATTTATAGTTTTGTCATGTAGAAATAGCCGTGCTAGGTAAAACGAATGTGTAAACATTGTGTGATTTCAGCAATACTGCACATTTCCCAAAATAATATAATTTCTAGGATATACAATAAATTTTTCATTGTGACATTTTTAAATTTTGATTTTGTTGTGACTAGCGACATTTTATAACACTGGTGAATTTAAACAAAACAATTCAATCCCCGTGCATTGGAGGTTAAATACGTACATTAGCAGGGACAAAATGTCCAAATGATAACATTTTACTGTATTTTACATTGGCTGCAATATCTTCCATAATTTATGAGGCTGGATATTTTATGAAAACTGTCAGTTTAATATATCAATTTAGATATTGCACTATCGTTTCACAAATTTTACGCGCAACTGTCAATGTAATCAAACACGCTATTCGGCACTGCATGTATAGATTACTGCACACATTCTAGTTGCGAGTCTTCACTTCGCACAAGTGTTACTAGTGCTTTGAGGCAGTTGGTTGTCAAACTTGTAGCTTATTTCAAAGTTCATATTTTACTGCTTGTGTAATCTTTGGAATATGTATGTTTACATTTTGTTATGCTAGAAAAAAGCTGAACTTAATTACATGCGTGTTTTGCATGTAGAACTATGATTTCCGAGATTTAAAAATTGTCTCGAGACAAAATGGAGAATTTTTTTATCTACAGTATTTCTTGATATTGCCTAGAACTCACACAACTTTAGATTTATTTTTTATTTTTGTAGTCCCGAAGTAAATTACTATATATAACAAGGGAGGAGAGTTCATTTGTAATGGCTTAAGCTAATTTCGTGAGATATCCCACATTTGTCTGTATTTCGTGTTACTTCACATTTTAACTTGTATTTTGGTGTTATTTCAGTTTATTGTGATTTATCAAATATTGTGCATTTAATTATGCCTTACTAAACACAACTGCAAACGCACACAAGCTATTTGCATTGCGTTTACAAGCACCACCGGGTTTGCAGAATATGCTACCTAGTAAGAAAATTTTACTGAATCAAATAGAACATCTAATTACAAAAAAATTGGATCTCATAGATTCTTCGATTCAGGCACAAATAGGTGGAATCAAAGAATCAATAATTGAATCATCCCACCACTAGTTCTAAGCTACCGCACATATGATGACCTCCTCCAATAAAAAATTAGTGACTTTCCGGGGAGGAAGAGCACAGAAGTGAGGCGTAAGGAGAAGGAAGGGAGAACCAAGTTGGCCAAGGAAGATAACACTGACTGCTAAAATGTGTGGCGGCGGGAATAACTAGAGTCTAGATTGCAGCACTACTGCAAGCCCCCTCCCAAAGCAACCCTCTCTTAGAAGACGACAGTTCAGTTCAAAACCTTGCACAGGGAACCCTGACTGAACAATTAACACAGTCAAAACATACAAAAGGCAGAAGAAAAATTTAAGTAGTGTGAAAAATCATAGAGGTAAAAAAAAGAAAAAAACGGGAACAGTCCCACCAATCAAACAAACCATACATATCGACGAACACAGTACATAAAGGTTGACACCAACACACTTTTTGTCTCTTCTCAATAGACTACACGAAGAGGATTCTTCCCTCGGGAAGACACACATAAGGTAGCAAGAGGGTTCCCCAAACATCAGGCCAGGTTTCTTATGTGCCGAGGCTGGTTTATAGGGGGGTGATGGACCTCTGGCAGCAGGAACATCAGTCGAAGCCACACATCTCCAAAGCTTCAAACAGCGGCCTTCTCAGCACAACTCTCGGTGAGGGGGGGGAAGAGAGGTTCAAACAGAAAACAAACAGGGAACCTTTTTAGAATAGGGTAATAAATCAGACGTAAATATCTAAGAAAGGAGAAGTAAAGGGAAAAAAGGCACACACTATTACAAACAATAAATCAATAAACACAAACACAAAAAGATAAACATAACAGGAGCATTCTTTATAAATTAAGTTCTGGACACAAATTTTTTAAATTGTGCAGCATGCACTTTTCAATACAGTTTGCCTGATGGCAGGAACAGTAGCATTTTGGGATTAGGACCAAGGAACTTGCTAATTTTAAAGGGACTTTTGTACTTGGGAAACAATTTTACACACAAATAATTAGCTTAATCGGCCAGCCGATAGGTCCTAACAAGGACAAGGTCACAGAGAACAAAGGAAGTAGGAGAATGCAAATCATCTAACCTATCATTAACCACCTACTTGACTGAATCTAAATGCCGGCAGACCTCGCCCAGCAGCTTGTCCCGTTCAGCCTCTGACAAGGGGGATGGAAATGGAGGGATGTTCCAAAGGTTCAGCAGTGGATGTGTTAAGAATCGCCCAAGTAAGGGTAAAGAAGGAGGGAGACCTATAGAACTGTACAAAGCACTATTAAAATCAACATTGATAAAATCAAGATCATCATCCCAACAGGTGTAATCCTGATTATAAAGAATGGTCAGGCATGCCTGAAGATCTTTATTAAATCTTTCGTTTTGTTCCCTTTGGAAGACTGGAAGTAAAATGCTTGATGACCCACCTAAAGCACATTTCACCAAACAGGTTGGATGTAAAGTACCTGGCATTATCAGTTAAGATTTCTGCCAAATATCTTCAAAACCCGCTCAAGGAGCGCCTTTACAATCGTTGAGGATTTCATGTTCCTGGGCGGCAACAAAATCACAAACTTATAAAATGTGCCAATAAAATAAGAATACAGATGTTCCCCCTATGGGAGCGAACCAAAGGACCAAAAATATCCAAGTGAACAGTCTCCCAAGGCATCACCGGCAATTGTCATACGCTTTGTCCTACATTAGTGTTCTTTGCACTTCTGACATATTTCACAGGAACGCACAGAGGCCGACACATCTCTTTTCAATGCTGGCCAGGAAAAGTAATGTGCAGTTTATTTTATTTTTTTAATGTCTTGTGGATGCCCTAATGACCACCAAAAAAAACCGAATCATAGAAATACGTAATGACCATGGCTGTCAATGACAGTGGAACCACTATCTTAAGAGCCTTTCCTGTTTTCCTGGTATAGTATAAAACACCTTTCTCTAGGACAT
Organism: Dryococelus australis; assembly: GCA_029891345.1. Lineage (NCBI taxonomy): Eukaryota > Metazoa > Arthropoda > Insecta > Phasmatodea > Phasmatidae > Dryococelus > Dryococelus australis. The sequence continues at coordinate 225,685,037 of CM056994.1, forward strand.
AAGGAAGAACTTCACCTTTATTTAAGTCATTCATTACTCGTGAACAAAAATCATCCTCCGTCTGTGCCTGGTGCAGCTTGATAAAAAATTCGGGAAATTCCTGTATAATCTTAATAGATACTCTGGGACCTCATTCCGTCCCACCTCAAAATCGTCTGGAACAAACATCCGCGAAAGTGCATCAGCAACCTGATTTTTGGTGCAATGGACGTGGTGCATATTGAAGCGGAACCTTGAGATGCGTAAAAACCATTGCCCTTGTTTTCCGAGCTGCTGCGGGTAGTTAAAAACTCAACTCAAGGTACGGTTGTTGGTAAACAAATCACACTCTTCGTGCTCTATATAAGACGTCAATTTTTCTAAACCAAAAATAGAAGCTAATGTCTCCTTTTCGTAAATTCTCAAGTTACGTTTGCCTTCAGTCAGAGTACAACTCGCAAAGGCTCCATGTTCACTCCTCTGGCTCAAAATAGCTCCCAAGGCCAGGGAAGATGTATCGACCTGAACCAATAAACGTTCTGAAAAATGGGGAAGATGGAGAACTGGCTGTGACGAGAATACTCTCTTTAAAATAAGAAATGCATTTTCTTGCTTGGTCACCCCAAGCAAACAATACGCCCTTCTTTTTTAGGTTGATTTAAAGTGGCTGCCTTTTCTGAATAGTGGTCATTGAAGCGTGAGTAGTATCCCATTATCCCGAGAAACTTTTGAACACCATTGGCTGTCTTTGGGCACCGGAAATCCAGAATCAAGGCTGCCCAGTCTGGGTCAATGAGTAAATGACCCTCACACAACACATACCCGAGGAAATTTACCTTGTTTGAACCAAGGGTGTCCTTTTCCAGATTGACTTTAAGGCCAACTTCACGCACGCATCCCAGTTAAAAGCTGTCTCAAATAAACTAGGTGTGACTCGCAAGCCGGCACCGTACACAATCATTTTGTTAATATAATTGAACACTAATTTATACTTGAAATTGAAAAAAACATCATCGAGAGCACATGTTAATGCCTAGCCTCCGAAATTTGAACCCATAGGAATCTGCGTGAAGTCATATTAATTGCATGGGGTGCTAAAGTCCGTAAACTTCCTACAAGAAGGGTCTAACTGGCACTGGTGGAAACTATTGTTTATGTCAAGGACCGAAAGCACTTTGCCCTTCCCAAAGTGTTGCAGGGCGCAATCTGTGATAGGCAGCAGAAATGAGTCTTTATAGATCTTTTCATATACTGACTAATGGTTTACTACTAGGCAATATTTGTCACTGTCCCCTTTTCGTACAAGAAAGCCAGGCGAACAGTAATCAGTTGTTCACGGCACAATTACTCCTGCTTCCAATAATTTATGTATGATGTCACGAAAGGCTTGAAGTTTAGGGGGAGGGCACTTGAAGTACCGATGATGCACTGGAATATTGTCAGTCAAGGAAAACAGATACGGCAAGACATGGAACTTCCCTATCCTAGGTGTTATGATATCTGAAAACTACTTCAGCCTGTGAAGGCTGACCTTGAAATTGGTGGTGCACTCATAGTTGGTAACAGTCTTAAAAACATTCGCCAGATTTTCATCCATGTGTAGATCAGCACATATGTTCGCACGAAGCAGAATGAAAGAAACCTTTCATAAAAATTATCAGTGTTCTAGTCTTCCCTAAAAACTCCAGCCCCAGAATAAGGTCGTGCGAAAGGCAAGTGAACACCCTAAACTGGAACGTCCAGGTAAACCTGCCTATTTTGAAATGTAAATAGACCAATGTTCTCGGACATAATATCTCCATTAGTGATACAAAGAGCCTTTTCCAGCATTACACCAATGCTTCCAGGTGACAAAATTTTTGCAGAACAAATTACTATTTTAAAAAAATCTTCACTCATAACTGAATGGATAGCCCCAGTATCAATAAGCACCAGGAAGTTTTGTTCATCGCAAGTGACACTCACAATGCACTTGCTCAAACAATGTGGTTTTGTGCACAACCGACGATGGTTACAACCACGTCCCGCTCCAATGTAGAGAACCCCACCTTAGCTGGTGCTTAATATGAAAAGGGCTTGTGTTCGACATCCGCTGGTCATTAGGGCCTCTGTACGATTTTGCCTTTCAGTAGATTGAGCTTTTGCTATGAAGTTTCGCTCCTCATCTACCCCATAGGTACCTAACCTTTTAATGCATTAATAAAAATACTTGTGTGAGCACACCTCAAAACTCATGGCACATAATATGGGCATTTTTACCTCACCAACGATATTGAATAATAATCAATTAGATTAGTGTACCCCTAGGACCCGCTGCGGGTTTCAACTTGTGGCGCCCCCACATATAGCTTTAACAGCAATAGTCCAGACTAGGCTGTTAGGACAAGCTGGCCATACCCCCCTTTTAGCCTATCTAAAGTGTTAACACCCTCATTGGTCGTGTCAGTGTAGCAAAACCCTTTGTATTAGTTAACCTTAGTAGTTGTATTATGCCAGCCACATCCCACAGTATACAATCACTTTGTTACCACTGAAGCACACACTTCATTCAAGTGATAATACTCAGTTCATGACTATTATGGTCACACGTATTACTTTCACGGTTATATTGGGACTAGCTTTTGCTGGAACTCCATAACCTCTCAGCTCTCTAGTATTTAGCCGGATGGCTAAATCACCAGGGCTTTATCACTCGAATAGTGTGATACTCCAATTGCGCATCCTGTACGCAATTCCCTCCAATCATTTACCTTAAAGCTTGGTATTGCCTAAGGAGGCTAGTACATAGTAGACTCCGTGAGTTTAGCTCATGCTAAACAGGTCTCAAACCTTTATCCGGACTTCAGGTAGTCCGTGGCATTAAACACCCTGTGCCCTGTGGCCCTTAACGTTCGCTAAAATACTCATAATGTCAGACACTGACAAGAGCATGTATGATACCCCCGTGGTTTCAGTGCCCAGACACAGTGCTCTCAATGCGGTCTAGAAATTTGACGGGGATTCGGGCCTTGGTACGGGCATCCACTGGATCCACTGCGCACATTGCCCAAAATGATTCCATTACACCTGCATCAGGTGGGAAGACGTTCCCCGATACACGACAGGTTATAATACCGCTGTGTATCGTGTTTAGACAGTCAAGCAGCTAGTTGCAGCTAGTTTGAGTGTTATGGGCAGGGTATGTTTAGAGTTAGGTGCATTACCTGTGCATCTGAACACCATCTGGCACATATAGGCTGGCCGGACAAGCAGATTGCTTGCCCCGGCTAGGTATGGCATTGCAATGGCAGCCAACATAACCTGTTCTATAGACCACCAAATCCCGAAACAAGACATAGCCTAGAGCAGGGCTGCCACCTTTTTCAAAACAATACCCTTGTTTTCAGGGTAAAATATCATTTAAAATCCTTGTTTTAAATATAAAATATCCTGTATGTTAAAAAGACAAAAATATTGAATTTGTATCAAAATTACTCGCCCTTATGTACTTCAGTACTTCAACTGGCCAAATAACTAAGAACAGGTTCTTTGTTCACAATGTCATTGTTAAATAAACTGGAAACGTCATCACATACTTCAGAACACACACACAAATATATATATATACACACACACTTCACTACGAGTAAAGTAAGTTGTTAAAAATCACTTTTTCAAATGCTTTGCCCTCTTCCTGATTTATTCTGTTGGTTGGAACTCTGCCATATTCTTCCTAGAAGAGATATTCAACAAAGCATTGAGCATTGGAGATTCCAAGACATTATCTGTGTGCCGTCTTGATAAGGTTGAGGTTGCTAAATATCCTTTCCACTCTTGCGTAGCTGTGTGGAAGAATCAGCATTGCCTTCGCCAGTTTACAAAGCACTGGAAAGCATAGTTTCCCACAAATTTCACATACTGACACTTTATGCCAATAAGTGTCAGGATCATATGTTATCTAGGGACTAGAAAATGTCATGGTTTTGAAAGGGCAAAAAGTGGGAACAAAAGCGGTATTTTCATTTTGATGTTTTCACGAATTCGCTTTTACAATGCGAACACCCAAAATTAATTGTGAACATGACTAAAAACCTTTAAGCCATTTAAAAGAATGAAATTGTTATTAATTATAAACCTTTTTTAGTTTAATACAAAACATAACGAACATGTCCGTCATGTTATGTAGATCCTTCAAATACATTTCACTGAGAATTGCAAAATTCTCTGCATTAAGGCGCTGTCGCTGGTCACTAAGAACAGAACTGTATTTTGAGAAAAATCATTCGTAGAGTGCATTTGAACATGGCAACCATACACTTTTCAAGACAGCCTTAGAAAATTCTGAATGATTTACAGAGAGACGTTAAAACTGAAATTAAATTCAACTAAATACATGTTCTCCTAATTTTTTATTTATTTATTTTTTTTTCCAACATCTGCAGTCAGATAGAGGAAAAGTGGGAATTGTTTATTGCCAGATGGAAAACAATAACAATTCTTCCACGACCGAAAGTAAGATAAATTTATTATTCTGTTTAATTTTTTTTTTGCTTTGGTTGTTTTCGCAGATTTTACGCACACCAAACATGTAAAATAAATATGAAATACCAATTGCAAACGCAAATGCCACGTATAAAATCAAAATATATACTTGCATTCAGAATATTGAATATAAGTTGACAAAATTTTAACAGTTATAGAAATTTAGCGCTGCCACAATGTTACATTACACCACAGTTGCTTTGTCTATGAATAAAACAATGAGTGTAAACAAATTCTATAATCAATGCAAGTTACCATTCCAACCTACCTTATTTTTGTAATTGTAAAGTCTTACTGCTTGGGCTACGTTAATTTTATTGCCAGTGGATTAGAAGTTTGTTGCATGAAAGAAACATTCAAATTATTATACAACCTGTCAAGTTTTAACCTCACCGAAAGAAAATACTATAAATATGTAGTTTGTACCGATTCGAAAATTAAACACATTCGGGACGTGAATATTTTTGGTTAAGTTCATACATTTCAAACATTCTAATAATCGCTTCAAAATACGTTATTTCCGATTCACACTGGCTTACTGTTTGTAATCCCTATTTGCAACTCCTGAATACATGTTGTTCTGTTGCAATCCGTATTACATGTTTCTCTGCCATCAATACAAAATAATTAGTGGACTCATTAAATAAATATGACACTTCACCGACTTTCCAAATCTAGTAAACTGCACAACCAAAATAAACAGTGCAGTGACAAACGACAATAGGGAAAATGGCGGACCAACCCATTTACGTATCGATCGATAATATATTTCATGTATCGAATTAATACATTGATATTTACGTCACGATACTCTATACTTTCTAAACGTCCTAGTATCAAAGTATCAAATGTCCCATCTCTAGTTTTTAGGTTAGGAGTCCCGTTTGCTTACAATATGTATTTATACAAACGTTTTGTTTTTGAACACCATATTCAAATTTTACAACCTTTTAGAACATTCGTTGATTTCTGTGAGTTCTGCCTTTTTCTATTAAGTTTAACTGAATGAATACAAACTTAAAAAATTAAAAAATACACTTTTTCGTGCATAATTTACAAAATTCGTGGAAACTTAGTTTTTTCATGCCAATTGGTATTTTTCAGTGTTCTCCCGTAATTTCATGCCAATTCGTGAAAATTTCACAATGATGAAATCTTCTAGTCCGTAGTTATAGCAATGCTCAATTCTGCTGGTGGATCCCACAGTGTATATGCAACAACTTCTGAATTCAGTTCATCATATTCATTGTCTGCGATAACATTCGGAAATGGTTTGGCCAAATTATGTAACATTACTCATTTTCCTGACTGCTTTTTAGATGGATCAAAAATATCAATGTTCTTCAAAACATCGTTCTTGAGTGGGAGAAGACAATACAGCTCTTTTGTCCCCATTTTGTAAAACTTACGAACACTGGTGAAAAATTCAGTTTCTTCCTGTGAGCCGATTTGGTTATTTTTGAAATGTGTTCAAAATATCAATGTTCTTCAAAACATCGTTCTTGAGTGGGAGAAGACAATACAGCTCTTTTGTCCCCATTTTGTAAAACTTACGAACACTGGTGAAAAATTCAGTTTCTTCCTGTGAGCCGATTTGGTTATTTTTTAAATGTGTTCATGTGACATGCATGGCCAATGAAAAATCCTGCATTTGGAAGTTGATTTTTCCTTCCAAAGTCATTAGATGTTACATCAAATGCTTGTTGAATTATACTAAATCAGAGATACCACCAAGAATGGTTATAAAATCCTCTACTTGACAGTGAAATATCATGTAAAATCCTGCACTAACAAAATTGTATATTTTCCATTCCCGTCAACACAAGTTTTACAGGTGAGTAAATACAGAAAATTATTAAGGATGTTACCGTGAAAATATAGCTCTTCTTCTGGCATTGACTTATGTTAAAATAATACATTGTTCAATAGTAAAAATTTTACATTTAAAAAACTAATTACTTACGAACTTCATCTTCTTACGCGAAGACAGCGAAGCGTTACCAAAGACACTAATAACAGCAGTATTGTCCACCTTCCCTTCATGAACTGGAAAAGTCTTCCAGCATAGTATGTCATGAGTATCAATGTCACAAATTTCCTTAGGAGCAGGGTCCTTTTAATGCTGCGGATTTCTCAAGAAACACATTTCCAACAAACCACTACCATCCTTAGCCGTAATTCCTTGAAGACCAAAACGATTCAAAAATGACAAAGTATAACTTTCTTCTGCGTAAACAATTTACACAGTCCAAGATCTATCGTCTTTATTGACATCCTTTGAAAACAAAATTATATTACGTATACCTTCCTAGGGTATACGAATGCCTCCACAACAATGTGATGTGTCTTTTCTAATGACATGGAGCTAAGTGAATAAAACTATACCCAGAACCTGCTTATATACAAACTGAAACCCTCACAGTAACATTGGTAGAAATTTAAAAAAATTACCAGGATCCAAACGCTCCCACTACAAAGAATTATTCCGTCACTTTTAACATGGCAAAGTGAGTTCCGCGGCAATGCTCTGTAGCTCTAAGTATCGCCAACTCCATGGTAAGGCAAAGGAATGGTGGATTAAGTATGATGAGAGTGTCACGGAGTGGGAACAACTAAGCAACCACTGAACTTCACAGTTTACTGGGGAGGAGGTTTTGGCTCAGTTCATTTCAGACTTCCATACGAGGGTCCATGGTTCAGAGGAGGAAGCTGAGATTTACATCCGTAGGAAGCCGCAGATGTATCAACGCATTTACCTGGCAGAAAACGAGGAGAGTTGGGTTCACAATGTCGCACGCATCCTGCTCTCCTCTCTACGGAACTTTCTTATCGCCTTGAAACTGCATACAGTGAATGAACTTGTTGTGCGAGTGGTGGAGGTGGAGAGAAATAACAGAGAACAAGCTTTACTAGACCGGCGGGCACACGTTGCCAAGGCTGTGGTCTCACACCCTCCTCCCGAATAGCAGGTAGTCCACATTCTGCCCCTTCCTCTCGCCGTCTTTCATCCTTCTGGCTGGGACTGCCTGGGGAGCCATTCCAACGGGAATTACCCCACCTGGCAGGGCCAGAGAGGGGAGGTAACAAACAGGCAGGCACCGGACACGCTGCAGATTCCCGGCAACATTAAGGGCTGGCCCAGGCGAACTATGCCCATGTTAGACTCTACGTTCTACGCATGAGCACCTTTCCTCGGATGGGCCTCGGTTATCCATTCTGATAAGTGATAAAATTGCAGTGGCTGTGCTGGACACAGCTGCTACCTGTAATTTTATACAAAGCAGCCTGTTGACACCTGCCCAACGAGCCAGCCTGACCCCTCATGGGGAGAACTGTTTCGTTGACACACGCTAACCTCCACTTCAAAATAGCGGGCGAAATAACCTTTATAGTAAGGGTCCACAACAGAATCACTGGAGCGGACTTTCTGGTAGCACCCAACCTTGGGGAACGGGTGATTTTGGGGCAGCCCTGACTGTAGTCTTAACACTGCCTAAGAACTTGTGGGCAATGTAAAACCTTCCTGTGGCAGCACAGGAGTTTGATGATTGATTGGGAGGCTACCCCTCCCCTTGCCCCAGTTTGCCTTATACAACTCAAGGTGTAAGAACCCTCTAAGCCCCAAAGTCACCATTACCCCAAAATCTCACCCTCACTACCACAACCCATGAAAATCCACAGTCAGGCCTAACGAGCCCAATGCCCTTGGGCCCGACAACGACAGCTGAACCGCCCACTTCCTCCATCTCCTGTCCTAGAGTTGGAGCTTCCCAAGCCTAGGGAGCCTGAACCTTTGATGGGCAGTATAAAGGGGAATCATTCCCCTACCTCTAAGGATACCTTAATACCTTACTACTACTTGTGTGTCGAAGTGGCATGTCCACCCAGACACTGCTCTCGACACCCTGTCCTTATAGGTGTTTCTCGAGATGCCTAATGCTCTCCTGTTGCTATGCAGAAACCCTCAGGACAGCGAGGTCCTGCCAGAGACTCTTATGTCAAAACCAATGGACAACAGAATTGAGGCATAAAGTCCGCCCGACCATACCCACTACCCCCATCTTCCATGGGCAACTAGAGGATCAGCTTGATGGCAGAGGCAGTGAACCTTAGCCTACTGCTAAGGTGGATAATGTGATGGAACCTTGGCCCCAGACACTTTATATAATTGCCAAGGGCTACAAACCTCTGCAGATCACTGAGGCGGAGGTTCGAGAGAATCCCTGCCATCTGATAGCCTATTTCGTCGTTTGCTGACATCTGCAAGGATCCAGTCGAGGTGTAGAGGAAACAACATCGTACGATGCAGTGGTCTCGCTTGTTCTTCCTTCCATGCAGAAGGGGGAACGCTTCCAGTAACCAGATCTCGATGTGGCTAACCTACAGTTTCCGCCGGGATCTGTTCCACCCTCACCACCACCTGAGGGCCAGGAGAAATCTTTGGTAAGTTCCAGGAGGACGATGCACCAGCCATATTGCCACTGCCCTCTCTAACAGCAGATGGACCATCTTCGAAGGATGCCAGGACTACTCTGCAGGGGGCCATATCTGTGGCCATAGATTAACTCTCTTCCATTCAACAACCTCTCCGATCATCGCAGACAGGGACGGCTCCTACCTTGGTCATCCAAGCTGAGGTACATGCCATACCCTGATCTTCAATCATCACGTCTAATCTCAACGTTTCGAGCCAAAGCGGGAGGTAAGTACATCTCCAGGAAGCTTCCTCCTGCAGCTGAACTAGCCTTGGTATCTGTAGGTATCTGGGCACACACCAGGTCTCGACAACCCGTCACTAGTGTCGAACCAATCTAGAGCATCATCGAGGTCAGGCATGAGCAACATCCAGGTCAGGCACTCAGCAGAAAGTGTGCCCTCTACCACCAGAGCTAGCAACTTAGTAAGCCCAGAAACAATCAGCCAGCAACCAGTTAACTTAATTGACGCGGTAGGGGCTGCAACTATTTAACCAGCACTAGATGTCTTGATGATATCGCCTCCTCCTGAAGAAGGAGTCCCTGGCAGCTCCCAGGTGCGCAATAACCTCATCACAGTCCTTGCCGGGGTAGAAGTTGCAGACTCCAGCGCCTGGAAGAGAGAATTGCTGGCACGTACCAGCCATGTTCTCCATTAGCTGGGATACTTCTGACTCCTTGGAGACTCACTCCAGGATACCGGTGACTGATACCAAAGCACCAGCCAGCCAAGGAGCGGAGCCGTCCATAGAAAAGGGGCCGCAAATGCGACACTGCAACCAATAAGGACCCAGTGCGTGAGTACTCAACATACTTTTTGTGCTAAAATTAACAGGTTGCACGAGTGTGCCTATCCAGCAGTAGAACAAACACTACTGTTTTTTTCCAGTGAATTAATGCTGACCTGTTAATAACCTATTGCTACATAGAGAGGGGAAGAACTGTGTACTAATCACACACCGCCCCTTCTAAAATGTGTGAGGAAACAAACGCTCCTACATAAGTGTCGACCCAGTGCAGTTACAGACGAAAGCACCAGTGACAGTGACATTATACGTGCCAAGCCATCTACCTTCCAGACATCAGTAGGCCCGTGCCTAAAGACTGAACTTGACGTCTGTTGAATGGTATTAAAAAATGGTATTGTGTTCATGTATTGAATAGTGTTAGTCACGTAAGAGTATGCCTATTAGCAAGGAAGGTTAACATTACTATAGTGCTATTAGTATAGCAGATTAAATGATTAGGGTATAAATAATGTATGTCTCAATTAGAGTTAAGTGTCATATTAAATATCAAGAGGGCCTGGCATCATTACTGTTAAACCACAAGAGTTACTTTTCTTTTTACGTTGAACCCATAAAAATGGTTCTTGGGTTCTCACAAGGACGAATGGCGCATTCGTAGGGGAACTGGGAAAATCTAATTTGGCTAACAGCGTTCTGTAACAAATCTACAAAGAAATAGTAAATGAGAATTTTTACAGCCACCAGAGTGAGTTCCTTTTATGTATGATTTGTAGATATTGCTTTATCTTTAAATATCTTAAGCAGGGATCACACAATACAAGATGAGTACCAATCTCGTGCTAGATGCCGACCTTGCACGAAATAAGGAGATAGAGCAGCCTATTTTTCTCATGCAAGGCGATGCATGTTGCGATCCTATTGGTCCTTGTATGCTGGTCATGTGACCTGTTGTAAACTCAACCATAGAGTAAAATAAAATCCTAGTCTGAGGTGTGCGAAGAGGAATACAGGGAAATAAAACATTGCTGGAAAATTACTTTAAAGCATGGATTGAAGTTTAGACAGTTCGCTGAAGAATAAAATAAAAACAATTATGTATTGGAGGGATAGCTTTGAGAACAAATACCTTGTTGAAGTAAGCAACTTAATATTTTGTATTATGATACCTTGGTTGTTTGGTGCTCATCAGCGCTATCAACTAATTATGACGTGAGACAGTAGTCATCTTATTTATCTGCGTGTGAACTCGTTTCACATAAAATTTAGTTGGCATTCTCGTACAAAATATTTTGTACGAAATATTGCACTAAATGCATCTTGCATCTTCTAAACCCTGCTTTAGATTTCAAACTCTCCTTGAGTAGGTGTAAGAATATCACCTTGGGGTCTTTTTTTAAAGAAAGGCTATAATCAAGGAAAATAAATTCAGAAGCCTCTCCCAATGTGCTGTAGGTTAAACATTGACGGATCAATTTATTCAATTTATTAGTTACTAGTCAGATTTTGTAAATACTTGTTAAAATAGGTTTTTAAATATATTAAATTGTGAATTGGATGGATACAACTCAAAACTGGAGGTGGCAATCCCTAGAGTAAATTTCATTCCTACGAGCAACTGTGGTATATTATATGTCAATTGTAGGGACTTAGGATTTGAACCATTGTTATAATTTAGGAAAACCAGGAGGATTAGGTTGCCGTAAGAGGCCTTTTATCACATATAAAAGTTACTTCACATTTTATTATGTAGTGTTTTGTGCAATGATTAGAACTAACTTGTATCCTGTAGAGTCCTAAATATTGTACAACGTAGTAACGTAACTATGACATGTCAATTAAGCCAAAGGTATCTCACATAGTCAACTAATGTATGCATTTGCATTTTAATACCTTAGATTACTTAAAATCATATAATTAACCAGTACCTCAAGTATATATACTCAGTAATTAAGTAGTATGCAAGTGTTTCAACTTACTTGATGATACTAGATTTATAAGTACTGAGGGTTCCAAACATGTAGCAACTATGTAACACATGTACAGTAAGGCCTCTCTATTACGACCCCTCATGGTTCCCGAGAATAGTGTCCTAATGGAGGGGGGGGGGGGGGCCTAATAAAAAATTTGGAACATTTTGGGTCAATTTGACTCACCCCTAACACTTATGCCCCCAAACTTGCCATTTTTTGCATGAAGTTCATGTTCAATCTTCTCTAGTGCATAAAAAACCACTTTTTAAACTAAGTATAAATACGTATGTATGTATTATTGGTGAGTGTCTCCTGATTAATTTGATACCGAAGAAAGGCATATTGGACCATCCCTTGTCGTAAAAAAGAAGGCCTAAACACAGTATGACATGGCAATTGAAAGAGTGTGTGAAAAGATTAGACTATGTATTATTAAAATATAACTGAACACTGTTGGAGATGCCCTATGTTTGAAGCAAAACACAGAACTTTATTTATTGATGATATATATGAAGATACATTGGATCACTCATCTGGGGCTAGCAGTGAATGCAGTACATTGCCGTACACACGTAGCTGGGCGAGCGCCTAGATCCTCTTCAGCACGGCCAGGCACGGCGACTCGCATCTGTCAATCTATCCTAGATCCTCGGGGCTGGGCAGCTGTCAGTCGGTCACTACAAGATTATTCTGGTGGGCGCGGACCAGCAGACCGCCGCCAGTGCCGTCGTTACAGGGCCGGTTCGCTTCGTAACTGCAGCCCAGTGTTGATAAAACATGCTGATAGATGGGATTCACATCAATGTGTTGAATTTATACGAAATGTAGGCGGCGTGTTAGCCTCTGCACTGACACAATGAGGCCTGGCAATCTTTACGGGAATATAAAAATTTAGTGCGGTCTACTTGAAATATTAATCATTAAAATTTTTTCATAAAAAACTTCTGACGTGACCTTTACACCCACACGGCCTTGCTCACCAAAGTATGGTAACATAAGAACACATATTATTTGCACACACTTAGCTACCTTTATTCACTTTACACATAAAATTGACTTCATAAGAAATAAAATGCCCACCAAAAAAATTAGCATATCACGTAGGCATGGCTGCATATAAACTTTAAAATAATCATTAAAAAAAAAGGGCATTGAATTAAATTTGAAGTTATACATACACTGATTAAGAAACTAGTATGTAATGTGCCGCTGTTTTTACAGCAAAAGAGGAGGGATAATGGAAGCTGAAAAAGACAGAGGGTGATGCAGAGGCGGCGCCATGTAACTACGACAAAGAATCCTCACTGACCCGGCTTGCAACTCCCCCCTCCCCCTTCCATCTTCGACGGACAATACCCCAGTGTCCCCTTCTGGCATTAAGTAATTTATTTCTTCACACTGCTTGGGACAACAAATGTCAAAGTCTATGACAGCAGACTGAGAAATGCGCGACCACTAAAATCAGCAAATGCTAGTTTTTCATAGACTGAAAACCATGGATAATACAAACTTGTACTGCGGTTGGATAAAGGGTCTAAAAAACAAATCCGTGCATAACTGAAACCACGGTTCAAGATACCACAGTTAGCGAGGGATTACTGTATCTACTTTTAGTTGTGCCTCAAACTTTCAAGTTTTTCGACCCAAAATTTTCACGGTTCCTTGGGATTGGGTCGTAATAGAGAGGTGGTCGTAATGGAGGTGTTTTACTGTATTGTGTAGTCCACCACATGACGTATTACGTTAGCTGTAAAGTAACTTTAAAAACGTTATATTGAACTCGTACCTCAATTTGAACCAAGGTTAGCCTAGAATAGCAGTAGGCAGTGGAAGGCCTACAGTAATAAATAATGAACGCTTGAATTCACGTTTACTGTGTACTACACACAAGCTCAGGCAAAGCCTTTCTCAAACTTCCATTTGCATATACTAAACACTTTTCTTACCTTCCCATCTTGTATGAAGGGGACACCTTACACGCCCATAAGTGTCAGAGTCGTGTCAGCTTGTCAATTTAATTTTTTTTCTTTTCAGATAAACTTTGTCAAATTAAATATTGCAAGTAAAAAATGCCTTTTGCAAAATTTGTGAACTGGCATGGTGCAAAAGAAGAGAAGGTATATGATCCCTCACACACTAGGGAGTTTGTTTTAATAAAACACCCCTCTTAAATTTCACGCATTGTGACCTCATTTCTTTCCCTTTCCCCAACCCAGCCTTCTTTTGTGCAGAGAGAGAGAACAACAGAGCCCAGCCAGTCAGCTGCTTCCAAGACACCACCTGCCGCTCAAATATGATGACAAGAGGGAAGCGAAGAGGAGAAGGAACGTACCCAACAGACAGACATACAATGCCAGGTGGTGGACACTAAACAGATGCCCTCTCTGCCAAAGTAGACAGACATAATAGCTCCCTACACTGCACTCCGGAACCGTTAGCGCACAGAGCAGACACAACGCCCAGAAGCAAACTTCTCTATAGTCCTATGTGCCTGTCCTACATCGAACAAGCAGAAAATCTACTTTGCTACCCTCCAAGATGGTTCTTCGCCAAAACAGGGATGGTGGGAAGGGGGGCTATTGACGTATGACACATTCCGCGCTTCTAGAAAGCACACTCTACAAAACAACTTCGCTCCATCTTGGAACGCATCCAATCTCTTTATGGGGCAAGTCATGCCAAATAAACAGTAACGGAGGCAGGACACGTGCCTACAGGGTACTTTGACGCTGCCCAACTGATGCTACAGACAAATTCTCCTACCTTTTACTGTTCACCGAAACACACCCAGAAGTCGTCACATCAACACCCTCCTCAGAAGATTATTTTATCTACTGAGCCATCGACACTCTCCAGGAAGGTCGCGCCAGATAAACAGCACGCTTCTGGAGGGCAGCGCATTACAGTAGAGCATTCACAGCCTACACGAGCGCACAGAGATTTGAAATATGTCATCATCTCTGTGCCGAGCAGATAAGGGATCCAGGCACTCATGTGTGACGTCAGAATTTCCAACCGTCTAGAAGCAGGGCCAACTTTCCCCGCACCCTTCTGAGAGCTTACAACCTGGAATTTTTAGTATAAATAGGACTTCCAGAGCAGGCTTCAGGGCAGTTTGCTTCACCTCTCCGCTGAGAAGGCGTTAGGTGTCAGCCCAGGTCAAGTGTTGTGCCACCCTTTACCCATTGCTGAGAAGGCCATGAGAATGTCTGTAAGGGTATGACTGCACTAAACCTACAACCCGCGTCGGTGATTGCCGGACAACCAGTGGCCGTCGACGTCTTCAGCAGCTCCGGAGGACCACTGCCTTCCAGAGAGCCTTCCATCTCTTCGGCTGCCACCAACTACTACTGCAGCAGCTCCTGAGGGTAGCCAACGCCAACCAGAGGGTCATACTAATGCCCCCTACCCCCTCACTCACTTCAACCTCTTTCTTCATGGTAACCTACTCCAGGTAACAACAGGTCATGTCAATGACATCCCTTCTGGACATCCCCAATGCTCCAGCCAAGCTGTCTTCTTCGCCCTACTGGTGTACTGGTGAAGACACCCGTATTATTCACTTAGGTTCCTTCACAGCAACACCTGATAAATTCAAGTAGGTTTTATTATTTGTCTAATTCAATTAATTCTATAACTAAGTTTTAATTTACGTCTTACATGCTTCAGTTCTTTTCATCCAGGTTGCCTTCACCTGGCATTAATGTATATTTAACATCCATTAAATTTTTCCTATTATTGTAATCAATTGTAGGAGAGAGTGAAACTACTTGCTTTAAAATTTGTATTATTAAACGTATTCACATTTTATTTAACTGTGATTTACTTGTATTTTTAATCTTAGCTTTGGAAACCCCCTTAGATCTTTAAGGTATTAGAGTTTGCATTGCTCTTGTTTCAAGGTAAAGCTGGCTGCCGTGTAATCATGCCACAAAGGCAAATACAAACACTATAAGAGGCAAACCAAGATCTACCAGCCGGTAGATATTTGGGAGCGCCCAAAATACCATACGAACTCCACCACTTGTGGAATCAGGTGACTTAGTCACGTACTCCGACATTGCTGGTGAACACCCAGGTTGGAGAGCGAGCTATTTTTGCCACTTGACTCACAGCGGAACCACACCTAGTTACCACTGCATAAAACAATGTGAATATCTGACACGTGCCGCGTATATGAATATACCAAACACGACTACGGCAGAACGGACAGTTACAGAGACATGATATTTTCCTGATGTACCAGACCCATCTTCCTCATACTACTCGTAGTATCTACGTATGCTGACGAAGCACGTTATTCACGAGTGCGCACAGCATCGCTCCAACCCTAGTGGGCGGTTCTAGCACATGAACCAAGCATGGTATCCTAGTGACTGTGGAGCATGTCAGCCTCCCCGACGCACCCAACAGACAGAGTGTCGCCACAGTCATGTAGCTGCATGAAGAATTCCGAGCATCGCCGAACGCTCGAGGCCATAAGCCGAGCGCAAGAGTAGTTCTCCCACCCCACTCGCACCAAGGCAGACATCACACCTCCCACTCCAGCCCAGGTATAGGCAGGCCGAGTGCATAATATAAGCCCTGCACGACCAAACGTGCCAGTTGTGTTCTCCAGTAGCTTGCCTCAACACTTATATGCTGGGGCTCTCTACTGACCCTAGGCCCTCACTGTCCTCTCCAAGAGCTTCCAGTTCTTCATACAACCACCAGTGGCTGCTGCCACCAATGACCAGAGACTTCTACCACTTTGTCCAGAAGCACCCGAAGACTTCAAGCACTGTCTGCTTCCAGAAGTCTTCAACACCAGAAACCTGTTCTAGTACACTCGTCACTTCCACTGGTGACCCTCGTGGATCAATACTTGCTGGTAAGCGGCAACTACAACCACTGCCCTTCTGGTAGTTGCCCCCATTGTTAGGTCTCTTCTAGACATCCCAGGTTAGTGTAACTGCTTCAGTTGTTTTCACAGCTGTCAAATTCATTCTATACTTGGTTAGTCTAGGAGCAGATCACCTCCACTTGTTAAGCATAGCTTACTTCCATTCTGACTTTGCTTGATAGTAGGTACACGTCACCAGCATTTATTATTTATAATAAATACCATTTTAAATCTTATCTTGGGAGTAAGTTTGTGTGGAGGTAAATCCTGTCCGATACTAGGAACTCTACTTCTTGACAGAGCAAGGAAGCGACCGGGTGTAATAACTGTACGAATCATAGTGTAGGACTACAGATTCCCTTCAGGTATCTGTACATCAGCACACACAACACTTTCGATGGCCACCCGTTCTTTGCACCTAGGTGTACAGAAAGGTAGAGCCCCAACCACTAGGAACACCTCCATCAGGAGGAGGACAGCTACCTTAGGGTTGTATCCCCATTGGAGCACCGATGGTACTGGCAGTGGTATTTGCTTAGGACTGGAGTGCCCAACTGTTGCTGGAGAGCTCACCCGGACAGTAGTAGGAAGACGGACCACACGACCTACCGCTCTAGATTTTTGCGTCAAGGTGCAGAGTCGTAGGAGCACAAGGTTCGTGCCATCTAACTGCTGTTGGGTTGTATACTAGTAGGGATACCGTTGATTGCTTCCACCGATTGAAAGTAAGTTAAGTGTCTATACTGCCTCTATGCCGTTTGGGATAAGGTATGGTACTCAAAGGGAGAAAAGGAGGAGTTTTTAACTGCTAAGTGAGTGAGCACTTTCCAACCATCCGCACTTGGTGGAGACACCCCACGGGAACGTGCTGAGTCTGCCTGTCACCTGGACAGGCAGTCCTCTTCAGAAATCACCCCAGTTTATTTCCCCTCGCACATCAGACATGGCACAGAGCCACATCCTGCAGTAAGTGGCTTGGTCACTGGGAGTGACACCAGGTTTAGCATAGCCAACTCATTTTTTGGGAGTAGTGCCACCGCTGCCTGGAGCCAGAGATACCTTGCCTCTGTACAGCAACTCATCAGCCTGAAGCACCCAAGTGACTGCTGGCCCCAGCCGACCTGCACCTATGCCGGAACCCATGAGATCAGTGAGTGAGTACCGTGGTAAGTCCGCCCTACCTTTGAGGGCTAAGGTGGTGCCCCAAAATATTGCAGTGCCGACCGTAGCTGACTTTGTGCCAAGTCGACAGTCAACCCGACCAGTGTTAGTTTCCAGTAGGCAATCCATGCAGCCTAAGTAACTGGATACCTGAGCACACCTGACCAGTGCTCACGAAAGTAACTGTGACTAATCTTAGTGACACACATCATATCCTATGCTCTGTTTCACCACTGGGTGACAGCCGTAAGTTCCATTCACCGCTGGGTAATAGCCAGACACGGAACAGAGCGTGATATAACGTTGTAAGCCAGTGTGCCCAGAGTACACAGTAGGGTCGCTGTAAATAAACCGGCTTTGTTTTAAGTAGGTCAGTTTAATTGTCCTCAATTCCTTACACTAGGAAAGGCGGGAACAAATTGAAACTAAAATTATTCCTAAAGGACTTGGTAGGTGAATTAGCAAACTTACCTACCCCAGAGGTAGAGGACAAAAATCCTTTATTTTTACCACCCACAAGAATGTCAAACAGCTCACGTCTTGAACACGTTTTGATAGTACATTTCAGAGACGCACTCGTATGTTTCGACCACTATTGGATAAGCAACCCTCCCACAACAAACCGTCCTACTATACCCCAAGTTCTTCCCAGGAACATCAACACCGCTTCACCGCAACCAGTGTTGGCCGCTGTTTAGCCACCGACTGCCTCAACGAGCCAGCTGGCGAGGAGGAGTGTGCAACTGTTTCGCTTTCAACAGGTAAAGTCTCAGAAATGTCTGGTCCCAGTGACTTTAGATTTTGTGCCTGTACGCAAACCCACTCGACCTACTCTTTACACCGAAGTTTTGCCCAAATTTCCATATCATTCCTGGGTATGCGTCTTGCGACACTGGCTTTCCGAAAGTTGAAGTCCACATCACTTACTAAAACGAGATCTGCCTACTGTAGAATCATGAACCTTAAATTAGTCGTAGGGGTTGAAATCGTCAGTTCCCAAGCCAGGAAGGATGCCCCCAAGCTACTTAACCAGTAATTAGTTTCCAACGTGGAGAACCCCACCTCAGCCGGTGCTTAATAAGAAAAGGGCTTAGGGCTTCTGTTATCTACTATGTCCCCTTTCAGTAGGTTTATATTGTGTTACGATGTTTCACTCCTCACCTACCCCATAGGTATCTAGCCTTTTAATCTGTTAATTGAAATACCCATATGAGCACGCTTCAAACTCATGGTGCATAAAATGAACATTTTTGACCTCACCTACACTATCGAATAATAATTAATGAGATTATTATACCCCGAGGACCCCCCACGGGCATCAGTGTTTCAAACACCAAGGGCAAAGGTACAACATTCTGATGAATAGAAGTGACTTTAAAATTATTACAGTGTCCTAAAAGCAGTTCATGGTTAAATCTTATAAATCTCGCATGTCCAATATTTGCAATCACATACACATTGGGCCAGTTTAACAGCTACGATGCAGCCACATCTTTTCACATGCAGCGAACTTGACACAAGTTTTAGTATATATATTCCTGCTGTAGAAACACAGATTTATAACATTGTAACTTGCCTGATAGGTGTAAAAAACACCTGTAGAAATTTGATGTGTTAATTTTAAGAATTTTTCAGACAAGAAAAATTAACGCTTTGTTGTGCAACAGCAACAAATGTCATGTCATGGTGCCGTTCACGACTTCTGCCAACTTCAGATTTGTAACCCTTCTGCCATCACATCAAAATATTTTTAACTAAGCATTCAAACATTAAATCTTTTATCAATTGTATATTACAAATTTTAAAAACCAATATTTTGATATAATAAGTCTGAAGTATGCTAAAATTGAAAACCTATATAATTTTCCTGATACTACTAGCAATAGGATACTTCCCGATGGAGAGAGAGACAAAGAGAGATAGAGTGACAAGCTCTGCTCAGCTGACAGTTTCTTCCTCTGTCGAAAAAACAAACACCATATCACTAGGGCCTACGCACCATATTTTGCGCTGTTAATTTACAAATAGCATACCAAAAAACTTGGTTGAAACAATATTTTAACTGTTAACTCTTTCTTACTAGTCTTTGCCAAAACATCAGTGCTCTCATGGCTTTTTATTTGTATTGAATATGTTATAAATTTTGCAAGTTATAGAAGATACTTCAGTAAAGAACCATTAATTTAAAAATACAATACTTTTTTAAGTTAATCAGTGCTATGTACATATGGTATACAAGTTTTAAAAAAAAACAGGTTAAGTTATTGCTCATAGGGTGATTTTTCAATGTTTCTTTTTCAAAACATTCAGAGAAACCGTAATAGATTCTAATATCTCATCCACCATGTGAATCAGGTTATTTCATTCTCTGCCACCGCTCTTTATGAGGCCGGAAGGGAGCTGGAATTAACTCTGACCAGCTGACCCCCTGTGGAAACCACACCTACGTATTCGTGTCAAACAGCCTGAACATAACCTAATGATCTGATCACCACTCTGTATAGGGCCTAGTAAAAGAATCAAAATGCACAGTTCCTGCCTGTGCGGCTGCAAATATTCAGAAGTACACATTAGGGAACAGCGGCACGGCACCAGCTCTACTTTTGTGAGGCAAAAGTTTGCACTCGTAAGTTCCTATGCTGTACACCCAGAAAGGAGGAAGGCAGAGAAACATAAGAAGGGCAGCGTGCACCTCCAAAACCAGATCTCCTTGCAACCATAATCCTCCTGTTCCACTTTGCACTTCTACCATGCAGGGATGAGTTCATACCACCTGCACTACTTAGAGGCCTCAGCTCTCCCCCAACCCTTATTTCCACTGTTAATCAACACTTCTGAGAAGCCTCACCCGGTAGTAGAGGCAATACTACGTGGAGAAGAGCTGCCCTTGGTCCTTGTCTGTCTTTGGTTCGGGGCCAACCAGCAGACAACCCAGCACCCAGAGGTCTTGGTCAACTGTAATCCCAGCAGCACTTCATGTTCCAAGGAGAATGCCAGCGACCAGCAGCCTGCCAGTCACCTGGAGCAGACATCTCAGAGAATTTTCAAGATGCCAGGTAAACCAGTGATAAAAGGCTAGCCTGTTTGAAGGGTCGTGACAGCAGCTATTGACTTTTTACTGACAAGAAAGGCCAATAGACCGGTCTTGTACGGGCACCTCAGAAACATTAAGACCCCCTATTTCCCTTACGTTTTTCGTGATTCTGATATCATGGTCTAAAATTGTCAAATTTAAATTGACTAATGCCTCATTCCTTTACACTTACCTGTCTAAGTTTTGTGTGGCATTTAACCTTCCAAGTCATAGGTCAAAGTTTGATGCAAACAGCCCTAACAAATAGAGCATGATTTGTATCAGATGATTAAAGATTGATGCATGCTGGACTATAGAACTATAGGAACGGTCAACGTGGTTTTAGATGTGTGAGGTCAGGTAAGCTTGGTTTAGCACTGGCTAGATGTTTGAGTTACGTTTGTGGCTAGCGAGTCATGCTGGGTGTGTTGGTTGGCGACTGGGTATGAAGTTTGCCACTGTTGGAAAAACAACAGGTTTGGTCGGGACACTTGTCTGTTTTGTGGTACCTGTCTTACCAGGGGTTATTTCGGTCACTGAAGATGAAGCTGGTGCTTGTTGGATGGAACGGACGACGCTTACAGGAGAGTGGAGGATATTGGTACTGTGCTGACCAACACAGTATTGTCAGTTCCACTCCACAGCCTCTTGTTTCCAGAACCAGGGGTTAGTTGTCCTGTATCTTACCTCAGTACCCTCTATCTAGTACGTACCACAGGGGGGTATTCTCGGGCTATGCGAATGTGCACAGGGAAGTAAATATAAGTGAATACTGGAGAGGAAGGTAT
Source organism: Dryococelus australis (assembly GCA_029891345.1). NCBI lineage: Eukaryota > Metazoa > Arthropoda > Insecta > Phasmatodea > Phasmatidae > Dryococelus > Dryococelus australis. The sequence continues at coordinate 225,706,635 of CM056994.1, forward strand.
CTCCAGATGATGGGCGGTCTGAGCTCTGCCCCATTCTGCTTGCCTGCTAAGCGTAGGCGGGTCTAAAATGCACAGTCGCATGGTGGCAGTACAGGCCGCCTTTTGCTCCTCTCTCTGCAAGCCGTGCCTTTTTCCTAAAGGCATAGAAGTTAGGTTGACACTTACAGATACTTTTTGATCATCATGAACATGTAACAGATCGCTATCTAAGTGTACTTCCAATAATGGTTGCCGGGGCAGGGGCTCAGTGCTCTATAATGAGTTCCTCGCCACTGACGCACAGACCTAGAGCGTTGAGTCGTATCGGCCAACTTCCTACCACTATTGGGTGAGGGTCACAACAGGGGTAAGCCTTCAATCATAAGCAAATATCCCTTCTAGCATCATAAGCGTTCCGGTGGAATACAACTTGAGGAATTGCTAGTGGTAAGGACTATACAGTTCTATCCCCTGGGGTTTAGAACGGGTGGCCGTTGAATGGTGTGTGTGTCAGACTACGGATTCCTGAAGGTACTCCACAGTCCTACTCTATGGTTTGTACTGGCATAGCAATACCCAGTCTCGGTTGATGACGTACGGTTGATACAATTTCTAGTGGTCAAAAGGAAATACCTCTAGAATATATACCCTCAGTGAAAGGAACAATTTTTATTTATTAGAGATAATAAATTGTTACGTGTGGTTCCTCCTAATCACACAGTGTGTGATATGGAAGTAACCTACAATAAACAGGTGTAGGCGACCTTCTCCTAAACTAACCATGATAGCTAGTGGCATTGACAGCTATGAAAATAACTCTAGTCGCAGCTAATCTATCCAAAGGGCATCTAAAAGAAACTTTATAAAAAGGGGACCACTAATTTAAGAACAGTGGGTTTAGTTGCCTGTACCAACAAGTAGAGGTGGCTGTTGAGCCAGGAGGAACAGCAGCGGGAGGTGTGTTAAAGTCTAAAGGTGTTGAAGAAAAATAAGCCTCTGAAAGAGCTGGTGGTCGTGGCCGACAACGTAGGATCTGGAAGCTGGTGGTAGAGACTGCAGAAGACTCTGGTGATGGCAATGGAGCTTCTGGTAAGGTTGTAGGAGCCTCTGGTAACATCAATGGTAGCAGTCTCTGGTGGCTGCCGAAGACTGTTGAACAGTAGAAGGCCCCAGCACACAAAGTGTTAGAGCGAGCTATTGGAGAAAGGAATAACTGCAGAGTCTGGGCTTGCATGGCCTCGGGCTAATGAAGTCTTTTGGGACAGGGGTTAAACCCTCGCTCTTGGGTTTATTTTATTCTGGGCACCTCATAAAAGTTGAGGGGTACTTCATGGTAGATATGCTGACTCGTGACAGAGTGTTGAATGCTTCGTGATAGTTTGCCATGGTGAGTCATCATGCTTTGGGAAGGCTGGCGTGAGAAGTGTGGCATGGCTTCACACGTGGTGGCTTGTTGGCTCTTTGCGGTGGGCAGGGGAGAGGTGGCATTCTTCTTGATGGCTTTTGCAACCTCCTTTTCTTCACGTGTTTATAATCGCCTTCCAAGGTTCTGATGTTCTAAGGACACTCGTGAAAAATGTTGCTGTGTTTGACCCTTCTTTGGGTTATATAGAAATACGTGAGAGGCTGATGAGTCGTAGTCATTTAGTAAATAAACAGGGCACGCGTCAATATTTTCCTCTTGCTCTGATATTAACACTGTGGCTTCAACAAGATGGCTGTCCTGCACATTTTACATGCAGAGTTTGGCTAGTTGCTGATATGTTATTCCCCAGATGCCGTATTGGATAAATGGGTCCTGTAGTTTGGCCATCACATTCTCCAGATTTAGCTCCACCAAACAACGGTGAACATAAAAAGGAGGGCAGTCATGTCTTATGCAGGATGGTTGACATTTCTAACATTTATGAAAAGTGATGTGTGTGAATGGGTGTTCCCAGTTCATAATAGTTCTCTCACACACAATACAGGTCGTTACAGTAGACCCAGCTTCCTTTTGACTGTGAGTAAGCTAGGTATGCATGCCTGAAAAGCAGCATGTTTTGTTGATATCCTTTTGACTGTACATACGGCAAACATGTTTTTGTTCATTTTCATTAGATTGTATGTAAACTACATATTGTTCTGGTGCTTCCTACTGAGGACTGACACCAGACAAGACGATAGTTAAGGGGGTCATAACTAGAGGCTAATTCAAATTGCTAGTTAACACACAAAACTATAGTTCATTTCCTACTGGAAGATACTTCCTAGGATCCCTACTAAAGATCTACGTGCAGGCCAGGTTTGTATTCTTCCACCAAATGTAAACAAACATTGCCATGTGTCTGTCATATGGCAATGTTTACATTCCACTGTGTTTGTGTGTATATATGTTCTTACATGCATGGGCCCTTTATACAAGTCATATATATTATTAATGTGTACTTTACAAGTGTATAGTTTTAATCTTGAGAAGTTCACACAAAAAAGTACATGTGCTCGAAATATTTTATACTGTAAACAAAAAAATAAGTGAGAATGATAAATTTTATGTTTTGTGTGCGTGTGTGCAGTGGGGTAGGCGAGGAACACAATGTTGTTTAATCCAGTAGCGATATGTCAGTCTCACAAATCATCAGATATGTATTTGCACTCCTCTCCTTGGTATGGTTATAGATTCCCAATACAAACAGTTTTACTCATGTCTAATATTCAAACAATGAAGTTTAAACATGTTGCTAAAGATATGCTTAAAGGAGGAACAACATAAGTGTGCCACATATTTTGTTAAGATTGCAAGCAGGCCACTAGGCTACTAAAAATATATAAGAGGACAGGAATTGAAGTACTCATAGTCAATACTTGTCGACAGGTGCACACACACACACATACATGCACGCATGCGCACACATGCAGACACACACACAGAGTAGAATGACACATTTTCCACGGGGTTGCACGATTGCGACGTTTCGCCGCCTAAGCTAGCTTCATCAGGCAGCAAGTTGTAGGACAATATCAAATAAAACATAACCCAAGAATGTGGCTCGTGTAAACAGCCTAAGAGCATAAGCGGCAGTACTTGTAAGTGCTGTTTATTAATAAATTAGTTAGAAGTACCAGTAATAATTTTTGGATTGTACTGATTCCTTTTGCTACAAAATTGCCATACATTAAAACAAAAAGTACATGAACAACTCAACAATAGCACCTGTAAGAAAACGGGATTACTATGATAACAGAAGGACACACACATCCCCACTCCAAAAATTAAAAATAATTATTCAAAATGACTTGTTTAGATAGCTACCCTCTGATACACATTTTACTTAATATTTAATGCTATCAAATAACATTCAATAACATTATTTCACTAACATGTAACATTTGACAAAACAATTTGCAACAAAAGGATACAGGGGGTAGTACCTTCTGAGTGTACCCAACCTAATATCAGACTGACCAAGTAGAACACCCTGGTACCTCACTCAGTGGCACTGCTAAAACCTCTCCATCAATATCTCCAGCATCTTCTTCATCTGTTGTGTCCAAATCCGAGTCCAGAGGAATGATGAATGGAGCTATATCTTGGATGTCTTGTTGGACCTCCCTCTGTCAGTCCTCTTCAATGATCTTCTCCATGTGATCCATGCATTTTGATCATCTGAGCACAATATTATTCATGTCAGAAATACTTTTTGTGCATTTAAGTGTTTAGTTGTGCTGAACACATTATGTATAAATTATGTCAATTGTTGCAGTTGGAAATCTTTAAAAAAAATGCAGAATGTATGATATTTAAGCATTAAAGAGAGTTAATGGTTGATACAGCACTTTGCAATCATAAGCATAACAAAGTAAATGTAAATGTGCTTTTCAATTGTGTATCAGATCAGAGACAACAGAACAGTCCAGAAAATTACACAAACACGAAGAGTTCACAAAATAAATATATACAAGCATGCATAAGTTGTGACAAGTTGATTTAATAGTGATATATTAATGAGAAAGTCTAAACAGAGGTTACTGTAAAAGACTAGACAATGTTTATTACACAACAGTACACACAGCTAATGCTACTGATGGGGGTGAAGAGTTGGACCAGGATATTACAGTGAGGAGAACAGTGGTACGGTGCTACAGTGTACACGAACCGGCTCCCAGAAGTAAAAATGCTAGTAATATACCTTTTCCTAAAAGAACTGCAAGTGTAATTCACAAGATAACAAATAGGGACATCACACAGATATGACTGATGGGTGAAACACATGAAATTGAGGATTGGATCACACACGAGACAAAAATACCTCTCGGAGGTGGCCACATCAAGGGCCTCCTTCCAAATGGTCTCTACAGCTACGTGATCAAACTTTTTCCCCTTGCCCATGTGGCTCTTGTAGTGCTTCTTCGCCTGGACCCACGCAGCTCAATGGCATTGTAGTGGCAATGGTAGGGAGGGAGACGTAGCACCTGATGGTTCATTTCACAAGCCATCTTGTCGATCACATACCTAGTAATTATGTGTATAGGCTGTTCACGATAAAGTGAGCACTTTTTAAGGACCTCCCAACATGCATTAACTCTTAATAAATGTATTCTATTACAGCCTCTGGCATTAATTTTTGAGAGAAGTGAAATTTATGCACTGTTTATTAGTTACATGGAAATGCTTGTATTAAAAAGTAGTGGAAAGATAGAAATTGACTAAGAGGAAAAATTTTGCAAGGCCTTAAAAAGTGCTCACTTTACTGTGAACAGCCTATAACACACAATACAATGTTAATCAGCATAAATGTAAAGTTAGGTCGCAGAAAAGAACGATCACTATGACATCAGATAGTAAAAATCACTGATTTGAAGGCGAGTTCGCTTTCGCCACCCCAACCAGTTCGGCCATCAAGGCTGTAGAAGCAAATGGAATGTCGTGCTCCTGCAGCTAATTGATGATGGCATCCTTCCTCCAGTTACTGTTGGGGACCTTCTCCAGCTGAAAGGAGCACAAGATACAACAAATTAAAATGAATTACCTATAAATGTTGCAGACAATATATCTGTTATATACAATGCTTGAATTAAACACATTTATTTCCAAAATATAATGTTTTAAATAGTGGGTAGGTTTGCAAGGTATTTATTGGAGACCAAATTCCATTTTTGGAGATTTCTATATCATGAACGTGATTAGAATGTCTAGAACTACTCTGCTAGACATGCATCAGCTGTATATCACATTGCATGTAACTGTTTTCATGATACTTGGGTTGACTAGCACAGAATGAATCTAACATGCAACAAACAAAATAAACATTTTATTTATTAGAGAACAAAAGGTTGGAGTACATACCTGTGTACTTGTTGGTATGGTGCATTTTCCATGATGATGCTAGGCTCTGGCAAGCACTGCAGTAATTTATTCATTCATTTTTGGAAAGTGTCACCTTTCATCTCTCTGTGGTAGTCCCCTTTCGCTTGACCTGCTACAAACAACAAACCCGCTTCCGGTATGAAGCCTTTACGCCCTCCAGCAATTTGTATGTACAAATATTATGTCTAACATAAACGCATTTAACTGAATCATCTGCTAAGCAAATTAAAATTCCTGGTTATTCCCTCTGTTCCACTTATTGTAGAAATAGCATGACTAAGGGTGGTACCTGTATTTTCATCAAAAATAATTTAATGTTTAAAAATGACAAACATTTGCTATGCGAAGACCAAATGTTTGAGTGCAGTTATGTGGAAGTAATAACTGACAAATTTAAAAAAAAGTGGGGGTTCTCACTATATAACTCTGCCAACTTTAGTAACTACTTAAAATTTCTTGAAGCAAATCTTCAGCCATTTACAGAGCCAATCTAGAAATTATTCTCTGTGGAGACTTTAACATTTATTATTTAAAAGAAAGCAACCAAAGAACTGAACTCAATAGTCTACCCAGTACCTTCAACCTTAAGTTCGTAGTAAACTTTGCTACCAGAATAGAAGGGACCAGTCAGGCAGAAATTGATAACATTTTTAATGATATTAACACATTTGCAAAATGCCACTGTCTCCCAATAATAATAAATGTCTTATCAGATCATGATGCACAGATATCTTCCATAAAAAATACCCTCCAAAAGCATTTCTTATAAGAAAATGCAAAAGTTTTCACTGGAAAATGTCTTACAATTCAAAAGTGAGCTCTAGCAGGGAGCAATGGTCAACATTGTATACTTGTACCAAAGCAAATGAAAAATTTAACTCTTTTCTTAACCAAGTTCTCCATTGTTTTGAAAAATTTTTCCCATCCCGACTGACCCACAGTAATACAGATCAAGAGAAAAATTTATGACTCACCAAAGGAATAAAAATTTGCTACGAAAACAAAAGAAAACTATATAAGGCCGCCAGAACCAGCAGCAACTCTGACACAATGAATCACTACAGGAAATACTGCAAAATTTTGAGTAAGGTCATAAAATCTGCAAAAAAAGGAATTTTTTCTGTAACCTCATTAAGAATTCTCAAAACAAAAATAAAAACTACATGGAATATTGTAAAAAACAAAACAGGAAAAACAACAGAGTAATGTCCAGTTGTAAAACTAAAAGTAAATGACTGCATACCCTCAGACACTAAATTAGTCGCAGATAAATTTAATTCATACTACTTAAATGTCGTAGAAAACATGATAAAAAAAACATTAAACAAGATATAAACCATATTCCTACACTACAGAGTACAGAATACCCTGCTATATCTTTTACGAACACAACTCCAAAAGAAGTGGAGAAAACAATCAATTCTTTGCAACCAAAATTATCTAGCGGCTATGATGGCATTAACTGTAGGTTATTAAAGCAATGCATTTTGAATTCAGTGTTCCATTAAGCCATATTTGTAATGACATCTTCAATACAGGATTGTTTCCAGACAGACTCAAATGGACTATGGTAACACCATTGTTCAAGAAAGGAGACGACCGAAGTAAACAGTTATAGATCCATCTCACTTCTTTCATCCTTTTCAAAAGTAATTGAAAAACTAATTTACAGGAAGTTGCTGCAACATTTTGAGAGTCACAAAAGCTTATCAAATTTCCAGTTTGGCTTTAGGAAAAACACGTCAATAAATGATGTAGTTTTCGAACTAATAAATAGCATTCTTAATGCACTTGATAAAAAGATACCATCTAATGGAATATTTAGCGACCTCACTAAAGCATTTGCTGTGTAAATCACAACATACTTGTAGAAAAATTAAAGTTTTATGGAGTCTCAGATACACCAAATAAACTAATAATCTAATACCTTTCAAACAGACAACAAGAAGTGCGGATCGAAGGAAAAACTACTTCATTCTACTCTGAACCAGGAAAAATCAAGCATGGGGTCCCAAGGGGCAATATTAGACCCCTACTCTTCCTAGTTTTTATATATGACCTTCCATATGCCGTAACCCCAGAAACTACTCCAATTTTATTTGCAGATGATACTGGCATCTTAGTCTCTGGAGATTCAATAAATGATCTTACACAAAAAACGAACACAATATTTACAGAGCTAAATGCATGGTTTACTGCAAACAAATTAAATCTCAACCTAGATAAAACATATCTCATGAATTTACTCACAAAGAACAGAAAAAAACATTAATTTATATGTTAGCAGTAACAGAGACAAAATTAATGAAACTGCAGTGATTAAGTTTCTCGGCTTAAAAGTAGACAATTTACTTAACTTGGAAATCTCACCGTGCGTATATATTACCTAAACTAAGTTCACCATGTTTCACCCTGCGGAGTGTTGCAGATGTCTTGAACGAAAATACAGCAAAAATTGTATTATTTGCATATTTTCATTCCATCATGTGTTATGGTATAACTTTTTGGGCTAATTCCACTGACAGCAAAAAAGTGTTTCACATGCAAAAGAGAGCTGTAAGAATAATCCATGGCAAAAGAAAGTCACACTCATGTAGACCTCTTTTCAAGAGCTCAGTGCTTTTAACACTTGCATGTGAGTACATGTTTTCAGTACTTACATTCATGTCCAAAAACAGTAATTTATTTCAGAAAAATGAGTCCTTTCATAAGCATGACATTAGAATAAAAAAAGCACTTACACATGGCTTCAGTTAACTTAAAACTTGTCCAGAAAGAAGAAAGAGCCATCCTACTTTGGTAGCCAATTTTTCAATAAGTTACCACAACACCTTCAAGAAATTTGCTTCTCTAACCAAAAACTTTTTAAAAAACAGCTGAGAGAATTTTTTTCTAAAGTAACATTTTATAGTGTAGATGAATATCTAAACAAAAAAAAATAAAGAAATTATTGCATAATATATCTTTGTATGCATTTCTTGTTCCAGTTTTTCTCGTTTCCCTTTTCTTCTGTTTCAGCAAAACGACGATGCCCTACAGCATGTTGGAGGAGGATTGGCCAAATTATGAGGAAATGATGTGATGTGTGTACGTGTAGTCTGACATATATATGCGTGTTTACTATGTCCATTGTATAAACTTTGTATACTGTAATTTGACTTGTCCAATAGCTTTGTACAGATGTGTATTAAAGAAAGTTCTTACGGATGCAATAAAACAAAACAAAAAAAAAAACTAAACAAAACAGAACATGCACGACGACGAAACGCTTACCTTCACCTACACACCGCCTCTTTGCTGTGTGGACTGTATCGTCTTGCCAGCTCTTAGGTATGGTGCCTGAAAGCAGAATTATAAATTAGTACGCAATTATAACATAGATGTGAAATGGTTCCAAAACATACACTGTACACCATAGCATACCTTTTGCAAAAATCCACGTTTCATCAATAAAAATAAAGTTGGTCCCCTTCGCCTTTTCTTCCATGTACCTCCTCAAAAAGAAACACCTTTGGATTGCGATGTTTTCATCTTCAAGCATCGCCTTTCTTCTGTCAACATTTTTCCACGAAGCCCATGTTGTGCAGAAGACAATACAACTCTGTCCTCTTGCCGTGGAAATCGATGTCACTTTCTTGAATTTCCTTCTGAAGTGTGATGACTTGTAAGATTATGTGAGAAATAATACAACAGACCTGATATAACACAACATAGGTCATCTAAACAGCTTAACTTATGTTAGCACAGTATTATGTAAGTTTCTACACTGAACAATACTATTCCCCCTGAAAGTATTAAATGTGTATATTTTCTAAACAACTATTTGTCAAACTAATGACAACAAGCCTTGTAAATACAGTGGAACACCTTAATTTTACACTTTTCCAGGGACCAAGATAAAACTATTGTAAAAAGCTGGTAATTTTACAATGTATGAAATGCCAATGAAATTATCTTGGCTGTTGGGCTGATGTTAATTTCGCCATAGTTCTGCAGAAGCATTTTTTTTCACATTCAACATGAAAACCAAGGTTTACAGATGCCCAAAGACACAAAATGTTTTTGTGTGCGCACAATGTTTTGAAAATAGAGTAACTTATGTGCAGTTGCTCATCCCACAAATACCAAACATTATAAGTACGTTCTTATGTCCTTTATAGGTTAAACAACAAATTATCTTAAGCACAGATGTTTGCTTAACACAGTGCTCCCCTCCCCCACAAATTGGTATTGCCAGGGGGGGGGGGGTTTATGACAATTAAGGCAATATTGGTTAAAAACCAGGGAAATGAGCATTATGTGCTACAATATATGTGTATCTAACCACATCAGTTTGAAAATTGTACAGCACAATTACAAATTGAGGAACATTTTAAGCTGCATATTAACTTGAAATCAAGCTAACCTAAGCTGGTGTGTTAATGCAGATTTTTCACGAATTAAAATTTACATCTTAACCTCAAACTATTCCTGGTTTTAAACATCTCAACGTTTTAGTATTTATTAGAACAGTTGCCTTGATCAGTGCAGCTGTAGGCTAGCATTCTTTGTACTGCGTAAGAGAATGCTTCTAACTTTCTGACAGGATTCAAACTCGTGCCTTCGTACATTTTTTTTTTTCAACTTATGCAGATATCCCATGTATATTTTATTACAATTGTATAATCTTTCATTAAAAAAAGCACGTGTTTTTCATAATTACAAATTCGTAGACATTTATCACTCACTATTTGGCATTTTTGATTATTTTCAACCCATCACCCATATCCTGAACAACAACACACTTTGTAAAACTTCATCGGTTTTACTGTATAGCATTACACAGTAATTACATTTAACATATTGTACCTTTGCTGTGCATCCTGTAAATGGTCCTTCGAACCGCTCCGACAGTGAAGTCATCGATGCTCACGATGGGTTTCCCCTCTTGCTGCGTCTTCTTCCTCTTCTTACAGGGAGTGGCTGCCTCACCATCATTTTTCTTGTAATATCTTAAACATTAATAATGTATGTCAGATACTGGAACCAATATATTTGTCCTATGTCTATTACAAGAAACATTTTAAAATTGTGTTTCAGTAGCATGTCTGGAAGCCAAAGAAATAAATTACATAGGAGGGAATATAAAATAAATTCCTTAAGAATTGATAATAATACTACGACGACTACAATGACCACAACATATCATGGACCATATACATATGGGATATCAATATGTCTGAACATTAAAAGAATGTATTAACATCGTTTAAAGAAACAGGGTCTAACTCTAGTTACCGATACCATGCATCAGATATCGGAAAATAGAGTTGGCGTGGGGAGGGGCGTCTACTGCAGTATCCGATACCGGGCACAAGGGGAGTTCAATTGTGGTTTACAATACTGGGAAATCGCAAACGAGTGTACTGACCGGAGCTAACAAAACCTTCCGATTTATAAATGAATTACAGTTTTTACACATTTTTACTAACCTAGGACGTATGCAGGGTCGACACAGTTTTTCCCACTGTAAGGAAATTATGGGTAAATTCCATGTTAAAACTGTTCCGAACTTTATTAGGTTTTGCCAGTATCTTCTACTTGGTAAGACTATTTGCTGGAAAGTACTAGTAAATGTTGAAGCAGTTTATAATGTACTATTCAATTTGATTTCAACAACAAAAACCTTTATAAGAACCTCAGTGCCTAATATTTTAATATCATATCTTAAGCAGGGTCTATTTTTTGTTGTAGTAACTCGATTTTATTTAGGCCTGTTGTTATATTTTAGAATATGTGTTTCTAAGCTAAGTTATTTTTATTCTATTGTACTCCATTATCTATTGTGGCCACTAGGAATCATAAATATTAAATTTATAAATTTTCCTAGTAAAGACTTCCTTTTATGTGTACCCACTGGAACAATTAACATAGAATTACATTCATAAAATGTTGATTTATCATTAATGACAAACATATATCTGTATACGTAAAAGAAATATAAGAATAAATAACAGCCCCATATTTTATTTTATTGGTATTTACAAGTAAAAGCAAATTTTTACTAAAAACCAATAACTAACCAATAGACTAATTTTGTTATACACCTAGGTACACAATTATATTTTATTTGACCTTAAAAACTAGTATTTTCCGGTAAAAACAAAGCTTTTGCAAGTGTCATGCAATTTCACTGAAAAATGGTGGCATTCTGCCAACCCTGGACAGATGGGAGTATCACTACCTAATCACCTATTAAACTAACCTAAACTAAACCAGGGTATAACACACCACATATGTACACATAATTTTTGTAAAATCTAGTATTTATAAAACAAGACAAACAAATTATTATAGTAGGTTACAAAAGATTATCGCACATATTCTTTAATACAAGTGTTGTCAAAAACAGCCAGCTAAGAACAGTGAAGGAAGTAAACAATGGCCGCACTACTTTCTCCTTGTACCGATCACGTGACTGTGTAAGACACTGTGATATATATATATATATATTCCCATTTGTAAGCGATAAATTAACATTTGCGCTAAAACATTGGAACTATTTTCTCTCTCCATACTGGCAACCTAACTGTACCTGCACATGCTAATTTTCTTAGTGGCTATGCATGCAGCTAACGGCTAGTGTGTTTTTTCAAAGGCTAATTTTCAAAAGTTTCTTCCAATGTGGAATGGGCTATAAAGATGTATTTATTGATTCTCAATTACTACTAATCAATTAAGTAATTCAACAGCTTATTCATCTACAAATCATCGTTAACTCTCTCCACTGTATTATCAGTTATAGTCCATTCACGCTTTCTTCTGCCTTTTGGAATCAAATCTTTGAAAAATCACCCTAGGCGTAATATGTCAAGCTGTCTTTCGAATAATTTGTATTCCACAAATATTTAACACTGTGATTAACTTTAGAGTTCTGTATTATTGAATAAATGAAAGTTTACCTTAATACCTTACATAACTTGTAATATTTATTTCGTATTAAAAATGAATTAACAGCGAGGGCAGCGACGTGTTGGCAATGGCCGATAAGAAATAGTTTACAGTTACAGTTTTTTTTTTAATTCGTTTTTACGTATACTTTTTGTAAGGTAAATGTGTCCACGTGATTTATTTGTATTGTTAGGTAGTATTGACGGAAACACATCTCATTACTGCAGTTAAAAATATCCGCTCAAATTCCCGTGCATAGGCTGGTGTTTTTATTTCCGTCTGGAATAAAAGTTCAATTCGCGAAGCAGAGCATGTCACTCTCTCTCGTTCTCTCTCGAACATCGTACCACCTGTGTAATAAGAAAAGTATTCATTTTGTTATTTCTAATTTCAGAATATTTCATACTAATTACAGCAACAGTAATGATATTTGAGATTGTAGTTTACAACTGAAACAAGATTTTATTGTTTAAATACGTATTATGTGGTATTTAGATGAAACGACATATTTTACATGCGATGGCGCAACACAGCTTGTTGCGCGACACTTACAAATCCAGCAGGTCGGCAGATGTGGCCTAGCCACACACTTGTCCCAATACGGCGGGCAGGTAGTTTTCGTGGTGCCTTACGATTGCCAGTTGTGTTTGGCGACGTGACAATGAGACAGCGTGTTTCTGAACGAAACGTCAAGATCGTACTCGTGTTATTGAAAAATTCTATGGAAGTTACAATGTTGTGATAAATATGCATTTCCAGGGCAGGAAGAGTTAATATACTGTACTGAGTGTTGTGATTGCCGCTTGTGTGTGTAGCCGCCATTTCCGTCTGTGGTGGCTGTGTTGTAACTGTTGCGCACAGGCCAAATGTGTGTGGATTTCAAATATGTGCAAAGTTTATATGTTTTAACCATGATCTGATCTTATGACAAAGTTAATTATTTATATCCATGTCTGTTTATTACAACGTTGTACCTTCGCGCTAGGTGTTTGAAACACAGTTGTGTAACGAGCTTACGTTTCTGTGATTTGAATGTCTGCCACAATCCCAAAAAAAAAAAAAGAACTAAGCCCAACAAGATAAATTTTAATAAATAATAAAATAAACCTACACACCAGTAAGTACCAATGCATTTAAATATTAGCAGAATAAATCTTACGGTAGGCCTATGTGTTTGCATGTTCACCACTTTTTTTTTACATTTGTCGATGCTATGTACAATAAGTAAGCAATACGAGTTGCATGCTTGAATTTACTCTGTCGTTTCGTTGGACTGGTTGTCCCTTCGTTTCAATTTTTAACGCATATTTAAATCAACAGGTTACACACTACTGTTGTTTCTGCCACAGTTGTAACAAACACCGTCGTGGCTAAATATTATTGTGTATTATGTGTAACGTGCTATATCGTGTGTAACAAATAGTTATAAAGCGGACCTAAATATTGTTATACGCCTAAATTGTGAACGTTCATAGGAAATATGACAGCAATCAATGCATTTGACAGTTCTAAAAGTAGAAGTCACATGGCAGTGCTTATGTTTACGTGTAATGGAAGGATACGTAATCAGTAACCAAAAGAAGAAATTTAGCAGGGCTTCAGAAAAGACTGAAGTTATCGTGAATCAACTATATACTGAATTGCAGGATGCTATCTCTTGCAATTCCCTAGCAATTACTTTAGTCTTGTAATGTTGTCGCCTAACGGGGCAGTCCCTGCCTGCGTCTAATTAAAGTTCTCTCTTACCTCTGTTTAATGAAGAAAAGTCACTCACTTCGGACGATAGCCCCCCCCTCTGTGATAGTGTGGCGGTGATGTACTGACCTTTGGCTGGCGTCGACTCTGGACACCATGCCATGCCCTCACAGCATGATGATGGTCTGGAGCGGGTACGTCAGGATAAGGGGCAGTGCACTTGACCTCTTGTAGTTAGCAGTCTACCTTGCCCTGAAGTCTTCTTGCACCCTGTTAGTAAAACACCTGAGGCCCCTCGCCCTGTCGCCTCACATTGTAGGAGACCTCCTGTGGCTCGCCTTTCGTCAGGGCCCACAACATGGCCCCCTTATTCCAAAAGAATTAATGTCCTCGTTCGTGGCATTTACGGCAGCGTGGGCGGACATCGAACAGGGTGCATCTTGCAGCAAGAGGCCAAGCATCGGAGGCAGACCCCTCCCCCATACCGCTCAGAGCGGGAGATGCAGGGACCCCTTTTCCACGCATTTTCGCCGAGGACACTTTTTTAATATTCAGAAGGGGACTGCCCGCTTTGGCTTGGCAGTTTATGGGATTTACCTTTACATGACTTTGACTTTACATGACTAGCACATTATTACAATATTATCTTTGACCTAGGTATTTGTCTCTAGTGTTCAACTCAGCTATGTTACAATTAATTAATTAATTTGCATTAGTGTCTTATCCTTAATTATTTGAATCAACATGTCTGTAAGTGTTACTAATTGTCTAATACATGTGTATTTAACCTTACGTGCCTTAATTGTACCATACTCTACAGGGCTCAGGTAGCCTAACTCTACCTGTTAATGTACATAATGGTTGGTTATCATAGTTAACTAATATTGAACTTTCTCTGAACCCTGCTTTCCTACTGTGCTTCATGTTGGAGCGTGGAGATTGGAGTGTGCTCGGCTTCCGGAAACCCAAGACTAAACTTTTGGCGCAGAACACCGGAATGGTGGTAGGGTAGGTTATGCGGTGCACTTGTGCACCTATGTTCCGACGGTCCGCGATTTCTACCTCCAATTTTTGTGTCTGTAATACTGACATAAGATTTGCCCAAAATTACAAAATTTTCTCTATATTACTATAATAATTTAGTAAGTAATAGTATTTTTTACATTTTGCTTAGCTATAGCTTTGACGTGTATACACCTTGTTGCTAATATCTGTCAGGCTGTATTTACAGTTCAATGCTAATATACTATTTGTGAATTTACTACCATCCATGTGTTTTTATTTACAGCATTTTCTGATGCACTTACTTATACAACAGTGGTTTGGTGTACAAAATATGTACACTTTTGAGAGGGCCCTCATTAGAAACTGATCTTTGAATTGCCATGGCTTTAGATGTCGTGAAATTGCAATCATGCACTCATGGGATGTGCTGCAGTCTAGATTTAGGTGACGAAACTAAATTGATCCTGCTCACACGGTGAGATGAGCTTCACGTCGGCCGCTTGTAATCACGTCTATGCAGGATTAAAACCTTTGTGTCGTTAACATGTCTATGAGAACATTATGAAATACGCGCGATGAGGTTACACATGTGCAGATTTACGTGACCACTCGTCACTCTGTTTCCTATTTTACCTTTAACTGCACGTTAACCAACGCTATGGTGCAGGCCTTCCTCACCAACAATATGGTAACATTCCTTATGCTCATTATGCTCTGTGCATTGTGCAAGCATATGTCATGTGCCTAGTGATATTAGCGATAAGCTGATGTAATTTCATCATTAGTGCATACTTCCCCAGTATGGCTCGTTGTTGAAGTGTGAAAATTTATTGCAAGCAACGCGTCTGTATTCAATTGTCCTGTCTGGCATTAAATAGGACCGCTACCTGTGTTTGTGTATCGTCGCTCATTGTGTTCTGAGTTGCTGGTCAAATGTAATATCTCAGCGTTTAGTATCACTGAGAATGTAAGATGAAGCTTTTCCTTCATTTTTACGTGTGTATGTTAGGTATTTTAGCAATAAAGTTCAATATGAGCGCCACCTGGATTCATTTGACTTACATCGCTATGATAACTAGTGCCAACATTAAAATAGCTCTACCCGTAATGTAATTATAGTGCTCTTGCTCTAGGTAGGTGAATACTTAAGTTTGGGTCGTTGCCGGGAAGTAATTTGGTTTGTCATACTGCGGTAACTCCGGTAACATTGCATGCATGATTTTCCAGTTCATATTTAAAGCGTTCGCTATAAGAAGTATATCCCTTCGATCATGCAACTTAATCTACCCTCATGCATAGTATGTAAAAATGCACTCAAGATGCATGCCTGGCGAACGTGTGAACCCACCTTATTGTAAGACTTACTTAGGGGTATTACATTGAATTTTTGGTTTTAAATATTTTAACCTGTATTCAAGCTACTGTAAACCAGTGGTAAGGTGTCTTGATAGGAGACTGGTGTCGACTCACTGCCAGTATCTGCCGACGCAGGTGCGGAGCAGCTGTGCACCTGTAGAATATATTATAACATGCAGTAGGAGCGGTGTCATTCGTCTTGGTTGCAGCCTCATCGTGCTTTAAGAAACCTGTAACATAACATGATCATATTACCGTCTAATATTGGCAAGTTTTACAGTACATGTGTTAACATATTCTAGTTTTTTGGTTCCTGTGTTTGTGAATTTGCACTAATATGGTGGAGGGCCCAATAATGTCGTACCCGGTAGGGGCCTTTATACTTGAAATTGAGGGCCTTATTGTGAGCTTGGTTTTTGATCCAGACCTATTGCCCGATCTTTATTGTGTTTGGTCTAAATTTGGCATCAAACAATTTTTTCTGTTTTTTCTTGTGCCTGAACTAAATTAATTTTCGATTGCTCTCTGTCTTGAGCAAGTTTTGTGCACCAATCATCGTTACCTTGGAAGAATGTGTTTGTTATGACATGAATTGGTTGAGTAGCTTCTACGTGGTGGAGTACGTGAAATGGGGTAAATTTGGTACTGGTGTTGACAAAAGTACTGTGATTAAATACAATAAATTGGACATATTCATCCCAGCCAGTGGGGGTCTTCATTCGCGCGTGCTGTAAGCTGCTGACCAAGAAGTTTGTTAAAAGATTCTACAAGCCATTACAGGACGTATTATAGTCCATAGTTTGTAGTTTCTTTATTTGTAATTTTATTCAATAATTCTGTTATGAGCTCGTTATTGAAGGATGTACCTCTGTCTATGAGTACTTGTTTGGGGCATCCGTATTTTAAAATGACCTCTTTTATAAAGTTTACACACGTTTGGGCATCGATCGATTTTATGGGTGATGCAATCACATACCGACTGAAAAATTCGGTCATCACTAAGATGTACTATTTCCCTTTCGCTGAACACTGTACGGGATCTTTCGTGTCTAAAGACCAAGCTTCTAAAAGTATCTATGGAGTTATGGATAGTTGGCCGATGGATTTTTAATTAGACGGTTGTATCGTCTGGCAAGTGGGGCAATTTTTTTTTTACGTATTCCTTGATTTCTATATGTATAGAGTCTCAGTAATATGCATTTTTAAAATTTTTTGTAAGATTTTGAACAAACCCAGGTGACTGCCTCTTAATAACACTTCGTAGTGAGCTGCTATAATTTCTTTTACATAGTAGGCAGGCACTAAATTTAGTTTCTTTATTCCTGTGGCAGTGTTTACTTTCATGTAAATCTCACAGTTCCCTGGTATTGCGTAGTGCCTAGCAAGTTTTAAGTACTTCTGTTTGGCTTTTGCTGGTTCCGTTAACGTGATTTTAACTTTTGAATATGCGGGTCTTTCTGGTATTCCCCTAGGAGCGGGAATGTATGAGTATCTATTTGGTACATCAGTATTTATTTGTCATTCTCAATTTTTATATATTCTTGCTCTTGGTGATATACTGGTAAATAGTGTATCTTCCTTTGTTTACTTATTATAATTAACTGACAATGTAGTAGGGGGTCAATGCACGTTGCTTTGATTTTTGTGGGGTGATTTTCCATTGATATTTCTACAGTGCTTTGAAAAAATTTTGAAATAATTATTGCTATAGCCTGGACAGAGATATATTCACAGTTCACATACTGCTTGATTTCCTGCCAATTATTGATAGTGAATTTTTATTATTTTTTTTATTTCTGTGTCCTTATCGGGGTTCTGAAACAGGCTTTCCGCTAACGCTCTGTATAGGGATGTCCACTGCAGCATTTCATTTTTGACAGTGTACCTAATGTTATTTACTTCAATAACGTTAGTGTTTGCTTTACCTGTAGTCGGTAATCGACTCATAGCATCCGCTAGAATATTTGATTTTCCTTTTCCAATTTTTGCTCTTGAAAGTCGTATTCGGCTTACAAAATTGCCATTTTCTGAATCCTAATATTATGTTCTGCCATTGTCTTTAGGTATCGTAAACTTGAATGGTCAGTTTCTATAGTGAAGCGCCTACCATACTAGTATTGTCTAAAATAATTTACAAAATATTTTATTGAACTAAGCTGTCATTCCGTCTTGTTCCAACGACTCTCGTTCAATGAAAATTTCTTAGATGCGAAAGCTATAATCCACCTGTGTTTATTGTCTGGTACGGCTTGCATTAGTACTGCTCCAATTGACATTTGTAACGCGTTGCAAGCCAATATAGTGTGTTTCGGTTCATAGAATTTCTGCAAGATAGGTGCATGTTGGATCGCCTTTTTCAGTTCTAAGTACGCCTTATGTTCTGTTTTGGTCCGTTTGTAGAGTGTATTTTCTTTTGTTAGTTCTATTAGTGGCTCTGTCTTACTCGCATAGTCCTGAATATACATACGTAAATACAAAGTCATTCCTAGAAACAATCTTAACTTTTTGGCATTGCGTGGAGGGGCCATTTCTTGTATAGATTGCACTTTTTCTGGGTCTGTTACTATACCCTGAGGCGTAATGTAATAGAATTTTGATTTCGTGCTGAGCAAAGCAATATTTCTTTGCATTGATTTTTACTTTAAACTTTCTTAGCATGTCCATTACTTTTCTGATGTTTTTAATATGTTCTCTGACTGTATTACAGATGATAAATGTATTGTCTCTGTAGGCGATGGCAGTATTCCAACGCAATGGCCCTACAAGTATACATTAGAACCTCTCTATTAGGACCCCCCACAGTTCCCGAGAATAGGGTCGTAATGAAAATTTAGGGCCGATTTTGACCCACCCTAACCCCTATGCCCCCAAACTTGCCATTTTTTGCATGAAGATCATGTTCAATCATCTCTAGCACATACAAAACCACTTTTTTAAACTAAATATAAATATGTTTATTTTAAAGCTGGACGTCTCCTGATAAATTTAAAACCCAAGAAAAGCATATTGGACCACCCCATGTCTGGGTGGTAGCGAATACATTGCTGGCTGCCACGTGTACGTAGCTGGTCGAGTGCCTATATCCTCTGCAGCACGACCGGGCACGGGCATGGCTGTTTACTGTTGAAGCTCGGCCCTGGATCCTCAGGCTAGGCAGCTGTCGGTCGGTTGCTACATGATGGATGGCGGACAGTGGCCGCCCGCCGCCACTGCCATCGTTACAGGTCTGGTTCACTTCGTAACAATGGCCCGGCATTGGGAAAACATGCTAATAGATGCGATTCACGTCAATGTGTTGAATTTATACTAAATGAAGGCGGCGTGTTGGCCTCTGCACTGGCACGATGAGGCCGGCAATGTTTACGTGTATATAGGCCTAAATATTTAGTGCGGTGTACTTGAAATATTAATTATCCCGAATTTTTCATCAAAACATTTTGACGTTACCTATACATGCGCACAGCCTAACTCGCCATAATATGGTACCGGTAAAATTAGAACACATTTTATTTCGACACACTTATCTTTATTCACTTTACACATAAAACTGACTTGACAAAAAGAAAACAATTGCCTACTATAAAAAATTTGCATATTGCGTAGGTGTGGGTGCACATAAACTTAAAAATAATAATTAAAAAAAAAGGTCATTGAATTAAATTTTAAGTTATCATACATACAAGAAACTAGTATGTGTAATGTGCTGCTGTTTTTACAGCAAAAAAGGAGGGATAATGGAAGTGAAAAAAGACAGGGAGGGTACAGTTAGAGACAGTGGCATGTGACGAGAACAAAGAATCCTTACTGACCCGGCTTGCAATTACCCTCCCCCCCCTTCCCCCCCCCTAGCCTTCTCCCTTGGCGCTTCCACGGACAATACACCAATGTCCCCTTCTGGCATTAAGTAATTTATTGCTTCACGCTGCTTGGGACAACAAATGTTACAGTCTATGATGGTAGCTTGAGAAATGCTCGACCACTAACATCAGTAAGGGCTAGTTTTCCATAGACCGAAAATCGTGAATAATAGAAACTACTACCACTGTTGAAGAAAAGGTCTACATAAACAAATCCGCGCATAAATGAAACCGCGGTTGGCGAGGGATCACTGTATCTATTTTTAGACGTGCCTCAAATTTTCTACGTTTTCATCCCAAACTTTTTATGGTTCCTCGGGATTGGGTGGTAATAGAGGGGTTTTACTGTATCTATAAATTGCTGAAAGTATTGCGGTGACGTGCAAAGCCCTTGTGGCGTTCTTTTATAGTAGAAAAGACCTATGCGATGGTTAGTAAAGGCTAGCTTTTCTCAATCCCTTTTTCTAACCTGAATAGCATAAAACCCTGAGATCATATTGATGGCGTTTATAAATTTGGAATTTCGCAGTGTATTGATTATGTCTTCGGTTCTGTGTAGGGGATATTGTACTCTTTTTAAATATTGGAACCCTATGCTAGCTTGGCTTTTCCTAATAATCAAAGATGGTGCCACATATGATGATTCGCAATGCTCTATAATCTTGTTCATCCATTTCTTTAATTTGTTTCATTAATTTATCTCGTACCTTGGGGTTTATTCTATATGGTTGTGTGTGAATAGCCTTATTAATTGTTAGTTTTAGCTTAATCTGATAATGTTTAGCTTTGGTAAACTCAAGAATGAAATCTATCCTTGTATTCGTGTAATACACTCTACCAAAATGTAATTGGGCACCTGTCCACAATGTTTGCTCGGTGGTTGTCACCCTGTTAGAATCTCTTAGGGCCACTTCTTGGGGCTATAACAGCAGCCACCCTGTCTGACATGCTCTCTACGAATGTTTTCAGGACATCCTTGTGGATTCATTGCCATTCCTCTTGCAACAATTCCATGAGTTGAGCAATGGATTTTGGCCGCACCTGATGATCCAATTCATCCTAAAGCTGTTTTATAGGGTTGAGGTCAGGGCTCTGGGCGGGCGAGTCCAATCGGTGATCATTGTTGTCAACGTACCACTACATAGTAGCCCTTGAAACATGGCACCTGGCATTGTCATCCTGGAAGTAACATGGGTCCACTCTGTAAAAATGCCACAATGTTGGGACCATTTCGCTACAATGTTACAATAGGCCTCTGTGTTCATGCTACCAGGGACTATCACCAGTGGTCCTACGCAGAAGGCCATGAAACACAAGTCTACTGATGTAATGAATTACCTGTCTTCACAGGTGCCCAGTTACTTTTTGGTAGATAGTGTAGTTTCTTTAGCTCTTGTTTTTGATAGTGTCTTGGGTGTTGTTAATTTTGTCACGGGCAAAGTCATCTGTTTCATTTTTGATTGTGTCAATTCTATTTATTCTGTCCTGAATCAAATTATTCTTATCCTTTTCAATTACTGACATGTAAAACGGAACTTGCAATAATTTGTCGCTATTGTTGGTGTTAATAAACATAATGTTTTGTTTTAGAAATTGAATTACATCATATTCTTTAATGAAGTCCACTCCCAATATTATCTCCATTTTCAAATTATCTATAGTTAAAAATTCTTGCGGAAAGGTGTTCCCTGAAATGCTAAGGTTAACATGGGTTTTCAACCAGGGCATTTCAATTTGCTTTGTTGCTCTGACTGCCGAAAATTTTTCTGTACCAGGAAATGTTTTCTGGTTTGTTACTAGCATTGTAGCGATGCATCTTTTGGAGCATCCCGTATCTAATAGAGCATAATACTTTTTCCCACATATTTAAACGAGAATCATGGTAGTAGATGTTTTGACGAGTGCCTGTTGACATTGCTGTATGTCCGCATGTGATGTTTGCTTATCTTCTGTGAGTTGGCGGAACTCCCCTCGGCTCAGTTGACCGGCGTTGGATTCATCGTTGCCGAGTTGCTGTTCCAGGTTGTTTGTGTATACAAGGGCGACCTCGCGATTGTTGACTTCTGCGCTCACCTGAGGCAGACCTGCCTGATGCGGAATCTACTTTTAAATCTTTGGAATCGGTCTCCAATATCCGTGTGAAATTGAATCCCCTGGTTTGGAAACAATTTGCAGTCTTTGGTATTATGGCCATGGTAGAAGCACAGGGCGCACATTTGCTGAGTTTCACTACACGGCCCTACAAACTTGTTTTTTCCCGGCGCGCCTGGCCGTTGTGCTGACGCTCGCATTCCTGGCCTACTACAGCTGCTGCATTTGGTTTTGTTTTCTTTTTGTCCCGGGCTACAATCTCCTCGTTACGCCGCAGTGTTGCGACCTTGCACGTGTTCCTATTTTCGTCATATCTACTTCCCGCTTGCAGATTTCGGTGTCTATTATTTTGTAAATGGATATTCAATCGGACTCGCTGTTCTTATGGTGCGCAGTGTTCACTTTTCTTAAACTATTGTGGGCTAACTTTGTCATTGTAAAAGTTGTTACTTTTGGCGTTAAATTGCGCTATTTTGGCATACGTTCTGTTTAGTGTTTGTTTTTCCAAAATAGTACCTGGCATTCATCAAGGGGTTTTGTTTTTGGGAGCGACATGTTTTTCGCTGTCAATCTGCCTTGATTTTTCCTGCTGTCTATTTGCCTTTCTTAAATGATTGTAATGTCGGAAATGGCTTTTTTGCTGTTCTGGTCTGAGACCTGAGTGATTGTATTAAACAGTTCTCCTTTCCTTAACCCTTTTGATTCTCTGGTATGGTCTAGTATTACCTAAATTGGGGTGATTCTGTGAGGAGGGTGAGGGTGTTTTGACTTGTCCTATGCTGCCAATTTTTAGCCTGATTTTGTCGTACTGTTTTCGTGTCTTGTTTAGTGTTGTTGATCTCTTGTGTTAGTTTAACTAATTGTTCTTTTAATATTATTATCTCCTCTTGGAGTTTGGCTTTTTCTGCAAGTTTTAACGAATTTCCATACAAACAAGGGCACAGATTTACCTCCATTCTTCATGCCTGTTTTAGTGTGTCATCGTGTGGTGTGATGATAGTATAGTTGTAACTTACTCACTATTATCAAATTTCTGCAAGCGACTATTTCTACTGCCATAGTAATAAGCGCTATCTCACTACTTGAATTAGCATTTACTGTGGTGCATGACAGTTAGGCTTCGAAAGGCGGTGCCTTATAAACATGCATTAAGCTAAACAAGCAAAGCAATAAAATGTTGGATGCAAGAAAGAGACCTTAGGTACGTGTACTTTCACGGTCGGGAAGCTAAGTGCTGCCTGAACAACGTTGTCGCCTGGTTCTTTTTGAATGTAATTCTCTTAACTTACAAACGTGCCACTATAGTATTCCACAGTCATTGCCGCTACTTTGATTTACGGCACAATCTCATCTCTGTAATATATGCCATGAATTTAATATAGTTTGCGCACACTTGTTTAGAATGACAGTTATTGCAACTATTGAAGACCTAATTGTTGTTGGAATTTTAATTTCTACAAAGTTTGCAAGGCTTGTGAGAGTTTGGAAAGGCTGCACGTATTGTAAACTTTATTTTATAAAAACTTTAAAAGTTTACTCGGGTAGCAAGAGGTGGAGTCGCGAGGCACCTCCACCAGTTGTTCTCTAACAACTACTAAATTTTCATTGAGTACAAGGGTTTGGGAAGGCCAGTGCCTCCACCTGTTTTTCTAGTGCATCCTATTGAGTACTGACACCAGACAAAACGATATTTAAGGGGGTCGTATCTACAGGTTAATTCAAATCTCTATTTAAAACACAAGACTAGAGACTCATTTATTGATTGGCAATTACTAATACATTAATTAATTCAACAGCTAATTCATGTACAAATCTCTGTTAACTCTCATCACTGTATTATCAATTATACTGAATTACAGGATGCTATCTCTTGCATTTCCCCAGAAATTACATTAGCCTCGTAATGTCATCGCGTAACGGGACAGTCCCTGCCTGAGTGTAATTCAGGTTTCTCTCTTACCACTGTTTAATGAAGAGAAGTCACTCACACTTGCTTTAGACGATAGGGCCTCCATCTCTGTGTGGCGGTGACGTGCTGAGCCTTGGCTGGCATCGACCCTAGACACCACGTGATGCCCTCGCAGCATGACGGCAGTCTGGAGCTGGTACGTCTGGGTGAGGGGTGTAGTGCGTTTGGCCTCTTATAGTCAGCAATCAACCTACCCCTAAATTCTTCTTCCTTCCACCCTGTTAGTAAAACATCTGAGACCGGGACCTCCTCTGGCTCGCCTTTCAGCAGGGCCCACAGCAATATGTCAAAAACCATAGGTATCTCTAGATGTTATTTATTGTGCATGAATTATGAAGGTCGGAGAAAAACTCTTTTTTGTGAATGTTGCTTCCTATTAGACAATGTATCCAAAAATATCTTGTATGACCCACATTCCTATTTGAAATTTGAATGATCTCCCCCCCTCCTCCCGCTTCATCTTGTATGTTCTGGGGAACATAATTACTAACAATCAAAGCTTCAAATAGAGTGTAGTTATTGTTTTTTTTTTGCAAACCCCCAGTGTCGTGTTGTTTCAGAGAAAAAGGGTGGTGTGAATCATAGTGTGTATACAAAAGGACATTTGCAATATCAACATATAATAGTATAATAATTTCAAACTAAATTTTACGTAAAAAAAAA
This sequence comes from Dryococelus australis, assembly GCA_029891345.1. Lineage (NCBI taxonomy): Eukaryota > Metazoa > Arthropoda > Insecta > Phasmatodea > Phasmatidae > Dryococelus > Dryococelus australis. The sequence continues at coordinate 225,731,527 of CM056994.1, forward strand.
AAAAAAACACACACACACACACACCAGCATGCTGCGCAGTGCAGATGCGTACTCTACGGGCGACCTCACCCTGTCTACGAGCAACCTGAGCTCAGGGGCAAGTCATATCAGTGTCGAATTCAAGGAGATTTCACTAGCCTGGACAGCCAAATACGTAATTCTAATTAAAGCATGTAATTACAATATTCACCACCTGCCCAGAATCCCACATGCAAGCGTCATCCCTACAAATTGAATAATTATTTTTGAAATCCACAACCCTTCGGTTAGCTAAGGTATCAGTTCCAATCAACCCCAGAGATGGCAGCACCCCTGTGGCCTTGTGATGTCACATCCAGCCAGCCTAAGAGAGAGGTGTTTAAATTTGTCATCACCTCAAAGCGAGGATTTAAGAAATGTTTGGCGCTCCAGCGCCCTGATAAATCTACCCCCGTGTTGGAAGGCTACGTTAACCCCCCGCATCCCGAAGAATCGCTGACAATGAGTTTTTCAAGTATGTATAAATAGAGGTTCAGCACCGTGGTCCAACAGACACACCAGGCTCGCTGGCCGAATAGGTTCGCGAGCTCAACCCAGTCTGTGAAGCCTCTCCTTCCTCTCCAGAGCCTGCAACAGGGCTCGAACTCCAACCCGCTGCTTGGGAAGACAACACACTCTTCGCCGGCAGCTTGGGAAGGCCACCAGCCTCAGCCCTTTGACTTACAAAGGCTCGTCCACACCAGTTGACCGCCAGGTGCAACACTCTCTCCATAAGGTAATCCAACCACCTGTACCCACTACCCTTCACCACAGTCAACTTCCCTTGACTTCCGGGGTAGCAGGTTGTCATGTGATTAGGGTCCCCTTGGAGAAAACCCGTGGTAACGCTGTAAATTGCATTACGTAGATTTTTGCGTATTCCTTCTTCAATTATTTTATCAGGCTTGCCTTCTCCTATTACGTAATAAATATATTTTGACTATTATTGTGTTAACTAAACTTATTAATCAGCTGGGTGCCTGTCTGCAGTATTTCCTATGAGACGTGATAAAAATTACGTATAACCGAAACCTTGTGTGTCGCTTACAGTAATTTTAGTCTAATCCCCCTATTCAATAATTTTGTTGAAGTTGTAGTTCTGTGTGGTTTTGTTGTAAATTATCGGTGCCATAATTAAACACGTCAGTAAACAGGTGTGAGGTGTGCTGGACTCCACAAAAGACGGGGCCTTAAGCGATTGACATTTAAGCCAGAAAGGGGAATGCCTCTGCTTATGGGTTTTCAGTTCACCCGCAGTGGCTGCTTGACGTACAACCCAATACCTAGACTGCCCATCATACGGCAGGTACTTGGGAACGATTGCAAAGTCGAACCCACCTAGGGCTGTTATGTCCGCATAAATGTAGAAGGCCTGCAGTTCAATACACCACAAACACAGCGGGTTTAGGAGCTGCCAGAGGCGTGCTCTAGGTAGACAGCGTAATGCTGAAAATCTGACAGCCGTTCCAAAGCTACTTGAGTTATTACCTAGTGAGCCTCAAAACCTGCCCCCATGTTATGACACGATAATACTGCCGACACATGACAGTCCTTTAAAATATTGGCTAGGCTGGTGTCCACGTGACAACGAGCAGGCAGATATCCCACCGGGATAACCGAGACTGCATTGCCTGTTAATAATCTAGAACACACGGTACCACCTGTTCAGGCCACCCCAACCCAATTGAGCTTTGTTAAGTTAGCCTCTGGTAAATTGATACAGGTTCGACACCCACCACAGAAGATGTGCGGAACTTCTGCACTATAAAGTTGACATCTGGGAAAATGGTCAGGGTTAGACTCCCACCAAAGGTCATCCCCAAACCATGCAGCAAACAAATCCCGGCCAACTGTAACCCCGCACGATGGCCGACAAGGCCGCTGCAGATATATCCCATCACCTCGACCAGAGCACCCACCGCCGTTATCACTCTCGATTAACAACCAACTGCTTTTCATTCATATGCCTGGGACCGCTGGCGTCCCATATTTTGACAGCCTTAGTGGTGAATATAGTGAAGCTCCCTGGGAGGGAGCCCATCTCCTTTTGCCCCATCCTGGGGTTTGATTCCTCCTTCCTCCGCATGAATAAAGAGGGTAAAATTGCGTAATCACCACTTAACCCATAAGACCTAAGAAGGGCAGCACGAATCAATTGGCGCCCAATGTGGGGCCCAACACCCTAAGTAGTTCAGCCTTGAGGGCAAGAACCCAGCCAGCCACTCCCCTCGAACATTGACTCCTTGCAGAGGAGCCTATTTACTACGACTTCGGGGAGTCATGAGAAATCACCCCGTGGTGCCCAACTTGTAAAAATGTCTGACTCAGAGGCGAGTCAGCCTGACACCCGCAGCACCCTAACCGAATTGAATGCCACCGGAATTAGCAATGCACTCTATTCAGTCTCCACTTGCCCAGGCACAGGCCTTAATGTGGTATAGTGCAATTACTGCCTAAGGAATTATCATAATTCGTGCATTGGATGGGAGGACTACCTCGATATACTGACGGCTTAGAATACTGTTGCAAAGAATGCAGACTAGACAAACCTCAGGTGTGTCAATGGCTAGAATGCGAGGGCCAAGGCAGGCATAGGATATGCTGCATCTTATGTAACTGGGATTTCCACCATGCCTGTAACGACTGGTCAGATGAACGCATCCAACAACCCAGGCAGGTGTATTAGTGTGAAGTCTGCCGAAGAGAGCAGACTTACCAACCGACCAATCCAACCTGCAGTGATACCAGGACTACCCTGCAAATTAGAATTGTCGGAATTTAACGGGAAACTGTATGCCGACCACGCAAAATTCCTGAGCCAGTGTGAGAAGTAACTCGGGGAACACCTCATCCCTTGCAAACAGTGGGTGAGCCACCAACTCACCGGCCTCGCCAGAAAATGGTGGGATAAATACTGCAAATTTGTTGAAGGTTGGCCACAATTCAAAGCCCAGCTAAATTCCCTCTTTTCTGATGACAAGATCCTAAGTAATCTTATTATAGACCTACACTCCTGCATGCAAAAACACAATGAAGAAGTAGAGTTGTTTATTAGATGGAAGGAATGCCTGCATAAATTGGTGTACCCAGAGCAGAGTGAAGGGCAGAGAGTCAGATGCATCACCTGCACCCTCCTATTCCTTCTTACGCAAGTTGTTAGTTGTGTCCCGACCTCAGACGGTCGAGGAGCTCGCAGACCAGGCTAGGGAGCTCGAGATGAATGAGTGCCCCTACCCCGGAAGAAAACAGCTGGCACGTGCCAGGACTAACGGTCCGGCCCCCTCCCCCAGACCGTCTGCAGGGCTCAACGTGACCTTGCCACGCCCCACCGCCCCCCTACCGCACTGCTGGTACTGCCTGGGGCTGCATTATAACACAGATTGCCCGAGGCGGCAAACACAGGAAACATGTGGTCCGTTTTGTGGGAACCACAGTGCAGAGAGTAATTGCAACACACCAATCGGGAGGCCTCTAATTCTAAGCCCCATTTACGTGCACCCCAAACCATGTGATGCGAAGAACTCAGGACTTCCAATGTCTCGGCATAAGCCTTACTGCAGGGACAGGACAGCCAGGCAAGTTCCGGAAAGGAGAACCCTTCCACCCCTCCGGGTGCCAGAAGGCCGCACCCTACCTCCACCTCCCCTCATTGCTCCCTCCTCTTGTCAAGGACAACACTCCTCTGGAGCTTGCTCTGTCCGGCAGGAGAGAGGGAGAGGGAAGGCAGACATCAGGGCGCATTCCCGCGTTTCCACCCCCCCCCCCCCTTAAACGCAGGCCCGGCCTAAAGAAGCCGCTTCGTGTCTACACGTGTCAAATTCAAATACCCCCCTCCATGTGCGGATGAGCCCTGCTTAAGAGTTCAGTTGAATGGTACCACTATTACAGCATTATTAGATACTTTTTCCGACTGCAACTTCATCAGTAGTAGAGTACTCACGTGGTGCCAAAGGGCCAGCGTGACCCCTACAAACCTAATGACCACAATGCCCCACAATATGGCCTGCCTAGGCTTGTCGGAGGAAATTACCCTTGACCTGCGGGTACATGACCGTAACCTTAGAGTCCCCTTTTTAGTGACCCTTACCTGGAAGATTCCGTGGTAATAGAATGGCCCTGGCTGTGGGAACACAGTTGCTTGGTCGACCGCCAGCAACTATGCACCATGGTAGTCAACTGGGATGGTAACCCGATTTCGACTACCACTCCCCCTGCCCCAGTCCGGCTGTTATGCATCCGGATCGACCCTGCACCAGTTCCCCACCTAACGGGGACTCTTAACACCCACTCAGGCCCGACGCATCATGTGCCTTTGTGCCTTGTGCCTGACAACAGAGAGATGTAAACCCCTTGGCCCCAATACATCTGACCATGACGTCAGCCCTCCGGGATACTTTAGACTACTGGGGGAGAGTAGTCAATTCCCAACCAGGGGCGGAGCCACCTGCAAGTCCCAGATATTCACACTACTCAAGAAGCTGCCCCCAGTTCACACCCAGACGGACATCACCACATGCCCGACCTGAGCCATCATGGTACGATCCGGCAGATCGCAGCAGACTCACGAGCCTACCTGATAGCTTGAGATGCAAAGGGATTACCCCTTCTCTTTCCACGACAAGCGCTGCGTTTAGGCCGCGTAAACCCCTTGTCCTCCCCCCTTCTTACCTCTCCCCTGGCTGTAAAGCACCAGGAATCTATTGAGGCATCGACCACACGTGCTTCGCTGAACGACGACCTGAACATGGCTGTATACCCACTCCCATCAGGATAGGTTCTGGCCACGCCTCCCCCTGAAATGGCAGAGCCCCTCCAGTATAGGGATTCTAGGATGCATCCCCAGCTGTCCTACTCATCCTACCCCTTCCCAGGCAAGAATGGAGAAAGTGGGCGAGCCAAGGATGGAAGCCTGACGTAGTCCCCAGTTCCACCTGTGGACCCACTAGTCAACTTGGCGACCAGTCTCTGTAACTCGACAGTACAGGCTGGGGAGGATGAAAGAGATGCAGTGTCAACCGCAAAGGCAGTGAACGCAATTTACCAGTCGCCCGTGTGCGCTAAGGTCACCAGTCATATTCCTCCATCGTCGGGATAATCTACCGCTAGTCATTATCGAGTACCAATCACTCACACCGTGGCTGTGAAGTTACAAGGCCCCTGTCATGAGGGCACGCTGCGAAGTAGATGATGCCCCCAATACTACTCCAGTCCGAGAAGCAGATGTGCCCAGCAGTATAGCAACAGATGATATCGTCGGCACCCAGAACGCTGGCCCCATGCTGACTTTGACTGCCAGGCCCACGTCACGAGTGGCCCCCGTGCGTGCCAGGTGCACGTGTCACATGCCAAGCTGCTACAGAGAGGCGCCATGGCGGGCGCCTGCCACATTTCGCTGGCTTGCTACAGTACCACGTAAGAGAGGGCGGCCCATGAAGCACTGCCTTGCCAAACGCTGAAGCCAGTAAATAGACTAGCGTGACCCCGAACTGTAATCCCTAGCAGTTAATCTTAGTAAGGAGTGATAGCGTTAGGACGTCTGATCCCGAAGGCAAAACGAGCATGCATAAGCTCATAGCTAACTTAGTAGGGATGGCTAGGTGCCTGAACACCGGGAAAATCCTAGCCAGATAGGATTAGGCAGTGCGACGAACAAAGTCCACTTCATCGCCCAAGAATCAATTTTATCTGTGTTTTATGTAACTTGTACTTGCTTTTCAAAGGTTACGAATTCCAAAAATATAATTCGCTTTGAGAGGAATCGAGGCCATACGCTATGTAAAAGTGTCCCAAGTAATGTAAACAACCTCGTCATTAATGGGCACAAATAAAGTAGATGTAATATAAATTAATTGTATCAAAATTGACTTCATCCCTAGTTTGCCAAATAAGAAAGTTTTGTTTGCAGGAGGAAATTTAATGTAGCTTCAAATCCGTACGCAAACTGGAAATTGATGTTTGCAGTTCCCGAAAATCCCACTAAGTGATCACGTAACGTAAGCACTTATTAAAAATGAAATTTTATTGCAATTGGAATTACAGTACAACACATTTAACGTAACGTCACTTAACTCCGTGAGCACTGTTAGGAAGTGTGAACACGTAATCGAAGCCTATCAACAGGCCTATGAACATAACCTCGACGAAACCCTCTCCACTCCCCGCAATGCGATGGGTGGTATTGAGTAATTAACCCATGTATTTTGCATAAGAGCATGAGGTGAGAGCTCGATGTGAGCACGCCATACCCGCCACCCAAGTAATTCACAACCTTCATAATAATTTTAGGTTTAAAATTGTTGTCATTAGCATATGAAACGCTATTTCATTTAATTACCATAAAGTGTAATTTGTATAGGGCACGTACATGACCAGAACCCTTGCATATTTTCTTGTTGCGAAACATCTAAAGTAAAACTTTTCACTAAGGTGAAACCCCAAAGTAAAAGCGTAACAAGAACCCCGTAAAATGGACTGACACCTAAGTGTATTAATCACCATAGTTGTATAGGCCTAGAAATATTATTCTTATTTTTTTCCTCAGAAGGAAACCCCCTAATTTAGCGTGAGTTAAAATGTGAAGTTGTAGCATATTATTCCCTGTGTTATGTTAGATTCCTTGTATCATGTGCTTCAGTGTTGTGTAACCCAAGATGTCCAATCTCTTACTATTGTACGTGTATCGCCATCAGTACGGTTAAAGTAACCTTTATCTACTCACTTGAGTCAGATGATTTCACATGCTACACCCATGAGAAGATAAATCTCTCCCCCCACCAACAAAGAGGCTCGTGTGCACGATCTAACCTCCACTACGCAGGAATCCCAATGTTGTAAATAATGTGTACTCACGCTATAGTACGTACCTGCTAGGCTTAAGTTGTAGATATTAAGAATCTTAAAATCATCAGTAAACCCAGACGTAATCTCAATATTTAGAAAAGGGAAAATGTATCGCTTTTCATTAAAGAATTCTGAGGTAACGTGAAACCTCCTACCCATCTACAGTATTGAGCAAAGTTAGCTATTTAAGAATCCCGCTTATAACCTCCAAAAGGGGAAAGTGTGAAATGTTGTAAATTTTGTAGGTTAAGAAAGATAAAACCTCCCTCACGTGTACTCTAGTGTTAGTGAGAATATTGATCGTAGACTCCACATAACTTCCTATGAGGAGAAATTGTAAATATTGTACATTTCAGTTGATACGAGGTACTGCACACATCTCATTGTATGACATGTCATTTGCAAGTGTACTATGTAACCATACATAATTGTGAGAGCAGTTGCTCAACTTTATGCGTACGAAACTTTCACGCTATGTGAAACCCTTTATGTTGCGAAGTAATTGAGGTTAACCGCCAACAGCATTATGCAACCACCTAGCCCACTCACGCAGCATGAGCTCAAACATTATGTAGCCTCATGAGGAGGCACATGCCTGCCTGGGACATAATTTCCTGCCACGCGAATATTATTGATTTACCCAAGTGTGCATAACCCTGTATCACAATTTGTAAAGAACCTTCTGCTATATAAGGCAACCTTGTATTAGATAGTAAGTTGTTAGCGAGTGTACCTCATGTTCTAGTACCTTAGTCTAATACAACCGTAACCCTAAGAGTTTTTAATTTTATAATGAAAGTAATAAATCATGTGTAAGATAGCTTTACGAGTGTTTAAACCTTCTGAATCTCAAACAAAAATGTTTTTGAAACCAGCCAATTGCTGAATAAAGTTAAGCTTACTTTCTTCATGTACAAATGGTACGTACTTCAAGATTTTCGTACAAATAGTATGTAATATTAATAGAGTGCCAGTGTCATGTGTGTTTCTTCTATGCACTACAATCTGTTTTATGTAGGAGAGACACCTGGAGTTATTGTGGGATCTATAAGAGATTTATTTCCTAAAAGCTCACATTTGTCATTGCATGCAACCAGGTTACTTGGTGACTACTGGCTGAAATGATAGGCCAGTTAAATTCATCCTGCAGGGGCCACAGTAAACCGCTCCCCGCTAACAATCTTATGCGAGTAGGATTAACACCCTTCTTTGCATCCGCTAGTTCCAAACTTTTATTTCTCAAGGACAGAAATAAATAAAAATACTAAAAGTAGAAATATTTGGTGCAACCTATCTTGTACAACCCGAATGTTTTAAAGAATAAAAAAAAAATTCCAATATGTAAACTGCCCTCGAACAAGGAAGGCCTAGGTTCAATGAACAATGTACTTGTTCCTGCAAATTTCCTTTCCAAAACTCTTCCTCCCTGGGACCGCTGGCATTCCACATTTTGACACCCTTAGTAGTGAGTATAATGAAGCTCCCTGAGGGGGGAGCACATATCCTTTTGCCCCACCCTGGGGTTTGATTCCTCCTTCCTCCACTTGAATAATGAGGGTTATCAGTAGTCTCCCCTTAACCCATAATACCCAAGAGGGGCAACACACGTCAACATTATACCTCCAAACACTGCAAAACTACCATCTGAATAGCTACGTTTGGTATGGAGCATGTATGCAATATGTTTTGTTGCGGAATTACCGCAAAATAACATATTCCACTTTCTGCATACAATTCCATCTTTAGAACAAGCAACTTTTATGAACAATGTCACATAGTACATACAACTTGAGCTATAATATTATGGATCTTCACTGTATTTTGTAAAAACTTATTTAAGTCATCTTAAAAATTGGAAAACTATTATTTAAATTATTAACGTATGTATATACTGTGAATAGAACTTGAAATAATAATCAAGTAAACAGTACTGTTGTACTTGTCATTTTTGTCAAGCCTTTCTGGCTTGACAAAAATGACAAGTACAACAGCCACACCTTATTAAAAAAAAAAAATTATAATAAAAGTGTGATTATAATTGAGTAAATACAGTATTAAATTGCACCAAATAATGTTCATGTAATGACTCAAGTGTACAGGGCACTAATTTTTTGCCAACAGCAGTATTTTCAAAAAGGAATCAAATTTTTTCAGTGTGAGGAGACTATCGTGAATAGCTCCTGATACTAGAAGCATCAAGGGTATGTATTGAGAATCTATATTGGCTCATCCCAACTCCCATATAGAGTGTACAATTCTGTTGACTTTGATGACATTTATTGTGCTGTAGTTTTAAAGTAACCAGTTGTAACCAAATATTGATTATGTTTAGAGGTACTTGAAAATAGCATTTTGAAACATATCTTGTAGCATTTTTAAAAGAGATGTTAGCATTTTATAGCAATTTGAGAAGGAATTCTTTGCATTTTGTAGCACATTTAATGACAAACAGTAAACAAATAATAAAAATTGTTTCACTCATAATTTTCAGTTGGCCAATATATTTCTACTAAAAAATTTGCAGTCCGTATATTTACTTAGTGTAATAATTTGTGTTAATACATTACAAAGGAGCTGTATTTCATTTGAGTACAAGGAACTGTAGAAAATCTTAAGGCAGAATTAGCTGGTAGGACTTAATAATCAAGAAAACATACACAAGTGAAGGAAGGAAATGTGACTTCCTTTTCTTTTATAGCATCTGAACTCTAGCACACTATACAATTGTTATTAACAATTGTATAATGATCATGTATGTAGTCTACTGCAAGCATGTTTTTGCCAAGATTTTATACATTTACTTATTTTGAGTGCAGAATATAGTTTAGTGAAGAATATAATTTAAAATTTTTTCCCTGAATAAAAGCACTCTCTTTAACTTTTATTTTTAACGATATCAATGTAAAAGAAGCAAGATTAACTACTTTTCTTTCATAGCCATGTCTTTTGGGGTGAGAAGAATGTTGTCTTGATTTGGGATTATTTTAGACATGTCTGATTTTTTAGTCGGTTTCAGAGTATAATTTTCAAGTCACTTTTTGGGCATATTGAATTTGAGTACATCTTAATTTGAGGCAGATTGTATTGATGAACTACGTTAGGGGTCTTATATTGAAAGGCATCTTGAATTGAAATAACTTATAGTTGACGTAATTTTACTTTATGGCATCTTATTTTTGTAATTATCTTATATGATGTGATGGGTGTTTTGAAAATTAAGCAAACTATAGCAGTTATTGAAAATTTTAGAATCTAATTAGCATTTATAGCATTTGCTATTTTGATGTACCTCTAATTATATAGCAGTCTTTACTTGACTTGCACTGGTGTTCTGGCAGGACTATGGCTATTGTAATGGAGGTGTGAATTGTATTGTGCAACTTTGTTTCAGGGCAGACAACAAAGTAAAGCACATGAAGGTCCATGAGAAGGTGATTGAAGGAGTGACTCATTACTATCTCTCTGAAGCACGATTTTTTAGGAGTATCATTGACCTTATTGGAACTTACGAACATGCCAGCCTAAGTGAAAACTTTGTCGGGTGAGTTTCCATCTTTATAGTTTTGTGTATTCATGTAATAATATGACTACAATAGACTGTAGTTATTAGGAATATATATTTTAAGGCTGAAATCACTCCATAAAAGAATAACATTTTTTCTTTAACAGTTTTCAAGTTTTTGGTGACTATGTAAAGCGTGTTCTTCATTTCAGTCATTTATTGCTGTCTTATTACAGTCTACTCCCTATCTACCGTTTTTCAGGGGATTGTCAAAAAATTTCCATACAGCGGGATTTCAGTAGATAAGGGTTCTGACATTTACGTCAATAAAATACAATTCCTGTTATTAGTATACTTCATATTGAGCATAGTGAGATATGTACATTAACTGCAAATAATGTTTAAAATGCAGTATAAGTGGGACTTTTTAAAAATGTATTACTGTATTAGTATTACTGTAAATAATACAATAAAATACATTTCACCTTATCTCGTTTAAATTTATGCATGGCGCATCCCGGCGCATGTAGGATGTGCACTCTACTTTTCGACTTCACTCCATCTCAGGGGTTGAAATGCTTATGGGGAAGTCATACAGCAGCAGAACAATAATTTTCGTGCCTACAGGACCACTCCCAGCCTAGTGGGTGAGTGGGTGATTACAGACACTAGAAATTAATTAATAAATTCTACTCACCTCCAAAGCTACCATGCAGTCGCCCATATTTCCCTCTCAAGATTTTATTTTCCACGGATCTATCAACACCAGTAAGCCAGAGATGTGCGTTCCAAGGGATGATGCAAGATCGCAGCACCCCCGCTACAAGGACATCATAGCTGCTAGAGCCTCGAGCAGAGATGATAAAAATGTCAACAGTCTCCAATAAGGGATATAAGGAAAGGGTGCTGCAGTGCTGAACTCTGAATAAACCAACCCCTGTGGAGAGAAGCTAGCAATCCCTTCACCCTTCGGACAGCCCACAAGCTGAGATTCTGGGTATATAAGGAGGTGCGAGATCCACACATGGTACTGTTCATCGGTCCTCCAGCCTGTGTAAGGCCGAGGACCCCAGCAAGCCTGAACAAGGCTTCGTAGCAAGGCAGAGGTAAGTGGTACAGCTCCTGCACCTTCAGTCTGCATAAGAATCGAAGCCAGTACCTCAGGACTCTGACCTAGGCCACTCATGCCGGCATTACCCGAGTAAGTCTCCAGGAGTAAGTGCGCTGCTCAGACACCCCAGTCCGCAAGGACTGAGCCATTTAAGAGAGTAGACGCTACTCCGCTCACATGTTGAAGAAACTGTCTTCTACTCCTTCGAAGAACCACACCTAAGTTGCTGCAAGTAGACGTCTCTACGCCACCAGCCAGAGGTGTCTACGTCCTAACCTGCATACCTACTTGGAAATCGTACCCTCTAATATCCGAAGTAGTAGATTGTGACGGCGACCCTCCTGGGTGGCTAGGACTGATCTTTCTAACTAGCAAATTTAGCTCATCTTAATATTTATATTTGTGCAGGTAGCCTTCGCCTGCCATTTATGTCATTTTTATATTAATTTTTTTATAATTTTGCAGAGCTGTGCATCTCAGTGTCCTTCTGAAAGTATTAAATAAATATATTTATTATTCTGAATTATGTATGTCTTGCATTGCATTATTTCTCAATGTCATTATTGGTTAAAATTATTTTTTTTTATAATTAAGTTCAATGGCCCTAAGGCAATAATGGTTTCACTCACTAAGTAGGCGTAGGTGAATATAGTTTCCTTGGATTTTCTTCAACCTGCCTAAAGCCTAGGGATCCTGGGAATATTTGGTCCACTTGACCTGCCAGGGATGAAGACAGCCTGGTAGCCAGTTGAAACTTGAGGCATGACGTACATCCTGACTATACTACACACAACTTCAAGGATTTCAAGGAAATTGCTGTAACGTTAAATAAATATTGTAATTATCTGACACACCCATCGTGGCCTAGCAGAATAGGCGGAGTAGGCCATGACAGGTGTACCAGATAATTATGGTATTTATTTTTGTGAATATTTAGTATTGCAGTTGTATCAGATAATTATGGTATGTGTGGGATGTACAATAACTACTGAATTTGCTGACTCGTGCCTATCGGTGCACGCTCAAAACTCAACCTGCTTTTAATGTACCTGAAATATATACCATAAATGATTGATGGGTTAAAAATGAATAATTTCAGTGCAACATATAATTGTGGTATGTATTTGATGTACAGTAACTACTCAAGTTGCTCACTCGCGCCTATCGGCGCTTGCTCGCAACTCTCAACCCGTGATTATTGTACGTCAACTATGTACCATAAAAATTAATGTCAAAAATCATCATTGTGGTATGTATGGGTTGCCTAAAAACACCACAAGGTGCTCGCAGCTGTGTGAATATTATGCTATGAATAAAATGTGTTATATTGTGGTACACTCATACTGAAATTATGGTACACTTTTCAAAATTACTGTATACACTCCAAATGTTTTGGTACACTTTTCTAAATTATTGTACACATTTCAAAAGTTATGGTATGGTCATACCATGGTAATACACAAGAAAAGAAGTGTTAAAATTACTTTTGGATATTCTCATGCGATACTCGATACTATAAAGTATCAAGGGTATCGCAGTATCGAGTATCCCATCCCTAAATGTAACAATGTCTCATCTAAAGGCTGTCACGTGTCAAGAGTTTTCATGGCCCCAACGTGGGGCCAAAACTTCAATAAGACTAGGAAGCAGAACTAGGCCAGTACTACCCCGAGATCCAGAATCTAGCCATGTATATAAATCTAATGCCAACAAGTCTTTAGAGAGTCTGAAAACACCCCATGACGCTCAAACGAACTAGGCAAAATGTTGGACACGGATATTAGTCTCGCTGACAACCCATAAGCCACCTTGGCCAAGACCATACTCAACAAGTGCAGTGTAGCTACATGCTCTAGTACGAGGACACGTGTGTTTATATGTGCACATTGCCACAACCACTCCCATTACCAATGCTTGGGATGGACAGACGAACCACATTACACAGATGGACTTGAATACCGGTGTGACAAATGCTGCACTTGCCAGACTACCTACTACAGCTGGCTAACTTGCACAGGGCAAGGTATCAACATGGGACTTTTGTTGTCTGTGCACAGTCCTTTCATCGCGTGCGTATAAGATGGCTCGATGAACGCATCACCAGGCTCAGCCTAGTTTACCAATGTGAAGTCTGCCAAAGTGCAGCAGAGTACCAATCACCAAATCCTGGCCTTCACCAGAGCCTTGTCACGGCCTAGGCTAGCAATGAACTCCAACCCCCAGAGTTTGGCGGAAGACCACATGAGGACCCAATTTTATTCACCCCCAAATGTGATAAGGAACTCCGCGAGAATGACGTACCACTCAATCTATGTGTCAGTGAGACCCAGCAGCAGCCTCTAGGCGAGGCTCTCAAATGGTGGGTAAGGTATACAGTATTCATTAAGGAGTGGGGTTAGCTATGTTCCTACCTCGCCACACAATTCACTGGTGAGAAAGTCATAGCGCCCTTGACAACTGAGTTTTACAGCCGAACCCAAGCCAGCGAGGAGGAGGCAGAGATCTTCATATGCCGAAAGGTCCAGATGTTTAAGCAGATTTTCCCTAATGGAACCGAGGAGTGCTGCGTACATCATGTAGCATGCATGCTGCTCCCAAAACTATGCAATTTATTGCAATTCCCAAAACTACAAGCCTTAGATTAGCTCATAGGCAGGGCAAAAGAGACCAAGTAGAATTACAGGGAGCAGGCCTTGCTAGACAAGCAGTATGCTGGTAAGAATGTGAATCAAGATACGCCACCTGAGCACAAGGCTAATCCTTCCCCGCCCTCTTCCCACAACCCTGCGCTCCCAAAGTGTTGGTTCTGCCCTGGACTGCACTTTCACAAATAATGCCTGCTCAAACAGTCAAGTCAGGGGCGAGGATGGGAAGGGAGAAACACCACAGCGCCAGATCCGTCACAACGCACAGGGGAGGTCATGAAGCCAACCAGGTGGGAAACGCTGCTGCCGGGGTACGTAGCGGGCCTCCACCACCGGAAACCAAGTGCCCATCCTGCTCCAAAGATTAAACGAAGAGAGTGAACCACCCGAAGCACCCCATACAGAAGTGGAGGTAAACTTGAATCAAATTCTCGCCTTACTGAGTTCCGCGGCCTAAGGCAACTTCGTCCAAAGTCATGTATTAACCTTGCTATAAAGGGCATCACTCCACCTACAGACTCACCTTGTTACACTGGCACAACACTATCTGACCATGAAGGTTCGACGGTCATACAACTCTAACCGTGGGTATATACCATCACATCCACCCAGCAGAATTCATAGTGTCACCAGATATCACAGAAACAGTGATTCTGGGACAACCATGGCTATAACAGCAATGTGTGATGGACCATGGAAAGTGGCACATGTATATCTAGGATAAACATAGAATTACTGTCAATTGGGAACACAGCCCCAATGCAGCAATCCCACCTCCCATAAATCCCAATGATATGCACCACAAGCTGGATGAACCAGAATTGGCTGAGCTCAGGCAAATCCTATGGAATATCGCTCTCCAGATGGCCCACCTTTATCCCCTCCAAAGAAGGAAACATATTGACAATAGATGGACAAACATCACAATGCCTTCTCAGTGCTGAAGTGAAGCTTTAAAACCATTTCGCAGCTCCACCGACCACAAGAAGAGAGTCCACTAATACTGCAGACGTACGCATGCCAGGACAGGCTGAGAGCCACAGGTTATAGCTTATGCAAGCATGTGACTGAACAAGATGGAGATAAAGTCCCACATAAACGAGCAGGAGTGTCTTGCTGTGATCTGAGTGGTATAGAAGTACTGCTATCACCTGGAGGGCAAGCACTTCACACTCCGTACGGATAGCAAAGCCCTCCAATGACTGCGCCAAAACTGCAACACCGAGGCTAAGTTCGGGCATTGGGATTTGTTCCTCATGGAATTTGATTTTGAGGTACAACACTGCCCGGGCAAGAGCAATGGTATACCGGATGCACTGTCACACCAGCCGGACCTCAAAGAGGAACTGAAGAAAAAGGAGGAGGGGGGAAAAGATGACATCTCCTCCGTCTCCTAGCAGAAGCTCTGAAGAACACCTCTGGCTATAACATTTGTAGCTCAGTAGAAAACTAATCAAGTATAACCAGCAACAGGACCCAGATATACAGCATCTCCTCCAGGATCAACCCCAAAGGTTTGAACTCAGTGATGTCATCTGATCCCGCTTGGAAGATCTGGATGCCCAAGAACCTAAGGCCTGCTCTCTACCACCACCGCAATCACCCACATGCTGGACAACCCGGTACCAAATAAACGCTACGTTATATAGGGGAAAGATCAATCTGGGATGGGATCAATCTGGGATGGGATGAGCTGCGATGTCTGCCAGTATGTCGGCAACTGCGAGGCATGCTGTCACAGTAAGGCGTATCCCGTGCCCAATCAACAGTGAAGCCCCAGTGACCAATCACATTTTGGATACACCTGGCGGCTGATTTAATGGAACCTTACCCTCGTAGCATTAAGGACAATCAATGTTTGTTGTGGTCACAGACTAGTTTTCCTGCTGGATGGAAGCATACCCTCTACCCAGCTAGGAAACACAAAATATACTTTGTATGTTTGAAACAGAGATATTCACCTGATGGGAATACTCACAGGCTATTCTCACAGAGAATGGCACCCAGCTCACAAGCCAACAATGGAGGAATGCTTGTAACAACCAGAGTGTGGAGACCTGGATGGACCCCCCTTCCCACTGAGAGGAGGACCCAGGATCTGAATAAGAGCCTCCGTCTCAGTGTAGTAGATGACCATAGGCAATAGGATAAGCACATCCCCTCAATCCTTTTCACCCTCAGGTGAAGAACAAACAAGGCCGTCAACAGCAGACCCAGCCAGCACATTCTAGGGTGAACCCTCTGTCGCCCAGGTGACTGGCAATGGGAGTGACCGTCAACTGAGATAATGCAACTCTAAGACGTCCGCCTGGCCGCCTTAGCCAGGACCATGGGGGTACGCGATGCCCAAGCCCAGTATGTCAACCGCAAATACCCACAGCCCCACATAGGCATGCAAACTTTCAACATGGGCAAGACTGTGCTCCTCCACAGTCACCCACTAAGTAAGGCAAGAGGTCAGTTCAGCGCAGGCCTTGCTGAAAAGTAGGAAGGACCGTACCATACTGTACCATGTCATGGGTAAATAATACAATGTGTACTGCGTGGAGGACGTCTGAGGGCTCATCTAAAAGGAAGTAACCAGAGGGCAGATTTTCCTGCTTCCTGGCAGCGCCCAGGATCACATAGCAGAAACTCCGTATTTTGACCATGATGAAGAAGCAGAGAGGGAGTTTGACTCTCCTCCACACATGGCTTCAGAGGTCGAGCACCTGATGCCCAGGGAGCCAAAACCTCAGTCAGATGCCGGACGGAGCAGCTACCAACTTGCACTCACCAGGGCCAAACCTCAACAGTCGTACAGAGGAGCTATGTCTGCTCGGACAATGCCCTCAGCGCCAAGCAATGTCATCCGCAAAATGTCAGCCAGACACAGCCGGAGTCCCTCGAGCAGAGAACCCCGCCAGATATGTCCTCGTCCCAGTCCCATCTCTGAGAGAGGTGAGCCACACCAAACCAACGGGGTATAGAACCCCCAAGAGCCTCTGCCTCCGTTGACCAACCAGACCGCTCCAGCATAGGACCACGAAGTTGACACCCCGGCCCTAAAGTCGGAGGACGCCAAGGCAGACAACAAATGGACATCGCCTCCTGTAATGGAGGATGTGCCCAGCTGAGCCCATGAGTCAGAGGAGCCACAAGAGCCTCTACCTCTGATGGCCACGCAGGTCCTGATGTTGGATGATGCTGAGATCTACACCTGGACCCAGCCTTCCACATTGAGGATGAGCCCAGCAGCCACGCTGTTGAGGCAGAGGACTCCTAAGAACCTCTACCTCTGGCAACTACCCAGACCACGCCAGCTTCCGAGGGCATGGTCGAATTACAAACCGAGAAGGTAGAGTGGCATCAAGAGCCTCTACCTCTGACGGCTACCCAGGTTCTGATGGCAGACGACACCGAGATCTACACCCGGACTCATCCTTCTGCATAGAAGATGAGCCCAACAGCCAAGTAGTCGAGGCAGAGGATCCCCAAGAACATCTGCCTCTGGCGACTACCCATACCACGCCAGCCCTGGAGGGTGTTGTTGAACCCCGAGCCGAGGAGGTAGAGCTGTATCAAGAACCTCTACCTCTGACAGCTACCCAGGCTGAGGCGCCAGAAGGCGTCGAGGCCGACACTTAAATTCACCACTACATTACACAAGTAATTAAATTAATTATAATAATCCTTGCCACTCCAGTCATGGGAAAGCTTCTTATATCGATAAATTAACTTCATTTGGCTAATAACCTCCGCTTTTTATACCAAACTGTCACTAGCTCTCTCACAGGGAGCTCGTGACAGTACTTCACAAGTCCTGAACTTTAAAATTCCGCGCTGACAAATTCAATTAACTTCACCACTCTCTCTTATCCCTTTACAGGCAGGGAAAAACAGAGTAAAATACAGCTATGGAAACAGCTCTCAGACGCTACCTGGAAATCCTATAAAACAATGTTTGCTCTGCAGCATTAAGTATTTTTGATGGGTTTGGAGAGGGGAGGGGGTTAGCTTCTCCTCGTCTCCACAAGCTAACTGATAACTGCCTGGGTGACCAAGGTCCCTCACAAGGGACCGATCCACCCCCGCGCTGAGGGAGTAGCGTCCCAGTGATGTAAAACCGACGGACTTCTTCTTTTATTTATTGGCAATCCTGGTAACAACAAACTTTCATTATTACGTAGTCAATGTCTCTAACTCACCCTGAGCTAGTACATTGGTGTTTGCTGAGAAATATGAGAGAACATAAATTAATTATTCAAGAACCTGCCAGCCCAGCTGTCGCCGGTCTACCTGAGTTTTCATCATCCGTGTTCCAGGTAGGTATTGAGAAAAGTTTTTAAATTATTTGTATGTAGACCTGCAATACTTAACATTTGATTTACTACATGAGAGTTATTAAAATTACTGAAATTAAGTAACATTCGCTTAAATATTATTTTGGCTACCTACATACTTTAACATCCTGAAACTTATATCCACCATAAAAGTATCAGGCTGTACAGAGTTTGTTGTCTTATCATACCACAAAGCTGAATTATATACCTTTAATGCATTAGTAGGCATAGCCTGTATGTAAGAATGTATACTGTCTTTGAAAAGGTGTGGGAGGGGGATGGGCGGTATTTCGGTATTTGTGCATTCCTGGCGGGGGAAGGGGGGATCTTGGTATTTGGTGTTCATGGAAACCATGAAAATTTTTATGTTAACAAGAACTTTCCTCAGGTACGTGTGACAAGATTAGTTGTCATTAATATATTTTGAGCATATTTAAAAAAAACAATAAAATATCATATTCATTTGACAGTCAAAATACAATTTAATTTCCGTGCATTATGGTTACAAATTTCTTGCAAGGTAAAAAATTATCAATTTATAGACTTATTACATGGTCTGTTAAGTCATTTACATAAAATATTTATAAACTAAAAAAAATTGGATTGTAGCCAACCTGCAAATGTTTGAACAGCCCTTTACAGCTTCTGAAAGTCATTTGGGAGGAGGAACATGCAGTTGGTTTACAAAAACAAGCAGTCATATGCTGTTTGTTTACAAATACTGGTAGTCACATGGTGTTTGTTTGAAAAAAAAAAACCTTCACCTTCAATGACAGTTCAGCTGTGGCAGAAGGATACATAGCCAACCAGATGACATTGCCACTACTTTCCTAGAACTGTTATTATTGATTGAAACACTCACACTCTGGTTCTGGGGGGTTTGAAAATGTGAAGGTTACTGGCCATACAAACTTGTAAGACAACTTTTCGATATCAAGAAAATTACGACTTGCTTATCAAACTAAATTCTTTCAATTTAAGCACCCAACGATGGTGCTCCAACATCATAAAAAAGTGTCTCCTGCATCAGCAGGAACTGCAACATTCCAAAATTTATCACTAAGGAAAATTTGCTTTATGATGTATTCAATCTTGGGTAGGTGGAGCATCTTTTTAGTGTGTAAGTAATATGTTCGTTTGATATATTGTTGCTGTAGGTCACATCTGCTTCTCTAGAGCCCTTTGTAACATCTCTGAACCGAAATACAGTTTTTCATTAGGTACCCGAGAACAAGCCTAGGGCTGTATTCACAATTTTGAGGAGGAAGGTTGTGCGACTGAACTTCAGTGTAAATATCAACACTGAGTTAGTCAGAAATAAGTTTTTATCCACAGCATGACAATTTGAATATGTAGAACTGTCAAATTTGAGACCACTTATATGAAATGGACTATATACCTAATTATGTACAACAAGCACGAGTACCCTTAAATGATTAAAAAATTATAATAATACTAGTAAATTTTGTATGGACCACACACAGAAATTTAAAAAACATGTAACCCTCAAAAGACATACAATCTGTAACAGGTTACAAGCCTGTTCTCTTGTAGATCTCATCAAACACTAACAGACTATCTCAGCATGAGTTGAGAGACTTCGACTACGTAATAATGAAAGTTTATTGTTACTAGGATTGCCAATAAATAAAAGAAGACCTTAAATGTTTACTGGAGATTTATTGTCATCTCGGCAAAACAATTAACACTCGCATCTGACAAACAATAAAAAAATAAAGACAGAACTGCAGCCTTTACAAAACAAAGCTTCTCACTTTGAGAGTTACGAAGACGTGAGAGAATCGTTACTTTTCTCTCGTGGTGCCCTATTGACTCCTCGCACCGAAGGAAAATAATTTTATAGATAGTTGAACTCTAATGTCCAAAATACAAAAGAAGGTTAACGTCGTGAGCGCTGGTCGGTGCGAGTCACGTGATCACAGTGTTAGTGTAACTACATCAACCTCAAACTTCCAACAACAGAATGCAGTTGACACACTGCCCACAGTTTCCATTTAAGGAACGATTATACATCAAGGTAGATATTAATTTTTTGCCAAAGAAATTGCAGGTATGGACAATATTGTACAGTTCTAATGTCAATCATTTTTTTGTTACTAATATCACATTGATTTGAGTATGCTTTGTCATTTCTTTCTTTTTTTTTTGTAAGCCAATTGTACGGTAAAATAAGAGTGCAGGCTAGGAAATATTGATACATGATGCAAAAGGTACAAAGGAGTGATCAGCTAAGTTTAATCTTAATGTTAGTTATAGAAAATGAGGCAGAACTTAAATAGTTAATAAAAAACTACACAGATATTGAGGCTATATTAGATAATAACACCCAAATTTTAACAGAATGTAAAATTGCCCTACATGTGAAACCAACAGATGTTAAGGAAGAATATTTAACTAATGCAAATCAGGGGGGGAAACAATTCTGTAGAATTGTCAAATTTTCTTAGTAGTAGAAGTAAAGTTGTAAATGATCAAAGCAAAGTTGCGAATTGCCAAAGTAAAATAGACACGGTAGAGAATGGTTGTCAAAATAAAGTAGAAATTGTAGAGTACAACTGCCATAATTTAGAAATTGAGGCAAATGAAATTCATGTAGTACAACAGAAAATTTGTTTGGGGGGGAGGGGTTAATCCCTCGAAAACCCTCAGTGAATTGAATTTTGGGTTAGCTGTTACTTGTCACCAACAGAGGGTAATTTCAAATATTTGTATTTTTGTGCCATCGCTGATACCATAACCACAGTAGCAAAGTATTAATTTGAAAGTGGGGGGTTAAATAGAAAAAAAATATATGGTTGTGTACTAGGTAAATTTAATAGTGACAATGATGAACAAAGTGCGAAATGTGTTAAAGTGCCTAACTTATTTAGTATTCATGAGTTGTTCAGAAAATAAACTGTAAGTCAAAAAAAGAGAAATAATGGCATGATTATGGGGGTAAAGTAGACTTACAAGAGAAAAAATAAATGTAGTTTCATGATGACTAGGTGCAAAGAAATAGTGAAATGTGTTGTGAGGAAATGTGTTAGGAAGAGAAAATTGTGTTAAGTGAGAATAATGATGAAGAGAAAGAAGAAACACAGTATAGTCTGTGATTTTATGTAGCCTAATATGATTAAGTAGTGTCAATTCATATGTTGTTATTATGTATAATGTATTTTTTTATATAAATTAAAAATGAATCAATAGTAGGTTACTATGTATGTAAATACACAATGCCAACTGGCATATCTCATTGGAGCTCTGGGGTTTAAGAGTAACATGAAATTGTAGGATAGTGTGCAATCTAACCTGATGTTTGGCTTATAGTGTGTAAACGAGACAAAATTGTCGTAATTATCGAATAATGGTAAACATGTAAAGGTATAAACTACATAGGCCTATATGTAATTGTAATTTTCATGTAAAATCATACTAGATAAATGATATAGGTTAATAAACCTTGATGAGTTTAGGGCGATGCCAAATTTGAGGTAATTTGTTTTGATTCTATTAATGTTTAGTAATTTAATGTTAGTTTATAATATATTAACTTTTGTAATTGAACTTGAAAGTTGTATTGTTAACAGAAAATAACGTAGTTATTTTGTTGCATTTAAATTTGTTAAGGCT
The DNA here is from genome assembly GCA_029891345.1 of Dryococelus australis. Lineage (NCBI taxonomy): Eukaryota > Metazoa > Arthropoda > Insecta > Phasmatodea > Phasmatidae > Dryococelus > Dryococelus australis. The sequence goes on from CM056994.1 coordinate 225,753,598, forward strand.
AGTTAGGCCTATTGTGATTAATCTGAAGAATTTATTTTACTTTCATAAATTAAATTTATTTTGTAATAACTATTTGCCATCATAACATTTGACTGAAGGTAACACTGTTCATAGAACATCATAAAGTTGAGTGAAGGAATGGCTTTTGTGAAGAAGATTTAAGACAATATAAATGTACAATTATGATGTTTTTTAATATGAAAGGTATTGGAAAGTTAAATGATTATTAAAATTGATGATTTAAAATGCAGTAAGAAACTGTATAAGGTATATATAGTTGTTTATAACTTTGTTAACAAATCATGTGAGTGATAAAAAATTTCATAATTGTTTGTACCTATGCATCAAACCCAAAGATTTAATTTGGAGGATGACAAGCTTAAATTAATTGTATAATGCTGTGTTTTATTATATTATTGTAATTGAAAGTAAGGGTGTATTTTAATTACATCAAAGCACAGTATATTTTGTGTCATAATGGAAAAACATTATGAATTAATTTTTGTATTAATTTTGTAAATGTATTTAGATCATTCTCAAGAAAGGTTGCTTGTATGTTGATGTGTATTACATGTTGATTTTGAAAAATGTTGAGGTATATTGCAGATTAATTTTAAAAACCAAGAAACCATAGTTTGAATTTGTACTTTAGTATAATGATTGAGTGTGAACTTGTGTAAAATGGGTATTATTGATATTGCTCCTGTTATGATGTCCAAAATATTCATTTTTGCAGTAGGATAGCTTTGAAGTAAATGAAAATTATTTAAAATTTTACTGTGTATGTTAAATCAAACGTTATAATTAACATGAAAAGTTTTTCTTTTTTGACAACGAATAAAGGTTGAGGTGTTGTATGTTTATTTTTAAGAACGTAGAGATGAAGTGTGGAAAGGTTGCTCCAGTGTGTATAATGACCTTGGATCTTAGCAATAAGAGTAAGTTTTTGGGTGTGACAGGTCTGAGTCCATTTTTTTTAACACTGTCCTAGATATTAAGATGTTTAAAGTAAATGTGGCAGTGGTTTTTATAGTTTTTGGGGCAGGCCTGGATCGCCTTATATTTTTTTTGTGTGCTGATCCAAACAAGGAATTAAAGTAATATTGATCTAACCTAGAAGCAACTTGGCATGTGTAGTGGGTACCACCTCAGCTTTAGCTGGAAAATAGAAACTTTAAAATAATTATATCTGTGTACTTTAAACTAAACTTAATAAAATTTGATTAAAATCATTTTCAAATAAAATATGTAAATACTACGAACAATATTTTGAAATATGATGATCATAATTTTAGGGAATTTTGTGTAAACTATGTATTGAGTATTGAAGCATACAGCATCTAATGTATCATGTACCTAAACCAAAACTGAAAGTAAATATAACATTGTAATGACTTTGAAAGTAATATATATGATGTGCACTCAATGTTTGTAACTAATTCTTATTAATTTGATGGAAACTTTGTATGTGAAGTGTATGATCATGTAAACAAAAACTGAACGTGAATGTACTATTGTATTTAATTGAAAAGTGACATGTTATGTAGACTAAAATTTTGTATCATGTTATGATTAATTTACTACGTAATAAGATATATTTTAATGTGACTTGAATTTTGTATATGGATGTATAACCATGTAAACTGTTAAATTTTCATGATGGAATTGCAGTCCAGCCTTGATGCACTACATCCATGTAGGTTTCGATTTGGGATAGGTTTCTTCGAAATCTTTCCCAAACCGAGGGGGGTGATATAGCATTGCAGATAGATATATCATTGATATATTGTGGAAGTATTTCAATTGTCTATATTTTAGTCAAGGATAGTAATTCATGTAATATGTGAAAGGTCGTGGCAATGACAACTTGTTTATAATTCATATATTTTCGTGTTTCCAAATTTGTTATTTTTCTTTCCTCATTTCATCAGTAGTAACGGACGTAAACAACAGACATTGCCAACAACGATAGCACATCCTTTCTTTTTCACTGGGTTAGTAAACTAAAAACATTGCCACCGCAAGGCACGACATGGTGAAATTAGGAAAATAACAGAGGTCACCTTTAGCTGACGTGACCGACTGCTTGAAAATAATATGTTTTCAATAAGGAAACTTTCTGCCAATATATAAGGAAGCACAACCTTTCTCGGTTATCACAACAGTTAGTCACAGCAGGATCATTTGTTAGCTGTCAGTCGGACAGCCTGCAGCGTGTGATCACGTGACTCGCACCGACCAGCGCCCACGACATTAACCTTCTTTTGTATTTTGGACATTACAGTTCAACTATCTATGAAATTTATTTTCCTTCGGTGCGAGGAGTCAATTGGACACTGTGAGAGAAAAGTAACGATTCTCTCACGTCTTCGTAACTCTCAAAGTGATAAGCTTTGTTTTGTAAAGGCTGCGGTTCTGTCTTTATTTTTTTGTTGTTTGTCAGATGCGAGTGTTAATTGTTTTGCCGAGATGACAATAAATCTCCAGTAAACATTTAACATCTTCTTTTATTTATTGGCATTCCTAGTAACAACACAATTTCATTATTACGTAGTCGAAGTCTCTCAACTCATGCTGAGATAGTCCATTAGTGTTTGCTGAGATCTACAAGAGAACAGGCTTGTAACCTGTTACAGATTGTATGTCTTTTGATGGTAACATGTTTTTTTAAATTTCTGTGTGTGGTCCATACAAAATTTACTAGTATTATTATAATTTTTTAATCATTTAAGGGTGCTTGTGCTCGTTGTACATAATTAGGTATATAGTCCATTTCATATAAGTGGTCTCAAATTTGACAGTTCTAGGAAAGTAGTGCCAATGGCATCTGGTTGGCTATGTATCCTACCGCCACAGCTGAACTGTCATTGAAGGTGACTGTTTGCAAACAAACACCATGTGACTACCAGTATTTGTAAAGAAACAGCATATGACTGCCTGTTTTTGCAAACAAATTGCATGTGCCTCCTCCTAAATGACTTTTAGAAGCTGTGAAAGGCTGTTCAAACATTTGCAGGTTGGCAGCAATCCAATTTTTTTTAGTTTATAAATATTTTATGTAAATGACTTAACAGACCATGTAATAAGTCTATAAATTGATAATTTTTACCTTACAAGAAATTTGTAACCAGAATGCACAAAAATTAAATTGTATTTTGACTGTCACATGAATATGATATTTTATTGTTTTTTTTTTTAATATGCTCGAAATATATTAATGACAACTAATCTTGCTAACATAAAAATTTTGCATAGTTTCCATGAGCACCAAATACCAAGATCCCCCTCCCCCCCCCCCCCCCCCCCGCCATGAATGCACAAATACCGAAATACCGCCCCTCCCCCTCCCACACCTTTTCAAAGACAGTATACATTCTTACATACAGGCTATGCCTACTAATGCATTAAAGGTACATAATTCAGCTTTGTGGTATGATAAGACAACAAACTCTGTACAGCCTGATACTTTTATGGTGGATATAAGTTTCAGGATGTTAAAGTATGTAGGTAGCCAAAATAATATTTAAGCGAATGTTACTTAATTTCAGTAATTTTAATAACTCTCATGTAGTAAATCAAATGTTAAGTATTGCAGGTCTACATACAAAATACTTTAAAAACTTTTCTCAAATACCTACATATTCAAATTGTCATGCTGTGGATAAAAACTTTTTTCTGACTAACTCAGTGTTGATATTTACACTGAAGTTCAGTCGCACAACCTCCCTCCTCAAAATTGTGAATACAGCAGCCCTAGGCTTGTTCTCGGGTACCTAATGAAAAACTGTATTTCAGTTCAGAGATGTTACAAAGGGCTCTAGTAAAGCAGATGTGACCTACAGCAACAATATATCAAACGAACATATTACTTACACACTAAAAAGATGCTCCACTTACCCAAGATTGAATACATCATAAAGTAAATTTTCCTTAGCGATAAATTTTGGAATGTTGCAGTTCCTGCTGATGCATGAGACACTTTTTTATGATGTTGGAGCACCATCGTTGGGTGCTTAAATTGAAAGAATTTAGTTTGATAAGCACGTCGTAATTTTCTTTATATCGAAAAGTTGTCTTGTATGTTTGTATGGCCAGTAACCTTAACATTTTGAAACCCCCCAGAACCAGAGTGTGAGTGTTTCAATCAATAATAATGCAGAGAAATTTTCAAAGCAATGAAATGTGGGCCCAATTAGTGTATCATCTTTATTCTATTTCGAGGGAAAAAGGAAAAAAGTGTTCCCCGGGGGGGAGGGGGGGGGGGAGCTTTAATGTATTGTCTTTCGTGAGACGGGTTTATTTTGATGTTTTTACAATGCCGGAATCACTTAGCCTCAACGCGCACGACATGACGGCCAACAGCCAATGAAATACAAGATAGGTCGTTGTAAGCCTAACCAATTCTGTCATCCGAACAGCAATTTTGGATTAGAAATTATTTTTGTTCTTCGTTGTGTCATGCTGCATTATGCACAGAATGTACAACATTGCAAAATAAAATTGTATTGCAAGCTTTTCCTGCAATGGTAAATATGCAGATTAAAAGAAAAATTAATTGAAAGTACTGTGTCTAACTCTTAAAAATAATAATTTTATTTTTTGTATGTATTAGCAATACCAATTTTTCATCATTATGTATTACAATTTCCCTCTGTTTCATTGCCTTTGAGGCTAACATAGCCTTTCAGTGCCTTCTAAATATTCATGTTAAATGCAGAGAGTGTGGTTTCTGTCATGCTGTAAATTCAATTAGTCACTTTGAAATGTGTCGTGGTTGCGTTTTTGGTCATGATATGCTGTGTTGGCCGGGTCTTATATAATTCCGGCATGAGTGTGTGGCATTTTGAGTTGCATATTGTTTTGATGGAGAAGTGGAAAATTTTGCTCTTATGGAAATAACATTTAAATGATTTTACTTCGAAAATTATAACTTTAATCAAAATTCAAATCGCGATACATACGTTGCTGTTCGTATTCGTACAGATGCAGCAATATTTACATGCACACATTTTGACCTAAGTTGACCTTACACTCGAATTTACTATGTAGACAAACAAATATTATCCATCCACTACAAAAGTGTGGAATTTGCAGCATTTTTCAGGCCACGAGTATTTCAATAATTATATTAACGGTTTGCAAATACAGTTACAAAACATGCAAACTTACTGCTGTAACCTCTTGAACATGTGTTTTTCTATGGCAATCCTTGTGAGTTTACTTCACTAAAATCACTTTTGTTCATCACTAGTATTAAGTGGTTTATTTGCAAAATCATTCAGTAATATCAACATTGCGCACGTTTCCTGATACAAACAAACTTAAAATTATATACGGAAATTATATTCATGTCACTTCATTGTAGAATGTGGTTAGAAAAATTGCAGAATTAGCCGTTTTAACAACGTGCAGATTAATATTACATTTCACTCAACAAAACGCACTACAGCGGTACCTACAACCAACTATGTTTGGAAAAAGCAAATTATTAACTACCGATTAAATATTCTGACAACATCAATAAGATATTCATATAATAAACACAATGAGAAAAAAAGTGCACGCACAATTACCTTCACCGGGCTGGAAATATAAACATTGCTAGCCATCGGCAGGAAACGTTTTCTGTTCGTATGTGTTGACATACTCTGTCATAAATGCTGAAAGTGTTTTTTAAGTCCCATTACTAATAGCCAAGAAAATTTAATATTGCTTTAGAATCATAATTTAAACCATAAATTGTGTAAGTATAATTAAGATTTTAAATTACAACTTTGAGTTCCGAGTACTATTTTCTTCCAAAACCATCATCAAATTAGCCATTCTAACAACATGGATCACGCAGCAGTTCATCAGCTGACACAATACTGTAGGAGTGATAGCATTTACTGTTTATATACTGGGTAGGTTGGTTACATTGTCTGTCAAATTTGAGACCACTTATTTGAAATGGACACTAGACAGATTCCAGCCTAGGTGTCGAAAGGCCTAATGCCGCAGCCCCTTACCCCCACTCAGCACAATGTAAATCTACCTACTGTATGACAATGTAGGAGGACTACAATGCAAAACCTCTTTACCACGCGCTCAGCACCACGACAGGTAACAACTAGCAGACATGACACACATGTAAATAAACTGCATGTAAATAAACTCTTACAGGAATAACCTGTAAACAATTTACGTGTATATCAATAACCATAGCCCTCAGCTGAGCTTGTGTGAAGACACCACATACGAAACGAAGGAACGCTTGCACACACCCGACAGGCCCGTATCGTGTGACACAGTTTGTCCCTAAGGAGCAATAACCCACCAGCCGATCACTCGCCCAGCAAGTCAGCCCGCCAGCACTAGAGAGAGACAGCACTATTCTATGCAGCTGCCGGACAAGTGACACGTCACCGGTGGCTGATAATCCGTATGCCACGCCGAAAAACAGAGATCTCACATAGAAGAGGAATCGCTACAGATACTGAACCAACTTTCTTGTAAGGTGTCAGTTCTACATCACCCCCTGGAGAGAAAATGTTTTCTTTGCGAGATGAGTCTACTTTGCAAAAGGACAGGTGGTGGGGGGGATTGACGCACAACGCACATCCTGGCTATACTATATACGACTTTGCCTCATCTGAACATGCCTTCAGTCCTTCCAGGCGGAGTTGGAACCGTACTGGAGGCTACTCAAGTGCCTACAGAATACGTCCCTTGTCGCTATGCGTATTACAGACACATCAGCTTGTACTGTTCACCCGAAGTCAGATGTCATGTCAACCTCCCCGAAGTGTGATTGTGCTATTGGCTGAGCAGCCAAGACCTCCTCCCAAGGTCGCATAGTTTACAGCAGCCCAAGGGATGACGCTAGCAAACAGCTCCAACTAATAGCTCCACTCTGGAGGCCAAGCTCCCCACCACACTACACCCCCACATCTCACTGTACCCATGGACAGGGAGAATATAAGTCCATGCCCAGCCCCGAAACACCAATGGTATTCCTCAGTTCCGGCAGCTTGCTATACCACTTCTTGTACAAGAGCTGTCTGCCGCCCTCAAAGTCCTAGTGACCTACCAGAAGCTCTTCAGCGACTTTACTAGCGACTTATTAGAAGCTCTTCAACACTACTCCAGCAGCCCATAAAGATGCCTTCAACAATTTCGTTACCTTCTGGTAACGGCAACCATACTGCACCTCTGGCAGTGTAAGCACTACCACTACCCTCTGGTAGTTGCCCTGGAATGTCCCTTCTGGACACACCACCACTACTTCCTCTGGTAATAGCCCTCAATGGTCCCTTCTGGACAGTGGTTAGAATTATTCAGGGTCAGTTATTCTCATAGCTACCTAGCTGGATCACCTTGTTCAGTTTAGGACCAGGTCTCCTTCACCTGGATTCACGTAGTCTAACTTCCGTTCAGCACCAGTTAGTTAAGAGGTAGTACGGGCCACCATGTTTATTCCAGACATAATAAATGTGAATTTTTCTTAAAACATCTGAGCATTATTTTCTAGGGTGTTTGTTCCTTCCTCAGTAAACAATGCTGCACCAGAGTAAAGTAGGAGGACTGTTGTGCACTTACATCCCATTTTGTACACCTGGTGTAAAGTAAGATAGAGCCCAAACCACTAGTAACTCAATCCAAGAGTCATCAGAAACCTAGTCCAGTTCATCCACTCCATCCACCACACTGAACTCTCATTGGAGGGAGTGGTATGCTGGGTCTGGAGATCTGCCAACGTTTGGACCCACGCCCACTTTTGTTGTCTGGCGCCCAGAGGATATCCAACGCTCTATAGCCACTGCACCTCGTGTCACCGGTTAGAGGAGCACAGGGTACGATTCTGGTCCTTTCAGCTGCAACTTTGGTTTTACACATAGCTAGGGAACTTTGTCGCCTGCTCTCCCCTTTTGAGGCTGTCCATTGTACCTGCCTTGTGTCACATACCCAACCGAAGTGATACCAGGTGGCACGACAGAAAGGCAGCTACTACAACCAACGCTAACGGGAGCTGCAACCAAGTTCCAGGTGAACTTTGCACTGTAACCCTACAGGAATGAGCTCAACAAGCCACCCATCAGCTGGAGAGGCCTCTCCTCCCAGCTTTATTCCAGCCTCCTATCAAGACCAATGGCTGACCTCACCCAATGGTGACTGGCATCCGCCAGGGGCTCGCCAACCCCTGGTTCCAGTGCAGCCAGCCCAGCAGCCCTCGATGCAGTCGTCAGCCACCACACCAGCAGCAGACCAAGGAGCTACCCTGTTCCCCATCCACCACAGGTAAAGCACTGGCAGTTTGCCGACCCGTCCACTAGACATTCAAAACCTCTGCTGTTTTTATACCTTACCGCCAGGCCACACGCCCGAATTTGTGTACCAATCGAGGCCGTACCTCTCGACAGTAAGGTCAAAATGAGCTTGCAAGTTTTTCTGACCTGCATGCCAAAACTTTGCATGACCGTGACGATCCCTCAGCTGTAGGCCATCAAGCATCAAACTGATAGGGTGTACCTACGTAAATCATATGTGCCTCGCACGCTGGTAGAGTGACAGCCTGTAACAATATGTAATAATTTACAGTTACTTACAATTTTGTGTAGCATTGAAAAAAAATAATGAATCTTTGTGTTGTAGCTTGTATTGGCAGCATGAGCTTCTCTTCCCTGTCCAAACAGTTGTAATGCTCTTATTTTCCATTACAAACGTCTGCCCGTCATTTGATTTCTTACAACAAAAACTGAAACTTTCAAAAGATCTTGTCATGGAACTTGCTGAAATCGTATAACCTATTTTCTCAAGCATAGCTGCCGTAAAATTTTTGTTAGTACTTTCCCCCATATCATAAAATGCTAATGCTACTCTCTGAAGAAATTATTTGTTAAAAATTATTAAATTCTATAACGAGTTTCCTGAAAAATATTATTTTCCTCAGTGACACATATATTGCTTTTGACGTAGATGTATATCAGTTGCATTGTACGTTCACCATCATCATATCCTCTTGCTGTCAAACTGTTCATTTGTTTCAAATTTACAATTTCATGAAGTTATTTTTTAGATAGTAATAAAGAATGCACTCTAAAGATTATGGGTTGACCTTGCTTGTTAACCATTTCCCTTATAACTACGTATGCTAGCACAAGGTTTACTTAGCACCATAATTTCAATGAAAACTTTGCAGACAAGCAAGTGAAAAACGGTGAGGATTGTTAGAATTCCGTCTCTATACTGGCTGCTGGGCTATGGGCTAGAGCAAACACTAGAAGCAGCTTTTGTGCTACATATTATCTTTGTCGACTAAGCACAAGTCAAGACTTTGTTATTATCTATTTACAAAGCAAAGCAGAATCATTTAGAATGAGCCTCTTGCAAAAAATAACCGAATGTCAATTAAATTTTCCACAATCTTATCAGCACAACTGAGAAACATTTTGCTTGACTCGCTGTGGCCATTGTAACACTGCAAACTAGGCTTCAGCATGCAGCCATAATAGACTACTGGCATCAGCTAGTGAGAGGAGGGCCGCTTGTCGACTGATGTTGAACGGCCAAGAACTTCTGTGCCTTGTATAGAGCCAACTGCCAAAAACTTTAGCACCATATAAGTTGTTCCTTAAATAAATATTGCACAAACCAAATGCAACTAATAATTTTAAAAAACATTGGATTCCTTTAAATTGTGAATGAAGATCATTATGTATTAAACTAGAAAGAAAATGTAACATGGCAATTAAATATTACTCCCAGTCATTTCCAATAGCTTAAATACCAAAATTAACTTTCTAAACATATTTTAAGACAGTGTCGTATTTTCAAATGGCACACTGTACATGCTAATCACACTTTTTACAATAGTATACCAGCTTTCCTGCCTTTGCCAGTTTTTGAAGAAATTATTTCTTTACTTCAACTGAATTTGAGTTACAATAGGCAGCATAAATAATTGGTACAAATAGGTGGTGTGTGGCAATGTTCACCAGATTGCCTAGTTGTAAAAGTAAGATGAAGCTAGGACTTCATTTTACAGAAAATTTTTAATTTGTAGTTTATTTTGAATATATAGTCTCCTTTAATATCTAGTGCAAGTGAACATGGCTGGTAATTTATGGAAGTTTATTTTCTCTTGCAGGTTGGATGAGGTGCTGAAATGGCCTTATCGCAAAATTGTTGCCATAGCTGATTTTGACTTCAATCCTGTTGAGTCTAATCAGCTCCCCTTAAGGAAAGGATGTCAAGTTGTTGTTGTTAGCAAAGAAGGTGATGACAAAGGTTGGTGGAAAGGTCGGATACAGGATAAAGTGAGTGCACAGGTTATCCCACTATTTGATACATGCATGTAATGGCTAAAACTTGTAGCAGTTGATAATGGTGTATATTTAACAAGTAGGTACATTTTTTCTATTACAGTTTTACTTATACATTTATAGTGTATGGAAAGTTGTTAGTATAGTTGGTAGCACCATTACTACCTTTGCTTTTGAAGCATAATGCTGGAAATTTGTCTCTTGAAAGGTAGTCGTGATCATCTTGTTCATCAGCAATGTGATATATTTTTATCTCTTTTTTTTAAAAAAGATTTTGGGGTTTTTATATTAATGGTTGGCTAATTTGGGTAGTCAATGGTTTCCCACTTCCGAGGTTCCTGGTTGGATCCCAGGCCTCTGTAGATGGGACTTTTTGGATGTAGTGTTCTCATGTGAGTAGAGTGGCAGATACCTCCGTTGCGTGGAGGGTTTTTCTGGGTTCTCTCCTATTTCATCCCTCATTATTCCACTGCATCTCCACCCCCGTTTTGACTCACTTCATCCATTCTTTGGGCTGGCTGGAGCAACAGGGCTCAAAACTGCCATCCATTTCAAGCCACACCTAAAAAAATTAAAATGAAATCCACTTTTGGTTTCCACCTGAGACAGGGTCACATATAGATAAGAGGAGGCAGGTGTCAATGAGAGTCAGCTGCCTTACTCGACTGACAGTCTTTCTCGAGCCCTGACAGTCTCAAACATCAAAATTCACTATTTGCACATCCTAAACAGGTGCCCACAATCAAAGTCATGTTCCAGCCCAAAGAATATTGAAAAAAGATATGTTGCTGCACATAACTAAGTGGAATGGAGAGAGTTTGAATGCCTTTTAACATCAATGTCTTGAGAGCTCATGAGGGTGAAGTGAGGTGAGTATAGAGCGGCGCCAGAATGCAGGGGCAGTGGAAGCGGGACATCCCCAAGAAGACCACCAACCGGCGGCATTGTCCGGCATGGTTCCCACGTGCGAAAATCCAGGATGATTTTGCTGGGAGTCAAATCCGGTTTGCCTTGGTGGAAGGTGAGTACTCCAGTTGCTGTGCTATTACACCCCTGACATAACTAAGGATTAACCATAGATGCAATTAGTGGATTAATTTAATACAATCAGTAGTTAGTTCAGCTACTACCGTATTTTGGTGTGTATAGGCTGCATATGTGTGTGTAGGCACACCAGTATTTATCCATGAAAAATTAGGGATAATTAATATGTCAAGTATAGGCCGCACTGAATTTTTGGACTCCTTTTTAATATTGTTAAGTCACAATTCTGTACACACTTAACAAATTCCGACTTAATTTCTCCCATACAAAACATTTGTGACAGAAGATTTCTGTTATGTTGCAATGTTTACAAATATACATCGCACATTTACTATTACACAGATTGTATAACTTCAGAAAGCAAAACCACAGCAACATGTTACACAAAATTATATCTTATCAATGTGCACGTGTAGAGCCACGGCCACGTGCAATCTACGTAAGATATCTTTCTTTTGTACTGTAGAGAAATTATTTTCTCATGTACAACATCTATAGGTGAGTTCCAACATGTTTTTACATGTGTGGGATGAAGGTTATTTTGTTTATGAACGCGAGTGAACAAATAACTGCACAAGCATTTTCCCCCTTTCTTTCTTTCTTTCTTTCTTCCTGCCTTTAAGAACTAAAATATTAAAATGTAATATATGTTGACAAATTTCTAAACACATTTTGGGGGAAAAAAAAAAAAAAAAATAAAATAAAATAATGCCAATTTCTCATATACAAGCTGCACCCCACTTTTTGTAGTTTTGTTTTTGTAAAACATGTGGGGCATATACACGTCGAAATACGGTAATTTGAGTTTAAATTAGCATAAGGGTAACAGATATGTAGCTTAATATAGGCTGTTCCTGGTAAAGTGAGCACTTTTGAGGTCCTAGTTACTTTTTCCTTTCAGCTATTTTTGTGTCCTTTCATCACTTTTTAAAATAAATATTGCTATGTAAGTAATAAACACAGTGTGTATATTCCATTGCACTTGGAAGTTAATGGCTTGAGCTCATTCCTGTAGTGTTACACTGCAAAATGCAGTTGGAATTGGGTTGCAGCTCCTGTTAGCGTTGGTTGTAGTAGTAACCTTTCTGTCATGTCACCTGGTACCTCTGTGTTGGGTGTATGGCAAAAGGCAGGTACAATGGACAGCCTCATGAGAGGAGAGCAGGCTACGAAGTTCTCTGGCTTTGTGTAAAACCAAAGCCGCAGCTGAACAGACCAGAGTCGTACCTGGTGCTCCTCTAACCGGCGACACGAAGCATGGTGGTTATAGAGCATTGGATATCCTCTGGCTGCCAGAGAACAACAGTGGGAGTGGGTCCAAGTGAGGGCACATCTCCAGACCCACTATGTCACTCCCTCCAGTGATGGTACAGTGCGGTGGACGGAGTGAATCAACTGGACACTGCGGTCTGATGACCCTTGGATTGAGTTACTTGTAGTTGGGGCTGTACATTACTGCACACCAGGTGTACAGTATGGGTGGCCGTTGAATATGTGGGTTGTCGACGTACATGCGCCCCATGGAGGAAACCCGCAATCCTTCACTAGTTTCAGTAAAATGAGTTTCAAGTGCGCAATCTCCTGCTTTGCTCTGGTGGTTCATCATCTACTGAGGAAGGAACAAACACCCTAGAAAATAGTATGCAGAGGTTTAAGAGAAACTCGTATTTATTCTGTCAGAAATAAACACGGTGGTCTGTACTACCTCAGTGCTGAATGGATTTTAGACTACGTGAATCCAGTGAAGGAGACCTGGTCCTAAACTGAACAAGGGGATATGCCTAGGTAGCTATGAAAATAACTGACTCTAATTGATTCCAACCGTTGTTCAGAAGGGACTGTTGAGGGCCACTATCAGAGGGGGTGATGGTGGTGTATCCAGAAGGGACTTTCGAGAGTCACTGCCAGAGGGGATAGTGGTGGTGCTAGCACTGCCAGAGGGGGCAGTGCAATTGCCGTTATCAAAAGGGTAGGCAAGGCAAGAAGTGTTGAAGGCATCTTCGAAGGCTGCTGGAGCAGTGTTGAAGAGCTTCTGGAAGGTTGCTGGTGAAGTAGCTGAAGAGCTTCTGGTAGGTCACGAGGACTTTGATGGCGGCAGAGAGCTCCAGCACATGTGGTGGAGTGAGCTGCCGGAGCTGACTGTGAAGAACAACGACTGGCATTTCGGGTCTGCACACAGACTTATATTCTCCTTGTCCATGGGCCCTTTGAAATGGAGGGGTGCGATGGGGTGGTGAGCTTGGCCTCCCGAATGGAGTTGTCTGCTTACGTCGCTAGCATCATCCCTTGGTCCGTTGTGGAACTACATGACCTAGGGTAGGCGGTCTCTGCTACTCGGCCAATAGTACAATCACACTTTGGAGAGGTTGACATGGCATCTAACTTCAGGTGAACAGTACAAACTGATGTGTCTGTAATAGTCCGTGCAACAAGGGGCATATCCTGTAGGTACTCTGACAAGTGGCATGTCCTGTAGGTACTCGAGTAGCTGGCAGTATTGTTCTAACCCCGCCTGGGGTGACATTAAGGCACGTTCAAATGTGGGAAAGTCGTGTGTAGGGTAGTCAGAATGTGCGTCATTCATCACGCCATAGTAAAATGAGTATCCATCTAAAAATGTTAGAATGTATCTTTTTCCATCCCATGTTTTAGTTTCCACTGGAATAATTAAATCAGAGTAAATCAGTTGTAGTGGCCTTTCAGTTCATTTTCTTGTCATCTTAAATGGGAAAAACGAGCCTGTCTGGCTTTGATTCACATCGTATAGAGAATATATTTTTCAATATCATCTTTTTCGACACTCATTCCATACACTAATTTCAATAATTTTTTCATAGTAGTAATATTAGGATGTCCAAGTTTTCTATGCCAGTCATCAGCATTTTCAGTCTTGGCTACATAAACTGAATTTTCGTCTAATTTGCATTTTACTTACATAGTATACTAGCAGCCAGCCATCACTTTGCTCAGGTTTTAAGGTGTTATTAAAATACATACGTATATATGGTTTATAAGATTGTTAATTTATTGTAGGACTATTAATTTAATTCATTTAATTTATTATAGGATCTGTGACTACCCGTGACTACCTGTAACTACCCGTGATTACCTGTAACTACTTGTGACAACCCACGACTACTTGCGACAACGTGCGACTACCCGCAACTACCTGTATCTACTTGCGACTACTTTAGACTATGTGAAATTTCTTTTTTGATAATATTGAGATGCACATTTTCTTGTAACATTGTTTCAATTTATTGTTAATAATGGTTTTGGTAGAGTATACTTAAAAAGCAGCCAACTAGCTCATTTTTTTCTGACTTGGTTTACAAATTTTGAAATATCTCAGGGGATGTATGTATGTATATATGTGTGTGTGTTTATATATATAGACACACACAAAATAAATTAAACATAGCCTATGTCCATCTGGAAGACGGTAGCTTTCTAGCTGTGAGTGAAAGAATTATTATAAGAATTGGCCCTGTAGTTTCAGAGGTAAGTAGTTAGCCTACATATAATCAAATAAAAAAACACACATAATTTCTTTATAATACTAGTGTAGATGAACCATTTTGCTGTTAAATGCCTTCGGCAATAGTATTCCCATCTTTAAGAATTTTTACATTTTCTTTTGTCATTACTAAAACTTTATTATTTTCAGTTACTGAAGTTACTGAGATGAAATTTGTGCTTAATTCTGGAATGTACAGAACTCTTTTAGTGTAAAATTTTCCATTTCTATGCTTTGTGTACCACACGCTTCAATTGATGGATAATTTTTTGCAGTCATCATTTTTGATGTGTTTATGTTAATATTCTCTGACATCGACTAAATTATTTGGCTTATGTGATGTGCATCGTGGGTCAACAACTAATTGTTTTTCGTATACTTTTTTCATTATATTTATATATGAGAAAAGATCATTTATTACCTGTATATCAATTTGTTTGTATTTTGTGAAAAAGGTATTTTTCTTCATGATTGCTTTTATTTTTAGAAATTTTGCAACATTTTCCATATATTTTGGTGTGGTTCTGATGTTTCTCTGGACATATTCCTTAAGTGAGATTCAGAAGCACATGTCCAACATTTTAGTGTTGTTTTACAAAATTATTTCATCTGTGACTGATTATTTCATGGACTTGTTTATATCCAATATAAGCCATTCTATTCACAAGAGGTAACTTCTAGGGTTGGGCCGATACCAATACTGATATTGGTTAACTCGCCAATACCACGACCATCTGCATTGGTGGCATCTGAACATTATTTGCTGATTATTATTCACAGATTAGTAGCACAAATTTATTTAACACATTGCTAAATACCTGGCATGCTACATCTCGTAAAGCATTAATTTACTGCATCCATGAATCAAAATTCTGTCAGAAATCCAAAATATATTTGGAACAATTATTTTGCGATGATTTCTTCCCTTACATTTTACCGTTTTTTCTTGTTGATACATTCACCAAAAATTGTGTGCATCATATGTTTTGGACACTATGTGAATGCAAAACAATGCAGTTAATCGACAACTGGTACTATTGATAATATTGTTCACTTCCCGCAAGAGTTTTTTTTTTTCTTTATTTTCTCCATACATTTTTATTGTTTTTACTGCATTTGTAGGCTGGTGACAATAACAAATCTACCTGTATTCATATTCTGGGTTTACTGCACTCATAGGTTGGTGGCAATGAAAACGAATCTCACATCCTATTACACTGGTATTGAAAATAGAAAGTGAAAGCAAATACACAAGATTTTGACAGGTGTAGTTCTTATTGGAAACTGTCTACTGCAGTTTTGGTTAGAGTGTTAAAGGTCTGAATAAGACTGCAAATAATAATGGACCAAAATTATCGCAAATATATCTGTTGTCATTTTAACCAAAGGATTCAGTATGGCTGAGCTGACGAAGGAATACTAAATAAAAATATCAATTTCATGTGAATATTTAATATTAATTTGATTTCAATAAGTTCTTTTTAATGACATCTTTAGGCTGCTGGTTTAAACAAATGTGCATGTTGAGGTTATGTATGGTAGTTCTCAGATCTAAAATTCAAGTTCACATCAGATTGTCTGAAATTTTGAAGGATGACTTTAATGAACTCGTTTGTAATGAAGGTTATATTGTCTTGTAACAGTTTTTCGTTGACTGTTATGTCACTTATTTGCCTAGTTAAATTTCCTATCCTATCTTTTATTATTAAAATTAGTGTCATATTTCATTTCTATACTGTGGACTCATAAACAAAGTGCTTAAAGTTTTCACAAAACTGAATACTTAAGTTTAAGTTATCAAATGTATTTCCTGAGATGCCCCTCTACCCCACAGCGGTGTCAGGTGTGTCAATCTGTACCTCACTCCACGACACACTAATATTACCTAAACTACCACTACAGGACAGAAAGCGATATCGACTTGAAAAACCCAAATACCGCTGCCAATGCTCTTTCCCTTACAAATATCTACAATTGTATTACTACTACTCATGTTACAGCAATACAGATAGTTCTTAAATTGGGGGGTCATTTGCAAATAATGTCTCTCTAGACTTAAGTTCCATGGTCTTTTGATCCACTATTTATTTTGCACCAAAACTACTGTTTACAGGCACTGACTTTACTCCTACATACACACGATAAAATATACTAAAAATGTTTGCACTCAGATTTACATATTGCATGGGTAGACCCCTTAGTAACGTTAAACGTCTTTTGCCCTACACTGTAACTTCCAATAACAGGCGCTCATAAAATTTAGCACTAAAATTCCACCACGAACAAGAATCATTTCCACGGTGCTTCACGTGCTTCCAAAATGTTTCAAAAAGGGACGATGGACTCTGCAGGGACAAGCTGACCACGCAGCTTATGCATAACTCGTACCTTAAATTTGCCATTCATTCAGAATACCTTTCAGCTGATCACCAGGCCATGTCGGTGAACATCTTTCGCTGTAGGCTTCGCCCGCTCGATGCCGTAAAATTGAACTAGCTGTTGGGTTGTTCACTTCGAGGCCTCTACGCAACCATGCGTTGATTTCTTTCACTCGCTGACATGTAGAATCGCACGATGCTCTCTGGAATATGTGGCGTGTTTAATCGTTATGCAAGAGTACCGGCATGCTTCCAGCATTTTAACCACATGAAACACTGTTTGCAATAAAGCCTGCATAAGACAAGTTGTAAAGAAATATTTAAAGTTACTTTTCTGGCCTCTTAGAAAATACTGCAAAAAATACGGGCCATTGATGTATGTCACTGTTACTACACGTACACCTTAAAATGCTCGTGCTGGAGTCACGTAAAATGAACAGTTTATCCAGCATGGCAAAATTCAATTTCACGAGCCATCAGTCACGAGTCGCTGTCTCCCAGTTAGTTGTGCGATTTTCAAGATGCTTGTATTAAAGTGAATATTACTCATACATGCAGCCTTTTCACACATTATACGTCCTCATCAAGTTTACATCTCTACAACACTGGGGCCATATTTCACTAGCAGGAGCTGCATGCTACAGGCAAACATAGCAACATCATCACTACGTTGACTTTGGGCATGTTCCCATTATATTCTCTAAACAGTTAATTTGTTTGCTCCAGGAAACGTTACGGTAAGTTCACTTGCTCACATAACACACGGCACATCACCATCGGAGAGAGAAATTACATAGCAGTTCCATGCTGCTGAAAAGTTTGCTCCACTTCCCGATACCGTGCCCAGCTGACCCGCGAAACCACTCATTCTGCGATCGAGGCATACTCCTTGCAGCCGTCTAAACACCGCTGCCGACTCTCACATACTGGCTAGGGCGCGCTGTCACAGCAGGTGAGGTCGTGATATCCCGCCACCCCAAGCGCCACAGTCGTGACTCTTTACAAATTGATTTACCAATTAATATTGATTACAAATATCATACACAACACCCATATAAAATATGTGTAGTAAAATTCATAATAGAGCCCAGTCAAAATAGGTTTCTCAAGTGAAATAAATACGACAGTTTTGAAACTGGTCACACTTATTGATAGGTATCTAGAGTTGATTGTATCAAAAGTCCCGATGATTCAGAGGTAAGCTCTCTCCGCCATCTTGAAAAATAGGTAAGTTTTTCGGGTTTTCGTAAATATTTTGAAAACGGTTGGTCTCAACTCAAAATTGTCTTGTAAATAATTGAAGCTCACAAAATTCTACACAAGAAAGGCTATGTTCATTTATTTCATATCTCTAATAATTTCGCAGATAATTGGATGCGAATGTGGTACATTTTCGCTACTGACTATAATAAGGCTATGTGTAGCATTACAAATAAGCTTTTTTTAGTGTGTGTGTGCGCGCGCATGTGTGTGCACGCATGTGTGTTTGTGTGCACATGCGTGTGTGTGTGCACATGCGTGTGTGTGCGCGTGCGCGTGGTTTTTTTTTAACATAAAAGGGTGGGTAATTATGGTAAATATGAGAAATAACCAATTTAAAAAAAATGTATCAATATGTTACAACATTGATTTAACATTATTGATTTATTGTATACATGACTTTTAAAATTCAAATTGAAATCAATGACAGAATTTGAATTTACAGTACATTTCTTTTACCATATTCTTTGATTTTTCCTCGGGTGAGAGGGTCTTGAAACTGGTTTATCAACAGCAGATGTAGATGGTTCTGGATTCACATCCTCATCGGTGGCCTCAAGAAGTGGTTCTAAGTTGTCGACTTCCTCGTTGACTTCATCCAGAGTTACACTGATGCCATTTAGGCCCTCGCCATGACAGTTGTGGCAAAGGGTTGTGCAATTCATTGCACGTTTTCTACAACCACACTTACCCCTACCACAGCCAGTGGTACACTTGTAGAATATGACATTTAGAATAGAATCGGGTTTGATGGCATTGGTGGCAGTGCAGAAATATCTGGTTTGGCATTGGATACTGACTGTGTGAATAAATGATAGCGGTGCAAGTTGAGGGAGGTTTCTTTAGCAGTGCTCTGTACAATTTCAGGAAACACCTATTCCCTGCTTCTGCTACAGCATCATGGGAAGATGTAGAACTGTTGAATACATCAGCAACATCCTGCAAATCAGTATGCTTCTTAAAGAGTTTAAAATAGCTAAGTTTTCCTTTATGGAATGCTGCTGATGTATCACACCCAGTAAATGCATGTATGAAAAGTATGCTGTTCTTCAGTCCTAATCCTTGTAAGTACTTCGATGAATAGATCTTTATTTTAGTCTTGCCATAGCTCGGCTTCGCAAATAATATTTCCCCTTATGGTTATGCTGTCAATTGCGTAAAAACATAGAAAAATACATAAAAATGATCAGACCAGAGTATGTTGGTTTTGTTCTTTTCCAGGCTTACCTTCACGTGAGTAATCATGTAATTAATTAGAGATTGATTTTAGAGTGTACGAGTAACTGGGATTCCCCACTGTTTTCCAACTTAATGATAAATATTACGTCAAAACTTATAAATTGTTGACTACCTTCTTTTAGTAATATTTTCCTCGTTCATTGTTTATTTCCAACTAGAAGGATTGTTGCGTGTATTAAAACCCCTACTGAGGAATAGTCGTAAGGCATGCCGAATTCCACAGGAGACGGGGCTTGAATAAGGCTTTGAGTCCAAAAAGACATTGCGCTGCTCCTGAGTTTCTGGTGCTCCCTCGCCTGACCTCGGTGGCATCCTAATTTCCAACTGCACATTTCACCGTCAGTGCCTCGGGTGTGTCTGAAGAAGACACACCCCCAGGACTGTACGTCTGCAGGAAGGACAGAAGGTTGGTGTAATGCATAGTAGAAAAAGTGGAATTCAGAGCCGTAATCTGTGTAAAGAGCGACGGGCTCTACAGATGTTAGCTTACACACAAGTGGAAGTAAAAAGTAAGAGTGAGGACGCACCCCCATCGGCGAATCCGGAGGCTAACACACAACCAGTTTCACGTAGCTTCCCAGTCGACCGCGCGTCCGAACTCGATGCCTATTTGGGGATCTGTTGGCCGTGGCAAGACCTAGATAACGTAAGTTACCTCCAGCCGGAGACAACCCCACCTTCCGCAATCATAGCACCTCCCAAAAAAGATAAGAGTAAGAGCCCACTGAGTAAAGCCTAAAGTTACTCCTAAACCCTGCGTAGCTTCCATCCCCTTAAACTACATCCCCAGCTGTCGGCCAACACTGCCACAACGGATAGAGTAGACCCCTCCACCGGGATCTTCTACTCCCACTGCTGCTGTCACTTAATCAGTAAACACGACACATATTCTGGGACTACTGGCCTCCCGCATCTTGGCAACCTGTTCAGTGAGAATGATTGTACTCTCCGGACTGGAGGCAATCACGGTTCAACTCACTCTGGGGTTTCATTCCCCTCCACTCAGGAGCAATCCCTCCATTAAGCGGCAGCCATGTGAATCTGCCACAACCCACCGGGCCAAACCAGTACCACCTGTCAAGAACATGCTGCAGAAGGATCAGCTTGCCAATGACCGACCAGCCTCACCTTGACTTGCAACCACGATGCTTTGTAGCTTTGCTGAGTGCGTGCAAGTAAGGAATGCATCCGAGCTGACTTAGACCTTAGTGTTGACCGGTAGGGAAGCGTCCGGTACACAAAGTGGGTGCATGGCCTGGTAGTAAGATATGAAGTCAGTAGACTGTCTGGCAGAGGGGTCGGCAAACTGCCACTGGTTTACCTGTGCATACTGGGGTAGCCCCTTGGTCTGGTGCTGAGGTGACGGCTGATGACTGGAAATTGGTGGAGTCCATGGAGGGCTGCTGGCCCGATTGCACTGAAACCAGGGGTTGGCGAGTCCCAGTGGTACTTCTAGTCCCTGGTGGATGTCGGTTAGCACTGGGTGAGGTTGACCGGCGATCTTGATGAGAGGCTGGAAAAGAGCGTGAGAGGGGGCTGGGAGGTGAGACCTCTCCAGTTGTCGGGCAGCTTGAGCTCATTCCTGTGAGGTCACACTGCAGAGTGCTGCTGAAACTGGGTTACAGCTCCCATTAGCATCAGTTGTAGTAGCTGCCTTTCTGTTGGGCCACCTGGTATCACTTTGTTGGCTGTATGGCATAAGGCAGGTACAACAGAAAGTAGGGATGGGCAAAGCTGGAATTTCATTTTGAACTGAATTTTTGAAAATATTCACGATTATAATTTGAATATCAAATTGAATAACAAAAAAGAAAGAGCTTCCAATACTTTGTCACAATATGCATCCCGATAAACTTCATTACATCTCGCATATAATTATTGTTTTTAAAAAAAAAATTATTTAAAAACTATTACGTAACACAAACTTTTAATGTGGACTGCTTGTCCGCTCACTACCCGGCTGCGGCATGCTTACGGACCAGCCTGAGAGCTGCCCTCCCACTGCACCCCTACCAGGTTTTTTTTCTATCAGCATCACACGGCTAACATTGCCATTCCTACCATAGTTATTCCCGTGTCAGCGAGAGGGAAAAAGTAGCGCTGTGAATCAATTACCCAAGCAATTATTGTTGGTAGAAACAATTCTCAAACTTTTTTCTAGGTAATCTGAGACCACAAGAGGGGGAGGGAGGAAGTTATAAGGGGTTCCGTGTTAAACAGTCGACTCTAGATGTATTGTTACCACATGTTCTGATAAACCACATATACCAACAATTTTTTGTGGTCCCGGCGAAGATCCTATGTAAATAATGTTAGCATAAACCACTTGTATCATTTATTGCATGGTGAATCGAACAAAGTATATTCTGGATCCCTTCTTCTAATATTTCCCGCAACTAACATTTTTAAGCTGGTTGTTTATGCAAACGTCTAGTAACTGGATGTGAAATATATCACACGCACCGTCGTTCATCACTGCTCTGCAAGGCTTTTTCTAGTGGCTTGTCTTTTTAACACGTCTGTCAACACTGCGGCATGCTACGGCATGCAAGACTGGCTTACTAAGATTCCTACATGCCTGATGAGAGGGAAAGTGGTTACCTATAGCTACGAGCTTTACAAACTAGCATCCTCTCTCTCACCCTTCTTTCTGTCTCTCTCAGACGTGCACCTTCCTTCCTCCCCTCACATGCCTTCATGAGGAGAAACTGTTGGCTAGCAAAATGAAAAATACAAGTCTCTCGGCTGTGCTGGCTTGCCTGCACATGCAGGCCTAGAGCAAATGTGTGCCTTGCGAATGTATAAATTTTATCAAGATTATGCATCGCTGAAAATAGTTGCACCTATCATCACTTGTATTTCAAAGTAAATTGTTTCGCCTGAAAATGTTACGCAAAACGTTTTAACGAAGAATTATTATTTGCAAAGATTTTTTTTTTTTTTTTGTAATTAAAGATATTTCTTCCCCGGAAGGTTGGCGTTTCATTGTATCTGGCATTAAATTAACATGATTTTAAAAAGTAATATTTATGTAACTGAAGGAGCAGCATCTTTGCAAATAAAATTATATGCCAGAAGCATATACTTGACTTCACCTTGTCACCAAAAATTGTTTGAACATCAAGTGACTTGTATTGTAAGTGTAAAGTTCATTTTCAGGAATTTCTTGTGGGGAAATTGGAGGACTTATATTGATTTATTTCAATAAACAATCTTTTGAATAAACTGATAAAATGTAAAGGTCTATTCGACAACTTTTGCCATCTAATAATGGGTAGATAAGCACTAAGCCTAGTGCACTGTAACTCATGACAAGGAAAATGAGAGGACATGGTTTTGAATGTTGAATTATTTAAGACAGTGAAGAAGTGAATTATAATTGCCTTATTTATTCATTTCTGTCTCAAAATTACAAGTTATCTTTGCAGTAAAATATATTTCATTACTTTAAAAGACAGACATTTGCCACGAGCGTCAACATGTAGCGGCGTGAAGGGGTAATCCTCCTGGCGCCACCCCTCCTCTGCTCGCCGCTGTGAACACACTGCCCGATCGATAACATATCCATGCGCTCTTAGCTGAATGAGTGCGTGCGGAAAAATTAAAATTTTACTTGTAATCTGTGTCATATAATTTTCTTTTTCAAAGGGTTTAAAAGTTTTAGGTCAGCTTGAATTTTGTGTCAGATTACAATCAATTATATACAGTATTTTGAGATGTTATTTTCTTTATTTAAATAAGTTTATGTGAAATTTTTTTTTATATATTATTTACAGTAATACTTTTATAGAATTCTCATTTTTAGTGTGTTTATTGGCTAAATTTTATTCACAGATAATGTACATAAAGTTTTATAAGGTTAGAAGTTTTATTTTATTGATGTACATGTCAGAAACCGCATCTACTGAAGTCCCACATGTATGGATATTTTTTGGGCAGTCCCCTGAATAACATTAGATCGAAAGTCGACTGTACTCATGTACGTACAACAAAATGCTGTTGCTATATCTCTGGTCTGTTCTCGCATCTGCGTATTTTACCGTGAATTGCAAGTGGGGTTACCTTGACCTGTAAACGTATTTTCACTGATTTGCAGATAAATTTTACCATCTTTTAACAAGTTTGTTCTTGATTAAAGCTGTAGATAATGGAAGGAAAAAAAACACATCCACAGAATTCGGCATAGCGAAATCCACATTGTCAACGATAATAGGTCAACATTCTCGAATAGAGAAAAATTGATTTTTTATTACCCGATTGAAAACGTGACACCTCAAACAAAGTGACAAGTTCATAGGCAAATATTTAAAAATCCTGCCACTGTATGTCAAACATACCATATACATGTCGCTCACAAGTGCCTTTAGTATCAAGATATGCAGAAAAGTTTGTGTTCTAAGATTTCATTTTTATGCTGCGAGCCTTTGAAGTTCACAATTTGAACACACGCCTCGAACAAAGTGCGAAATAGTAGAAAAATGGAGGTTCGGAACCCAGACTTATCTACATGTCTTTATACTATAGGTATGTGAAAGCAACATGTTTATTGTTTGTATTACCTTAAGTAGCTTGATTTGTAAATATTCGCCTCTGAACTCGGCACTTTGTTTGAGGTGTGTGTTCAAATTGCGAACTTCAAAGGCTCGCAGAATATAAATTAAATTTCAGAACCCGGACTTTTCTGCATATCTTGACACTAAAGGCACTTGTGACCTACATGTATTATTTATTAACTTATTCTGTTTAGTTTTCATTTTATAAGCTTCTGAACATGCTACTTTCGAGCACCCCTGTCAGCATTCCTGATGCAACCTTGTTCCACATGTGTGGTTCTTCCGCTGAACCTGACCTGTTATCCTCTTGTATGCGGCGTGAGTCAAAGTTACTTTCCTGGCCAGAGGTTGGCAATAAAGATTTAAAGCTAACTTCACTATATCAAACTAGCCATATTTTTGGTCCCTTGAGGTTTGTTATAGTGAAGCTCTACTGTAACTTCTGCGCCATTCTTTAATAATGTAGGGATTTCCTGTCCACACACCCTAAACATAATTTCAAGCAAAGCTTTGCTAGGTTACTCCACTGTCTCATTTTGGTCTTCTAGCAATAATTTTGTATAATTGGTAAAGTAATTTTAATGCTCTATATCTCAAGAATTTTGTTTTCACTGATGCAGGTAACTTCTGCGCCATTTTTTAATAATGTAGGAATTTCCTCTCCACACACCCTAAACATAATTTCACGCAAAGCTTTGCTAGGTTGCTCCACTGTCTCATTTTGGTCTTCTAGCAATAATTTGAGTTCTAGTTATTTCAACCATATTGTATCAATTTGTTGGTTTACAGTTTCAAACTGTTTTTATGTGGCTAAATTGCAATGTAAGATTTGTAATGTTTGATTTACTTATATTCTAAACAGAAACTTTCCCCTATGGATTGTTTTACATTCCTGGATCAACATCCGGGCACTGGCCCCCTCTAGTTTAAATTTGTATTAATTGGTACGTGTGTGTTATGTACATCCCTTTCACTTTGCTCATTCAGATCCAGAACTCAAAATTTGTTGCAGTGTATCCATGTTGGTTTGATTTCTAACATAACTGTCATTATGTTATTAATCGTTGTGTATTTGTTTTTGCACTGCTATCGTATAGTTATCCTGCTGTGGTACCTTATTGTACACCAGCTGTTAGCCTACTACATAATGACCATAGTTTTGACCTACATATTGTGAAAAAGCTGGAAAATGGGAAAGGGAAAAAGGATGAATTTGAGGGGAATGGGGGTTAGGAAATAAGAATTATGGAAAGGGGCAAAGGGGGATAAATGGGGAAGAAGAGGAATATGGTAAATGGGGAGAAAGTAAAGTGGGTGATTGGGGGAGTTAATCATTAGTTACTTAAACTTGTTACTTAATCAATATATTAATCATTCAGTCTTAACTTTGTATTGGTTTATTCTTTTACCACTCGTTTAACTAGTTCAACATGTTCAAAACAAAACTAAAATAACTGAAACAGCTTCAAAATCTCGATGATTCGAAGTTGAGGGAGATGTAGGGAAACTCCTTTGAGGAAACTCATTAACAGAATAAACTACTAAACGCCTAAACTCTCTTCCTCTAGAGGTAAACTTCTTAAGTTGAGGCACTCTCCCTCAGCTTCACAAATACCTGGACACCACAGCTCCTCTTGAGCTGCACCTTATCGTCTATCAACACTGCATAAATATTAAAGATCACTATCCTACATCTTCTCCCTAACCATTTTTGAAAACTTGTGCAATTATCATCTGATTCAACTTCTATACCAGTTTTTTTTATTTAATCGGTGCGTTCCACCACAAGGTACTTTTACATCTGGGGCAACCTTGAAGCCCAAAATTTTTCAAACTAACTTCCTTTCATCAAAATGGTAGATAGAGCTCAAACTCACTTTACTACTTGCATAAGGTAGTGCGCGATCTTAGACAGGTAAATACTGACTTATTCAATTTAGGAAATAAGATAAAATTTAAAAAAAATTAAGTTCCTTAAATAAAATTAATTCTCCAACATTAACCTGATTCATAATATGGGAGGGTGAAATTAACTACTTAGGAATAAAAGAGGATGTTTTCAAAAAATGTTTAAATTTTATTTAAACAACCAATAAATAACATTTATACAAAAATTAATATTTACACGGGGTAAATAAAAAAAAGTTCATTTTTAGTACACTTTGGTAACAAATGGAAGGAATTTAGATAAAGAGTAATTTCCTTTATAATCAAACTGTGAACATTCTTTCACATAAAAGTTTAAAGCACAACCATAATTTCATTTAATAAGAAAACAAATGTGTTGATAGAATTTCAACTTGGATGTAAGTGCTCAAATAATTATAAGGAATCTATTCCTCAACAACAAATAGATTATCCCTTTCTTTTTAAAATAACAGACCATTTAAAAAGTCTTAATTTGAAACTTATTTCTCTTACTTGGTCATTTACATTTATCACACTGGGTCACCAATGTTTATAGAAGCTACTTTCATTGTTTACCGTCACCGTAAACAGCTTTTCTTAATCTGTTCTAATATTCTGCCGTCATACGCATTTCTTTATCATTAACGTTACAGCAACTGGACACTGATTTATAATGGGAGGAAGACATCTATTCACACAGATAAAATTAAAACTCTCTATAATGTTTTACTATGGTCTTTACTGATAAACTCTTGACGTACCGACCAAACTGGAACTCTCTCTCTCGTCGACATTGACCTCAAAAATTAATCACTAATCAAAAAGTAAATTCATTACTTAGTCCTCCTCACTGACGATTATTTCTTTAATTAACTTTAGACTTACTTAACCTTTAAATCTTACGGTTATTAAAACTAACATTACACATGATGCCGTGTGACTGGAGCCCCTATGAGTTAAACTATAACTACATGTTCCAGAGTACTTATCTTTTTAACTGCTATAATATTGTCTACTCATCCAGGCTCCTCCTGGCCGGCTTCGGCTTTTTGATTCATCTCTCTGCTCTCGATGACTGTGCCCCTCTCTCCTCGACTGACTGTGTGTCCGTCTTAACTGTCCCTGTGTCTCCTACTCCCCACTGTACTACATCTCTTTAAAACCTGACCTCCCTCCACAGCTGGACTCCAATCACGTCCCGTCCAGGACACGTGCTGCCGTCCACAAAATAAGAGCTCAGTGTGAGGCCACTCCCTTGTCCCCTTTGCTGACTAGACTTTGTTTGCGGCCCACAGCACTACTTCTCCCCTCTTCCCTGCTGAGACCCACAAATACACAGCTGTCTGCAGAGATGTCAGAGAAAACGTCTTAACCATTCTGACATCACCCTTTTAAAAATAATTAAATCCCATTCTAAACATGACCGAGATACAAGACCGAACCTTTCACAACACTTAAAAGGAATTAAATGAATTATAAACTGTTTCCAATAAAACCCAATTAAAGACCCTGACAAGAAAAATTAATAAAAATCATTTATAAAGAGGGTAGTACCACTTAAAAATTCAAACCAACCATGACTACTCAGTTAAGGGTAAAAACACTGCAGACCCTAACACCAAAACAGAAGCAAAATGACTTTCCAGAAGTTATAACCAAAATATCCAAATTAAAAATTTAAATTTTTAAATCATTAAAATCGTTACCAAACACCTAAAAGGAAGGATGCGCATCTGAGCAAATAAAAAGAAGGGTAAACGTAACCCCAAAATGACAACAACTGAACCCATGCCTCAGACTGCTCTGAACAGTAATCCTAACCAAAACGCTAATCCAAAAATTCCTAAAATCCTACGGAAATTATTCAAATTATCTAATGGATGATAATGAAAAATAGAAAGCATCCCGAAAAATTAAGGGTATCATAACATAAAAACAGGGATCCTAGCAAAAAAAAACTAAAACCACTCAAAAATCGTGAAAATACCATTGTAACAATATGATGCTTAATTTCCATTATATTCCTGTTGTTGGTGGAACTGGTTCACATCAGTTGGTTTCAAATTGGCACTGCCATAACACATGTGACACCCTTGTGATGGAAAATGAGTTTTGTCGCATGATGTTAGAAATTAAAACAATTTCCACGTTCTAATATTTTCATCACTTTCGTAACCTGTGAGAAATCTTTTGTTACTGCAGTTATTCCTTTGACGTCTATTGTCATTTCTTCTAATAAATGCATACCACTGCATTTGCCTGCTATTAAACTTACCTCTTGAACTAGTTTTAATTGTGTTCACGCTCGCATATTCTGGTGCGCTATCCTTGTTAAACCTGTTATCGCTCAATTGTCAGTTATTGTATATTGGTTGGTTCTGGTTGTCCATGGTAATTGGTATCTGTATGTTAATTGTGCTACAATCATGGCAATGAGTTCCACATCAGAAATTTCCTGATTTAAGTGATGTGTTCTTTCATATATGCTGCTTAAATGTTCTTCTAATGACTTACCTTTCCTAATATCAAACCTTTCAGCATGTACTTTGGCTCTTAGATTACCTTGTACATATAAATTCCAGTATTGTTCTAAGAAAATGGCTTTGAATTCAATGTATGATGTTACTATTTGTTCACTAATCTTCCATCAGTAGTATGCAGTTGCTTTGAAGCTGATATTAAGACTTTTCAGAACTTCAACATCCTTTAGTTCAATGAATATAACATATTTATCAAAATTTTTTGAATACATTACGGGATTTTCAGTGCTCATTCCAGTGAATGTAGGCATTTCCTTTGCTGACTGCTAGACTGGATGGTGTAACAGTGCCGCCATTGGATTAAGTAATGTATTAATTTGTGGTTGAACTACTAATTGCGTATTCTCAAAATTTTGCACTGTGTTAAGTAAGTTGGTATTATTGTTATGCTCACTTGAAGTGTACTGGTGGTGGCAGACCTACTAACTAATTTATTTAATTCATCGTTTAGTTAATTTATTTTGACTCAAATTTCAAACGTGACCTTTTCTGTCTCTTTAATTTTTACTTCAATGTTGTATGTTTCATGTTCTTTTTATTTGTTTGTGTAATTCGAACCTCAACATGTGCTAGCACCGCTTCCTGTTATCAATTACAAGTCTGTATTTTTGCTGTTATCATTAGATTCCCGAATTAAATTAGTTAAAATGTGTGTGTTTTCTTGTATTTAACACTTAATATTTAAATAATTACATGTATTATGGAGATTTTCATTCCGATAACGTCAATTTGCAAATCAGTTGTGATATTCAATGTAGTTACTTCTTCCCATATTTTTATCATTAAAGTTTGCACCACTTCCACTTTATGTTGTTAAGAGTTCATTTTCAATGTCTGTTTGATGATGTACAAATTTTGTGTTGAGATGCTGAATCTTAAGTTCCAAATTCATATTTAACCATTTGATCTGCTGCCCAATATGTCTTACAAATTAGTATTTTGCTGTTCCTTTTGTGCCTTTAATTGTGGGTTTTGCTGTTCCATTTGCATATGTAATTGGGTTTTTTTGTGTATTCTGAGCCATCATAACTTCACGCATCATAGACATAAGTTGCTGGAATATTAAATTTTTGCTTGTCATTTCACCAGTAGGATTATATATTGAACTGTTGTAATCAACATTTTCATTGTTTATCCAATTTCATTTTTGTTTTAACCTGTGCCTAACATGTCTTTGTTTTCAGTGTTATCGTAGTTGGTAACTTGTATATTTTGTTTGTGGTTTACCTCCATGTCAAAATATTTCTCTGAGCTCCTTAAAAAAATATGATTACTGCCCTTCCTACCTCTTGTAAGCTTCTTATTAGTAAATATAATAATTTTTGTCTACCTTAGTCATGCCACCTTACACATTCGGTAGCCATTCTTTAATATCCAAATTTAGTTTACATATCCTGTTTTACATCTATGCTGTGAGTAACCTCAACTATCATGTACAAATATTTTAATTATTAGATAAAATATTTATGTAGGAAATTTATATCACAGGAAATTCTAAATATATTTCTGATAAGTTACTGTATGATGAATTTATTACCTTAATATGACACAGGATGTCAGTCTTAAGTGTGAGGAATATCTCCGTAATTCATTCAGCATGTAGTAATACATATTTCCTGGCTTTAAGAATTAAAATTAATACCATAGAATATTTTTAACTAAGAGTTTGTTTTGAATCTCTGGTGAATTACCAATAATATAATTTTATTCTGAAATTTAAGAAAAAATAATACATAATTAGGTAAATTTAACGTGGTCATTCAATTGAGTGGGACTAGTTATAAAAGTGTGTTAAAATTTATAACATCCAATTACCAAAATCTAATTAATTTTCCAAAGTCCAGTTTACATATTTTATTGGTGAATCTTTGAGTACGAGTTTCTCTGGGTTTTATCAAATTTTAAAGTCGAAAACAAATTGTAGTTTGAATAAACTGATTCCTATTTAAATGAAGGATTTTCTTATTTGTTGTCTTGATACCATGAAGAGCAAGGTTAAGCACACCTAGGAAGATAACTTCTTCTACAGCAGGAAAAAAGTCCTTCATCACAGAATCGGTCCTCTCACTTCGATCTTCTCTATATGTGACGAAAGACACTGCAGCAGATCATAGTGTCTCCAACCTTCCAACAATTATCTGGAACTCCTTATTTCATATATCACTCATATTTTATGTCTAAAATTGTAGTTGGTTTTGCCAGAAATTTTTCCTTGAAAACATTCCTAAACTATTTGTAAACACAGTTTTTTTCTTCCCCATTTTCTTTTTCAAACATTGAAGCTTTGAATTGGAAAATTTGTCTTTCATTGCTATAATATTGAGTGCAAAGCTAAGCTGTCTGACCCAGGTCAGTCACTTCACATGTAATATTAAATGTTACTATATTAATAACAAAATTATATTGAAATATAATTTCATCTGGAAATTAATTTCATCTGAACTTTGTGACATTGTTCAAAATAGCATAGGATATAATAGTTACAGCGTTTGCCACTCAGCCTGCATGTGAGTGGTCCAGGCAGCGCACCAAATTCAAATGGAATGTGCATAATTTGATGTCTTTAGATCGGTAGGAGGGGCGTTTCCAGACACGTGTTCCTTATACCAGAATGTTGGTCTCTATGTGCCCTACCAGTCCTTAAAGTTATGCCCAACAATTTGTGAACACTCAGTATAACATAGACTAGTAAAATTTGAAAACAAACACATACTGAAAATTATGATTGATGCTGCATGCAAAATTGCTTTCATTTTCACTTTTCTCTTCTGAACATAAAATTGGAATAAGGTTTGGTATTATTATAATCAAGTGTGGGTTTTGGTAATATTCTTTAGTGTCTTATTGACTGGCACTTAGTAACTTTTAAGGGAGCTGCTTATGGAGCGTATCTATAACAATAGGCTCAGCAATAATGTAAGTGCTGAGACCATTCCCATTGTAAGAGAAAGATATCTGACTAAAGTTTCTGACTAATTTAGTAAATATAGTATTTAGCTATTTAAACCCAACCTCTAGAGGGCAAGTAGGTGTATGAAAAATGGCATCTGTGACAAGACCATCATTACCATGATAGCAAAACTAGATGATGCCCAACTTCCAGGTAAGTGGAAGACTGTTGTCTTCCTTGATGACAACCACAAGTCCAGGTTTTGATGTGGTTGTGGGAGACCATTTAAAATATAGGTAATTTAAGTATTCATGATACTACCTGTTTCAAAAATGTTGAATATTTGATGTATGTGCTGCCACGTGAAGAAAAGGCCGAGCCCTTCATGGGAGAACTTAGGTTCAGAGATGGCAGTGATTGGACATCCAATGATAAAATTACCTGTGGTGAAATGTTGGGAATCATTGGGATCATCGGACATGGGAGTCAATGGTCTCAAATTTAAACATCTCTCAGTTTGTGTACTAAATGCAACTAGTTCTTCAAGAATTGAAGGTACATTACCCCTGACACAATGTAAATGGTACTTCAGAAACTTCACTCCATACTCCCAAAGCCCTCTGAAGTGCGGGGCTCGTGGTGGGATAAAGTGCCATTGCATACCTTTTACTCTACTGAAATGATTGACTCATTTTGTTGTTTTCAGATTAACAATGTATGTACCATAGTTCTCCCAGCTAACATACAATTTGGTAATCATTCTACAGACACGTGACGAACTCCTCCGCTATTAACAAGCGCACTCTACCTGATGACTTCGTCCCATCTTGAATAATATTAATTCTTGGCAAGTCCAACAACTATTAAAACAGTAATGGAGGCGGGACACATGGTCTACCCAAAGTTGACAGAGCCTCAACAGAGCCTCAACAGAACCTTCAAAACATGTGCTCTCAGCTTTACTGTTCGCAGGCGTCACGCCAAGAAGCCATCCTGTCTAACACCCCTCTCCGAAGAGCGGCCATTTCAAATTTGCTGCGCCAGCCGATATTCAAAAGTCGTGCCGCTGTAAGGGTAGTAGGCCCTCCAGTGGAAAGTCACTGCCTCTCTGATCACATGAGGGTAAGATATGTAATCGCTTTCACGCCAAGCACCAGCACCTTTAAGATAAGGATCCAGGAACCCATGTGTGATGTCAGATGCTGCATCCCCAAGAGGTGGGGTTAAACCCCTGCACCCTTCTGAGTGCAACCAAGCTGGGAAAATTAGTATAAAAGGAATCCCTGTGTGGACTGAGTGCATTCTGCTACACCTGTCACTGCTGCAAAGGCACGAAGGTGTTAGTTAAGGGCATAGTCCCTTATCTGTGCTGGTGACTGCGGTAGAACCAGTGACAATTCCACCTGCTCCGGAGTACCAGCACCTTCCCAGATACCTTCCGTTCTTAGACTTCCGCCAGCAGCTCCAGAGGATAGTCAATGCCTACCAGAGGGTTCTGCCAACGTCGTCCCTAACCCATCCTCAACTTCTTCCTAACACACATACCCTTCCAGGTATTGTTGGTCACTGCGACGACGACCTCTTCTGGGAACCCCCAAGACCCTGGCCAGGCTGTCTTCTTTGCCCTTCTGGCAAAGAGTCCTTTATTGATAACTAGGTCCCTTCAGGACATGTCCCTTTAAATTCAGTTAGGGTTAAATTAATTTTAGCTTTTCTACATTAATTTTCTTTCACCTAATTAAATACATTTTACATTTTATTGTTTTACCAGGTTGCCTTCGTCTCGTATAACGTAAAATCAACGTAAGAAATAAATGTATTAAAATTATTTTTATTTTTATTATGTTCATTTAGGAGAGAGTAGATATCAAGTGCTTAATTTTACGTTCAATTAAACTTAAATTTTCTTATGAAATTTCTGTGTTTAATCATTCTGATTGTTTCAGTTTTGGTAAACTCAGTGCTTTAGACCTTTAGGATTTTCATTATTTGTTTTTAAAGTTCTCATTTTTATATTAGGATAGAGCCGGTTGTGTGTACTACAGACACCAAGGCAGGTACACCACAACTTAGAGGCAAACCGAGATCAGCCGGCAAAATACATTGTGTATCTTTCTGGTAAATCTTTGGGAGCGCCCAAAGCACTAGGTACACATTTATACCTGTGAAATTGAGTGTTTTGGATAGTCCTTTAACTCCAAACCTGCTGGAGAACGACCCGGTTGGGAGAGGCAATTGTCTTTTTCACTCGACCCACAGTCGAAAACTCACATAGATCTGTTTGGCGTCAACGAGGTGTAAAATCTGAAGATCTGTTTCACTGCTGGCGATGGTCGATAATTTGATCCACCATTACTAGTACGATCGGACACAGAATACCAGAGTGAGATTGCTTGTTGCCTACTCCATCTGTAGATGAGGAGAACCTCTTGTTCTTACAGCTTACCAGATCTGCAGAACATATCAGATTTTAACATTTACTGATCTTACATTTCTACCGCACTCTTGTTGGCCTGGACCCAACTTTACTCTCTCACACACACACACTTCAATCCCTCCCCTTCTACCACAAGAGCTGCTCCTCCGCACCGCTCCTCTGCAACCAGAGTCAGCCGCTGTCCAGCTGCTGATCCCTTCTACCAGCCAGCCAACGAGGAGAAGCACACAGCCGCCAAACACTCCCTAGATAAATCATCAGAAATTTGTGACTCCAATATTGCTTGATTTTGTCCTGACCAAAAAAACCAACTCTGCCAACTTTGTACGAAGGAACCTTGCCCAAACAATCTTGTGTTTCTAAGGTATGCTCCTCACGACTCTGGCATCGTGATTATTGAAGGCCTCCTCTTAGAATAAATCTAGATCTACTTACCGCAAAACAATCAGTGTAAAATTGGTCATAGGGGGTTAAACTCCCCCATTTTCAGCCAGGGAAGAACACCCCTAAAACTCCTTTGCTGATCTCACTCTGACTTGGAGAACCCACTCTTAAGACTGGGCACTACAGAGGGCTTCTGTTCAACCCCCGGCGACAGTAGGGTAACTTCTATGTACCACTCCTCGTTCAAGTTGGTATGGAATTCGAGGTTTCAGTCTTCATTATTAACTGTGTGTTAATCTCTGTTAAACCGAGAGAGAAGTTCACCTCACTAGTTGATTTCCTGCACGCAACATGCATCATTGTTCATGTTCAATGATTAATTTTGTAAAATAACCCTTTGGAGGTAATATAATGTGATGTTTCTCATCTTGTGGGAGTTAAGATTGTTGCAGTTAATCTCCTACATGTAACAGTTCTTCTCTGCACAGAAATGGATTCACTGACTTTAGCTTACTGGATTTATTGATTGGCTGACCTGCCTTTCAGTCTTCATTATTAACTGTGTGTTAATCTCTATTAAACAGAGAGAGAGGTTCACCTCACTAGTTGATTTCCTGCACGCAACATGCATCATTGTTCATGTTCAATGATTAATTTTGTAAAATAACCCTTTGGAGGTAATATAATGTGATGTTTCTCATCTTGTGGGAGTTAAGATTGTTGCAGTTAATCTCCTACATGTAACAGTCCTTCTCTTCACAGAAATGGATTCACTGACTTTAGCTTACTGAAACTATTGATTGGCTGACCTGCCATTCAGATTTTGTCAGGATCCTCCTTGTTCTGTTGCATCCTTATGTATCAGTGGAGAATTTCTTGTAGCTTACATGATTCAGGAAGACCGAAAATTCTTTCTACATAATGTATGCTTAAATTTGGTGCAAATCTTAAGACAAAGAGAGAGAACTTGTTGCAGTCACAACATGTTGAGAATCTTTGGATGACTCCTCCCTGATAGTGGATCGTTCCAAAACAGTGTGCATCCCTTCTTACTTCAAGAATGTCATTTAAATTGTTTAATTGTATGGCACTGATGTTGGGCATGTTTCTGAATGCTGTTACAACCATGATGGACCAATCCACCATAGTTTATTTGTAGGGATGTACGGGCACTGAAATTTTGTTCAAGCCGAGCTCGAACCAAGCATTCAAAAAGGTTTCAGTCTTTCGAGTCAAACTTGAGCGAGTTTTTACTAGAATTAATAAAACTGCCAGTAAGCTGTATTACACAATTTGACATGAAAGAGTTGTAGCATTCTCTTATGTGTTGTAGCCTTAAAATTATTGCTTTATCAATTTTTGTTAAATCATTCTCACTACACTCATACACTGAGCTTCATCTTTATTTATTTTCATTAAATAATTCCAAACGAATTACCTACAGTTGCCACTTAAATCAACAGAGCTTGATTTGCTTGCTTCGTTGGACAGTATTTCACTTTCTTTGGGAAACTGCAACATACTAATGTTGCAATTTGTGTGCAATGTTAAAAAAATTGTTCTCCCACTTAAGTCCAGGGAATCTTCGTAATTCTGTTTCGCAATGAACGTGTCAGCTGGTGTCTGCATCTGCTGCTGAGGTTATGATTCCCGTGGTGGTAAAAATCTACATCCAGAAATGAGTAAAAATACAAAAATTGTAATGTGACTTGTACGTTTAATCATTTGACATAGTTGTAGCAGGCTACTGTTCTGTTCTCTTGTAGTTCTCAGTAAACACCAATGGACTAGCTCAACGTGTTGAAGACTTTGACTACATAATAATGAAAGTTTGTTGATACCAGGATTGCCAATAAATAAAAGAAGAAATTTAATCTTTACTGGAGATTTATTGTCGTCTCAGCAAAACAAACTATTGACACTCGCAGCTGACAAACAAACAAAAAAAAACAAGACAATGGCAGCCTTCATAAAACAAAACTTCTCACTTCAAGAGTTACGAAGATGAGAGAGAATCGTTACTTTTCTCTCCCAGCACCCTATTGACTCCTCGCACTGATGGAAAATAAATTTAATAGATAATTGAACTGTAATGTCCGAAATACAAAAGAAGGTTAAAGTCGTGGGCGCTGGTCGGTTCGCGTAACGTGACCACTGGTTGCAGGCTGTCCAACTGACAGCTAACAAACGATCGTGCTGCGATGAACTGTTGTGATACCCGAGAAAGGTTGGGCTTCCTTATATATTGGTAGAAAGTTTCCTCATTGAAAACATTATTTTCGAGCAGTCGGTCATGTCAGCCAAAGGTGGCCTCTGTTATTTTCCTCGTTTCACCATGTCGTGCCTTGTGGTGGCGATGTTTTTAGTTTACTAACCCATTGAAAAGAAAAAGATGTGCTATCGTCCTATAATGTCTGTTGTTAACGTCTGTTACTACTGATGAAATGAAAGAAAAATAACAAT
Organism: Dryococelus australis; assembly: GCA_029891345.1. NCBI lineage: Eukaryota > Metazoa > Arthropoda > Insecta > Phasmatodea > Phasmatidae > Dryococelus > Dryococelus australis. Next base: position 225,790,512 of record CM056994.1, read on the forward strand.
TTGGAAATCAAAAATATGTCAAGTACAAACAAGTTGTCATTGTCACGACCTTTCAAATATTACATGAATTACTATCCTAGACTGAAATATATACATTGAAATACTTCTCGAATATTCCAATTATATGTATCTAGCTGCAATGCTACATAATTTTAAAAAATGCTTCTATGAAATTACTGTTAATAACATGAATAATGTTCACGTGTTAAGTACTTATTTTATTATGTTGTATTTGTAAATACACTCCCGTTTCCTTAAAGCAGTTTATATTTGGCAAGTTAGCAATAAGGAAGCTGAAGTCTCCTTTGTAGTCCTTTCAGCAGATTGCCCGAAAAAACATAACAAAATTTAACGAATTCAATGAGAAGTAGATTTTTATGCTCCACTTAGTAGGTTGCCCGAAGAAATGTAACGAAAGGTAACAAATACAATTGATTACTATGGATGTGTGTAGGCCTATGCAGAGAAGAATTTAGCAGTGGTCACGTTTGTTTACTTCAATGTCTTGCTGTGAAATACAGCGCTAAAGAAATTAGTTTTTTCATTTTCAGAGAGGTTTAATACACTCTGCACTAATGTGTTTTATCTCAAATTTATTGTAACATGATGAAATATTTATCATAGCCAATGTAACATAATTGACAAAATAATTATGTGGTTCAGCAGCCATTGCCATCGTGTAATAATAGTTGTACAGACCACACGTGTATCTGTTATCAAAGTTAAATTTTTTTTGTGTGTTAAACAAAACAGAGGCATTGTTTATTTTATAATTCTGTGGGGAAGAAATAGTGCAATACATACTGTATTTATTTCATTTATTTATTTTTATTATTCAAAACTAGAAATACTCAAGCTTGAGAAACTAATGCGTTTTCTAATAGAGTTTTGACAGAGCTCAAACTCGTATTCGAAATTTTGATTACTTGCACATCACTATTTATTTGTAATAATGATTTTTGGGTTAGCTCCCCTGGATATGATATAAGCTGTGTTGTTTAGAGACAGCAGTTAGATCTTGTATTTCAGCTACTCTGTTACCATTTGTTGGGTAAGGCTGAAATACATGCCAGTACTAGAGTAGAATCTGTTCAAAGGTAAATCTCACAGTGTCTAAATTTCAATGCATCCATAACATGTTTGACCAATCTTACAAACAGAAAACAGCACAGATTTCATATCAAGGAAGTGATGCCATTTTTAAGGGCACAGCCATGCATTTTGAGCATAACAAATTGACAGTTTTGCAGTTTATTTTAGAGGAACACAGATATATGCAGGCTCCGTATTCCCTTTTTGATGCATCTGAGAAGCAGTAAAGTTGAATTTCTTCATAGTTACTCTCTTCGAGTACCAACCTAGTGATCCGTACATCTTGAAATGAGAGGTAACTGTTTGTAAAGATTTTTCCACTGAAGCCTAAGATATTTTACATGATTTTATAATGGGGCTGATTAAGCCCAGTGGATTAAAGATTAACGAAATCGCTGCTAACATATTCCTCTCAGTAAATGTGTAAGAATAAGTTACCAATTTTACACAACCAGCAATTTGTAACTGATCTATTGTGGAGTGCCATAAAAACCCCAAATGTTTTCACATTACCATTTCTGTCCAAAGTGAGAGGATATTAAGTTTCCTGCCATGTTTGAGGATATCCTCCAGTAATGCATGGTGATTTGACGGTCACTTACGGAGTTGAAAACCACTACTGCTGAGTAGCTTTATCAACTGGTCTTATAAGTGTTGGGCTTTTTCAACTGTATCTGCACTAATTGTGCAGTCATCAACATAAAAGTCTCCTTTGAATATTTCTGCTACTCTTGGGATTTGTTTTTCTCCACCTAATGCCAACTGATCAAGGCCCCTTGTGGCTAGGAACTGTACAAATTCTGTGCCACATATCACTGTTGTGAGGCAGTATTTTGTAACAGGTTCTACTAGAGAATTACTCCACAGTGTCCTTTGCAGGTTGTAATCCTCAGAAAAAACTCTTACCTGCCTATACATTTTTTCAATGTCAGTGGTGAAACATACCTTATGTATCCCCAAGCTAGCAAGATGTCATTTAGTGTTAAACCCACTGCTTGTTTTGACAGATGCGTCAAACACAACCCTGACCCCTAGTTATGGAGCTAGATTCAGTAAAGATTGGGTGAGAGAAAGGTGAAATGAAAATAAAATTCCTTTGCGGCAATACTGCGCTATCCCCTCAAATAATAATTTTCTCTCATTTGACTTATATAAGAGCTGCACCTCTGTGCGCTACGGCACGGCAAGGCCCCCCCCCCCCTTTTTTCCACGTAAATTTGACCTTCCTTCCTAACAGCTGGGATGGGTGAAGGTCGTTCACATCACAGGTGGCATCTAAACTGACTTTTACTTGCCCGCCACCAAACAAGAAAAAAAAAGGGAACACTCACTGCCTTGCTCAGATGCTCATTAGCTAAACCTATTTTGCTCTCTCTCGTTCCAAGGATAAAAAAGGGGAGGATAGCCATGCATCATACTGGTATCAGGAAACTCTCCGTCGTTTTCTTTTTGTGTCTCAAATTACAGTACATTTTTTCTTGTTTGCGTTTCCTACAAAGATCCCGGCAGTATGTCTTGGGGTCTCTTATTACAGCGTGCACTCACAACAATAAACACATGAACTACATGTGAAAAGAATCGACTGGGAGGATATGTTTTTCGACAAACTGTCATACAATAATCATGTCACCATTTTAAGCACTTCACTCTTTTTATAACTGGCAGCACTGCTGTGGCCGGCTGGCTTCACGGAAGATTGGTAATGTTACCTAGTGTCACACAGCTGGCTATTTTTACGTCTTTTCTACTCACGACCTAATGATTTTCAATGAGACGGGCGTTTTCAGACCCATCTCCTGGCTCAGGGTTACTTTGTAAAGTGAAGTGGCTGGGTTTTACACACAGAAAAATACCCGAGTGCCTGGATGCAGGGACCAGGCAGAGTGAGCCTCATCAGGGTGGTAAAACCATATTGACAGCAGGGTCAGCTGGTGGGTACAGTCTCTTCTGCTGACTGGCCTGCTGCAGGTGTCAATCTGGATGCTTGTTCAAGCTGCAGGTATATCGTCTCAGGGATGCCAACTGCATTGGCGCTGTCCTTGTAGCAGGTCCGGAACGGGGAGACATCTCGTCCTCCAACTGGATCCCTCTGACATCTGTGATGGTTCTCATTCATGAATCTGTGGGAACTAGTTATGTCACAATTTACAGCAATAATACAAGGGTTAACTACATGAGAATTTGTAAAAAAAAGTCCCGGTGGTGGCCCCCTTGGGTTTACCTGGGTTGTACTCCTAAGTGATACTCTCGACAAAGTGTAGCTCTGGATACTCGGAATACGGCAGCCTCCGCGTTGAGTGTCGAATGTGCTGCTAGGTCGGCCACACAATCAGGGATGACTGTGGCGGTGGCGGTGAGCAGGTCCGACATAGGCGGCTGGATCTCATAGATGCTGGCTGCACTGGGTGCTGTCCTTGGCGTGGATGGCGGTTGCTATGTAGGGTTCGCCGGGATGACGTCCATCGTCGCTGACTCCTGGCAGGCGGTGCTCTCTTGAGCTGGTGATGCAGTCCATCGTAATGAAGTATTCGTTGGCGATCTGGCAGAACTAACTAAAGCAGTTCTACTGGTGCCGGCAGTCTGTCACAGGCGCTGATGGCTATTCTCTCGATCTGCTGGACTTCTTCAGGAAATTTCCATAGCTGTAGGTGTCCACTTCTCAGGGTGGTGGACAAACTTCCTTCGAAACTCGGAAGGTGTGGACAGTACAGTCCTTTCAGAGACCACTACTCTGACAATGTTAGGCGCCCTATTTCTAACTGTTTCAGTGCAGAGGTTGATTGTTGTTACCTGTGGTTCTTCTTCGTTTGCACTGACAGTGGGAGACATCAGTTCTTCCTTGCCAGCAGACGTACAGGCTACTTCCTTAGCCTGACTCGTCCGACGTGTCTGGGGGTAACGAGAGAGGTGAATACTGAACAGGAGCCGGGGCGTATTCAGGGTACGGGTGTATCTGGCCTCTTGTAACTTTCCTTATCCTTCCATGGCGATATTCAGCCCAGTATACGTTGTCTTGTCGTCCAATTATCTTGTATAGTCCTTCTTACTTTCCCATCAATCCTGCGCTGAACTGATTGCCCTCTCGGCTCAGTGGATCACTGCGTAGTAATACAGTTTCCCCGAATCGCAAATGGACGGACTCCGGTGCTGGGTCGCGGTTACTTCTGACTCACATACTCGTACTGCTTCTCTTTGGCCCCTTCGAAGCGTAACTTTGCAGCTTGATGAATTGCTTCAGGTTGATGCATTGTGGTGGGGGGGTGCTCCCACTGCTATTCACCTGGGCGTTACAATGTGCAAGCTAATAGAATCTGACTTGGGCTTGAAGCTGTGGCTTCGTTAGTTCTCTGACAGAGCGCGAACAATATCTTCTGCTAGTGGTGATTTCAGTACCGTTGGTCTGTTTCTAGACTGAAGTGTATTCATTTCTTGAGTTCTTGGTTGCGCCGTTCCATAGGGTTCGCTTGAGGGTGATATGGTGGTGTCGTCCAAGTCTCTACTCCCCAGCCTTGATATGCCTTAAGCCACAACGCACTGGTAGACTTGGTTCCATTGTCTGTCAGAATACTCTGAGGATATCCCTAGCATGGGAAAACCTCCTGATTGAACTTGGCTACGATATGTCAAGTCTCTTGGCTGGTTAACGGGAAAACTTCAAGCCAGCGAGAAAACATCTGTGACCACAAGCAAGTAGCGACTTTGCTCATGTGCTCTTGGGAGATAAGGCCACATCAAGTCCACAGCAACTTGGTTCCATGGTGCATAGGGTTTGCATGGTTTTGCCGGTTCTGCCAAACAGGGTAGGCTTTGTGCTAGCAGCACTTGGGGCACTGGCTCATGTGTTGACGGACGTCACGACTCATCCCATATATATTGGGTGCTTATATCGGTGAGCGTTTCCCGAGTGCCTGGGTGTCCTGCATCAGGGTGATCATGGAAGGGGTGGCATACATCTTTACACATTGCTCGTGGTATCCAGATCTTCCATGGGGCATCCAGCTGGCAATTGCGTGACCAGGTGACATTGTCGCCCATTTCATACCATTGCAGGATTTTTTGTAGTATATCTTTGACTTCTGGGTCGAGTTGCTGATGCCGTTCGCTCAGACTGCGTGAAAGCTGTAACTGTAGCAATTCTATTTGCTCTTCAGGTGGTAGGTTCGTAGGTTCTGGAGGAAAAACCCAATCCATGTCTTTGTCCCACTTGGCATCTTCTCTGGAGCTTGGCTGTTGGGATAAAGTATCAGGCAGGTCATTTTGAGCCCCAGGGCAGTGCTGTACTCTAAATCAAACTCTGATAGCAGGAAGTCCCATCGTCCCAGTTCAGCTTTGTTGTGCTTGGCCTAACTAAGCCATTTGAATGCCTTACTATCTGTTCGGAGAATGAAATGGTTCCCTTCCAGATGGTACCAGAACTTGTGTACTGCCCAAATGAACGCAAGGCATTCCTGTTCATTTATGTGGTACCTTTGTTCCATCTGGTTTAGCCTGGTACTGGCGTAGGCTATTACCAGCAGTCTGCCTTCAGAGTCTTCTTGGTACAACACGGCTCCCAGTCCATTTTGTCAGGCGTCAGTTTGCAGGATGAGGAGCCCTTCCCCTTGCGGATGGTGCAAGCGGTTGATATGTTGGAAGCACCCTTTCAAGGTGTCAAAAGCTGCCTGATGTCCGGGTGTCCATTTACATTGGACATTCTTTCCGAGTAGAGGATGAAGTGACGCGCATTACCTTGGCAATGTTCAGAAGGAAGTCCCTGAGCCAGTTGCAGAGTCCCGAAAATCAACGGAGCTGCTTCTTCATATGGAGAACCTCTGCTTCTTGAATAACTCAGAGTGAACAATCTTGTGAGTAGGTCTCTTTGATGGACACATCATCGTATTCTATGGAGGTTCTTTCAAAATGGTTCTTAGAAAGTTTGGCTGTGTGTCTATGTAGTTCTAAGCACTCCAATTCTTGCTGGAGGTGAGAGAGATGCTCCTGCCAAGTTTTGGAGTAAATTATTATGTCGTCCAGGTAAGCGAATCAAAACTGTGCCCAAGTATCTGGTGAGAACTTTGGAAGACATAAGGCGCTGGAATGTTGCAGGTGCGTTCTTAAGTCCGAATGGCATGACTCGGAACTGTAGAGTTTCTCCCTCTTGCGACGTGAAGGCAGTGTAGGGGCGGCTATCCGGATGTACAGAGATCTGCCAGTATCCGGATTGCATGTCTAAGGTACTGAATATGCGGGCCTCGCCGATGTCACCTAGGGTGTATCCTAGGTCGAGAGCCATTGAAGGAGTGGGCAGGATGGCGTCATTTAGCGCTTTGTAATTCACGCAAAAGTGTAGTTGCCCTTTTTTTTTTTTTTTGGGTACCAGTACATGAGAATTGTAAGGTGACATTGACAGCTCTATAATCCCTTGTCACTTATCTCATTGATTTACTCCCTGATTACCCACTGTTGTCTCGCCAAGACTTTGTACGGTCTATTGTAAATAGGCGTGGAGTTGTTGAGAAGGATCTCATGTTGTATAGTGCGTGTCTGGCGTAAGTTTCTGTTGGTTCGGAAGGCGGCGGTATGCTCTTCTAAGATCTCCTTCAGTTATTGAAACTGTTGTTCCCAGGTCATGCTGGACCTTTTGTGCGGCTATCGAGTGGGATTCTTGCTAATCGACCGGGTACTCCCAATGTGACATAACTCGTTCATCGCCCAAGTATACCTCATGCTTTTCGTGATCCATTATGAATTGCTGCTAGTGAAGCCATAGATGTCAGAGAATGACATCATCTTCTATATCTGGAGTGACAACGAAGTCAGTGTGGATCTTCAGGCTATGCACTTCGAAAGGCGAGGAGATTCATCCGTCGACATTGAGGGTGCAATCTGGCTTGGCTATTCGTACTGCCTTACGCTGGGGTTCCAACTCGTGGTGCTGGTGTTGCAGGAGTAGATTGCTGCGAATAAAATTCCTCGATGCAGCAGAGTCTAACAATGCTAGGGTGGTTTTGCCATTTACCCTGATCTCAATGTACAGGGCCGTAGGCGCTTCAGCTGTCTCATCAAGGATTTTGACGGTAGATTCCGTTTGCCTGGCAGAAACGCTCCTTTCTTTCCGCCAGCATTGCTGTTTTCCTTTGATGACTTGGTGGGCGGCGCCCCTTTGTTATGGACAGGTCGTGGTGTCATGGTAGCATCCCGCATATGAGTGGATTTCGGCGGTTGTAAGGCGGGCTTTCGAAGATAGTCTTTATTAAATTGGTTCCCTGGGCAAAACTAACATTTAAGTAGTTTTGGAGGCTACTGTGTAGGTGGCGGGAGGTGGCTTGATACGTGGTCCCCTCTGTCTTCCCTTCATTGAGGGGTTTGGTTGGCTTGGGCTAATGAAGCAGGGCTTGCTCCTGAAAATTCTATTCTGCCTCTCAACCTCTATAAATCAGCTCGTCTATTGTTGTGGGTATCTGCAGGAGTAGGATGTTGAGGATTCATGGCAACAATTTGTAGTGTGATCTGGCGGATACACGCAGCTTTGCCCCATTTGGAAAGATCCTGCGATACATCTGTACTTTCCTGCGTACAAATATTTGTATCTCATCCCCGGACTTTTGGCGTATACTGTAGAATTTTGTCAAGTGAGCAATGACTTCTTCTCCAGCAAATTGTTGCATCAGGTGCGTGCTGAGTTGCTGCCAGTCTGTAATGGATTCGCCGTATACATTCCACCAGTCTAGCCCATTCCCCTTCAGCTTTATGTGGGTTCTGGAAACCCAGTGCTTCTCGGGAATTTTGTGAAGGTGGAATTCTCGCTCACATTCAGTGATTAAAGTGCATGGATCTTTATGTGGCCATGTAGCGAACTCTGGAAGTTACGCTTCTTCCATGTACATCACGTGACTGTGTGTTGAGGTGGGTCCGGGGTTGGCGAGTCTATACTTTGTGGTTGGTTTACACACCTCACACTGATAGACCATGTCTGGCCTATATATGGGCTTGTCTGGCCACCTGATGCATACATGGTAGAAGTTTTCTCTACAGGGGATACAGCATACTGTGTGTATCTTGCAGCCAGGGCAAGTGACCCAATTACAGTATTATGCCTAGTAACAACACTTTGCAGCAGTTTTCTAACCCTTCGGTACACCATGGAATGTCTTCCCAGCCAAGGCAGATATAATGGTACCAGAGGCGACAGTGGGTGCATTGTATGCGTGAGATTCCCATTCCGGGAAAGCCTGAACGTGAAAAGCGGTTTTGTACAATTGCGGCCCAGTTTGCCTCTTCAAATTCGTGCTCGCTATGGGCTTAGTTCGACATTCTGGCTGTATTGGTGGGCTCCAAGGGGTGTTTTCTGTGACTCCCTGAAGTCTGATTGTTCTGGGCTCCGTAAGCGTAGAGGTGACTCTCGTGGTTGGCTCGTTCGTGTTTTCTTGTGCAACTTCGACAGTCTTCGTCCCATATTTGGTGCCAGAAAAAGGTGATTCCCGGGTTGCTCCTCTACTTGACACGTGACATACTGGGAATATATACTCACTATATTGTTTTCGTAGTGGACATCGAGATCTTTTGTCTAGATGCTGAGCCAGGTGCTTCTATATGTATAAGGAGGTTCAGTTTTGCTTTCGTACTGGCACCTAGCCATTGTACAAAACTGATCATGTGGCTATGGAGCAGGTAAAATAATTGGGTGTGGGCAACATGATTCAGCATCTAGGTGCCACCACTGCCTTGGAATACCTGGGCGACGTTTGGATGGGGTAGCATTTGAGAAAGGTGACTACTTCTGGTACAAAATTTTGACTAACAATGACCTTAGGCTTTGGCAGAATGTGGGACGATGGATAACAAGCACTAGGTAGACTATTAGTGGTCTTGAAGGTTGTTCTGTCTGACGCAGATACTCGGCGATCCACCCTGGGTACTTGACGGGGCCGGTCTTTTTGGGTGGTGTGAAGAGCTTGCTGGGCAGTGGAACTTCCACAGGGTCTTGCAGATGGCGTAACTCTTGCGCCTGTCCTTGAAGTGACAAACTAGCTAGCTGTTTGACCAGGGAAGACTAATATTTGTGTGCTCTAACTGATGCTCAGAGAGGGTCTGTCTAACTCTCTCCTTCAAGCCTTTCCTCTGGGCTTAGGGCACTGGGATTTGGAACTTACTCTCGTACTACTGTACCACATTTGCAGGCTCCTTGTGCAGTGATATGTGTGGCACCACGTGCGATAGTAGATAGGCTGACACCCTATTCCTAAGTCTGGCGGAGACTGCGGGCGCGAGGGGAGTCAGGCCTCACCTTGTCCAGATACACACACGGGTGTGTGGCCCTGTCCCAGTTTTCCTAACCTAGGGGACACAAGTCTCTTCCAGCGGAGCCCACTCAGGAGAGGCTAGTGAACACCAGGTCGACAAGCTGTTCTAAGGACAGTATACCTGTGTGGCTTCAGCTCCTTTCCGTCAATCCCGGAGGGTGTGTTGGTTAAAAAAATTGTGTCAGGCTCGTTTGAGTAAAATTTTCTGGGATCAGCTGCAAACCTGTTCCACGAGGGTAACTATGGGAGGGTGCTAAGTCTACACGTAAGATATTCAAAATAAAAGCTGACCCACGTTTTATTTTGTTTTACGGAAATAAACACTTGGTGAATGCACTCTAGCTCCTGGTCAGCTGTGCAACTTTCAGCCTGAAAGCTACAAGTGAAAGTTATGGGGGTCGGTACTGGTGCACAACAAAATGGGAATGCGGTTTGAGCTGCAGTAGTTTAGGCAACAAACTCTTGCATTGTCGTACGAATGTGGTGTACGTAACGATGTAAAGAAATCATTGACATGTAGCAGGATGACTAAGCAAATAACGTGACAGGATTTAGCCTTGAAAAAGACTTTAAGGGGAGGTCCTTTACAGATACGTCTGTGATTGTAGGTCGCAGGGTTTGTGTGGTACGTAGCGAAAGAGCTCCTGACTAACGTAACCTAACCCTATCACAAGCGTAGCTCACGCGATGACAGTGTGTTCTCCTCAGCAATGGGTGCTAGAACGAACGCAAAATGGGTGATTCCTGACCAGCAAGTGCTAGGAAGAGTGGAGATCAATCTGGTCAAGTCTGAGCGGCAAGTACTAGAAACGAAAATTGCTGTGGAGATATGGGCCACCTCTGCTTTTATATTAATTTTGGGTGGCTCCCAGCTACTCATTGGTTCGTGCCACTAGGGTGAGGGGTGATCACAAGCAGGGGGTACGAATGCATGGCTTGCCTGCTGGAAGGGGATGTGAAACAAAAGACAAGCGATAATTACTACTATAGTTCTCTAGCGGGGAGTAAAAGAACTCACTGTCCTTAAAACATTGTTACGGTGAGCCAGTGAATAAAACAATCTGCAAGGCAGACAGTACTATTTCACATATTAACAGGACCAAGTTAACTTCCAACTCCGCAACAAACTGACCTTAGGGATGGAGCAGAAGTCGCTAAAATCACTATTGTTATAAATACATCATGCATCACAACCTATCTAAAATAATGTGTACATTTGATAATAACTTGATCTGTGAGTTAGTAATAACTGCATTTTCTTGAGACACTTGCTTTTCTTGCATATTACCAATTATTTTTAATTGCAGAGTATTGTTTATTATAATGCAGAATCTTGTTTTCTCAGTTATAGAATTTCTGTTCCCTTGTCTCAAAATTTCCTGTCTCCTATCGAATAGTTTATGGTATTCAGTGTGCAGAAAACTCCTGTCCCTAGTCATAGGCAAGTTTTCAAAGTGTTTGTTTGCTTCTCCTACTGACAGGAGATAGTGGATGTGCGGAACATTGTCCAGTTCATCATTCTTGATAATTGAACTGTTAAAAACATCATGAAAATGTTTGAATTATGAGATTTCACCAGAAAAGTTTGAAGGATTTAGTGTACGTAATTTTACCGTACATTTTGTGCTTATAGACGAACTAGTATGAACAATTTTAGTGAAGTATCCAATAATGACATGCACTTAGCCTTTGTCAACATATAAGAATCCTCAAAAGCTTCCCTGTCTGTGGAATTATCAATCTCTACATCATTATCTTCCAACTTGTCCTGGCCCTCATTATACTGGTTGTATGTCTCCAGTAAGAGTTTCAGTTTAACTCAAATGAGGTTGTCTGCATCCATATCACAAGTGTTTGCAAAATCAGCTAATCTCGTTAATGCAGTCTTGGCTCTGTCCCTTCATCTGACAAACTTTTTTCTTGCTATCTGGATCCATTGTAAGGGCGAAAGAGAAGATGAAGGAATAAAAGGCTTGCCTCACCCAGTGGAGTCTTGCCACCTGCCTGTGAGAAGTTGATAAGGCTTCTCATGCAGATGCTGTATTGGGAGCGCTTCATATTATAGGTCCCATTGGGTTCTTATCAGCACATAGTCCAGCCTGTTGTTGACCTTCCAGGTACCGATATTTGTATGTAATAGGAGAATTGTGCAAAGTGGAGTCTGTCACTCACATGTGAGAACGTGTTAAGACTGTTGTTTCGTAATGCTGCTGTGCTGCAGAGGTTACACAATGTTCCTATGCGCACATGGCCTGGTGTTGTTTCATCACATACCGTCAGAAAGTTTCATGTGTAGCCTAGTCAGCACAAGTTTCATGTGAAACAAAAAGAAATTCGGCCCAATGGAGGACCACTGTTGGCTCTGTAGAGAATCAGCCTGTAAGTAATGATCTGTAAACTAGCCCTGGTGGATTTCTGTTTCACACTGTCTATTTATTTCTACAACATACAAGGCAACACACCAGCCATGCGACCCTAGCCTTACTTAACTCCCTCACGACTGGACTTCGCCAGCCCCCTGGCTTAACCATGTGTCAACACCACTCAGCATGAGGCACTGTTCAGTGAACACAAGCCGAAAAAGATGTGACTGCTATGAATTGATCTTATGCATTTAAACTCTAAAAATATGCATGCCATAACCCTGACAAAGAAAAATCATCCCACACATCACATTTCTACAGACTCAAATATAAATATACAGTAAACAGCAGTACTGAGATATCTAGGCATATTATTAGAGAGTAAACTTCTTTTCCATGCACATGTGGCAAACTTTGTTACTTGTTCTTAAGTTTATTGGCCTTGTAAAATTTCTAGGGATGGGCCAATACCGATACAGATTCTAAGCTGCAGATACTGCCGATTACAGTGATACAAATACCAGTTTTTATGAGCACAATCTTAATTCCCAATTATCAATATTTGGAAATACTTTTTTATTACTTAAATTTAGGTCTTCAGTTTTGTGAACACTTTTAGCACTTTATATTAGGTGTGTACAGCATAGAAATGAAATAAACACTAATTTTAATAATACATTATAAGATAGACAGTTTAACTGGGCATATAAGTGACTTAACAGTCAAGCAAAAACTGTTACCAGACAACACAGCTCTCGTTACAAACTGAGTTCCTTAAAGATAACCTCAAAATACATTTTTGGTTAAAACAACTGCCTAAAGATGCCACTAAGAGAAACTTATCGAAATTAATTTAATATTAAATATTCTTTTGAAATTAAGTGAATTTTTTTATTCATGGTAGTATTTTCGCTTAGTGTTCCTTCGTCAGCCAAGCCATACTCAATCCCTTGGTTAAAATGAAAACAACGGATTTATTTGTGACAATTTTTGCCAGTTATTACATGCTGAGTTTTATTCAGACCCTTAACATTCTAACCAAAACTGCAGCTGACAGTTTCCAATAAGAACTACGTCCCGTCAAATTACCGCCTCGGTCATAACCTTAAACTTGCCTTAATAACACCACAGATAGTTGAATACAGTGTCAGAGTGTTGAATTTTGTTTTCATTGTTGCCATCTTACGAATGTAATATTGCATAAGAAGAATAAGAATACCGGTTGCTTTCTCATTGTCGCCAATCTACTATTGCAGTCTAACATAAGAAGAAAATAAAAAAAAGTATATCTTGCTGGTTTAATCAATACTAACAATAGCACCAGTTAACGATTATCTGTGTTGTTTTGCATTCACGTAGTATCCAAAAACCAATGATGCACACAGTCTTTGGTGAATGCACCAACAGAATATACTGTAAAATGTAAACAACTGGAACAAATCATCGAAAAACAATTGTTCTGAATATATTTTGGGTTTAGGACAGAATATCTGATCGATGGTTGCGGTAAATTAATGCTTTACGAGATTTAATATGCTGGTTTATTTACCAGTGTGTTAAATAAATTAGTGCTACTAATTGGTGAATAATAATCAGTAAATACTGTTCAGATGATGACGATGGTTGTGGTATCGGCCAGTTAATCGGTATCGACCCATCCCTAGAAATTTCTTACTTTTGCTGCTTCTTTACCTGATCCTGTTATTTGCTTGACTCCTTAAATATAAATTAGAACTTTTCTATTGTCTGAAATTCTCTTACTGCTACTGATATTCCTAAACTAGAAAAAAAGACAAGAAAATATTATCATGTTGATGCGTGATGAGTTCTGGTTCAGAGTAAGTAATGTCATGTCTCGAAGTAGCGACTTTGGTTAGTGCTCATCTGAGGCACTTACGGGGGTGACCTGCATCCCAATTAATGTCGGACAAGGGCACGACCTGAATATTGAGTATGTAGCGTCAGCTCCCGACTTGGAACAAAAGTCAGATGCTGGTTTGGCTATTTATGGATTTGCTGGTGTGCTAGCTGGGGTACAGCTGCCGGTAGATCCTAACTAACCCCACGGACTGCTTTGACAGGAACTCCAACTGCTGCTGTTGAAGGACCTTGGTGGGCTGGGGTAGCGTCGGATCTTGAACCTTGGGCAGACTGCTCCTACTGGTACCTTCTTTCTCTGTTGAAGGCTGCGACGAGAAGTTAAGCCCTACTGACTTGCGGGTGGCTTGAGCTTGTTCCCATGGGGTTGACTGGCAGAGTGCCGAACTGGGTTCGGTGTATCCCCAGGTAGACTGGTAGGCAATAGTTGCCTGTTGTTCCCTAATGTCCCTCCCACCTCTCTTGGTGAAGAGAATTCGGTTCAAAACCTTGTCTGGGAAGATAGGACCAGGCAACATGTGTTCCCTATTTAAATGTGTTCTGCCATCTAGGCACAACAGAACGATGTGAGTACAATCTTATTCCTCAACTGGTAACACAAACGGTGTGGTGGTTGAAGAGCGGCTTCCCTCTGAGACTCTCCATTAGCTTCGACGGGTGAGCCCCTTGAGTGGACAGGTCCAACCCAGAGCCAATCAACATTCCCTCCAGCAACGCAAACGGTGCGGTGGATAGGTGCAAGTTGGTCTAGAAACTTATAATCTCAAACAGCAGTATGACTAGTGGTTGTGGCTCTACTATTCAATACAGCACATGTACCAAATGGGTCGCCATAGAATGGTGTGTGTTCTGACGTACAAATTCCCCCGTCCGGAAGAACTTGTAGTTCTACACTACAACTGGTATTGGCAAACCTGGTCTCCTGCTTCGCTCTGAGGGACATAGATGTCTACTATGGTAGTCTGGAAGAACTCAAGTGATAATGAGAGAGTAGTTATGTTCAGAACGTGTTTATTCTGTTAGGAATAAGACACGGTGGCCCGTACTATCTCCTGTCTACCCAGAGTTGACTGGAAGTAGTAAACTATGCTGTCTTGGTGAAGGGGACGTGTTCTAATCTGACTGGGGGCAGTTTCGACTAGGTAGCTAATGACAACTTTCCCTGTCTGTGTATGTGTGCCCTGATGAGGCTTAGGGTGCCTATATCCTGAAGGGCACATGGGCGTAGCTATTGCCAGGGGCAAGTGAGTTAGGGTGGCAGATTAATTCTGGAAGACTTCACAGTGAGGAGGGTTTCTGAAGGTCTGCTGTTAGGCGGCGGTGAGCAGAGTATCTGGCCGGTAATAGTGGCTGTCAGAAGAGCTGACGATCAACTGGCGTTTCCAGCCTATGCATGGGAATATATTGTGCTTCAGCTGAAGACTTCGCCGGCCCGGTGGTGGGGGGTGCTGTGCACATGTATCTTGGGTACAGGTAAGGGCGGCCACTGTTGGCATTCAAAATCTCTCGGCGCACCCTTGAACTTCTTCGGGGTTGGAGCGAGTGTCAATTACTGATAATCATTTGTTGGCATCTTCTCGAGGAGAGGTAGCATATTGCATGGCTTACTGGACGACTGCATTGTTGAAACCTATAATTCTGGCATGTGTTTAATAAATCCCCAGTCGAAGGAAAATCCTGTAGGCGCTCCGTTAGAAATTCTATACTTTCAAACCCCATTCATTGTTCCATGTAGATGAAGCGAAGTAGTTAATTCAAATAGCCAGTAAGCATGTCATGCATCAATGTACATGTGATAAATTAAATTTCTCTGTTGAAACTAAAATTACATCCCTGAAATATTGTTGAGACACCCGTAATGGTAAATTTTGTCTGAACGTAATAACTTCATAATTAGGTATTCCTGATATTCTTAGTATGATAGGATTCAGAATTCCAAAATGTAAATGTAGTGACGCTTTTTATAGATATTAACTAATATTTTGATTAATGTGCCTATAACAGAACTAAATAATAACCTGACTATACATGGTAGTGATTTATGTAGTTTTTAACGAAGGCTATTGTTTAATGTATTGTTTCATATTTTTCTTTTCTATGTAGTTTTTATGTTCTTTTGGACACTAATCTTGCCTAAAATTACTGCTGGACAGCAGGACTACCCATGCCAGAATTTGTTTTCGAGAAGATTAGAGCTTTTTATAAATAGTGCTTATGTTAGTGTTTGTTGTATAAATTGTGTTCTACATGCCGTCCTGGCTTATATGCTGTTGACATATACGTTTAAATCAATAAATAACAATGATACAATAATAATTTATTGCTATTGCAGAATAACTATTGCATCACTGTTTATTATGAATTTGAGATTTCTTCATAGATATACAACGATATAGCATAACATTGTGTGGTTTCATTTGTCTTGCTCCTATTGAAATTTCATTTCTGACACATTCACCTGGGTATTTTTCACACATTTATTATAGTCTATTCACAATATCTCCATTCTTTTATAAGCAAATGTGTGAAAAATCACTATGTATATGCATGATGTGTGGGGTTCTTTCATTAATATGTCATGTATATTTTCTATACATTATTATATTTCATTTTAAATTACTATGAATAAAAACAAGAAAAAATGTGTGTATGTTTGGTAATGCTTACTAAAAACAATTCTCGTATAAAATACTATAAAATTGATTTCATACAAAGGTGGTGCAGAGTCCCTTTGGTCTGATTTTCTAGACTTAGTTGCTTTGTTTGCATATGGCAGAGGAATAGCGTGAAAGTAGAACTTTAGTAGGGCTTCAGAAGAGTTGGAAGTAACCGTGAATGGACTATACATACATTGTTAATAGACTTAAACAAACCCATACCAAAAATATGTTTCTGAAGTCTATAATTTTTTTTTTAGTTGCTGGAGATATTTCAGCTATTGACCACTGTTGTAATTGGTTTTTAGGTTGGCTTCTTCCCCAAGGTGTACGTTCATGTTGTCCAAGAGGCAGATTGAAAAATTTTAGCAGAGGAATGAAATGCCAACAGCCTTTGAAAATGGAGAGGTTTTTTGCTATGGACTTGTAATGGTAAAAATTGAAATGCATTAGCGTGGCCCTAAGATTCTGGTGCTTATTTATGTGTATATACTATAGGTAATTCTTGCCACTTATTTTTGCATATTTTTAACAGATGGTAAATGCTGCTAATATTTTTGTAGATGTTGGTTTACACATGTTAAAGATGTCAAATTAGTAAATACTCCATAATAGTCACAAGTGACATTTGAGCACTATTGCTGATATAGCAGTATTTTTTTCAACTTGGCAACCTGTCAGCAGTATTTTTCCAGGGCATGGATATGTGAAGAGAATGTTACATGTTTTGACAAGAATATTTATAAGGATAGGTTTGTATGTGAAATGCATTCCCCAGGGCATGTTACAAGATAATAGCAGTAAAACTGAGGTTTATCATTTATTGGATGAACAAAGTATATTTGAAGAAATGATTGCTGCTGTTCTTTTATTTATTATTGTGTTCTTTACAGTGTAATAGTACAAATTATTATCATAATACACACACATGCATATATATATATATATATATATATATATATATATATATGAATGTTATTTTTTGTTATGTTGAATGGTGCTTTTTGTTTTCCTCAGAATTGCTTAACAGTGTAGAATGAAGATTTGTAAAAATGTATTTAAGGAGCTATATATAAATCTGTGTCATAAATTGTTATTGCATGTTTCAGTAATTAAGCTTCTAGTGTTTTCCATGTTTATGTGGTAATTTAACTAGCAAAGTCTGGCAGTGTCATTTGTCTTGGAAATTATTGATGTTAGAGGGAAGTAAATTGGAGTTGCTGTGTTGTAATGTGTCACATTTGTTTGAACTCTGTGTTGGGCTTTGTGAGGGGACATTCATATATTTTACCAAACATACCTGGTTCAGAACTAAATGTTACTGAACAAATGTGAGACGGGAGCAACATTTGTTGTTTGCCTAACCTACTTCTGCATTAGTCACTAGTTCAAAGATGTGACATTGTTATGCAGGAATGTGAAAAAAAATTGTCAATTATAGTTTAATATTATGAACACCAATTTTTTAAATTTATTTGCAACCCATATTTGGCTGGGTGTTGGATGGTATAGCCACTAGGCTTTCTTTAAAATCAATGGCACAATTTTAGTGTTAGGGAAATTCTATTTATTTATAGCTTGTTTAGTCATTAATAATGTGGCTTCTCTTTGCAATTAGATAAATAACTTTTTAATAGATGGATCAGTTAGGTGACTTTCTGGCCATTGAATCAGGTGGTCTTTCATATGCCCTTGTCCTTTGGATTGGTGGTGTTCCAAGAAAATTATACAAATGTCTGAGACACTAAAATCATCTACCCAGAAATGCCAGTGGACAGAACATGTTGCTGGAAGGAATGATGGCAGATGGACAAAGCTGTGGAGACCAAGCGAGCATAAAAGACCAAGATATTACAATGTGCAAACAAAATATTGGAACCTGAGTCATTGGAAAAATGTTGTTCCATGGTGCTCTCAGAGGTAAAGCACTGATTGCTGTAACATCACTTTTGAGTGGTGAGGACAAAGTGAGTATCCATTCAGACACCACTGGAAGTAGAATATCTTATCACACTTAACTACATAGCGCAAGTTTGTAGTAGGCTGGAATCTGCTTTGAGTTTGGTGGAGGAAGAGCACAACATGCACTAAGTTCTGTATTCTCCACTAGTTAAGATGTGGTGTATGGTTTGAGGATGCCAGCCGTCATGGCTGAGACCAGAAATGTGCGTGTGGTTGGCAGTTTCAGCTCAAGCGGCAGTCACAGAGTCAACTGAGGTCTATGATATGATACTTTTATGCTGGCTCTTCAAGCAATCCTCCACTCCTACATAGCTGTGGGAATTTTTTCTACCGTTTCTCAAAAATAGAGCATAGAATGTTGGAACCTGCAGAGATGTCTGAATAGAAAATTATGATAATTTATGCTTTAATGTTTTATAGTATGGAGAAAAATGGTGCAAACTGTAAAGTGTATATATAGAATAAGTCATCACTTCATTTTAGTGACTTTTACTGCAAAGTGGGTAATAAAAGATGGATATATCTATCAATGCTGAGGCTGCATTAAATTCATGAAATGCATCTTATCACAATAACATTATCATGATTTATAATGTTTGTACATTTGCTGATGGTTGAGTCTGTTCAAAATTTCCCTGATTGAGAATAGGGTTAGCGTAGTTTAAAATAGAGTTGTTCCGATACTGTTACTCATTATTGTAAATCTGTCAATACTTATTATTTTAAGATATCAATATTGAGTACAGCATTGGTTGGTGCTTTAGTCAATATTAGATATGGTAGTGATCTGTACTATAGTATCATTTTTAGAAAATACAGTATAACTACTGTCCTGGAAAATTAGCAGATTTGAAATAACCACGATAAAATTCAGGAAAATGTGCATTATGCATGGTAAAAAGCTACATTTATTTGATTTAGTGATAAATGTTACAAATTTCCCTCAGTGCACTACAATATTTGCAACATTACCTGTAAACATATTATTTTTTTGTGTGCCTTAGA
Organism: Dryococelus australis; assembly: GCA_029891345.1. Taxonomy (NCBI): domain Eukaryota; kingdom Metazoa; phylum Arthropoda; class Insecta; order Phasmatodea; family Phasmatidae; genus Dryococelus; species Dryococelus australis. The sequence continues at coordinate 225,809,751 of CM056994.1, forward strand.
TATGGTGCATTCATACAGCACTTTGCCCAATATAAGTATGATCCTAGTTTTAGCAGTGATTCTTTTGAGCATCACAACCTTGGTGCACATATAGAATCATCTACATCTATGACATGTTTACATAATTTCGATAGTTGCACAGATCATCACTAGTATTTCAAAGAAAATGGTTTTGCTTGTAAATGTTATGGAATACATTTTAGCAAGAAATTATTATTTGCAAATATGTTTTCTTTTGTGATTAGAGGTAATTTTTTCCCCTAAAGTTGGTGTTTGATTTTATTTGGTGTAAAATCAGAATATTAATGTAACTTAGTGGATAGCATCTTCATTAATAAAATTATATATTCAGAACCACATACTTGACCTTCCTTTGTCACCAAAAAATGTTTGAACATTGAGCGACTTGTATTACCAAGCTTAAAGTTCATTTTCAGTATCTTCCTACAGGGAAATGTGAGGATTTGTATTAATTTATAACAGCAAACATACGTCTTTTGAATATTTTGAATAATCTGATGTCATATAAGGGCCTATTCGACACCTCTTATCGTCTGATAATAGGTAAGCTCCAAACCCTCCGTGTTCGTGCTTCTCTCAGCAACTTGCTCCATCTTTATTGACCTCACTGTCAGAGAGATTTCCAGCCCAACCTATGTACTTTGGGATTCATTCCGTGTAGTCGTCAGTTTTTTTTTAGTGCGGCGTAACTCATGACAGGTGTATGTACATATGTGAAGAAATAAATTTTAATTGTCTTATTTATTCATTTCTCTCCCAAAATTACAAGTTGTTTTTTGCAGTGAAGTCTAATTAGTTACTTTAAATGACAGACATTTACCATGCACGCAAGTTATCGCCAATATGTAGCAGTGTGGGGAGGTAAATTGTTACACTCCTCCGCCTGCCCCTGTGAACACACTGCCCGATTGATAATCTCTCCACATGCTCTCAGCTGATAGAGTGGGTGCGGGACATTCAAAATTTGACTTGCATTTGGTGTTTGATTACAATTGATTATTTATAGTATTTTGAGATGTTATATTCTATTTTATTTAAATGAGTTGAGGTGAATTTTTTTTTATGTATTAATTGCAGTACTACTAATTGCAGTAATACTTTTTTTTTAATTCCATTTTTATTGTATTTACTAGCCAAACTTTATTCACGGATCATATACAGCTCTAATTATACTCAAAATCAAGTCTAATCAGGTCAGAAGTTGTATTTTATTGATGTACATGTCAGAACCCTCATCAAATGAAATCCTGCATGTATGAAAATTTTTTTAACAGTCCTCTGGAAAACGGTAGATAGGGAGTCCACTGTATATTGATACATTGCTACAGACATATACTCATAAAAATACACACAATTAATGTTGTTTTCAACTTTGTTTACTTATAGTTATAATCTTCCCATTTGTAACTTGATGCACAGACTATTATCACAATTTTTTTTTTTTTTTTTTTCCCCATGTCAAGATTTCTGCAGTACTTTAGATAATTTTATCCATTACTGTGTCCAGTGCCAACAATTAAATATTATTTCCTTCTTAGTAGGAATGGCTCACTTCCAAAATTCTTTTGGTTCTGGTGTAGTTCTGGTTTTATTATTTTCAGTCCCAATTCAAACTTATTTTTGTATGCTGGCAGCAGATATTACAACTGTCAATTGTATGTACACAAAACATATTTTGTCTACAATTTTGTAAGATAGCACCTTGTGAATAAAGTTTTAATGTCATATATTGGGAATCAAGTGACAGATTACTTACAAATTCAGCACACAAGTAGTACTGCTGCAGATGATGTAAAAAGGTATGTTTTTAGTACCTCACTTTTTTTCAAAATGGTGGCCTCTTAAGCATTTCAGTTTAGTATACTTTTTCTTTTGAAACCATGTAATCAATTCCAACTTAATTTTGTATGCTAGGTGTATATATTACAACTATCAAATGCTTCTACATGGAAAATCTTCTAGCCATTATTTTGTAAGTTTGCCATATGAAAAAATTAAGTTTTTATCTTATATCTTCAGAAACAATTAACAGATTCCTTCCAAATTTGACAAACAATTTGCACTGCATCAAGTAGTGTAAACTGCTATGTTTTAAGTAGGTCAAGCAATAATTTTAGAAATTGTGGCTATATAAATATGTTAGCTCAGTATCTTTTATTAACTAAACAAATTCCAACTTAACTTGCTGGCAGTATCTTTTAAAACCCTCAAATTTTTCTATACAGAGCCTTATTTTTCTGTCATTTTGTAAGTTAATCCTATGATAAAAATGAATTTTTTATGTCATCTCAGGAAACAATCAACCAATTCTTTCCAAATTTATCAAAGGAGTTTGTGTTAGGTTATATAACTATATGTATTTTTGAACGTGACAGGCACTTACTTTCTTTATGGCTTAATTTTAGCTTAGTGTGCTATATGCAAAAAACTATGTAATTGATTTATACTTTAATATATATACTTCATTTATAAAAATCATCACATGAAAAATATGGAAGTATATTGGCAAATCTCAGGGACAAATGAACAGATTTTCACCTAATTTTCAACACAAATAGTGCTATGATAGGCCATGTAAACTCAAGTGTTTTAAGTGACTAAGTTGCTTATTTTCAAAATGATGGCCCTGTAAATATTTTTGGTTAGTAAACGCTATCATTACACTCATTAAATTCAAAGTTGATGCTTGAATCCGACCTCGTTAATGCAGTTGATTGCACACTAGCTTATGGTGCGATGTTTCCTGTTTTCGAGTTCCGGGTAGGGCGGCGCATGTGGATTTGTAACTGTCTCACTACTGTTGCATATGTTTCTGGTTTCATCTCTTATGATATTACTTTCAACGAGGTGACAAATCCTACCTACCAACTCAGCTTTTAAGAAATCATTTAAAAATTAATTATACCCATGTTGAGGAAAGCAGGCTCATTAGTTATATCAGTAATTTCTTGTTATGTTTTTTTTCCACCTACTTTAAAAACGACTCTCCATTTCCACGTTCAATTTAACTCGGATTACAGTTCAATTTTATATTATAGAAAAACGAAGGATTATCAGAGTCTTTATTTCCACCAACTTCATGGCCCACAACGGTTTTTTTTTTCTTTTCTTTCTGGCATTCTTCTCTCCCCCCCCCACACACACAAATCATTTACCTGCAAAATTTTCCATATGTTTATCCAAATAGTAAATTACAATGAACTACTGAAGTCAAATCCATAAATTTTCCTTAAAAAAAATATGTGTGTTCTAAGTTTATTAGCACAGCACCTTGATTGTTTCTTAATCAACCATGCACAAAGCACAGCACATAGTGCACAGAAAAGTTCAAAGTAGGTGAACTTATGCTTTGTGCCAATGTAGCTACTGCTATAGATTCATGTACATTCAACTTCTATGAATGTGTGCTGTGTGTGTGCTATTGCGAATGTAGTTGCTTTACCAAAACTTAAACAAAATGAAAACAGCTGTATAGCCAACAGATAGTAGCACTTCTATTATTTCAATATTCAATGATGTCATGGTTAAAATTTAGTGATTTTTTAGAGCAAAAAGTAGTAATGTAAACAACACATGTATGTGAAGTGATTATTTTCATAACATAATTAGTAACTAAGTACACCTTCACACTCATGCTGACACTTTCAACTATTTTGTCGTTATTAATTGTACTTTTGACCTCATTAAATGTTACTTCATTCTTGCAGTGGTCTTTCGCATATCAAAATATTAAAACTATTCAATGTGTTTTGCTTCTAATGAGTGCCATGTAAGTTATATGTTACATGAATAGTCAAAATTCTTGTTAAAAGACATGTTTTTATTAATCAGTTTGCCGATGACTAATGGTAAAAGAAAAAAAAAAAATTAAAATATTGGTCTTCTGTATCTGTTTTAAAAAAGATTGTGTCAGGTGATTCTAGTATTCTAATGGACGGTTTCACCAACATATCTTAAAATTTAAGCACCACTTAAACACTGAATAAGCTGTCCCTAGCCGCCTTGTATTGTTTCACCAACTTTAAGCTCTTCTTAAAATACTTTAAGCAGCTCTTAATTTAGGCAGCCGAAATTGGATGCCCAACTCCTTAAGCTCTGCTTAAATCATTGTAAACAAATTAAAAGGAAAATGGCTGCTACTGAAAAACATGTGTGAAGATAACCCCAAATGTGTTATAAAGTATTTAGTTTTATAATTTCAATTATTTATAAATAAAAATTATAAGAAATTATTGTGTATCAAAGTTATTGAGTCTGGGTGCAAGTCCTTATTTGCTGAAAAAACCTATGATGATGGTCGAAAACAAAACTTGTGGCAGGCACATATTTGTTTATGTGCATTTCCCACGTATCTGCAAGAGGCAAAACCAATATATACATAGAAAATTCAGTGTAGGCAGGTAGCTGATTGATCAAATATGATTTTGAGTACGCACAAGCTACGGAAGTATTTGAAATAAATGTAAAAAATGTTTGCCTTCACTACACTGCATAATTTTTACAGCAAAAAAGTGTCTACATTATGCCTGTATTTACAATACTGTATGTAAAAATATATCACTACTTTGATTGAATTTGAGACTACGCTTAATATAATGCATTTATACTTACGTTTTACTACATATGACAAATTTGCAGTACAAGTTTTGCACTCATTTGACTTTGTTTTGAATTAGAAAAGGTAATGAGAGCCCAATTAAAGATGTCATATGATGTGACTGACTGGTTATAATCATATTTATTCAAATTTGGGCACTGGGCATTTCTAAATTGCACATAAATATCGTCAATGTTACTATCAACAAACTATCACAATTTCAGAAAGTTCAATTTTGGTTAGTGATGAAAGGCAACATATTAAAAACCATCCTATCCTCAGTGGGGAGATGTATTTTATTCACAGTGTAATTGCTTGAAATATTGTAGGCAACATTTCATTGTGTATTAAGGATGCATTGTAAACACTTTTTTCTTTATTTATTATTTTTTTAATTATTATTATTTCAAAATTGCAACTATGATCAATACTGTCACTGAAAAATTCTATTAAAAATAAATAACTTCAGTTAAAACTTGTACCAAATCTTTAAAACATAGCAGTAAATGTAGGTCCAGTGTTGTTTTTTGAGGGCAATACGATTTTTACACGGCATATACGTTACGTTTAGGGAATATTTAATCAGTGCCTAAACGAGACAACAGTTTCATTTTAAAATTTATCTTTGCCTAACGTATTATTTTTACAAAGTATTGAATATATAAATGCTTGATGAAAGCTATGTAAATAAATGTAACAAGTCTAAAACATTACCCGAGAAGAGACGTTAAAAGACAATTAACATTCTGACTAGTCAAAATAACAACCCAGGCCTATATGGATTGTTATAACTTTTGCTGTGAAAAATCATACTGGGCACTGATAATTAATAAAAACCAGATCATAAAGCATCACAGAATTGCAACACAACACTTATCTATTCATGTACGTAATTTTGACATGAATAAATTTTGGTACGTGTAGTTAGTTGAACAAATCGAATACACTTCTTTTTCGTATGTGAAGTGACATCTATTTTAATTGGTTCTTACATTCGCCAGGCAAATGAAAACACTTCGTTTATTATAAAACTAATATTTGGTTAGGATTTGTTTGCATATAACAAAAGTAAATACAACATTTCAGGATACAAATGGGTTTTGTACTTCCTTTGAGATAATTCTCATTGGTTTGTTTAGTCACCTGACCTCAGTGCACCACTACCAACATGAGAATATTTGCAACTTATTTCTTTAAGCAATGCTTAGCTAAGATGCGCTTACAAAAATGAGTTTTATAATGGTGAAATACCTAGACATCTGTAGGGGCCACTTAAGCTTAAGTGTCACTTTGCTGAAATCTAGTTTATTCCTTGTTGGTAAAACCAGCCCTAAGCATCATCTCAAAACAATATAAATAATCTCTTAAATCAAATTCGTGGAGGTTAAAAATTGAAAGATTTTGATTATAGTTAAAATTGGTAGAATCTATAAGGAAATCTTCCTAACTTTATAGGAATGATAGCAATAAATTATGTGATGTATGAAATATGGTGAACACAATATAATATAAATAAGACTGTGTTATGTTTACAATTGGTGTGTTTGCTGTCATATTACAATTTATTTCATTGTGCAGCGAAAACAGAAATAGTAATTGTTGTTTTAAAATGTACTACACTTGTCTTTGATGTGAGTATAGGAATAGTGGTGACAAATAATGTAAGAAGTGAAACACAAGTTACCTGACATATTACACATGTTATTTTTATGCTTGGGCAATTTTGTTGTCATCCCATAAATATTTTGCCCATTAAAATAATAACTATTGACATATTGTTCAAAAACCTGCTGCAGGGGTAGAAATGTAGTTTATGTAGGACATTCTAGACCCAAACGAAATTACCAGACTTTTTGGAACCAAATTGGTTCAAAAACTCACACATACTGATACTGTCTGCATTAACTTATGCACATTACTCAATTTAAAAATTGCGTTGTGATGAGTTTCCATTGTCAACAAAAGTAATTGAAACATTTCAAACAATGATCTTTCTGCTGCTTTTTAACAGTCATCACTAAATTTGCCACTCTACGTCAGTACATGATTCATGTCCTAAACAAACCATTTTAGAAACTGCTGCAGTTTCGTTTAGTAAAGATACACTGGAACTGTGGGAACAAGTTGTGAACAAACAGCGCATGCAATTGTACAACTAAGGGGCTTCAGATAATTTTGAAAGGTAGCACGGGAAATAATGTGGATGTAATTTCAAATAACCATCTTCATTTTGCAGTTGTTATACGTAGCTTCCAGTGGGTATACAATAAAATTCAAACACAAAGTTGCCTTTGTTTGAGTACCAGATTAACAAACTTGGTGCTGGTAAATTTGTTTTTATTTGCCAGAAATAGTTCCAGGCACAACATGTATATCAACATTTATTTGTAAAAATTTTACAAAAATAATTAACAGAACTTTTAACATATATACTGAATGAGTTTAAAATAGTGTACGTTTATTTAAAAGCTTCTTCAAAAATTGGTTTTCATTAACTTTTACTACTTCCAAGTAAAGGTCAATAGTTTTTTTGTTATGCATAAATAACACAAACCACCTGAATGTAGTTCACTCTGATTGTAATCAAACTCACTGTGGTTTTTGTACTAAAACTTTAGTTCTTTCTGTGCAAAATTCCAGTTCAAATCACAGTTTAGTATTTTATACCGCATACACAACCCAACTACTTAACATGAAGCTTGAATTACAAACATAGATTTTGAAAAACAAACCAAAAAAAAACCACTTATACATTGTTTGTACCACACCCAAAGTTCATTTTCAAAACTCAGGTTACTGAAACTCAACTTTCGGCTTGGTGTAAAATTATACATAGTGGTATTGGAGTATTGGTATCTGTATCAGCTGTGGAATGTGTATCAAAAAAAGTGATATCGGAACAACTCTAAAAATAATATTTATAACTGGCACTGGAACCCTTAGTTTCAAGTACTCTCTTGCCAAATAATGTTGTCGCCTTTCGTAAACAAATATCATTGAAGTAATTATACAGACTGGTGTCACTTTATTTTTAATTCTGCAGTTTTTAATGTATTATTTTACTAGCATTTTGAAGGCCATAGGTTCTGAAGACATATTTTGAAATTTCTCTAGCATTGATCAGATCGTGTTTTTCACATTTCACTGACACAGATTACTAAAGTACACTTAGTATGTGATCCTTACAGTTACATATTTTTAGAATGTTTTCTATGGTTATGTCTTCTGGATGTACCATATTTTGGCATGTAATTTGTGGCATAAAATTTGTATTATGTTTGCAATATTTACCAATTTTATTGCGATATTAGTATTCCACAGATGGTAACATGACTTGAGAAAGCAAGAACACTGCGACTTGTTACACAAAATGGTGTCTATCTATACGCACTTACGGAGCAGCGGCGGCAGGCATGCGAACTACGTAAGATATTTTTCTCTTGTACAGCAGCAAAATTATTTTCTCATGTACGTCTTGAATATTGTGATCGATAAAATGCAGTGAATAGGGTTTCCTTCATTTTGCATTGCCTTTTTCTAACTTTCTGAGCATATTTATTAGAGTTACATTTATACATAAAGCATTCATCATTTTCATGAAAAAATGTTAATTTAAAAACTTGCGAGTATTGGTAGTGTCGCATTGCAAATCAATATCTCGAAAATATGCCACCGCCGCTTCTTGCTTGTCATTATCAACAAGACTGCCACCGAAAACATTGAAATTGTTTGCTTAACATCTAATAAAATTCTACAGTACATATTTCATATTTTTAAGTGATTTTTTTTTGTGCGTTGTAAATACACTAAGTGTAGTCTGAGACTTATATTGTTAAGAAATAATAATTTTTTGCTGCAAAGTGCGACATCGCGATTAAATCCACTACAGTTTATTCAGAAGTGGTAAATTACATAAATAGGACTAAATGCGGGTCAGCGAGATGTAAAGTGAATACAATATGTGTTGAAGATTGATTTTATTTGTGTTACCTATTAGTATTACTTGGGCATGTGTACATAATTTACTGTATACCGACTTTGTATGCCTCGGTGAATACAATTGATATTTGCAATTTTTTTTTATTAATAATTTGTTATTTAATGATTGGAGCATGTAATTTTCGGCGAAGCTACAGAAATTTTTGTTTGATTTATGCAGTAAAAATTAAATTTTAGTTTGGCAAAAACAGAAGAACTTTTGTCAGAACACGCTCTGTGGACACAAACTTTCGGTCAAACCTAGTTAAATGGTTCGAGTTTCCACTGTATATGGTTATATATAATCACACTTAATACAGATTTTTAACATTTTTTAATGCAGATATCTCGTAAATAGGCCTCACCCCACTTTTTTGTAGTCCTTTTTGTAAAAATTTGCTGCCTATACACGCCAAAATACGGTATTTATTTTGTATGTTGGCTGCAGTACTGCACATCCTGCCACACTACTGTCACTTTTTAAACACTATCCTCACGTCCCGGCATTCGGATTTAAATCTTAAATATTTCAGTGCAGTTATGACAAACTTTGTTATTACATTATTATTTAAGTTTGTGTTTTAAATGTATGGTTTTCAGTGCATTGCTTATATTACATAATTTTTATATTTAATAATCTGAAATAAAAAGAGACATTTGCAAGAGTGCAAATGACAATCAGATTTCTTGGTCCAGTGTGAAATAAAGAGGCATATATTGTTATGATGATAAATTTAGTATTGTATTATGGCATTTTCCACTGCAAAACTATTGTACTTTAAGGTAGAGGGATGTAGACATTCAATTTAACTGGTACAGAAATTTACAGCCATTTCACAATTTCTGATGTGGGTAGGAGTTAGCATATATTATTGTGCAAGATGTATTTGTAGTTGCCATGAAGTGTATTTGTAGGAAATTATGAAAATCTCTTTAATATAGCAATTATGTGTTGAAATGATATGTAACCTTGAAAACTTGTGTACACATCTGTGAAACCATGACTTAAGCATGAAATGATCCATTGTGCAACTGACCTACAAACTTGCTCATTCTCTCAGAAGTATGTTTTGTAAGATTTGTAGACTATCGTGTGATTTTGCACATTTTGTAAATTGCATTTCTGATGTCCATTATGTGAAATTAATATATATTCTATGTGCATGTAATATTGGGCAATTTTTTTTAAATATGAGCATCATGATTTTTTTAGAAACATGTATTGTGAAGTGTTCAGGTTCAATTTACATTTTTATAACATTGTAACATAATTGTACTAGAACATTAGGTTTATGTGAGTATATCCCTGTTTCTTAGTTTCACTAAATGCATCTTTCTCAGACTTTTATGCAGATTTTATTTAAGCCTATACGTTTATAAATTCAATTGGTGTATGTTCTATAATCCCTTTATGTCACAGTTTTTATCTGATAGCAATAACCATATAAACAAAACTGCAGTCATCAGCCTTTGTACATAGACAGAGAAAAGCTTGTGTACTTTCTGCTTCATATTTTCAAGTTAGAGGTGATGATTTTAAAAATCTTAAAACTGCATTTCAGTATGGATTGTAGCGATTTTTTGTCTCTACGTTGGGATTATGTTGACTTCATGTTTCACGTAACATGTTAATAAGATGATCACTACACCAGAGGATTCATGTATTGCTGGAAATGTTAAATTATGTTACATAGAAGTATCAAAGTAAGTGCTTGCATGTGGTGCCCAAGTACAATGCTGTACAAATTTCAACAATTTAATTTCACCTAAGCTTTTCACATATAATGTGCACATACAAGAAAATCATTTCTGAATCTCCCATGTGCATTTCATTGGTTATGGCCATCTAGTTTTCAGTGTTTGAATAAGTAATGAACATCAAAATTTTACACTTATTCTCTTATCCACATTAGAGTTATAATACAGATACACTTGTCTAACTTAAATTTTAAGTGTTTGCAATCCAAAACATAGTATAAATTTTTTATTACATTTTTATTTGAGGTACATGAAGTTGGCATTCTTACATGATGCATTATAATATGGCACCTGAAACTATCAAGTATGTGTGAAAGTGTAACATTACATATGTTACATGTAACGTGGAGTGATTGTAATTCAGGCCTCAGGATGACCATATTTTTGGTTAGCCAAAAATGTGGCATCCTTCATTTATCGGATTCCCCTGTAAAGAATTTAGCCTTAAAATTATTATAGTTTATTTTAGAATACACAAGTATTTGTTGCTTGTGGAAAGAACAAGTACAGTATAGTCAACTCTTGAAACTATTACCTTTCATGGTTCCTAAGAAAAGAGTCATTACTTTGAAGGGGTAGTTATATTTAAATTTAGATATATTCTGACTCACCCGTAATCCCTATTAGGAAAAATTCCATTTGAAGTTTTACTTATGTGATTTTTACACGTTATATATGTTAATACAGTCAAATGGTTCCTGTGAATTGACTCTTAAGATACGCATTTGTAAGATCATGTTTCAAATTTTCCACTATTCTGCCCACAGAACATGGTTGGTATTTCAAGGCAATCGTTATTCCTAGGGTTGTTGGTTACTGTAATTGTTCATCTGACAGAACACATTTTGTGTCAATGTAGGTATCGAGAAATTGATTTACTCAATCAGGCATTCCAGTCATATTTATTTGAAGTTCCTGTCACATTCACTATGTCAGATTTTTCAAGTAAAACAGTAAATGACACTGCAACTAAGCTTCCTGAAGTAAAAAAAAAAGTGTGTTATCAACACACAAACCCAGTACTGAATCCTATCTGTGTACTTTGAAGATATGCGACTGCAAAATCATAGTGGTAGCATTGTGTTGTGAGATAGAAAAGAAATACAGTATTCAGCCATGTTAAAAGGGATCATTCAATTTCTTAGCACTAAAGCAAGCAAAAATTTTTGAAAGATGCTGATATTTTTCATAGTCCGTTGACTTCTTCCATTGTTTTGGGGGGACAGTCAAATTTATTTTGTACAAATTAGTTCATTATTATTTCATAAAATAAGTAACTGTATTTTATATCAATATCTTTATCTTTCAACTATTTTGAAGTGTTTAAACTGGTGACCATAACACTAAAGTACACTTAAGTCCCTCTGTAATGCTGCCTTTTATAAGATCGTACTGTTAGATATTTGTGACTATGTTTTACAATAACATTGTTTTGTAGTGGATGTTCAGTAAAATTACATAACATGTGTATTTCAAACTTTATGAGGTGATTCCAACTATTGTCAGGTTTTAAAGTTGTATAACTGTTGTCATGTGTGCTGCAGCTAAGTTAAGAGTAAAGACTATTCACGGTAAAGTGCGAATTTTGGAAATCAACCTTTGAAAAATGCCACTGCTGCTACCTGCATATAATTGAACAGGCACATTGACTGGCATGCGCCCAGTAAGGTTGGGAACATCTGAGGGAAAGTAGTTCCGTGTCTTCACAGTGTGCATGCAAGGGCTTTTAAAAGTGCTCAGTTTACCATGAAAAAGCCTTTAACTGTATTACCACACACAACTCATCTACCCATCAAATCATCCCATTCATGATTATGGTAGTTTTAATGGATTTTTGTTGCGAGTTGCTGAAATACCACTTTGATAGTTACACAGTCTCTGACAGACTGATGGTTGCATGAAGAAAACAGCTTTGGCAGTATATTTGTTTACAATTAGAAGTATGTACATACTATACATATGCTTCTGGTGTGGTTCCTTTAAAAAATATGAAATAATTAATTTGTTGGGAGGCTTTTTGTGACTGTTTAGTGTGTATATACACATTTATCAACCAACAAAGTAATAATATTCTCTGTTTCATATAACTTCACCATAATTTGATTGATGATGTGACAATCTACACAGCATGTAAACAGTAAATGCCTCCATTTTCTGTCAGCTGATGGTTGGCAGTTTTTGTGATGATTGTAGAAGAAGATTGTACTCAGCATTAAATCTTATCATGTATAAATTTAATGGTAGTTACAACATTTGTAGTTAAAATTATGCTGATAGGCTAATGAACAATTTTTGTGAGCTATAGAGCAAGGGCTTTAAAAACATTTAGAAATATTATGGTATAGCATGCGAACATTATGGTTATGTGAAAGGTCTCTACCAATCTCCCTTGTCTATGGTCTCCACCCGCCCGGTGAAATGCAATTGCCATTGAGTACTCTTCCTTCATAATTTATGTGCGACGATTTTTTATTGTTGGTGTGGGAATATTATATATACAGTTAACTATTTTTGTATTTGCATATTTCATTAAATGTTGTTTGTCGTAAGTACTTTTTTAGAACACTCAGTTAAATAATTATCAGTACATGTCTGCCGCTTTGTAAAAAGGTTTGTTGTGTGCTGTGGTCTGCCATTTTCTGTGACCATCACAAAAGCAAAGAAGTATTTACATTGGTGTCAAGAAAAAGCTCAAGTGTTTTGTTTGTTGAATAAGTCAGCAATTAGATTATTTTGTATCGGTGACTGACAAAATTGATTTTAGTGAAGTAATCATCCACAGCCTGCCACGTGTTTAGTGTTTAGAAATTATGAAGTGAACAGTAAGTTTTTGTTTTTTTGTTGTTGTATTTTTAATATATTTGGCCTTTTAAAAACATTGTTTTACCCTAATTTATTTAAAGGTAACTCTTTTAACAATTTTTATGGGGGAAGTTAAATTTCAGTATTAACAGAGTAACAGTGACATATTTATTGCGTTTTGTTCTTGCGGGAGGTTTTCAAATGTACGTGGCCTAAATAAACACCATTTTAGTGTAGTTCATTATATAAAAAAAAAACAACAGTATTTGTGTTTAGTGTTTCTCGCATCTGTACGAACAGCGACATATTTATCACATTTAGTTTTTTTGATGGAGTTAAAATGTTAAGAGTTATAGTAAATTTTGTGTTATTTCCATACAAACAAAACAAACAAAATTTCCACTGCATCATGAAAACAATGAAAGCTCCAATTGGTACTCTCTCATATGAATTACAAAACAATAACTTCTCACGGAAGATGTTAAACTAGAGTTCCCCACACCATCATTAAAATAAAGAGGACCTTAACTAGTATATTATGTGGTCATAACAAAAATAAGACAGTTTGGGATGGCAACCAACTATTGTAGCCTAAGTAATGGACTGAAGCTCTTAGTATTTCAATGCCTGCCATTGGATTCATGGTTTGTTAACAAAGATTGTTTTCTTCACCGGCAGAACAGCTGTGGCAGAGGGATACATTGTGGCTGCACGTCTTTTCAAGAACTTTCAAAATTTACTGAAGTTATGTGAAACTGAGAATGGAAACTGCACAAGCACATTTGTATCTGGCATAAAACTGTTTTGTTTGTCTATTTCCTTGTAAATATTAGAAGTTTCAACTTACAGCAGCTGTGTCACATTTACCTTTCATTATTGGCAAAACAAGCAGTGCTGGCATAAATCACTGATAAGGATATGAGTGAACTATTTACATAGAGTTAGGACTTGGAGAACTAAATTAGGAAGCGTTTTCAGTGTTTGCATGTAGATTTATTTACCAATTTATTGCAAAGCTGCTAGAAAACAATTAACCCAATATTTGCCATTATGAAATAGTTTTAACACTTTTACGGTAACATTGTTGCGTAGAAACAAATTTATAATAATTTTTAATGATAATAAAAGGAATAAACAAGCACAACTTGAATTGTTTGCAAATTATACTGCTCAGAGTAATACAGCGTGCTTACTATATTTGAAATACAACACATGTTGAATCATTTCCCATCCTGTTTTTCTCGTATCACCTTTTCTTACCCTCATTTTTGTAGCACCTATCATTATAGTAATAAGCTTTGGCCTGTGTCTTTTGATAATCGTGTTATAAATCTGAAATTTGTGCATGCACATATTGTCAAACTGGTATTTGCAACATTTTAATCATTGCTTGATTAAAAATTATTTTCGGACGTGATCTAGGATCTTTGTAAAAACATGGTAGCTCAAAGACAACATCACTGATTATAAAAAGTATTTGTACATATTACATATAAATTTTAGACATGTGCGAAGCTTCAATAGTATTATTTTTTAACATTTAATTGCATTTTAAAACAAATTTACTGTTTGTGTCATTAAAATATATGTAACAAAAATGTGCACATTGCACATACATTACTTCCTACCAAGTGATCAAATATTGACATCTGCAAAATGATGTATTGATACTGTAGATTCCAGCACAGTGTAAAAGAGGTTTCACAGTTACGTGATGCAATGTACCTAACACTGGCATCGGACAACAAATTTCCTTCTTATTTTCACAATAAAGCGATGGATTGGCACTGACCACTGGCGACACAGACTGTACTGCTATTTGTTATCCTGCAAGGAAGTTCGCACCGACGTGCAAAAAGCGAATAATGAAAGGGAGTGAATATTTTTGCAATTTAGTCACTAAAACAGGTTAAGTGCTATAATGTTTTATTTCTTGAAAAAATAATATAAAAAAAATGAAAAATTCTAAATTGTTATTTTGAATGTGAACAAATCATCAGACATTTGAGAACTTGATACTTTTGCTTTCCTTAACATTAGAGAAAACAAAACATATTGGACTAATGTTAGTATCTCTACATACAGTTTAGTATGTATATTTTCATTCCTTCTTTTCCTCAGTCTCTTGCCAGTTTATTTGGTAAGAAGTATACAAATATTGTTCTTATTCCCCACTGCTGGCAACGAGCGTCAAAACCTGTGTTCATCGCTTGTGCAATCTTCCAATGCCCGTCACCAGCATCAAAGCTCTGATTAGCTGAAGCTTGTTGTGTTGCATATGGCTGCCATAGACAATGTCCTTGATCAATACAAGTTGCCTTGTAGCCTATCTGTCCTGTGCACGTAATTGTCAAAAACCTTTACACTTGAAAATGGGTAGAGGCAGCGCAGATGAATAACATGAGAAAGGAAGAAAACTTGAGCCAATTTGGAATTTCCTTACAGAAGTTGGGGAACATCCAGCAACACGCAAGTTATGTAATCCATTGAAACAACCTCATGATGAATCTTTTGTATGTTTATTTTTCACATTTCATAATGCTATTATGCATTATATAATAATAATAAAATTTCAATTCAAAAGCTTTTCGCGCACGTGGCGAGTGGTCCGGCAGTAGCAATGATAATCATTAAGTGATGTATGTCTGCATCTAAAAATTACTGAATTTGTGACATTATAAATTTCTACAATGCTGCATCGATGCTTCACATGTGCGATTTATAGTCGAGAATGTTAGCATCCATGTTTAATTTATTCACATATTATTGTGGGTTACGTTAGGTAGAGATTTTGTGGTTTAAAATTTTGAAGTTATGTTAAGTTGGAAGATTCTGTCGAAAAGTGATGGGGAAAAACTTGTGCTTCTCCCTCCCACCCCCTCATCATACCTTCTTCTTTTCAAACTTTGTGATCTGTCGATACAATAACAACAAATATTCACATTTGATTTGAATTCACATGATTAGTAACTACTTGCTTCAAACTTTTATTCACAATGAAAAATGAAAATTCGCACAAGCCTAATAAATTTACCAGATCCCCAAGAAAAGTTGTCATCCAGCAACATCGTCCGGTATAATCCCATGGTGCAATATTCCAGAAACAACCCTAGGAATCCAACCTGTTTTGTCTTGGTGGGAGACGAGTAATCTTACCAGTACACCACTGCAGCCCCAGGCAATGCTCCATTTTACACCTAAACATCTTTGAACCAAACAGAAAAGTATATTTAAATTACCAGCTCTGTTAAAAAATAGCTTTGCTTCAACTGTGCATGTAGTGCAGGTCTCAAATTATCTAACTACATACTGGTGTAAATATACGTTTTATACACCTATTTGTAATTTTCTTTATGTACTTTAGTACATTGTCTTTGCCAGTAGAACATACAATAAGCTCTGTATAATCTTATTTACTGTTAAGTTACTGTTTTAGCTTTTTTGTTTATATGCATAGTACATTACTTCTATAAAATAAGTATTAGTTTCTGATGTACTGATATGTTAAGTGACTTTCAAGTCCTACCTATGGAAAACCTCTCTATGGAATGTTAATTATTTTATGTTTACATAAATGAAGCAAACCAAGATAACCTGCCCTGGTATTGGCAAGTGTTATTTTGTACAAATGTAATATATAACCCATATGGTTATTGTATGTATCAAGGTTTGAAAGAAGCTCTTGTTCTTATTCAACAGCCTTTTTACTGCAGAGCAGTATTATTAAAGTCATTATATCAATTTAAAATTTATGCAGTTTTGGCAACAACATATTTTTGCTTAAACTGTGAAACTTTAAATTACAGTCATAGGTTGTTTCAGTAGAGCTGCGCCCCTATAGATACAATAGATTCTATACAAAGTTGAAAGGGAAAAAATATTGAATGTAAAGCATTTTTGCAACCATTTTATTATGTCCTCAGGTTGGTGGTTCAAAAGAGGTAAAAGAATGTGCTTTTTTTTTATTACTCCTGATATAACACAGTCATGACTTTCTGTTCTACCTGATGTAGACAAAATTGTTGTGCATGCCTCAAAAATGCACACTGTGTCCCTAGTCTTCATTTCCGTAGGTTTACGATTGGGAAATTATGAATCAACAATTATGCAGTAACCACAGTTCTCGCACACACGTGATATTTCTTAAGTCCAGCCAATGAAAACTTGTGACAAACATGTCCTTTTAATTTTTGGTTGATAACCTGACCTCATATAACACAGTCATATATAAGCAGAATCATTCTCCAAAGAAGACATTTCCTAGCAGAGGCGTTATTATTGTCAACTTATTAGTTCACAAATATAATCATATACATGTACATACACACACCCCGTCTTAATATTTTTGATGCTTGTATTGCTGTTAACCGGTTTTTCCTGCCAACAACACAGACTGCTCTGTTCTGATTGGTCTGTTCCAGTATTCTAGTGATTGACTCCAATAGTTAGACACCACTTTTATACATGTTTTGAGTATTTTATGTGTTAACATCTATCATTTTCTGGTACAGTGTGAAGTCTTTCTGTTTGAGTTCTTCTGCGTATAATAGGCCTCTACAGGAAATACTCAACAGTAGTTTGTTTCAACTGTTACTGTAAATATACTGAACACAGAAAAAAACATTTGTGAAACATAATTACATAAATGTTCACTCGCCCAAACAAATTAAAATGGAAACGCTACATTTGCAATTGCTTCTTCCCAGTAAAGTATCACTGGTACCTAACAGAAAGAGGCAAAATATAAAACAAATGTGGCAATGCACAGAAAATACACCATTGAAGCATCAAAGATGCAACAAATGAAAAGTGCACCACAGAATCTGTGAGGTGATGTATGGTACTAACAAAAACCATTGTACACACATCCTGAAAATCTTGTGTGCTTGCAGATGATCCTTATATAAAACTACATAAGTATTTCCAAGTACACCATACAAAGAACAAAATTCCCTTACAAGCAACAATTGTCGCATGGTAGTGTGAAAGTGCAATGGGTTTGGCGCTCATCAACTTTGAGAGAAAGTATTCATAAATAACCAAAACTCAGTTTATATACTCATAAAGTACTGAGTTTCGTACTCAAAGACATACAAAGCATTATTTGAGAAAGAATGCCAAACCAAGATTTATTAAGCATGCTGATCATCCACAGTTTTGAGTTATTGGCACCATTCACCCCCATATGAAGTTGCTTACACTTTTACAGATTCATTAGAAAATGACGGGGTGCTTGTAGTTGTAATTTTAAAAAATTTATAGAGGAAACCCTGTTCTACGAGGGCAGCAGTTTTCCTAGACCATCCTCAGGAACTTGCAAAAAAAAAAAAAAAAAAAAATTGTTTGACGATATGTTTACTACCCCACAGTAATAAAATCTATGGGTTTTAGTGTTGCTACTCTTAAGGGATATACCGTATTATGAAGGGAAAAAAAAAAGATCAATTAAAAAAAATATGAGCAACAAGTGACGTAAAGAGAAGCTTTGTTCTAAACCCACCCACCTCAGCATTTAGTTATCTCTTGTGATGACAGTAACTATTATACATACAGCAACAAGGCCAGCCAATAAACAGGAGAGTTACACACTCCACATTTTCCTCCTTCTGACTTTGGTCCTGTGATTGCTTCACCAAGTTTGTTGTTATGGTTGAAATGTTCGCTTTGGTATATGTTTTATGGTACCTTTATTACATGTTTGAGTTCAATTTGTTTTTTTTTAATCTGGGTTGCAGTGTTTGTTTACAATTTTATTTTCAATTTCGGATTTTCATTTGTGCTGGTGACTTGCTGACAACCTGTTCATGCACAATAAATGCGTAGTTCCACTTGTGTGTATTTACAGTGTACAGAGCACAAAATACAGTATCCAATGCTTGTACAATCCATTCCCTCCCTTTCAGTGTGTCTGTGTGTGCACTTCTTAAATGTGGAGGTATCAAAATTGGTTGGATATGGTAGGGAATGCTGAGTGGAATTTTCTAGTACGGTACAAGTTATGCTGCATTGTATTTAAACTTTTTTTTGGGTATCAACAAGTAGTCGTATGTAACATTCCGGAGTATTGTTTAATTATAGACATCTGACTATTGTAATTAATTTATCTACAGTAAAACTTGCTTATGATGTTCACGCATAATAGGTGTTCCCGCCTAATAGGATGATGTTTTCAATTCCCTAGATCTCTTCCATTTAGCTCTATGTTAAAAATAATCCCATTTAAAAGGTTTTTGTTGCAGAAAGCTAACCCGTATGTAACATCAAAAAACTAATGGACATTTATTAAAAAAAAAAAAAAAAAACCATTAAATTATATTATTTTCCAATACGCATTGTTTGAAAAGACATCACAAATAATTTATAAACTTTTAGCGATAAAACCTGAGCCGCACACCACGCAGGATCTAAGGAAGTTGTGACGAAACCTAAACCCTATGCCACTGAAAGTACCACGTGTGTCCAACCAATCATCTGCTCGTGCTCGTATTGATCCAGTGTCGCTGCTCTACTGAATGCCACTGCCCCAACATTGTGTCGGCTATCTTGTGAAACCTAAACCGCAAACCTCATAATGATACATGCATGTTCAACCAATCATCTGCTCGAACACGTAAATCCGGTGTCACTGTACTAACTGAATGCCAGTGAACGCCATCTTGTGATACCTGAACAGCAAGCCGCAAACTGATCCAATACTCTGGCTGTTTACTTTACTTGCCGGCGCTAGCAACAAATTATACGTATTTTTTCAGGCACAAAATCTGTAGAAAGCTAACAAATGCTGTAGTCTTAAGGGTTTTTGGTGTCTTATATTACTATTAATTATTTGAAGGACATTTTCACAGTTACGCACGTATGCATTAAAACATATGGAAAAGGTTAAGAACCAGGGGGGGGGGGCAATCAATGTGATGTAGGCAGACAAGCCGCTGGCTATAGTTTATTGGCGCTTGCTCAATGTTTATAGTGGTAGTTTTAGTAAAAGATAGGGTTATGAATCACGTGTTATGTAAAATAACTTTATTATTTTTAATGTTAAAGTCTTAGTTTAAATATTTTTGTTTGGTTTAAGGATTCAATGAAACAAACAAACAAAACAATCCATAACAGGCCAGTAAATTGTCTTTGTTTTTCGTTCGGAATGTGTTTGCTTTTACTGTGTTGTGCTCAATCGTCGCCCAGATGTTGACAAACTCCAAACACAGCAAATTTGCGCCGAGAATAACATAGTGATTTACTTGGCCGCTTTTCATTTCATTATTGATAGAGGAATTAGCTTTGTTAGCATACAAATACAGTATGTTGCATTCATAACCTTGCCAATGTGACTTGACTGTGATGTGATTGCACTAGTACGTGATTCGAAGCATTCATGTTTACAGACTTTCACTGAAAGTTAATTTTAGTAAATTTATGTCAAGTAAACACATTTTACTACCAAAAATGGAATGAAAAGGTTGAAAGTGCCATAATAGACGCCGTGAAATTTTAAAGAAAGTAATGAACTGAAAACAAGGCAATATTTTTAAACAAATTTAAAGTTACATGTTTTATCATGTCGTAAGTCCAACTTAATTATTATAAGCGATTTTGCTTTTAAATTAAAATTGAAGCAACTATATTTAAGAAGTGCTCCAAACCCAGAAGATTAATATGTAGTGCACCAACCAAGTGTATAAAAGTTTAAAACAATAAGACTTTTCTAGAATTTTTAACACATAGAGTCATTATCCTATGTTTATTTTATCTTTTAATGGAATAAGTAATAGTAGAATGTTATTTTTTACGTCACGAACTTCATTATAACCTGAAATATTTGTCCCGATTTTTCCAGTGGGAAATTTAAAGTTTCCTATCCTAATTATTTCAGATGGCAAAATTCAATTTTCGTACACAACTATAGTTTCACATATAAGTGCAGTTAGGCATCTTTAAAAAAGATTTTTGTGTATATGGCGATAGTTACAGTAATTATAACACAGCAGATGTGCGACATTTGAATCAGTAAGACCTGTGTTATAAATATCTTGGGTATTAAATATTTTTGTGTAGATTTTGCAAATTGACTGTGTAGATACTGAAAATCGACTCTGCGCTTTGTAAAAGTTACTCGGACCCTGGTGTTAGAATACACTTTTTTTTTTTAGAAGGGGAAATTGTGTTTGTATTCCATTCTGGGGTGTAATTTTATTCCGAAAATGTGTGTGTATTGAAATAAATTGATATTTTAATTTTAAAATGTGTTATTTTTGCACCAATGACGATTGAAAACTGACACGGAAAATGCACTTTTAACACAATATTTTTTTTGGGGTCTAAATTGGTTTGTTATGATTTTACAATGGCAGAAAATTTACAGGGCCATCCTTAGAACTATGAGGCCTCATTCACTCTGAATATATGTCAATTCCATTTAGTTTGTAGGCACTACAGAATATCTTGCCAGCCAATATTATAAATGTGTCTACACAAAACAGTTCTACATGGGCACTGGACACATTTTTTTTAAATTCACAATTAACCACTCTCACATCTTGGGTTCAGATACATTTTGAATCATTTCTTTAACAATTTCATTTGTTCTAACAAATTTCTGTTTCCTAGCAAATAATCGTGAAATGTTGACCAGATTAAGCACTTCTGAAATTAGACGTGTAAAAAAAAACCAGCAATGTGTGTTTCGATAAAGGAAAAATATATACATAATAGTCACCAAAAAGTTAGTACTTTTGCAGCAAGTTCGTTGGCATCTTTACTAAATGACATAAAAAAAGTTTAAGTGTTGCTGTCTTTCACTTTTATTGGAAAAAGAGGTCTTGTTTGACCTGGCCGGACAGTATAAAAGGCCTCAGGAAGAGGACATGTCTAAGTAAACCTGTCTGAGTGGTTCCAATATTGTGAATACCTGTCTGTTTAATATTAGTATTGGTACCAATACCAGAGCAGTATTATCTTTCAGTGTGATTCTGTTATTATATTCATTCTATCTATACCTTCAAGCACGAAATTCCAACAAAAATCAAACTATAGAAAATGTGCAAGATGATACCCTAATAAGGTGAATTGAATACTGTCGTAATAAACCTTGCAACAACATAATCTATTTAAAATATTCTTCCTTGGGCATTGTTTATATAAAATTTGCTAGATTGTGCAGACCCACACAGTACATATTACACATGCATTGCATGTTTTAAATCTGTTAGTTAAAAAAAACAACTAGGCTGCATAAAAAGTTTCATAAATATTTCCAACTGGTAGTATGCTGTAGTAGTGCAACTTAACATTTGCACTGGGAAGTTATCTTTAATACATTAGTTATTACAAAGTTTAAAGTTAAGATTATATTAAATTGAAATACAATAGAGTCCTGTTAAAGCAAGATGTCACGGTTCCAGGGTCAATCCTCGCTATGAGTGTGTCCTCGCTGTTTCCTAATTAGATTGATTTTGATCTCTAGTACTATTTAAAAATCGCCCTCAAATTGCTTTTAAATTGAGTTAAAACCACCATAACATAAAAATATCCTGTTATATGAAAACCAATTGCATGAAAATGAACAGAAAATCTGACCACGCCACTCAGCCTGCAATCAGTTGCTCGGCCTACACAGCATTGTCCCGCAATCAGTTGCCCGGCCTATGCAGCATTCCCATTATCGCTTACTCTGCCATCGAAGCACTGCCCTGCAAGCAGTAACTTGCTCATTTGCAGCTCCGTACGAATGCGTCAAACCAAATAACCGTATTTACTGGCATAATTCTCACACTTTTTTACAGCAATTTAGTGCAAAAAATTAGAGTGCGTAAGTTATGCTAGTAATTGCCAAGACATGTGCATGTAAACATTAAAATGGGGTCTATTGTAAGTAATCCCTCGCCAACCGCAAGGGATAGGTTTTTTAAAAACACAGCACTTTATTTATTGATAATAGATATGAAGATACATATTCAATTAAATCACTCGTGGTGGAGCTAGCAGAGAAAACATTGCCATGTGTACGTACCGGGGTGAGCGCCTAGATTGTCTTCAGCGTGACTGGGCGGGCGGCTTGCCGCTGTTGGTCGGCCCTAAATCCTCGGGCGGGGCAGCGATCAGTTGGTCAGTTGCTACACAATTATTCTGGCGGGCGTCGTTACAGGTCCGGTTCACTTTCTAATAGTGGCCCAGTATTGGGAAAGCATGACATGCACTTTAAACTCCGAAACGATTTTTCGGTCCGCTTCTCTATTGCCGTGTTCCTCTGTATACGCAATTACCTGAAGGTTAAATGCAGCAGTTTGACTGGCATATTTACCCATTATGCATTCCTACTAAACAATAATTAATATAAATGTAAACTATTCCCTTAGCATTTAAAAAAACCACCCACATATCCAGATAATGGGTGTTAGTGACAGTGATATTGAAGTGTCAGCGACCTGGCGCTGTCAAACAAAATGTGTGCCACGTGTGCCCATTAGCATTATGCATCATAAAAATGGGGTGCGAATTGTGCCAGTGTGAGAATTATGCCAGTAAATACGGTAGTCACTGGAAAATTATAAGTTTTCTACCTGCATGGTGAGACTTACTCAAAACCAGCAAAAAGAAATCAAGAAAACTTTATAAAAATGGATTAAAATTAAGTTTGTTATAGTACAGTGATAAAGTGTAGTAGTAGTTGTGCACCTATCTTTAATTGGTATGCCACAGTATGGAGAAAAACTGGCGAAGATATGTTAATATGTAGCTGTATTCAATTCCAGCTATCGCTTGGACTGTTATGTTTAAATTAAATTTGTTTTCATTTGACAATAACATTTGACCCACATACACCAAGTTGTTTGAAACCAAACACAGTTGACATCACAATGACCGTGAAGGACTACGGAAAATCAAAACTGGTTCAAGGTAGAAAGGGCGGGATTCTATTTACATAACAATGGACTAGGTACTTAGGGAAACGTGATGGAGGGGCGAGGCACTGGAGTTATGCAGACAGATAACAAAAGGGGGGTTCACACGGTCAAGAGTCCTGCCACAAGCCTGCTTCACACGATCTCGCAGCACAATTTTCCATGGGTTACTTCTGCATTTTTTTTTTTTTTTTTTACACTCAAAAAGATCTCGTTATACCCGTGTTCTCGCAGTTTCCATGCTCGCTACAAAGGGATTCTACTGTAGTTAATGCTTGCAAGTACAACAAGGAAATTATGAGCAGCAAGTCTGTTTTGGAAGTAAGCGTAAAAGCAGTAGTTGTCCAAGATAAGTTGAGTTGTGTGTTAAATGTACATAACTACCTTAAACATGTTGTATTGTGAAATCACCTATTGTATTAGCAGCCTGACTTAATGAAAATAATTGTAATATAATTTCAGGGAAATTTTGATTGTGATTTAAAATTAATCATGGCAGAATGTATGCAACTTATGAATATTGATTGAAGTGAAAAGTAAGATCCTCCATGTGTGCATGACCTCTTCATTTTTTTTTTTAAGTGTTTTATGACAAACCCTTCAAATTCTTTGTTGTTATTACATGGTTTTTGTGTCTTGTGTACATAACTACAAAAATACTACTTCTCTGAAGAACCTGTTAGAAGGCTGTATGAAACTTGTTACTACTTAAGTCTTTCAATAAATATGTAGCAAAAGCAGAAATTGTATAAACTTTTTAATATCTTTGGCGATGTTTTGTCGCAAGTAATGTAGTGAAGTACAGCACTTACTCCATGGAATTGTTGTTTCAAATACTATTACAGGACAATTGTGTGAAAACACGACTGTAAATATAGTATGTAAAATAAATTATAACTTGACATGGTTTGTTCAGAACTGCCAGTAAAACTAACATCTTTTTTTTTTTTTTATGTCACTTTAAACTTGCATTTAAGTTTTGATAGACACCTGTATGAAGCATATTAGTCCTAGTTTCCCATTATTGTGGTAAACAATGAATAGAGGTATGTCTTAAATATTTATGATGTTAATAAATATTTATGAATCTATTATGTAATGGACTGTATGAAATTTGTTAATAAAGATCGTTACTTTGTGTTATAAATAAATTAACTTACTTATTTTCTGTGCACGTGCACGCCACTAAAATAGGAGCTGTGTTTACATACCTCTAACATTAAAATTTCAAAGACCATGAGGGGATCCAATCATTAACCTGTACACATTTCATTTTCTCTCTGCTCCATTTTAGGCTGGAAATCCTTTTACAGTTTGCATTACTGTGAGGGATGGATAAAATGTGAAGTGTAATATGTGCCAATTTCATACTTTAAGCATCAGCAGCACAGGAAAAGACTACCTAGGAACACCCATAGGTTTGAACAAACACAACTCCAAACTTTAGTATAAGTAATGTACACATAGCTCTGAATTCAACAGCAATAGTAGCTTTCCTGTCAAACACTGCAGTTAACGCCCAAGAATGCCGATGACACCTTCGAAATTCTGTACAGATTCATAACAATGGTAGCAGGTGTTCTGCCATGTATTATAAAACATCTGTGTATGTATCTCTTCAAATAGGGAAATGTAGATAACAGAGTGCATTTTCTGGATTAATTATGCTTGCAGCATGGTGGAACATAGTTGTTTCAAATAGACTGTTATCTTCTTTACACTAATTTTATGTACTCTAGGAAAATAATGTACGGTTTGAACATATTTCATAATATTTGGAGGAAAGACTTTTAAAGTGGACTATCAGATGCCATGTTTGCTCGTAATTTATATGAAGCGCCATCTACCTAGAGTGTGAGCAAGACACAAGCCAAATTGCACCTAAGCACAAGAGTTTCCCCATTAGCTAACACTATCATTGCCTAAATGGGACAAAAGCTGTAAAACATAAATAAAAAAAGAAAAGTAGTAGTATCGTGGAGCTACGTCGTTGCCAGTTACTTTGTCTGCCCCATCCCTTCCGCGCTTATACAAATGCAGCTTGCCAATGACCGACCAGCCTTACCTTGACTTGCAACCACGATGCTTTGTAACTTTGCTGAGTGCGTGAAAGAAATTTGTTGTGTGGCCATTTTATTTCAAAAGCCTAGTAAACCAGCACAGAATATAGACATTACTCTTTTCACAGTTATAAATATGTTTAATTCTCATTATATTGACGCACAACGGCCTTTGGCTGCAAGGGGTCGTCGCGGTCAATCAAAGGTTTGTCATGCAAGTAAGAAATGCATCTGAGCTGACATAGACCTTAGTGTTGACAGATAGGCAAGCATCCAGTACACAAAGTTGGACGCATGGCCTGGTGGTAAGCTATGAAGTCAGTAGTGAGTTCGACTGTCTGGCAGAGGGGTCGGCAAACTGCCACTGGTTTACCTGTGCGTGCTGGGGTAGCCCCTTGGTCTGGTGATGAAGTGGCGGCTGATGATGAAATTGGAGGAGTCCATGGAGGGCTGCTGGCCCGATTGCACTGAAACCAGGGGGTTGGCGAGTCCCAGTGGTACTTCTAGTCCCTGGTGGATGTCGGTTAGCACTGGGTGAGGTTGACCGGCGATCTTGATGAGAGGCTGGAAAAGAGCGTGAGAGGGGGCTGGGAGGTGAGACCTCTCCAGTTGTCGGGCAGCTTGAGCTCATTCCTGTGAGGTCACACTGCAGAGTGCTGCTGAAACTGGGTTACAGCTCCCATTAGCATCAGTTGTAGTAGCTGCCTTTCTGTTGGGCCACCTGGTATCACTTTGTTGGCTGTATGGCATAAGGCAGGTACAACGGACAGTAGGGATGGGCAAAGCTAGAATTTCATTTTGAAGTGGATTTTTGAAAATATTCACGATTATCATTTGAATATCAAATTAAAGGGTTTTGTTGAGTAGTACACATTGTACCAATTATTTTTTACATTTAATAAGTACATACATTTTTACAAACTAGGTAAAGGCAGATAAAAGAGCATATTTTTTTACTTAAATGCAAAATAATACTAAATAGGAAACTAAAATTATTTTAGCAAAGTATTGAAAATACAAAACAGAATAATTATTTCATTGTTCATGTTTTTACACCCTAGTTTGTACTTTTTATTTACATTGTTTATCTAAACAGTATGGTTCAGTATAATATATTTCTATTACTTTGTGTACACATTACCGTATTTACCCTAAATGAAGACGACCCTGAATCTAAAATTACCTCTTACTTAAAAAAAAAAATTTGTGACGGGAAAATATTTAAACCTGAATTAAAGACTACCCTATGAAGTACTGAAAAGATAATTATTACGTTTGTACGTTTTTTTTTTTTTTTTTTGCATGAATTGAGGACAGACCCTTCAAGAAAAAATGCTATTATATGAATAATATTATTATATATTTTATTTACTTTTAAAGAAAATTCACAATGAAATAGGTGTGTCTAACCTGGCTGTATGGTAGACATCAGATAAGGGGACCTTTGTCAAAGTTGACAGGTATAGTTTCAGCACTACAAAAATATGTATAACCACAAGATACACAGTATTTAAGCATGAAAAGCCTTTTTTCAAAATACTGTCTCTCATGGCACGCCAATTTTGGAGGACTAACTGCTACCTGAGTAAAAACTATGAATAGAAGCCCGTAGTAATTTTGTGCATGTAACACACACAAACTTAAAAACTGAATTAGCAGTGTCGCACATATATGGTAGGTATTTGTGCCTAGGTTTTGATTGAAGACGACCCCTTATTTTTTCTGTTCCTGTTCTGTCAAAAAAACTCCTCTTACTTTCGGGTGAATACAGTCATGGTGTGCTCGAATGAATTTTTGCCATCGAGAAAAATTCAGACTGGAAACTTAAATTTCCCATGGGAATTAGGGAAAATATATATATTTTAGTTTAGGTAAAGAAGTTTGTAGTTTGTAAATAACATTCTATTGTGACTTATTCCATTAAAACAAATAATAATCATGTAACAATGACTGTGTATGTTAAAAATTAGATTCAAGCTAGAAAAGTTGTATTGTTCTATATTTTTAGACACTTAGCTGTTGCACTTCTTAGAAATATTTGCTTCAATTTAAATAGAATAATTTTTAGATAAAAATTGAACTTACAACAAGATAAACAAAAATTGTTTAGAAACATTGCCTTGGTGTTTTTAGTTTGCTATTTCTGTATAATTTCATGACCTACTAAACAACATTTTCCATTCCATTTTGTTGGTAGTAAAATGTGTACATTGAATTGATATAAATTTACTCAAATTAACTTTATGTGGAAGTGTTAACGTCTGTGAACATACACGCTTCAAATCACGCACTGCAACTGCAATTACAGCCAAGTTGCATCGGGCAGGTTGTAAATGCAACATACCGAATCTGTATGCTGTCAATAACGAAATGAAAGGTAGCCAAGTCAATTAATTATATTTTTTCTTATAACAAACACACTCCAACCAAAAGACAGTGACAATTAGTTGGCGTGTCACAAATACTTTTAACGAACTCCATATTAAAATCACCATGTTAGCTCAGTTAGATCTCAGTAAAATAGTTAAACATTTAGTCTCATATTAAACATTCATCGTGCACAAGCTTATTTTTATGTGAATGTTTAGGTTATGTATATCGTAATTAGATGTCACTCGCATATAAGACAAAATTCAGTGTGCACGGTTCACCGTAACTTCATAATAGTGCAAGTTTACTGCCAGTTTTAGTAAATGTTCGCAATAAACATGTTTGAATGTTACATAATATATTATGTCCAAAAAAAAATTTTACCTTACGTAAACAAACTTTGAAATCTATGAATAAGAGGAAAATCTAAATTTTCTCGATAAGGTGGTTTGATTCATCAAATAGTAATCGCATACGTAAAGAGTCTATACAAAGCTTCTCCAACGAAACCTGACTTGTATTTTAGTTTGAACAACCTATGAACATGAACATAAATTTTTCCTTAGATATCTGGAAGAATATACGGCCTGACAAGAAAATTTTTACGTAAATATCAATGCCTTAATCTTGTGGAGTGTAAAGTTTATTCGAGTTTTGTTTGATGTCATTCTTTGTAACTGTTGGTTATAAGGGTATTACGCTGCCACTCATAAAGGCATGAATTGAAGCGTAGTTATTGACAATTTACATTATAAAATTTCATTACACAGATCTGAATTGCAGTGGGTGCAATTTCACAGCAGTTAAGTCTGTAATGCATTAATGCACTGTTGGACATGAGGGAAATAAATTACCAATTAAAATATGCGATACTGAATTAAGTGTGGAAAGATAATGAAGTGTTTCATAATATAAAAAGTTTTTTCCCCTCGACAATTCCATTTTGCTATGTTGTGAGCAAAATTAAATACTGACAATTATTTTATATGGAAATGCAGTTTGGACTAATTTATGGTTATGTTTTCATGATTCACTAGCCATGTGTATGGCAAACATTAAATAAACACACTGATTTATCAGGCCCACATTGTTTTCTTTTTCTTTTTGGACCAATAATAATAATTAAAGTTGTCCAAAGGCATTTTTTTTTGTTTCGAAGTAAAAAATTTGATTTTGAATACAAAGTCAAATATTAAAGATATTCTATTTGAATTTTTGAAGCTTCACCCACCCTTAATGGACAGCCTTGCAAGAGGAGAGCAGGCAGTGCAGTTCCCTGGCTATGTGTAAAACCTCGGGCGCAGCTAAACAGACCGGAGTTTGTACCCGGTGCTCCTTTAACTGGCTACACGAGATGCGGTGGTTCACCACACTCAGTATGTCACTCCCTCTGGCGATAGTTCAGCACGTTGGATGGAGTGAGTAAACTGGCGTAGGGGTCTGATGACTTTTGGAATGAGTTACTAGTGGTTGGGACTAACTGCACACTAGGTGTGCAGTACGGATGGCCATCGAATGTGTGGGTGGTCGACATATTCATCCTGTGAAGGGAGCCCGCAGTCCTACATCAGTTTCAGTAAATGGAATAACAAGTGCATGGTCTCCCGCTTTGCTCTTTCGGGATGTCGTCTACTGTGGAAGAAACACCCTAGAAAATAGTATGCAAAGGTTTGAAAGAAATTTGTATTTATCCCGTCCCAAATTAGCACAATGGCCTGTACTGCCTCCTAACTAGCAGGTGCTGAACAGAAGTTAGATTAAGTGTATTCAGGTGAAGGAGACCTGGGCCTAAACTGAACAAGGCAGTCCAGCTAGTAGCTATGAAAATAACTGCCCCTAACTAGTTCTGACCATTGAGAGCCACTACCAGAGGCAGTAGTGGTGGTGTGATTGCCATTACCAGCAGGTAAGGCAAGAGTGTTGACGGCATCTTCGTGAGCTGCTGGAGTAGTGTTGAAGACTGTGTGGAAGGTCGCTGAAGAGCTTCTGGTAGGTCGGCAGGGAGCTCCAGTACAAGAGTGGTGGAGCGAGCTGTCGGAGCTGCTTGGCTCTAAAGAGAGCCAGCGACAACTACTAGCATTTCTGGGCTACGCACAGACATATATTCTCCTAGTCTGCTGGTCCTCTTGATACGTGGGGGGGTGAGGTGGCAAACGCTGCCTCCTCAGCGAAGCTGTCTGCTGCAGGTGTTTGCTATTATTGCTAGCATCATCCCGCCTCCAGTATTGATCTAACCCCGCCTGTAGTGAAGCGAAGGCACATTCAGATGAGGTGAAGTCACGTGTAGTGGTCAGGAATATTATATTGTGGGGTACAAGTTTTTTATAAACAGAAAAAACAATAATAATGAAATGCTGAGACAATATTTATTTAAAAAGCATATTAGGTACAAACAAGGCAATTAATTTGACCTTTTAAGTTGACAGTTGGGTGAGACACGAGACAGACGAATACACTTCACTTACAGCAATTTTAGTGCCAGCGGTGCTTTCCAGACACCGCACTTCAAAGACTCTGGGTTCTCAGGTATGCTGTGGGCTGTGTGTGTTCGTCTCACCCAAGTGTCTTCACAAAACACTGGTCATTAATAAACATTTAACACTGAAAAGCAGGAGATGGCTGGTGTGACGCTAAATAGAAACATATCTTATGCATTTAGAAATTCTTTTATTTTACCACTCATACACGTCTGCCAGAAAATTATTAAATGTTTAACTTCGGACGTGTCTAGCTAACTCCATTGGGTGATTCCTCCAGCTCCCAATTATTCTAGTGCACTCCTAGATGGATGATTTTCTCCGGCGTGTTTGAGAACACAGCCCCCACAAGGAAAGGGGTCTACAGCCACTAGGATGGACTCTAGATTTTTCCTGGGGACAGTACACAGAGAATTACAAAATGGACACTAACTCGTGTGAGAACCGACGTCGCTAACGCTTACTCGTCTGGATGTGCCTCCCATCAAGTGATATGTGGTGACGGTCTATACACTTAACAGGCTAGGACAAAAATGTCACCATACTGATTACACAAATATTGATGAGAAAACATGGGACACGATATGAACAGGCACAATAAACACGCAGATGCCTGAAAGCATTCTTATATGGCATGGATGCTGCTGGATGAAGTTCTAGCGGACCACGTAGTGCAGGTGAAATTGCAATATTTTCAGTGAAATTCATAAGAATCCAGTCTAACACAATCATGGTGCTATTTAGAAAATTATTCTGATTGCATTAAGTACTCCAACGTTGCTCGCGCGTCTGAAGGCGGAAATATCCACGTGTGTGATCGACCGCATGGTCAGTTACAAAACTCAATCATGGCAAAATTACACGAACCCTTTTAATGAAACAATTCATATGACCCAGAGATAATTTATGGTGCACAAGAAATTACCAATAAGAATACTTTAAGCACAATAATGGCACAACACGGACTTGGCGGCGGTTAACTACCTGGTCGCAAGTGATGCTGCCCTAAAACAATTTAACATGACAAAACCCTAAAAATACATACATACAAATTTACCCTTAATATTGCTCATGACAATGAAGCAGAAATTACAATGTAAAGGCCTTTAACATAGGTGCATGGTGCTTGATTCAAAGTTGCGTGGGCTGCGTGGCCTCTCCGACATCTTTCCTCCCTCCATTGATTTAAGTTTCACAACACCACAAGGGCGCAATATAATTATTTACATGGAAGCATTACGCTGCGAATGTCTGGCAAAACATATTCAAAGCAAAGGTTAACCGTTAAAATAAAGAGAACTATGAAAATCTCACTCAGTGCAAAAATATGAAGTGCGTACGTGACAGCGTCTTACCTCGCCAGCTCTCCTAGGACATGCTATGCACACCGAAAAAAATGTGAATACTTAAAATAAATGACACATAAATTATTTTTAGTAACAAAGTATTAAAATAACTCCGAATCAAACATATTATTCAGAAAATTATCTTTTGAAGGCAATCACGCCTGAATATCAGGTGTGTTTCTTCGCGCGGCGAGCATTTTGAATTTTAAAATAACATTATGCAATATTTATGAAAAGACATTTTTAACACTTTATAGCACTTTAACCCCTGAAAGATAATGGAGAAAAACACAATACACTGTAAATAAAAATAATCCCGTTACTTGAAAGTACGTGTTATGGCCTCTTTGTGCACATGCATGTACCTACATGTCACGTGAGTTGTGAGTGCCGCCATGGTCTGACTGCCACTTGCTGTTAGCCGGCGTCAAAACATAACCACTGAGTGACATTAATTTGCATTTAAATTCAACAGCCTTTTCTTCATAGGCCTTAAATTCCTTAATATACAAAAATACATCAACAATTATATTTCTATTCAGCTACGGCCACAAATTTATACATTCAAATTATTTCACTTTAGCCTCAAAACGATATTCTTAAAAAACACTAAGAGTTGTTCCGATACTTTACCTTTTTCCGATGTATCGGTATCTATTATAGACAATGAAATTGTGTTATAACAGTCTAAATTTAAACCATCGAACTAGCTTGAACCAAAAGTCAATGTCCAACAAACATTTTCTGTGGTTCTGACCAAATTCCCACATCAATAATGCTAAAAAAAAGTCAGTTTTTGCCTGACTCGAAATTTAATTTAATCCGTATCGCTTGAACCAAAATTTCTGTAGAATTGCCGAAAATTATATGCTCCAGTCATTAAGCAAATAACTATTAACAATATAGTACAAGTTAACTGTACTCGCCAAGATTTACAAAGTCGGTATACAATACATTATGTTAACATGCTCAAGTAATTATAATAGAAATCACACATAAAAATTTTCAATACACATTTTTCCCTTACGTCTTGCTGCCCTTCATTTACTCCTATTTATGAAATTCCCACTTCTGAAATTACCTGTTGAGTCGTGATGTCGCACTTAAATCATACTT
This sequence comes from Dryococelus australis, assembly GCA_029891345.1. Taxonomy (NCBI): domain Eukaryota; kingdom Metazoa; phylum Arthropoda; class Insecta; order Phasmatodea; family Phasmatidae; genus Dryococelus; species Dryococelus australis. Next base: position 225,843,174 of record CM056994.1, read on the forward strand.
TGTAACAAAAAATTATCAATAACAACAACAGACTCTCAGACTACACGTTGCGTATTTAGAGAGCACTAAATAAAAACAATTAATGTCGGAATATAGTTCATGTGTATAAGAATTATATACTGTAAAATTTTATTAGCTTATCAACAAACAATTTCGATGTTTTTGATCGGCAGCCATGTTGGTAACAAGCAAAAAGCAGCGGTGCCATATTTTCAAAATATAAAATAGTGATGCGATGTTGCCAACACACGCTAATTTTATTTGAATATTTTTTCATGGAAATGATGAAAGCATAATGTTTAAAAATAAAACTCTAATAAATATGTCTGAAAAGTTATAAAACGGCAAAGCCAAATTAAGGGAACCCTATTCACCGCACTTTATCAATAACCATTCAAGTCGCACATGAGAAAAAATATTTTACTGCTGTAAGAGAGAAAGATATTTTGCGTAGTTCGCACAGTCGCCACCCGCCCCACAAGTTCACAATGATAGACACCATCTGTGGAATAATAATTGTGCAAAATTTATTTGTACACATTGCAATATACAAGTTTTCTGTTACAAATGTTTTGTAGTGGAGAAATTAAATTGGAATTTATTATGTTTGTACAGATTCATAACTTAACGATATTTACAGGCATACAAAAATTTAGTGTGGCTTACACATGGAATATTAATTATCCCTAATTTTTCATCAAAAACTTCTGATGCTGCATATACATGCCAAAATACATATATCATGGACGCAAGTGGAGTATTTTCATCTCTCTGTGCTATCGGTGGTGATAATATTGGGAAAATTTATTTTAATTTCTATTATTTCTAATATTTCTGCACAATAATGGTGCTCTGGAACAACAAAAGTGAGGGTATTGGTATCGGGAAATTGCAAAACATGGTATCGGAACTCTAAAACACATTATAAATAAAATTTTAATTAAAAGGATACACCTGCGCAGATATGCACCTCTCTAACGAGCCTTCCAAAGATGCTGCTCAAAATTTTAACACACAAAAATACATAGCTAGCGAAAATGCTCCTGTTAGTATCTTTGTCTGGGCTATGCCTGATTCTTATGCTACATTGCATGTCAGTTTGCATAGCCCTCAGGTATTCTTATGTACACCTTTAAACATAGAAATTCTGATATTGCGAAAATAGAAAGTGCCGATAAAATTATGCTTTGTTGCTTTTCACTTTCCTTTTACATACCACATGTAAATGTGCATCACATCTCATAACACATTGAAGAGCTCACGTTTGTGTAACACCGTTATTTCTTTAAATCTAGAATGGTTTCTGAAATATATGATGAAATGTAATTTCAAATTTAGTTTTCAGTGGCGCATAGCTGTCACAATTCTCACTTAATTGAATAATGCCCACGTACATTTCCACTTTGTTTCTCATAAGGAACCACCTCCCGAAATTAACATACTTAGCCCTGACTCGTGTATATACGGAAGTAGTTCATAACAAAGCTGTAATAGGTAAGCATTTTAAGGTACATTTCCCTTGCACGAATGTGTCTATATATGCATACTTGCAACTACAACTACAACAAAATACTGGTAATGCATTAATTTTCACAAAGTAATATCACAACTTGAGATTTCTGCCCTCTGCACATGCATGCGTGCACACACACGTGCAAGTAAAGTGTAAAATAATGTAATTTTTTATCAATTTTCTACATGGGATAGTTTACATTTTCATTCAAATGATTAATTATTGTGTGTTACTCTACTGAAGAAATACCAACTTGTGTACAAGTTTTTCTTTCGAAAATTTCTGAAAGAAAATATTTCACTTTACATTAAAAGGACAAGAAATAATTTCATTTTCTGTAATGATTTTTATACATGCAGTTGATTGGTTGCAGTTTCTTCTTTTAGACCACTGCATCCCCTATCTGCCGACTTTTCAAATCCTCAATCAGTAAAACGTTTTGAAAATGTCCATTTTAACATAAACTGGATGCGCCATTTTTTTCAAAAATCTACAGTACTCTAAAGAAAATTTCTTCCACAAAAGACTATTTTCTTCCATGTTGATTTAACATTTAACCCTAAATTACAAAATAAATACACAGTAGAAGTAAAATTGAAATGATTTAAAAACAAAACATTAATTTAACTCAACTTCAAGAATAAAATTATATTTACGTAAGTATATACTTGACCTCCCCTTATGGCCAAAAGTTGTTGAACATCAAGCGACTTGTATTACCAAGCGCAAAGTTCATTTTCAGTAACTTTCCGTAGGGAAATCAAAGGATTTATATTAATTTATTTCAACAGTCACGTGTCTTTAGACTAAACTGATATCCTGTAAGGGCCTATTCGACACCTTTTGTTATCTAATAGTAGGTACGCACCAAATGCGAGTGCAATGTAACTTATTTATCCAATTCTAACATGTAGTGGTGTGTAGCAGTATGGTTTCACTCCTCATGCTGCTTCCTATTCTCCGCCTGCCCCTGTGAATACACTGCCTGATTAATAATAATCTCTCTCTGTGTGGTCTCAGCTGATTCGAGTACGTACAGGACATTCAAAATTTGACTTTAATTCGGTGTCATATTACTTTCATTTTCAGAGAGTTTATAAGTTTTAGGTCTGCTTGCATTTGGTGTCGCATTTCATTCCATTATATACTGTATTTTGAGATGTTATATTCTTTAAACCAGTTCAGTTGAATTGTTTTTAATTATTATTTACAGCAATACTAATACAGTACTACTACTATTAAAAATTCACATTAATTTTTGTGTATATTAGCTAAACTTTATTCACAGATAATATACAGCTTTAATTATACTCAAAATCAAGTCTAATAAGATCACTATATTGAGAACCCTCATATACTGAAATCCTGCATGTATGGAAATATTTTTTTTACAGTCCACTGTAGTTTATGTGGGGGGCGTAAAAATAAAAAGGGAACTGCATTGGAAGCTAATTTCTTTAATTTTTTGTGATGGGTAGAGTCTCGAAAAATCGAGTCTCTCAAGTGAAATTTTTTGTAAATATCAAACTACTGAATGTGCAAGTCGAGTAATGGTGCTTTTAGGTTATAAACAATAAATATTCACACCTAAGAATCACCTTCTGTGACTCACAAATCAACCATTTTACATTGCTAAACCAATAAAGTTGTGCCGGAATGGAAACAATAACTTGGTTACAAGCCTTGACACTTAGTTGACGTTCGTGATGTTCTGCTGTAATCAAATCAGGCGAGCTTTATATTCTTGACTCGAGCCATTTGGTTCCCAGAAAAGCGCTTCCTCTTAGCCACCTCTGGGTGACATCAGATAAGGAGGCCCTTATCAAGGTTGACAGGTAGTGTCTCAGCACAACACAAATACATACAACCATAGGACGCACTGTATTTGAACATGAAAAGCCTTTCTCTTGTGGCACATCACACCTTCAGCTGAAATATTGTTAAAATGTGCGAGATACAGGGAATGGAACTGCTAAAACTTAACGACCACTTATGGAAAATTACCCAGAGCAGACAACAAGTGTTAAAAAGTTGAACAGAATAGTGTCTAAAATTAAATAGGTGAAACTTACATCAGAAAAACCTCTTGTAATCAACACTTCAACTTTACTCTGCAAAACTGAAAACAGCAAAAGTGTAGTTACCTTAAAGGTCGACAAAATGTGCAAAGAAAAAAAAAAGAAATAAACTCACAACACAACTCCAAAACATAAACAATTACTGCTTAACATCCACAAAACTTAAAATTGCAAAAGTAACATCTCAAAAAAGCAAATAAACATCGCGGATGGAAACTTAAAAATAAATAACATCTATAATTCCATCGGCCAACCTTTGATGTAACAGTGGGGCAGTTCCACCACAAGACTAAATTATGGGCCGTTCTGAAGCCCTAACAGACTTACAAAACACCTATAAATTCACTTCGACAAGCTATGTAACTCAGAATAGCTATCGCACTTAAGGAGCGGTACCAATAAATGCCAGGAACAGTTGATACTGACATAGATTAAAAATAGAAATAGGAACAGATTAAATGAAATAAACTAATTATTAAGATTAAGTTCCAATGGGAAATTTGCTCGTAGATTAAATTGCATTAAAAACTGTCTCAGCACCAAGGATATCCAGTAAATGCCATGTTGAACCCAATAATTAATTCTAATTTTACCTAATAAAAAGGGGAACTTCTAAAACTCTACAAATAAAAGAAGACAGTTGTCACAACATAAATTTTACTAAAATATATCTTTACAAAAAAAAATTAATAAAAATTAATTAACATCATAAAATATCTTACATCACATATTCAGTCCTTTGGATTCTGTTTTCTTAGAAATTTCATAAATAAAAAAAATATAAATAATTAATATGTTGCAAAGGCTAGGTCGTAGACATCACTACTAATTTACGTCTTTTAAAACATTAGTACGCCTGATAAATTTAGCAGAAATGGCTTAACAATTAAAAGTCTTTTCTACAGGATCACAAACTTTATCGATGGCAGAAAAACAACACACAATACAAAACAAATCATTGCATCAGAAACTTGCCTTACATTTAACTGCAAAATACTTAAAGGCACATCACACAACTCCTTCAACTAAGAACATCACAATACTCTAAAATAATCATTCTTGTCATACCTCAAATACTGAACGAGCATCTTAAACTTTACAACCAAAACAATTTTCTGCAAGCAAACGTCTTCTTCTGCCTTAAACTTTATTTAAAAAAAACTGTCATAACTTTCACTTAGAAAAGAAAACTACTTCTACTTCAAACATGGTCCTTCTAAAATAAAAATAACATATGCGCCATACTTTAACTGAACATTCATACTGCGTAAAACTACTACCTCAAATTTTATGACATACTGCAGCCCTGGAATCAGACTACAAGAAAACTACAACTACAAAAAAAAAAAGTGTACTTATCGTTGTAGCAGCTACATGATGTGCAGTGCAGCATGACCGGGCTCCTCCGGCCTGAACACCTCGCTTCATGACTGACTGCGCCAATCTCTCACGACCGTCCCACTGTGTCTGAACTTCACGACGTTTAAACCACTACTCTTTAACTGTGAATTCTTGATGGCTCACTTTCAACAACACAGCATCTGACCATATCTGATATCATACCTCTCGCCACTCTGCCACCAACCAATCGGAACAATCCACACTCACTTTGCGACAGCTCGTAAACACGCTATTAGCTCCAACTCATCCCCCCCCCCCCCCGAAGATTCTACACTTCATCTGTTGCCATAGCACGAAACCTTCTTTCTTCCCCTGACAGCACCAACAAACTCACAGCTGCCAATACCAAAAGTTACAGTCATTAAAGCACCCAGAACTTTCACAGTCAACACAGAGCAACACAAAAACAATTCTTAAAAAAGGATGATCGCAAACTCTAAACTCTTTTTCTAGTGTCTTGTCTTTTTAACACATCTGTCAACACTGCGGCGTGGTACGGCATTCGAGACTGGCTTACTACTTTTCCTACACACCTGATGAGAGGGGAAGTAGTTACCTATAGCAACGAGCATTGCAAACTAGAATCCTCTCTCTCACCCTTCTTTCTGTCTGTCTCAGTTATGCACCTTCCTTCCTCCCATCACATGCCTTCATGAGGAGAAACGGTTGTCTAGCAAAATGAAAAATACAAGTCTCTCGCGCTGGCTTGCCTTCACATGCAGGCCTAGAGCAAATGTGTGCCTAGCGAATGTATAAATTTTATCAAGATTATGCGTCGCTCAAAATAGTTGTACCTATCACTTGTATTTCAAAGCAAATTGTTTCGCCTGAAAATGTTACATAAAACATTTTAACGAGGAATTATAATTTGCAAAGATGTTTTCTTTTGTAATTAAAAACATTTTTTTCCCAGAAGGTTGGCGTTTCGTTGTATCTTGCATAAAATTAACGTGATTTTAAAAATTAATATTTATTTAACTGAAGGGCAGCATCTTTGCGAATAAAATTATATGCCAGAAGCATATACTTGACTTCACCATGTCACCAAAAATTGTTTGAACATCGAGCGACTTGTATTATAAGTGTAAAGTTCATTTTCAGTAATTTCTTGTGGGGAAATTGGAGGACATATTGATTTATTTCAATAAACACACATCTTTTGAATAAACTGATAAAATGTAAGGGTCTATTGGACAACTTCTGCCATCTAATAATGGGTAGATAAGCACCGACCCTAGTGCACTGTAACTCACGACAAGGAAAATCAGAGGACGTGATTTTGAATGATGAATATTTAAGACAGTGAAGATGTGAATTATATTTGCCTTATTTATTCATTTCTGTCTCAAAATTACAAGTTATCTTTGCAGTAAAATATAATTAATTACTTTAAAAGACAGACATTTGCCACAGGCATCAACATGTAGCAGCATGGAGGGGTAATCATCCTGTCGCCACCCCTCCTCTGCTCGCCGCTGTGACCACACTGCCCGATCAATAACATAACCGTGTGCTCTTAGCTGAATGAGAGCATGCAAAAAAATTAAAATTTGACTTGCAATCTGTGTCATATAATTTTCTTTTCCAGAGGGTTTGAAGGTATTAGGTCAGCTTGAATTTTGTGTCAGATTACAATCAATTATATACGGTATTTTGAGATGTTATTTTCTTTATTTAAATGAGTTTAGATGAAATGTTATTTAATGTGTTATTTACAGTAATACTTTTTCTAAAATTCTTAGTGTGTTTATTGGCTAAATTTTATTCACAGATAATGTACATACAGTTTCATAAGGTTAGAAGTTTTACTTTATTGATGGATATGTCAGAAACCACATCTACTGAAGTCTCACATGTATGGACATTTTTTGGCAGTCTCCTGAATAACGTTAGATTGAGAGTCGACTGTACTCATGTACATAAGTACACATTTACATTTATGGTGCAAACTTGATTTTAATTCAAAAATTTAATACTAAACTCTACTTGACTCGACTCGAAGCTGTAAAAATCAAACTCGCCTATCACTAGTTATTTTCATATTGCCAAGAAAACAAAAAATAGATTTCTGCCACTTCTTGTAGAAAAATTTTTATTATGTAAGGAGAATTTTTTTTATATCAGTAATAAAATATTTACTAATATCTTTTAGTTAGGTTGTGGTGGATTTAATAAAAATATTATCTAGAAATTAACAAAATCTGTGTGTGAGTGATGTAAAAATCTTGTAAAAATCATATGCTAGTGAGTGTTCTTGGGCAGTTTTAAATATCTAGACAATGTACAAGATTGATGCAACAAAAAATACTTTGACCTGACACTGTGTACTCTCATAAGGTTGTTCTTTCATCATCGTTGTTGGATATTTTTGAATGTTTTCCTCTTAAATATAAAATGATCAAAATGAAGGAATAACAAATTAAATTTTGTATGGTTTAAATTGTTACAAAAACAACAGATTAATGTTCTAATAATAACACATGCATTTATTTGCTATAAATAATGAAATCAGCTCATTTCATTTACCGTAAAATTAGAGGCCTAATAATGTGGTTTTTTTTTCTTCTACACAAGTAGTAGCCACTGATAAGTCAATTGTTTTTGACTAAACACATTTTTCAAATTCGCAAAATATTTAAAAAAGAATAACAGACTGTGCTTTGTAATAAAAGAAATAAAGGGCGTTCAGCCCTATGATGTCCTAAGGTTTTAATGCATTTGAGGTGCAGTATACTATATATATGAACTATAAAGTGGACTACATTGTACTTTTATTTTAGTCACTATTAAAAATCCGATTAAATTACCTTATTTTGTCGGTGGTCCTATGTTCTGCTCTCATTCAGTTAAATACGATGTAGCAAGTTCCAAAGGTAATTCATATGCTAATTATTCTGAATTAATATTGTAAAATTTTACTATAGTATATCTATTCTACAGCAATAAATATTGTAGATGAAAACATTAAAAAATTTTATTATTTTTAACTTGTAGTTTACAAAGCAATTCATGTGCTACAGTGCAATAGTATAGAAAATAGTAAGTCTGGCAGACTGATGTCACAAAGTTCATAAATTATCACAATGCATTCTCCCCTGGGAATGTAGTAATTTACACATTTTACTTAACATATATAAATGTGGCAAGTACAACACTTTTTATGTTTGATACTGACTGGAAATTCTTAATGGGTAAAATCTTATCTACTGGTAAAAAAATTATTTGTCAAAATCAATTTCCATACCATTACAGAATTCAACATAGACTTATCACATTAAAAAAACCATAGTAAAAAAATTTAATTAAAAATCAACACATTTAACACATTTTATATTGCAGGTACAATTCACTTTCAATAAATTTACAATGAGGGACAATACAATTTGGTAATAGCTATCCAATCAAATGTTAAAAATCACTTTACAGTGAGCTGAGCTTTCTAACATAAATTTAAAAAAAATTAATACACTTAATACATTTACAAAAAGGTGAAAAATTATTACAAGGCCGAATGATCAACTGTTAATGCATTTTAACCAACTTACAGTATGTATCAAACATACATGAGAATTAGTTTTATAAACCATTTCCACTTTAGATTTTCACCTGCCTATTATATACACAATAAAAAATTCTGGTCTTCTCATGTTTCTCTGGTCCCAATGATCTTTACTCTATGCTGACCATCGAGCCCCCCCCCCTCCACCTACTCATATTGAAGTCAACCAAATCACACAGTCGACACGTGCTTATTGAAATAGCAGCTTGGTTTAAGTGAAACTACTTCCAAGTGGTTAATTTTAGTAATGAACTGAAAAAATATAAGCAACAATGCAGGGTATTAGTGATAGCAATAAGTTTCAAAAAAAGAAAAATCAAACACTTTTAACTTTACAAGCAATTAAGAAGTTTTACTTTTATTAGTTGCAGCACCATAAAATTTTAACAATGTGCATATGCAGGAAGTGCTACATGCACTTAATTTCAAGGAAAAACCACTATAATTGAAAACAGCAAATATGTGTGTACAAGTTATCGTAACATTGGCTTTAATAAACCACAGCCTAAAAATAAACATGACTTTTTCTTACAAAAATTGCAGCTGTGGGTGGCAAATGCATACAACAGAGTATTTAGAGTGCTCAAACACAATTCTGGAAGCAAATGCATTCTTGGACCAGCCACACTACTAGAACATCATTTATTTTTAAATTATAAAAGATAGTGTTCAAAAGGAGATTAGCCCAGCAGTTTGAAACTGCAATCAAGCTAGAAATGAAGAAAATTCACACATGACTACAAAAGGAAACCATGTCCTATCTCATAGCTGACAGACTACACACAAACTTCAGTATCAACCACTAGACAGCAGCACCCACAGCAGCCTCACATTCACTCTTCCCAAGAAAATCAGTCCTTTTCTCTCCTGTTTTGGCATTTAGTTATTCACACAGCATGCATAAGTCACCATACGTTTCAGTGTACTGTGAAGACTGTCACATAATACGTACACTTTGACTGGAAACAATAATAGTTACAAAAACAATCACAAACGACCAATGCACATTTAACACTGGCGTATCTTTGTAGAGTATTATAACAAAAAGTTATTGCCTGCACTTGCATTATTTTTCCTTTAATGCTCACATGCACAAATTCTACTTTTTCTACTTAAGCTCAAATCTAAAGGTTTCACTATAGGGTACCAGAATTTATAAAAAATTTTAAGAGAGAAAGTGTTTTATAAAAATTATGATTATAAGTTACAATGAGTGAAATCTTAACACAAAGTACACAAAAAGACTCGATTTTAGACATAACAGTAAAAAAAAGTGTACTTTTCACCTTTGAAAGATTTGAAAGATGTACTTTGAGGAAAATACTACAAAGTTAAGTACACTACTTTGTAATTAGATTTTACTGTATTTGGTTTATAGCTTTTGGCTGTAAACCTACAGTAAAAAAATTATAGGAACAACATTCTCAGAGGTGCTTGTTCTACAGAAATGAAGAAATAATAGTTATACATAATTTATCTGCAAAAAGTGATAACGTAAGTGTTTTTTAGCTCAAATATCCATTGAAGAAAATACTTTTCTCTGAAAAAGTAAGTTAAAGCATTAATTTTCCACTTAATGAAAAGTAGTGAATGAATTTTGTTTTTATCATGCTTAAGCACAAGCGGTGTGTTATCTCTTGAAACCAACAGGAAGGGAAGAGTGAGGTCTTGAGAGCCAATGAGGATGAACAGAGGTGAGTATGGAGCAAAGTCAGAATGCAAGGACGGGGGAAATGGGAGATCCCCGAAAAAACCAGCCAACCAGCGGCATTCTCCGACATGATTCCCACATGCGGAAATCCACAAAAAAACCATGTTGGAAATCAAACCCGATTCACCTTGGTGGCAGTCGAGTAGTCTGACCACTGCACCACCATGGCCCCCAAACTAACAAGGAATTACCACATTTGTACAGTTATAACCAAGAAAGAAACATCATGAAGCAATGATCCAAACATACCTCAGTATGCTGATTAACAGTAACTTGTGGCCTCATTTTAAACAGCACATGATTTAAACAGCACATGATATTGTGCCAATAAATTTCTACATCTACAAAATTAAAGCATTTGTAAAACATTTAGTTACATAATACGCAATGGTATCACAGATGCACATACGACTGGTTCTCTTACGTCTTCTCACAGAGGGTCCGATGTTAATTTTTCTATGATCAAAACAACATTTTGGGCTATGCGCTTGCAACCTGTATTCGAGAACATCGTTACACTTTCTGGCCCAAAAGTTATGTCCTTTAGCACCTCTCTAGAACAAAAATAGCAACATATTAGTAACAACATGCATTATTTCATTAAAGTAATTAAAATTTTAATTGAAATCAGCCAATTAAATACAACATGGTTAAATTACACTAAAACGGTTTATATTTTGAAAAGTTGGTTGGTGTTACACGTGTAATGTTAGGAAAGAGTGCTGCAACTAAGGAAGTATTCCAGAACATTTTTATAAGGGTTCTGTTACAGCTCAAGTCATACACGCCTTATCAGTATTCCAAAACATTATAGAGGCACTAAAGCCTTAGTTAAGACACTGCTGAAGCCTTTAATATTAGGGCTCCGATTTTGGTGATTTATTAAAGTTGTAATTAAGAATCTTAATTATACTTACAACATTTATGGTTTAAATTATAATTCTAAAGCAATATTAAATTATGTTGGCTATTAGTAACGGGACTTAAAAAACACGTTCAGCATTTATGACAGAGTATGTCGGAATATTTAATCAGTAGTTAATTTTTTTTTTTTTTTTTTTTTTCCCCCAAACATAGTTAGTTATAGGTACCGTTGTAGTGCGTTTTGTTGACTTAAATGTAATATTAATGCGTAAGTCGTTAAAACTGGTCATTCTGCCATTTTCCTAACCGCCTTTCACAATGAAGTGACACAAATATAATTTCCATATACAAGTTTAAGTTTGTTTGTATCAGGAAACATGCACAATGTTGATTTTACTGAATGATTTTGCAAATAGACCATTTAATGCTAGTGACGAACAAACGTGATTTTAGTGAAGTAAACTCGCAAGGATTGCCATACAAAAACACTTGTTCAAGAGGTTACAACAGTAAGTTTGCATGTTTTGTAAATGTATTTGTAAACAGTTAATATAATTATAGAAATGCACGTGGCCTGAAAAATGCAGCACTTTAAACTTTTCGAAGGTAAATAATTTAAACGTTATTTCCATACAAGTAAAATTTTCCACTGCTCCATCAAAACAATATGCAACTCAAAATGCCACACAGTCATGCCGGAATCACATAGACCTGATCAACACAGGACGACACGACCAAAAACGCAACCACGGCACATTTCAATGTGACTACTTGCATTTACAGCACTACTGACACCACGCTCTCAGCATTTAACCTAACCATTAAGAAGGTGCTGACAGGCTACGTTAGTCTCAAAGCGGTGAACAAGAGGGAAATTGTAAACATAATGATGGCAAATTGATATTGCTAATGCATACAAAAACAAAATTATTTTTGAGAGTTAGATACAGTAATTTTCACTTAATTTTTCTTTTGAGCTGCGTATTTACCACTGTTGGAAAAGCTTGCAATGCCATTTCATTTTGCAATGTTGTACATTCTGTGCATCGTGCCACATGACACGACGAAGAATAGAAATCATTTCTAATCCAAAATTGCTGGTCGGATGACACAATCGGTCTGGCTTACGACGACCTATATTTTATTTAATTAGCTGTTGGCCGTTGTGTCGTGCACATTGGGGCTATGTGATTCCAGCATCGTAAGAACATCAAAATTAATCCGTCTCGTGAAAGACGATAAACTAAAGCCCCCCCCCCCCCCCCCCCCCCCCCCCCCCCCTCCGCACATTTTCCCTTTTTCCCTCAAAATAAAATAAAGATGATACCCTAATTGGGCCCACATTTCATTGCTATGAACATTTCTCTGTGTTATTATTGATTGAAACACTCACACTCTGGTTCTGGAGGGTTTCAAAATGAAAAGGTTACTGGCCATACAAACTTATAAGACAACTTTTCGATATCAAGAAAATTACGACGTGCTTATCAAACTAAATTCTTTCAATTTAAGCACCCAACAAAGGTGCTCCAACATCATAAAAAAGTGTCCCATGCATCAGCAGAAACTGCGACATTCCAAAATTTATCGCTAAGGAAAATGAACTTTATGATGTCTTCAATCTTGGGTAGGTGGAGCATCTTTTTAGTGTGTAAGTAACATGTCCGTTTGATATATTGTTGCTGTAGGTCACATCTGCTTTTCTAGAGTGCTTTGTAAAATCTCTGATACAGTTGTAATTAGGTACCCAAGAACAAGCCTAGGGCTGTATTCACAATTTTGAGGGAGGTTGTGCAACTGAACTTCAGTGTAAATATCAACACTGAGTTAGTCAGAAATAAGTTTTTATTCACAGCCTGTCACTCTGAACACGTAAGTATTTGAGAAAAGTTATTACAGTATTTTGTATGTAGACCTGCAATACTTAACATTTGAGTTACTCAATGAATTATTAATATTACTAAAATTAAGTAACATTTGCTTCAATATTATTTTGGCTACCTACATACTTTAACATCCTGAGACTTATAACCACCATAAAAGTATCAGGCTGTACTGGGTTTGTCATCATATCGTACCACAAAGCTGAATTAAGTACTTTTAATGCAATAGTAGGCATAGCTTGTATGTAAGAATGTATACTGCATTTGAAAAGGTGTGGGAGGAGGAGGGGCAGTATTTCGGTATTTGTGCATTCCGGGGGGGGGGGGGGGGGAGGAGGATCTTGGGAGGAGGATCTTGGCATTGTGTGTTCGTAGAAACCATGCAAAATTTTTTTGTTTACAAGAACTTTCCTCAGAAAAGTGTGACAAGATTAGTTGTCATTAATATACGATATTTAAAAAAAAACAGTAAAATATCTTACTCATTTGACAGTCAAAATACAATTTCATTTTCATGCATTCTGGTTACAAATTTCTTGCAAGGTAAAAAATTATCAATTTATAGACTTATTACATGGGCTGTTAAGTCATTTACATAAAATATTTATAAACTGAAAAAAATGGGATTATTACCGACCTGCAACTGTTTGAACAGCCCTTCGCAGCTTTTAAAAGTCATTTGGGAGGAGGCACATGCAGTTTTTTACAAAAACAGACAGTCATATGATGTTTGTTTACAAATACTGGCAGTCACGTGGTGTGTGTTTGCAAACAGTCACCTTCAATGACAGTTCAGCTGTGGCGGAAGGATACATAGCCAACCAGATGCCATTGGCACTACTTTCCTAGAAACGTCAAATTTGAGACCAGTCATATGAAATGGGTTATAACTGCGAGTGCTGTAGATAACGTAACAAATATACTGTGCAGGTATTTACTTTCACAAAAGCTACTGTATATAAACAGCACACTACTGTGTCGCTTCCATTTGTTTATAGCCTAGCACGAGCAACAAAAAATAAACAGCAGTGCATCCGTTACGATCTCAGGACATAGATAAAACTTGTTCAGAAATACGTTCCACATGTTAAGGATTAGTCATGGCTAGGGGCATGCAAAATTCGCATTTGTGATAAAACAAATTTTTATGCGAATTTTTATGTTTTCAAATGAATAAACTCAATTTTTAACTTTTCATGATAATACTACAAAAAAGTTAGGAAAAACACTTTTCAGCTGCAAATAGTTTGATAACCAGTATTCATTCCACAAATTCTCAAGGATAAGATAATATTAATTAAATAAGGGAATAAAGAAACAGAGAAATTAGGTTATAACCTCCTTAACTGCTAAGAAATCACCCTACTGAAGACTATCCCATGGTATTTCGCTGAGCAGAAAAGATACAGGCTTTTGTTATATTTTAAAACATTTGTTATCTATCAACACACAAACACTATATAAGTAGCCTAAGTTAACGACAAAATCACTTGTTTAACCTCGGATTACCTTCGTAACATAAACACAAAAATCCATAGAGATAATACAGCGCTGCTGTTAGTAAATTAAAAAATTTTACATGGCTTTGAGTATTGATAGTAGCGCTGTGAAAGATCACTGGTGGTCATACTGCAGCATTGTGTGCCTGCGACAAACAACAAATAAATCTTTTGGATGCTTCTACAATTATAGACATATTCTGTTAATGCATCTTTAAATATTGTATTGCCACCTGTTCCGGTTTGGGCTGACATTGCGTCTGGGGTGTGGGTGAAGTTAGCTTTGTTTGAATATTTAGACACTTTGTAAGACGTAATTTTCTTTTTAAAATGCTGAAACCCACCATAAATGCAAAGCAACATGTTGCAGAATTTTCAAAACATGGCTTAGAATGCAAGTAACGATAAAAATAATATTTTGTAAATTTTGCAATGCATCAGTGACTTGGGACTGTAGAGCTTGTGCATAAAGCACATTGAAAGTGAAAAAAAAAAAAAAAAAAATCAGCTGAAAATTTAAAGTTTAAGTTTATAGTCTTTATGTCTCCTTTAACAAAGCGTTAGTGTTATTTTCATGTGGTTTCATTTGTATTTACATAGTTAAATGCTAACCAAAGATAACACCTCTTTCATAAAAAAATAATACCAATTTTTAAGAATAATAACCTCGAATTCTGTATAAAAATAAACACCCAAAGTGCATGCCACTAGTCATGGCTTATCTATCACCCGAGATGTTAGCACATATGTAATGCCAAACTGAACGTTCTGGAATACTGGCCGAAGAGGGGTAGCCACTGTGTACTGTGTGTTTGCACCACTCATAGATGTTACCCTATGAAAATCCAGAGGGGTAGAGTACTTTGCGACACTTTTCTTATGATCAAAACCATCATCCACACCAGCCTGTGGCTGTGTGCTGCCATCTTCATCAATTTTTCCATCACTCTCCCACCCACAATATTTTCCAGTTGTTGACCCAATTCCACAATCCTTATACATTAATATATTGTTATAATGTACATTAATAAAGTCCCAACTTTCATACTTAGTAACAAAAGTGCATTATACTAAAAGTCTTATTTTTAAACTGTTGACGCGTAACGTGTTCGGTCACTTATACAAATATGACTTCATCTCCTTTTTATGTATCATCACATTACCCCAGGCGGGGTTTGAACCTAAAGCAACTTGCTACCTGAGCCTTGAGCCTACAAGTATGCCTTTAGATGGAGCACCCATACACACGTCAGCCAAGTTTTTTTTGGCCTTGTCAGATGTCACGCCAACCCCCCCACATGTAATAAAAGCCAGCCAAGCAGCCCAGCTAAACGCCCGAGCTTGCACAGCAAAGGCTATCCAGCATAGCACAGAAGCCTGCTTTCGCCACGAGCCACGAGATGGTGCTCATGAGAACAGCAGAGCAGCCACGGAGGAGCTTGCCACCCGCATCTCAGAGATGCAGCGGACAGGAAGACATATGTCTGCACACCGCCGAAGAATAGCAGTTATTCTCGCAGATCGTTCCACCACCTCATGTGCTGCAGCTCTCTGCTAATACCAACGTCTTCACGACCTACCAGAGGCTCTCCAAGTACTTCAACAGCAATCCCCGAAGAAGTTTTCAACCTTTTGGACAGTCACTACTCTTCTGGTAGCAGCAACCACACTACCATTCCAGTATCCCCCCCCCCCCCCCCCAGGGCGCTGCTGGACAACAGCATTGAGTAAGTTAAGGTCAGTTAGTATCGTAGCTACCTAGCCGCTTCTGCTCTTGTTTAGTTCAGACCAAGGTCTCCTTCACCTGGTATAATGTAGTCTACTTCTGTTACAATTACAAGTTAGTTATGAGTGAGTACAGGCCAGGGTGTCTATTCCTCCCAGAGTAAACACATTTTCTCTCAAACCTCTGAGTACTAATTCTAGGGTGACTGTGATTTTAACCTCTGTAAGACGTCATCCCACCAGGGAAAAGAAGAAGACTGTGTTATTGCAACCCAATTACAGAATCTAAAGTAGGACTGCGGGCTCTCTTAACTGGGCATACGTATGTCACAAACACACACAGTTGATGGCCACACATACTGTGCACCTGGTGTGCAGTAAGGTACAGCGACAACCACTAGCAACTCCATCCACAAAGCGACTAGTCAAGTAGCCCAGCCAATTCACTCCTTCCACCACGCTGAAATGTTGCCGGAAGGGGTAATAGACTGGTTCTAGAGGTCTGCCCACCTTTGGACCCACACCCATCGTCGTATTAGAGAGTCCAGAGTAAACCCACCGCTCTGAACACCGCGCTGAACTGTAGCCGGTCGAAATATATAGGTAAGGTTCTGGGTTAACTAGGCCAAGGCCTTGGTTCTACACCTAACTAGGGACCGTCATCGTCTGCTCCACTCGTGATTCAACCACCACAGGACCTGCAATCCTTCCAGGGCTTCCCTCAGCACTGCCAGCAGCAGCCCCAGGTCAGGGCACAAGTTACAGCCAGCCCCAGCAACAGTGGCCGGATCATCAGTCACCCCGAGCTACCTCCAGTACAAGTAAACTAGTGGCTGTGTGTCAATCAGTACGCAGAACACGTAAAACCTCCTCAGACTTTGTGCCGTCCCATCTCCTCAGAATTTGTGTTGTGCCCTCAAGCCACATGGCGTAACTTGTATACCAGCCAGGGTGAAGTCAATCATTAATAAAGTCAAACCAGTGATATCACCAGTGGGTCTGACCGACACACAATAACCTTGCCTGACCGTGAAGTCGTCGTCAGTCACCCGACGTCACGTGTCACCTTTGTAACATGGACTTCACGAAATTATTGGAAATGAATCATTTCAGTAAATGAAATTAATACGTAATTTAAAAAATGTATTTTATTTTAAAAAGTGAGGATGAAACACTACTACTTAAAATATGAAAATGCACAAATTATATCCTGCAAACATGAAATAATTTGTGGTTTGAAAATACACACTGGTTACTTATTGGTGAAGTTTCCTTTGAAAAAATTGCACCACTTACCTTTATCACATAACACTGAAGTAAGTTGATTCAAAAGACAAATATATATTTAGAAATAAATTATTTCAGTTATTTTTCACACCAGAAGCACTTGAAAATGGTTGCACTAAGTGAAACATGTTACTCTACGTAAATAATCATGGTTGGCAACAAGTGGGTGTAAAGTTTAAGCTTCTGGAGTATCATTTTATTCATAAGATGTCTGCCTATTGGTTTCAATTATATTTTCATATAAAAATCATTTTGATTTACATGGGAGATATGTTAAGAATGTCTTCGCTGAGAAAACAATGCACTTATGACATGCAATTTCTACATATTTTAGGGGTTAAAATTTATCAGTTTAAATTTTTATAATAGCAATGATTTTACAATGTCATTCTCAGAAGGGAGTTTAATTTATGTTATGAGATGCTGTACCAAAACATGTTTATACGGTTTCCCATTTATACATTCACATTTACCAGAGAATTTCAGATGATGCTGCACCTGAATGTCAACGCCATTAATCTAGGTCGACACATAAGGAGAATCAACTGCATTAGGAGTTAAAGAGAACTTAATTGTTTGCAGTATATACGTAAATGATATACTAAACTCAACAACTGACAATTTTTTTTAACTTCACGCTGTTCCCCATGCAGGGAGGGCAGTAAACTGTGATCATAGAGACTGCCCACTGAAGAAAGATATTTAATAATATTGGAAATGATTCCTCATTGCTGTATTCGTACCTACTGGACACAGTCAAGACTCAAAAATATAAGTCCCTGCAATAGACACTGAAATGCTAAACCTGACATCACTACTCTGATTCCAGACAGTTGCAGAGGGGGAGGAGGGGCAATCTCTTTACCACAATTTTGTAGTGCCAGTGACCTGCAATACAAAGAAACTCTTTGCAAGACATCTTCCACATCAGACACTGCAGGACCACTTTCATACTCACCACGACAAAAAAAAAATTGCCTAATGATAACACAGCAATCTGCTACAGAGTCTGTTAACTTCTTGTTGATTAGTTAAAAAAAATTATAGAAAAACCCTGTGAATTTTCCCACCCTGATTTTGGGGTAGAACAAAATAAAATTTAGTGTGTGAAACAAGCCTTGAAGCTGGTGAAAAGAACAATTTGTGATTCAAACTGGCTGCAAGTGGCCAAGTAAACATAACCATAAAGCTGATTTTACAACTCACAATAAATCTTCCTTGCTGAAAAAGAGTATTTTTATAAGAAAACTAGTAGCACGTTTTAGCACAGAACAATAAAAACACTATGATTGTTTTCTGTATTTTTAACCAAGCCATTCTCCAAGTTGGTATTTTTTATTATGTACACAGACTTTTAACTGCAGAAGTCATATCATGTTAATTCTTCTCGCATTGAGTTCTATGATGATTACCACAGCCTGCGAGAGAATGGTTATGACACAATTATTCCAATCTGCAACCCAATTGTAAAATAATAATCCAGTACTATTTCCAGTTGTGGCCGGGCCAGTTTGGTAAACTGCCTCCATCTTGCTCTGCCCGTCCACCACTCTCCCACTCACACTGTTTCCCATTATTTTCTTCTCCTCCTCACTCCCTGAATCACTTGAACTTCCCATTTCCCAACCCAATCATCAAAATGTGCATCACAATGATTTGACTATTTAAATGCTGTGTCACAGTGGCTATGTTGTATGCTGTCAGAGAAGGTCAAGGTATCTTTCTTTAGTATGCAAATTTTTTTATGCTGATGCCTTACATGTGGAAGGAATCTCTTAATCTGAGGTGTCCAAAATTTCTCGCCCCTCATGACAGAGAAGCTGGTACACAGTAGACTGGGAGTTAAGCAGTTATAGAGGTTGGGTGGCACGCATGTGAATGATCCCTTACAGGAACTCGTCCCATGTCCTGGACAGGATGAAGCTCTCTAGGAGGATTGAATTAGGGATAGGTCGATACCACATTTTCTCCATACTCGATACCAGTTTCGATACCAATACTTTTCTCAATACCAAATTAAAATTGTCATGAATACAAAACTACTTGGCAGAGAAAAGTGCTCATTTTACTACTGTTGTTGACGCACACTGAAACTGTATTCCTAGTAGTCGACTCCCTATCTATCGTTATTAAGGGGACTGCCAAAATATTTCCATATATACAGGATTTCATTAGATGAGGTTTCTGAAGTGATAATCAATAAAATACAACTTCTAACCTTATAAAAATTTATGTATATTATCTGTGAATAAAATTTACCTAATACACATATTAAAAATGGGAATTTTCGAAAAAGTATTACTGTAAATAATACATTAAAACACATTTCACCTAAACTCTTTTACATAAAAAAAATATCTCAAAATACCATATCTAATTGATTGTAACACGACGCCTAAAACTTTCAAACCCTTTGAAAATTAAAATAATATGACAGAATGCAAGTCAAATTTTGAATGTCCAGCATGTACTCGATCAGCTGTGAGTGAACGGAGAAGTTGTCGATTGGGCAGTATATTCACGGCAGCTGGTGTTGGAGGGGTGGCAGCAGGAGGGTTACCTCTCCACACCGCTACATGTTAGTGATACCTTGTGCGCTTTGCAAATGTCTGTCTTTTAAAGTAATTAATTATATATTACTGCAAAGAAAACTTGTAATTTTGACACAGAAATTAATAAATAAGGCGATAATTCATTTCTTGACTGTCTTTAATAATTAATCATTCAAAACCCCGTCCTCTGATTTTCCCTGTAGTGAGTTATACTGCACTCGGCTCAGTGCTTACCTACCCATTATTAGATAGCAAAAGGTGTCGAATAGGCCCTTAGATTTTATCAGTTAATTCTAAAAATGCATGCATATTGAAATAAATCAATATAAATCCTCAGATTTCCCTGCAAGAAATTACTGGAAATTAATATTTACGCATATAATACAAGTAATTTGATGTTCAAACAATTTTTGGTGACAAGGGGAGGTTAAGTATATGCTTCTGGGCATATACTTTTATTCGCAAAGATGCTGCCTTTTGAATTAAATAAATATTATGTTTTAAAATCTTTGTGTTTTTATTGATTTGTAATAAAATATGTCCTCGTAGTGTATCGTGGTTAATTCGTTGGTAATTATTTGATTTCGCCGGAATACAATCAATCCTATATTTGGTTCTTTTCAAACACTGATTTTGAATTAGGTGTTTCCGAACTCAACCATTACATGCATCTAAACTTCAGTACACAGTCAGACAGCGAAATGAACAGACCTCCACCATCAAAGTGAACATCGATGCTACTGCTGCTGCTCTACAAAAATAAATACCCATGACCATTATGACACTCTTGCACGTACATACACTTACCAAATATAAAATCAGAAAATTTATTTAATCCTATTATTTCATCGGATTAAACTATTTTATCCATGTTACATATTCTGATCACTTTATCGGATTAATTAATCAAACTAATAATCCAATCAATCAAAATGATAATGCAACTAATCAAAGGTTATCCAGGACGTACATGCCCCTACTACAGAATCTGTATGTTGGACCTTTCTGGGTTTTAATTAATTTGTTATAACTAAAATTGCTAGGGAAATAGCTTTGGGGGTCCTTAATATTTTCAACTTCTGGCTTCTGAAATGGTTCAATACCTATTTTAAATGTTGGATGTCTAGTATTAACGTGTTACTTTTGTGGTAATCGATGAGTGATTATGCCAGGTATTTGTCTATTTGCATTTCGATAGTAAGGACATTTGATTGTGGTTAACTAGTATTTCGTTATGTGTGTGTTTATTGGGATAGTAAACTACATTTGTTATATGTGATTCATGGTAAATTGTATTCATCTCTCTTTGTGTTTTATTAATTTGTAATAAAATATGTTCAGTTTGTAACTTCTCATGGTTAAATACGTTGGTATGTATTTCATTTCGCCCAAATACATTCAATCCTATACTTCGTTATTTTAAAACATTTATTTAATAATAATCTAGAAATACATGTCTCTGAACTCAAACATTACATTTATCTAGAGTTTAGTATACATTCAGACCGCAAGCTGGGCGGGACTCCGCTCCCACCATCCAGCTTCCCATCTCATCACCTGCCAGACGGCCAAGGGTCAACACCTCACTTCCTCTCACCCTCCTCAGTTCTATACTGACTTCCTAAGTGATCCAGAACTCCTACGCTCTGCTCTCGACAACACCTCCTCACTCCCTTCCACCCCTCCCCCCCCCCCTTCATCCCCCATCCACTTCAATGCAATATTTACCACACACTACTCCAAAAATAAAAATTATACCACTATTACTTAGTACATAGTCGGGCCGCCAGATGCCAAAGGGTAAACATCAAAGCAAAAAATTGGATCATTGAATTAGCAAATGTGGGCCGGTATGTGAAGTCTTGCTCACGCAGTCGAGAGAGAGAGAGAAGGGGGACGTGCTTTTTCTTTTGCTAGACAACAGCTTCCCCTCTTAAATGCCTCTCAGGGAGGAAAGAAGGTACGTGGCTGAGAGAGACACAAAGAGGAAGAAAAAAGAGGACTCTAGGTTGCCATGCTGGTTGCTAGGTAACCACGTCCCCTCTCTTCAGGTGTGTAAGGGGAAGTAGCAAGCCATGCTCACACATCACACCAGGTGGCCAGGCCACAGAGTGCAGACAGACGTGTTGGGAAGACAACGCATTGCAGATCAGTGATAAATGGCAGTGTGCGTGATGTATTTCACATCCAGTTACTAGATGTTTGCATAAACAACCCAGCTTAAAAACGATAGTTGCTGCTGCTGAAAATCTTATGGGACAGGACCCAAAATACAGTTTGATCGACTGTATTAAAGATATTTTCAATTTTGTGGTTGATGAAAAATGTGCATGTTAAATACCATTAGCACAATGTTAAAATTCAATACTTTTGGATCTTCTAGTAGGGGCAACGGGGTTATTGGCCACTTTTGATTAATTAGATTATAGATTTGATTAATTACGTAGTTAATTCACATAATTAATCTGATGAAATTAATTTGATCGGTTAATAAAACCATTTTTTTAAATTATTTTCTTTTAATTTTTTAATTTGTGTGATTTTATATTTGGTATGTATGTGCGAGAGTGTCATAAGGGACGAGGTCTGGATGAGGGGAGTAAGGAGGTGTTGACCCTTGGCCATTTGGCAGGCGCTGATATGGAAGCTGGATGGAAGGAGCGGAGGTCAGTCCAAATAATAATTCCTCGTTAAAATGTGTTAAAATGTGGTATTTAAAATTCCAAACTCATGGGTGTGGTTGAATTTATCTTTCTGCCTACCTTGATGCTGAAGGCGTGTTAAAAGCGGATTGCTTTGAAGTCTCCTATGAGTCGCAGGACAAGTTCACTTTACGTGTGATAAGAGTTTGCGACTAGGAAGGGGGAATAAGACGTTCTGAACCTTATGACCCTGGGACTTGATACTTACCCTAAGCTACGTGAGTTACACTGAAATTCGTATATACACACTTATCTACTACAAACACGTATAGGTTACCCACATTTAGAAAAAAAACCTATGGCACTCAAAAAACACACAATTACACTTTCAAATTATTTAAAACAATAATCTCTATTCATTTAATTTTAGACAGTATTATTTTTTTTTTTTTTTGTTAGGCAAGCTTTCACCGTTTCCTTGTGCTTCCTTCCGATGCAGTTTTAAGTACTCCGTTACACTGCTCCACACTTAATTTGCATATAGAGGTTCATTGTCTGTTGTCTAACTGATTAACACTTACGGTCTCCTTGCATCATTTACTTATGATTATGATGTGTTTGTCATCACAGCATTTGAATCTTAAATTTACATTAACACTGAAATAGCTATTTACAGTCACTTTTTTTACATAGCTTTTACAGCTTACTGTTGGTTAATTTCTTTTGCTGCCTCTATTTGTTCACTTATGGGTTCGGGTGTTTGGGGGTGGCACTTCCTTTACTTCCACGCTAAGCTCTGGGTGGGTTGCCACGTAGTTTCACAGTACCAGCTGACTTGACCTTGGAAAGCAGTGTGCCAGGCGTGCGGCAGCTGTTTCCGTCTCTAGGTTGCTTCAGCAGGTTGCAGGGGTATGGACCACTCTCCCTGCAGGTGCAGACTCATCTGTCCGGGGTTCGGACTCCTCCAGCTGTTCCACATTGCCATCTGGCATAGTGACTCTGCTGGGCTCACTCTGCTGGATGCGGTTGCTATGAGTCGGACCAGCTGTTTGGACTCGACACCTGCCTTGACTGTTGTTGTGGATGCAGACCAGGGTTCGGACTCCTCCTGCTGCTCCATGTTGCCATCCGGTACCGCGGCACTGCTGGACTCATCCTGCTGTGTTGACTCTCAGGGAGGTGACAAGGGAGGTTGGTCCTCAGCTTCTTCCGCCAACCTCTCCATCATCGGGCGTGGTCTCGGGTGCACGTCAAAGTGTTCTCGGTCCTTTGGGAACCACCAGGATAATACACGAGCCGCTTATTCTGGAGTTGCTTCCCCCTGGGTGCTCCTTCATTGCATGTACCTGGAAGGTGTGGAGGAGAGTGGTGTGTATGAACCATACTGCGCGACAGGAGGGTATACCCTCGTAGGTGCAGTGCTCCCTTGTGTTCGCTGCTCCACCTCCTTCTCTTACTCAGGTTTCGGGAGTGAAGTCCAGGGTTCAGGGCTGATTCTGGTTCTCGGCGGTGTGGCTTCGGGCTATTGGAAGGGGTACACTTCAAGCTCGGCTTGGCGCTTTGTACGTTGACATTGAGCTCTTTGGGTGTGACTTTTGGTCTTCGATTTCTGATGTCGACTTAGGGCCAGCTGGTGCACTTCCACTTAGAGCTTTTGAAGGCTGACTGGTTCTACCGGAGCCTGCATTTGGGTAGGGGGAGGGGTTGAATCAAACTGGCTACCCTCCCGTTTGATTGTCATGTCCCCTTTTTCTCCAATGTGGATGCTGCATTGTCCACAATCCAAAATGCACCTAATCGTCTCCACAATGTGTGGGGCTACCAGGAACTCTACTTGGGTGGTTTTGTGGTGGACCCCGATCATCAGCCTTATTCCTCTTCTACTTGGAGGAGGTGGTCTAGTTGCACCATTTGAACCCTTTTGTCAGACGGGCTCATTGGTGAGGTGTAAGCAGGTTGCTCCAAACAAAGTTGCATGTGGCTGCCATGTCTAACATCGCCGCAGCAATTTGTTGGTTTACTTTGAAGTTAATATGGGGTGCATCAGGAGGATAGCGCTCTTTAGTTAGCATCTGGAATTTGACATTTGGTGTTTCCCTTACCATGGAGATCTCTCTTCCTCTCCTTCAGCTCCTCCCCCCAACACAAATGTTTGGAGACACATTGAACGCCCTAAATTCATGTTCACATTCCTGTGTGAAAGCAACGGGATGTTCCTGGGGTCGGCTTGTGAACTCTGGTAGCTGCAGGCTGTCTTGATTACGGAATCGAACTTGGCAGCGTGCGCACTCAATTAGGAATTGTCCTGTGCCATTGAACAAGGCAATGCGGCACCTTGTGTTTGAGTTGTCAGAATCCATGGCAGTGGAGGTTTCGCCAGCAGTGGTTATGTTGTCTCCCATTTTTGACATGAGCTTGGCTAACTGGATAGGATGCCACAGGGTTTTTTTTTGACTCACCGAAGTCCGGTATCTCTGGGGTTTTCTCCCAGCCTTTCCTTGTAATCTTGGGGTCCTGCTGATCTGATCCTGTCTAATTAACCGGGTGCCTTTTTATAATGTTGGACAGGTAGGCCGCCAGCTAGGCACAAAATCTAACTGCACTAGTATTGGCTTGTGAGTACGGACTGTTGGTGACGCCGCTGGCTAACCTCCCACTGCCGGGGAATGGGTGCTTGTTGGTGTAGAGTCAGGCATCGGGTCTCCTGACCCAACTGGTTGGAGGCAAAGGCATCTACTGGATAGCTTGGCGAAGAGGCGTACTCGGCTTCAGTTAGCAGGTTTCCGGCCTACTGATGATGGTTGGTAGTGCAGGTTCTAAATTTTATACTGGCTCGACACCTAGTTCCAGTAGTATTCCTTGGCAGAGGAACTCAATGACTGGGTGTGCAGCTCCCAGGAATTGACCAGGCATCCAAACAAGTAACAGGGGGAACTGCGAAGTGAGGCCTCAACATTTGAAGAGCAGTGTAAGCTCGTTCCCAGGGGGTCAGGTAGTTGAAGACTGGGACAGGTTGTTTAAGCAGTGCTTGCTTGCCAACTAGGATGGCAGATGCTTTCTGTCACTCCACCTACTACCCATGCTATAGGTGAATGGCATTTACCGGGGATAAGGTGCTACGGTTCACTTCTGCAACTTTCCCTAGCTAGAGTGTATTTCGGAAGGGGTATATCCTTCTTTGCCAGACCTGGCACTCCCTCCTGCGAGTTTGTACGCTGTGGCTGGAGTGGGATAGCTGACAAGGGGAATCTAGTCTCTTCATCGTGTGTCTCGCTAGTGGTTGTAGCTCCACCATACGTGTGCACCAGGTTATTTTCCGTGCCTGGTCCACAGTATGGTTGGCCGTATAATGTGTTGACAACGCATACCAACATGCTGCACAACACGCTTGTGCACTCTACGGGCGACTTCGCCCCACATCAACGAGCAGTCAATAGCTCGGGACAAGTCAAAAACGGTGGCAGAGTACTTTTCACGTAACGGTAAAAGGGACTCCACACGTTGGACAGCCTCGTATGTAAAGATGATTCACACATTTAATTATGAACTGTACAGCCCGCCCAGAATCCAGTATGCAATCGCCACCCTTATGAATAAATAAAATATTTTCTAACGGACCACTACCCTGAAATTATCTGAGGAACAAGTTCCAGCGACAATACGAGATTGCAGCACCTCTGCTGCCCTGTGACATCACATCCCGCCAGCCTCGGGCCGAGGTGGATAAATTTGTCATCGCCTCCATGCAGGGAGATAAGAAATGAGCGGCGCTGCCACAACCCTGATAAACCAACCCCTGCAATGAAAGGCTACACTAACCCGCACCCCCGAAGATTGCTGATCAAGGGATTTTCCACTATATAAGGAACTCGGAGAACGCCACTCGCTAGTGACGACAGGCTCGCCGGCCGCATAGGTCAGCACGCACTCCTTGGCCTACAAAGACCTCTCCTCTCGTGCAGTCTGCAAAACGGCTTCAACCTATCGCAGCTTGAGAGGACTTCTTCAACCTCCAGCAGCTTGAGAAGGCTTCAACTTCCAAAAGCTTGGAAAAGCTCTCCTACATCCAAAGACTCCAGAGATAACCATACCCTACAACCCTTTACCCCAGTCAGATTCCTGGACTCTGCTGAAGCAGGTCGTCACAATGTAATTCCGTTCTGGACTAACCCCTTGCTTGAGGTGATGCTCTAAAGGGCATAGATTTACATAAACATAAATTTTGTTTATTCATTTACCAGGTTTACCTTCACCTGTTTATTACGTAACATATTAATTTTACTCTTTAGTTTGTTTATAATCTAATAAGGACTTTCCACCTTCACAATTTGTATTAATAAATATTACGTGAATTGAAATTATTGCTTACCGTATTTCTAATATTAGATCCCTGTTCATTAATTTTATTAACTGCTTGTGTCAATTATCAAGTGCAGTAGAAAATACCTCTGAGGACTAGTCGTGAGATGTGCCGAACTCCACAGCAGACGGAGCTTACAGAATGCTTTAAGTCTAGAAAGACATGCCGCTGCTCCTGGGTTTCCGGTGCTCCCTTGTCTACCCTCGGTGGCGTCCTAATACCGGACTGCTTAGCTATATGTCAGGGCCTTGGGTGTGACTACATAAGACACCCCCCCAAGATTGCACGTCTGTGGAAATGTCAGAAGGCTGTACCAATGCACAATAAGAAGGGTGGTATTAAGAGCCATACATGGCGCAGAGAGAGACATGCCTTAGAATGACTAATTAATTCTGTGGACACTGAAATAACAAGTGAGGTCACACATCCATCTGCAGAACCCGATTACACGCCCGGACTGATTTCACCTTTCATCCCTCTCGAGCATGCTACAGAGTTAGACGCTTATTTAGGTGCTTGTTGGCCGGAATCAGAGCCTGAACCTACATGTCCCCCTCGGACAGAGACCCAACAGCCTGTAGTCGTAGTAACTCCGCCTAAAGTAGCCCCGAACCAGGATGTATCAAATATGTCTCTTATAACACTGGCTTCTAGTAAGACTATATGGCTTCGATTCCCACCGAAGGTAATCTTGTATGGTCTCTTCCCCCACCAACTATATTCCTGTACACCGACCTACACGGCCCATAAGAATAGAGCCAATCCCTCTGGAGAGATCAACCACCCCTTCCGTCACCATCGACTAATTCTTTCCACAACTCATACACCCAGAGACAGCTGGCGTCCCATATCTTGGCATTCCTTGTAGTGAGGAAAAGTGACCTCCTAGACAGGGAAACAACCATGGTTCGACTCACTCTGGATTTTGATTCCCCTCTCCTCAGGCGGTGTCCTCCCATGAAGCGGCCCCCCGTAGAACCTACCACAACCCACTGGGCTAAAGTAACCCTTAAGACGCAGCGGCATGATCACTTATTGAACTAGGGAGGGCAGTCAGACCCTTAACTGCTATTGCGAAGATAGCAACGCACGTCAACGTACATCAAATTGTTTTTCGGGGACATACCGCAGTCCTACACTAAGTTCAGCAAAATCAGTATCAAATCCGCAGTTCCCTGCCTCTCCGTTGTGGGGTGACGCTTACAGGGGATTACTAAGCACAATACACTCAAGAAAGAGCAGACAGCTGTTAAGCTGGATACATGTTTTATTCTATCCAGGATAAAACATGGTTATTCATACTCTCCTACTGTAACCAAGGCACTGATTAACTCTCATTAGGTAAGCAAAGACAGGTGATGGGGCCTGTCAGCTTGAAGAGCCTTGCTTGAAGGGTGAGCTAGAAGAGCACAGAGCAACAAATTAGGCAGCAGTGATAACAACAAATCCTTAACTGATGCTGGGGGTGTCTTGAAAGAGCTTAAAGGGAAATTTAAGCTCAGTAAGTTTCAAGTGTTAGCGGGGAACAACAACTGTTTTGAGACTGCAGCACGTGCTTGAAGAAGTCCTCGTGTTGATAGCTGAAAATCAACGGTTGCTCTCTTGTGAGGAGAGAAGAAGAGACCAGAGAAAGCAGAGGGCTCAAGCACATGAGGCGGTGGAGCTAAGTGCTGAATATCATCTGCCGTTCAGCGGTGGTGCAGGGACACATATTCTCCTATGCTGGGGGTGTCTTCGGGCTTTGAGTAGCTTCGAGGGTGGCTCCTCCCTCGTAGGTGGAGCCGTACTCTGCTGCAATCTCTCAGGTTGACTGGAAGCAGACCTTCCTGTTGAGTAGGTTGCATCAGCTGCGCGAGTTCAGGCACAACTTTGCTGGCATAGTTTACTGGTATTTTCCCAACTCACAGAATTTTATTTCAGGCGGGGGCAATTTAAGAGATTCTTCCTTCAGGTGCAATATGGTCTCCAGGCATCCATGTTATTATAGGAGAAGTAATGTTGGCTTGGGAAGCTGCCATTCAGGGTTGTATCACTTGTAGGGCACGAAGAGCACACGTGATGTAACACATATGCAGCAAAAAAATTGTAAATAGTTACGCATCACACGTCAAAGTTGAACAAATAAATAAAATAAAAGTGGGAATTACTCTATACGTATTACTGTAAATAATACATATGACGTGTGACTGTTTGGGTGCTGAAACACGTCACACAACTTAAGATGTTCTTAGAGTGTTCCATCAGAAAACACATGACACATTGACGGATGATGCATTTCTGCGCTTTCAGGAAGCATGCTCTACCAAAGGACTTTGCCCCATCTTGGAGCGCAACAATCCTTATGGGGTGAATCACGTCAATAAAAACAGTAATTGAGGCAGGATACGTGCCTACAGGGTACATTGACAAGCCCCACCTGATACTACAGAAACGTGATCTGAGATTTTACTGTTTACCGCAACTCATCTAGAAACCATTATGACAACACCCCTCTCTGAAGATTGTTCTATTTACAAAACGTTGGCTCCACTCAAGACTGTTGCACCAGTTCCACAGCGCACTGCTGGAGGGTAGCACACATTCGAATTGGTGCATTACAGCCTCTACAGCATGTGGTGAGGCCAAGATATGTCAATGCCTCCATGCCAAGCAGATAAGAAATCCAGGCACGCACGACATTAGAACTTCCAAACCCCCCCCCCTCCCCCCTCCTGATGCCATGAGAAACGGGACCAGCTTCCCCTTCACCCTTCCGAGGTCCTACAAGCTCCGATTTTCAGTATAAATAGGGCTTGCAGACCAGGCCTCAGGGCAGTCGGAAACATTCTCCACTGTGATTGGTCTGAGGTGTCAGATACAGGTAAGTGCCTTGCCAATCATGCTCCCCGATGTAATGGCCAGGAGTATCCCTTCAGGATAAGCCAAGCACTAGATCCCTCTTCACGCCGGTAGTACGTGGTCAACCATAGGGTCCTCGAAGTCTTCAGCTGCCGCCAACCCCGGAGGATCACTGCCATCCAGAGGGTCTCAGCCTCTGCAGCAACCCCCAGCACCAGAAGCTCTTGGACACTGTCACCACTAGAGAGTCCTGCCGACGCTGCTCTCATCGACCCTCCCAACCTCCTTGGTCTAACACCTTAGGTAACCAGGTCATGAAGACAACGTCCCCTCTAGGTTCTACCCATACATCATTGCCCTTCTGGTTATGAGTCCCGTTACATACGTTCCTTCTGGACAAGCCCGTAATAAATTAGGGACACTTTGGTACTGGCTTTACTTGATTACTTCTTGCTCGATTCACCAATCATAACACTAGATGATTAGCTTTTGCTCAGGTTACTTTCGCCTGATTACGTAGGAATAACTACTTTAATATTGTAATTATTATGTGAGTGTGGTCCCAAGTGTTAAATTACTTAATAAACAAGTAATTATATTTCAACTTAACTATGAACGTTTTCTCAATAGCAGAGTAAAACCCCTTGTAATGCCTTAAAGATTCTTTGATATAAATTTCCAGTTAAGGGTAAGCCCTAGATCTGCCGCTCGGTAGTTCTCAGGAGCGCCCAAATAACTAGGTACACAATCCGTGTATGGAATCAAGTGACCAAAGTACCTCCCTACTCCGTTCCCACTGTAACGGCCAGGCCAGAGAGAGGAGTGCATTAGCCACACGACCCACCACGGAGCCTCACCTGAAC
The DNA here is from genome assembly GCA_029891345.1 of Dryococelus australis. Taxonomy (NCBI): domain Eukaryota; kingdom Metazoa; phylum Arthropoda; class Insecta; order Phasmatodea; family Phasmatidae; genus Dryococelus; species Dryococelus australis. The sequence goes on from CM056994.1 coordinate 225,873,949, forward strand.
ACATCTGTATCAAATGACGTTGATGCCACCTAAGCTCTATTTACTGCTGTATTGGCGAAATGTTCTACCCTCTGCTATAAAGGCCGGGGTTGAACAACAGAGTGTGTGAGCTCATCGAAAACCAGGATATTTAGAAGTACATGCTTAGTAATAGCTACTATCATATTTCATTGCATATAGGTCGCCTACCCATATAGGTTGCACCCTTATTTTCCAGAGGTGTTTAAAAAAATAATATTTATCATCTGTACTTATCTTTCTGTACAAAACAGCCTGCCTGGAAGATGGCAGATGCATACAACCGGCGGGCCTCCATTTCTTTCTTGGTTTTATGCAGTGACAGGTCGTGGAAAGAAAACCGTCAATTACTGCAGTGGGCGGCCAGCCTTTGCTTCTTTTATGCGGTGACATGCTAGCTTTTTTTTGCTATACTGGAATGTGACACTATCCTTCTCTCCAAAATAAACTGTGTTGCCACTTCCCTTCACCCCCCTCCCCCAAATTGATGGCTCTTAACATCTCCGACAAGTTTACGACTACCACCCCACCCCGCCTTTCTTATGCCTGGTTGCACTAACACTGTAAAAAATCTTAGTTCATACGAACTGAGTTCATGCACGGACCTTGTTCAAGTATATTTGTGTTTGACCAAGCTGAACTAGGTTCAAGTGATCTCAGATCTTGTGATCTCGAGATTGTTACTTGCGGTCTGCAGAGCTAGTATGTTATACAAAATATCATTGGCTGTAATCTATGACATCATGGATTTTGGAGTAAATTATATTTTTCACTGGTACAATTATTCGTTACAGGTTGGCATCAATGTAAAAATATAAACACACTTGTCTTTTTCTCATGAGTCACGATGTATTATTGAGAAGCAGTTGGATTGGACAGTATAGAATGTTACAATAATTATTTTGTTTGCGATAACCACTTTTCCAACGATTGCAGAAGGATTGGGACGAAGAGACTTAACAAGCTTGCTTTGCCAACACATCTGAAAAGTAAGTGCATTGAAAATTTTATTTATGGTACAAAGATATCTTTCTTGAAGCGTGCACGTGTCTATGTATAGGCTATTCATGGTAAAAAAAAAAAAAATTTCAAACCATCTCATTTGGAATAATTGTCAAAAAATATATTTTATTTTAACTTTAGACATTATTTTCCGAATGTCGTGAAATATATACACTGTGTTTATTATGTACATGGCAATATTTATTTTAAAATTTAGTTGATGGTTAACTAATGTCTGAAAGAAAAAAGTAACTAGGGCCTCAAAAGTGCTCATTTTATTGTGAACAGCCTTATATTACCACAACTCAATTTTAAATTTAGATCACACACAACACACATATATTTTACTGTAGGCTTCTCAAAACATTAATACTGGGGCCAGGGTGTGGTAAAAAGAAATTATGTTGGACACTTAACCTAGACCTACTCACGTTTCACTGCAAACGCAAGAAGCCCAAACATATATATTGTTTCATATCGAAAGAGTAGAAAATTTGAATTACTTTAACTGATAGTGATATGCTAGGGGCAATAGTATTTTGGGTAATAAAGATCAGGTAATGCAGAAGGTAAAGTTACAAACAAATATTGTACAAATTTGGACATAATTTTAAGTGCAAGAAATATTAAAGTTGTAAAATGTTAATTTTCTTATAATTTCAGTTTCACTTGACCAACAGCTGAGTAAAGTGATGTGGCCCATGGCAATGTTAATTTTACATATGGTTAAAGAATACACAATGTGCAGAAAGTAGATCATAAGCAGGTCTTTCAAAAGTGCCAAGTTTATTGTGAACAACATATAGCATGGTTTTGTTACGTTCAGTGCTTATGATTATCAATGTGTGTGTAATTTTCTTTAGAAAATAGCATGTTCTTCAAAATTTAACAAAGACTGTGGATCTTTAACACCTATGTAACTACTTTTTTTACTAGGTGAAATGAATTTATTGAAATTGGCAACTGTATATTTAAATAAGTTCACCACCACTGCAACTCTGACCAATGGGGTTATTGCACTTATTTAAACACAAATATCTATCAAATTTACATTTATTTAAACAAAAATAGTTGAATTAGGCTTATAACAATATCACAGGTGGAACAGAAGGGAAGATATAAGTGTTGTTTGCGATATGTATTTTTACAAGATTACTCGGGCTACATAGGAGGGCAGGGCACAATAATTAATGCACGAATCTGAACATAATATTGAGGTGTGTGTGTGCATGTGCGTGCATGTGTGCATGCATGCATGTGTGCGTGAGTGCATGTATGTGTGTGTGTGTGTGTGTATTTTTGTGTGTGTGTATAAAACAAAATATACCTTTCATGAACAGTCTCTTCATAAAATCAAAGTGTACATGAAATTTACAATGCACTTACTTTTCAGATGTAGTGTTGGCAAAGAAAGCCTATAAGCCTCTTCGTTCCAAGACGTCTGCAATCATTGGAAAAGTGGTTATATCACACAAAAAAAACTATCCAACATTACTAGACTGTCTAAGCCAGCAAGTTTCTCATCTGCCACTCCTTTCACCCATTAGCAAAATAAAACATCACTCATAAAATGGGAATCTGTATCTTACTGTATCAGTCACATAAAAACACCCAAGAACACAGTATTTCTAATTAGGCATCCTTATTGAATCAAAATTAACCTGAAAAACCAAAACTCACAACCAAAACAATATGTCTTCCATTAAGTAGATTATGTCCCAATATATCCCACTGAGTTGGCTCCCCATAGTGTATATTACATTTATTTCGAAATAATATAAACAATTCATTTCTCCAATTGAAAACAAATTAAATATGTGTAAATCTTTTTTTTTAGTTACAAGTATTATACCATTAAAATATATTTTGAACACATTTAAATAGTATGTTTAACATGTACACACACTGATTGTGCATTTACTTAAATTTAAATTTCAACATAAATTTAAGTGGAAGTTGGTAGTATCAATTCATACTTCCCACCTGTGCACTTGTAGTTCCATAGCACTTTCACCGAGCACTAGTAGTAACACGGGTCAGAAAGAGTGCTGAAACTTTGCCTTATATAAGTAACTGTGTTCTATGGTTGTAGTTATTTACCTAGATTTGAGTGAAAATATAAACATAATTTTTCTCAAGTGTCACCAATAATTTATTGAGGGAAGAAGCATGCCCATTCCTGTTGCTATCAAAACTTAAATAGTTTTCGATTTTATGTAGCAATTCAAAACTAGTCTGTTTCGAAAAGATGGAATCGCATCTTAAATTTCTCATCATGAAAGAAAGGATTCTGTCTCATCACATACTCTCTTGGCCTATGTACTTCATGGAAAAAATATTGCTGAAAAACATTATCCATTTCATCAAGTTCATTTTCTAGTTTATTTTCTGAATACATCGTGATAAAAATAATTAGCTATAAGTAACAAACACTATAGATGTTAAAACATTTGTATGTTACACCGAACTTGACAAGGCATCTGCAAATTCTGTTACCTTCATACTAAAAATACAAACTAAGCAAAATTAAGACCTTCTTTACAAAAAAAAGTCTTTGAGAAAAAAGGGCACGCTATACACAAGTAAAAGTGCTGTTTTTATGTTGTGGGAGTGAAGAAGAGAGAGAGTTTCGTGATGGAAAGGCTAAGTACCTACGCCGCAGGTTTCAAATTTAAAGTGATTTTGTTTGCTGAAGAGAATGGAAATCGAGCCATCGGTCATGAATTCTGAGTAAATGAAAAGGCATGGTTCATTTTTTCTTACATTTTTTCATATCAAGTGTTTAAATGTTTACAAAAAACTACACATTTCAGAAATTTACAATGTTTGCGTGCGTTTGTAAGTCGGTAAAATTTTAATAACCTATTTTATTCTAAGGGTTATGTTTTTAATGTGGATCATACTGTATTTTTTAAATGCCAGGTTGCCTCATTTAAGTCCCGTTATAGTCTAGTCTTTATTGCATTGCATACGAAACTTTCAACTAACTCTGCCATATAAAGGGCGGGTCTGAATGACGCACGTTGAGAAAGTGACACACACACAACTACCGACAGTTTATCTATCGCTCCCTGGCGATCGCAAAAGGCTGTGTATACTTGATGCGCCATGAATTAACTACACTCAGTGCAACATAAATATCAGTTAAAGTATCGTGTAATTTAAATCCTGCACATACAGTGCATGATTTGTGTTTGCTCTCAAATGTATAATAGGTACTATGTATATCATGATTTTCAGAACCAATATCACTGTTTCATTAATAATAAAAATGTGTAAGTTTCATTATCCGGGTTTTTAAAACAACACTTATTCGTATTTTCTCGGGTCTCGATGAAAAGGTTAATCGGGAGCTTACTAATTTTTTTTTCAGCACCTTAAAATCATTTTTTTCACTTATAGGTCGCACCCCAAGTTTTCAACAAAGTTTTTTTTAAATAAAATGAGCGACCTATATGCGATAGAATACGGTTCACCAGCTCCCTCTCCATGATAGTAGCTATATATTTCAAATGCCTTACACCAAGAAAGGTGGAGCTAGATACAAACACAAGTTAGCAGTTCAATCACTATTGAAAGAATTAGTTAATATAGCAGCTATATCAATACAAAAACCCACTCCCTTATTTGAGCTCCCAACTCCATCACCTGTCCAACTGCACCCCATCCACTTAGCTGTAATTAAAGAAGGAGATGCCTTGCTAGGACTAGATCCCTATCTGTTAAGATGTCCCATTAGAGAATTGCTCCTTTCACTTGGAGCAGTTCTTCAGTGCCACTCTGCCACGACCAACACCAGCTGCTCTTCAGCCACCACTGGCCACAGCCAGCCAACCTGTGAGAAGTGCACCAGGGCCCCTACAGTTACCAGGTACAGTCTCGGAGGAAGATAATTCTTACCACACCTGATTTTGTTTCCGTGACGAAGCCCAAGAGACCTACTCTATACAACGGCAAAGCACCGAAACGTAGTTAAACTCCCCTTAACTTTTCTGACATTGTAACTGTCCTTCGCAATACAGGCATCGCGGTGGTCGAAGTCCTCCTCAGTTATTAAAACCCCAGCTACTTACAAGCTCACTGCCAGTTTCAAGATGGTACTAACGTGCAGGATCCCGGGTTCACTACCCCGAGCAGATGCTCACAAGCCACCCCTGTTTAAAGGCATTAACCCAATGTAGTGAACACCCTGCCTAGCTGAAGTGTGTTTTACTTTTAGGTAAATGTATCTTGGGCTTGCGTATTGACTCCAACCTACGTTAGTAACCTAGTTTAATCTTGTTGTTTTGTGTTAGTATTTGGATTTTACATAATTCTAGTTAACCGAATCTAAACCCTAAAGAAGAAACGCGACAATAATTGGCGCTTAACTTGGGCATTAACAGCAATATTTCAGACTAGACTGTTAGCACGAGCCAGCCATGCCCACCCACCAACTTAGACGTTAGACTTGTAAAAAAGAGTCAGCGCACAGCAACTGGACAAAGCCAGTTATGCGCTACCACTCCAAATGGAACCTAACGCTGGGTTATTAATATAACAATTGACTCCTAACAGTGTATGTGTTTGCCAAGTGTTTTGAATGGGTGGTCAAAACACCCCAGACACATCGTAAGCCACACAACTAGGCAGTCGTCACTTAAACCTTCAAGGTTATAGTGGATCAACCCCACAACCCTGCTAGCAAGTAAACGTTTGGCCAGACTGCTAATGGTTTAAGTTATTTCAACTAACTGGCATCATCACGAGCAATACCCAAATTGAGTACAAGTTGTAATTTATCCAAACATACCCCCCTCAGCACTCAGTATTGTTTAGGGTGGTATCTAACTCATACTCGCAGCATTCAGCACCTGCTGAATCTGTCTCCTAACAATGATCTGGGCTTCAGGGAGTCCGCGGAGAAAAACACTTTGCGGCACCCTACAACTTGCCCCATCATGTCAAACTCCGAATGCAGTCGACATGATGCCCCCGCGGCTTCCATGCCCGGAAAGTTATTTATCGACGCGCTTAAGAAATTCTCGGTGGACATGTGTCCGGCAACAAGAATACACGTGACCCACTGTGCACATTGCCAGAGGCATTTTCAATACTCATGCATAGGGTGGGAAGACATCCCCAGGTATACAGATGGTGTACAATACTACTGTATTACCTCCCGAAACTAACAACTAGCAAGGTGTAATTGGCTCACCTGTGATGGACAGAGAACTTACACAATCCACTGTATCACCTGTGCAACGGAATTTCACATCTTGTGTATAGGCTGACCGGATGAAAGGGTCACTCGTCCTGGCCAGGTACACCAATGTGAGGTATGCCAGCACAACCTGCTTCATAGACCGAGCTATCCGTGACCAAGACCCAGTACCATGATATCCGCCACTTCCGCTGAATTTCAATTACCTGAATTAAGTGGTACACCCCACAAGGATCCTGTCGCAATCCTCCAGGAATGTGAGAGGGAACTCAAAGAACACAGTGTCCTAAACAAATAGTGAGTAGCCAAAACCCACCATCAGTTACTTCACAAAGCCAAAGAATGGTGAGCCAAGTATGGTGAATTCATTACAGAATGGGAACAGCTGTAGATCGACTCACTTCACAGAGTTTACTGGGAAGGAGGTGATGGCTCTGCTCATTTCGGAATTCCATACAAAGGTCCAGGGTTCGGAGGAAGAAGCTGAGATATACATTCGTCGAAAAGTGCAAATGCATCAGCGGATATATCTCAACGAAAGCGAAGAGAGTGGAGTAAGCAAAATCATGCATACTTTGCTTCCCTCTTTCTGTAATTTACTGCTAACCCCAAAGCCACACACTGTCGACAAACTTGTCAAAAGAGCAAGAGAGATAGAGAAGAACAACAGAAAGCAGGCGCTCCTAGACCAACTAACGCGTGCTGCCACCAAGGTCGCCTCCCCAACCCCCCCTCCCCGACCGACAAGCGGTTCGCAACTCACCCCCACTACTTAATGCCTCTCTAGCCCCTGCTGGCACTGCCCGGGGAGACATATAAACAATGATTGTCCCACCCTGCAAAGTCAGAGGAGAGAAGGAACGAACTCACACACGCCTAGCACGTCGCCACGCTTTAACCATAAGGCCCCTGCATGGGTGGGAAACGCCAATTCTGGTGTGCACGCGGGGCAGCCACTTCAGAAGAAACCAAGCCCACCCCTCGACGCAAAATTATACCATGCACGTGAGGTTATTAAACCACACGAGGTGTCGCATATTACTGTTGCTGTTTCTACACTCGCTTATCCTTGATGGATTCTACAGCCACTAGAAATTTCTTAAGAAGTAACCTATTGACTGAAGACCAGTGGGATAATATACAACCGCAGCTCTTATGGTGCACATGGCACAACCAAGCCAGACCTTGACAGTCAACAGCAAGATAAGTATTCCCTTGCAAATCCATCACCTTACCCAGATAACTGAATTTACAATATGCCAGGACATCTGCGAAAAAGTTATTATGGGACAGCCTTGGCTGACTGAACATCTGTGCTTGATGGATCACCACAAAAAATTTCTACGTCTAGGGACTGGTAGGGTTACGGCGATCTCTTGGGAATGGAGTTCAGTAGCAGTTGTCATGCCCTCACTGATCCCCAAACACGTAATCACCAGAGTTGACACTGGTAAGCTCCCTTCACAGGACCTAGCCAAACACGTTTCCGTGTTATAAACCAGGCTAATCTAGGATTATGGCAGTGGACTCTAAGGCAACTCGGGGGCAGTTTCCACCTGTCCTATACAGAATGAGGAGCCAAAATCCATTCCCTAGGGATAACCCCAGGATAGGGGAAAGATATCTTGGGTGTTATAACTGCATCCTTATAGTCTGTTACCCGATTATGTTAACGAGGAGGAAGTTACCTCAAAGGTAACTCGAGGTAATGTGAGGGAAATGAACCTTTAGGTCTTGGGTTCAAATCCACCCTGATGCCAGAGAGGGATTTCTCTTTTCCACTCCCACACCACATCCTCAAGCACCACGTGTGATTGTCGAGGTACTAAAACCTCAACAAATCACCCAGGCAGAAGTCAAGTGCAAGTCCTCGCCTGTAGTGACCATTCCGTTGGCTGACGTGATCCACAGGGGTCCGGCCAATGGAGAGACAACCTCATCTAAAGGTGCAGCTGTCTCATTTGTACCTCTTTCTGTCAAGGAGGAGGAAAGCCTTTCATAACCTGAGCTGGATGTGTCCGAGATACCTCTCCAGCCAGGCTCGGTTCCCCCTACGTGGCATAGGGGGAACCGAGCCTGGCAGGAGTGTAGGAACTTCAGAGGAACAGCAGGATGGCACCCCGGCCGTGTCACCTCTGCCTTCCCCAGCAGTAGTCGACATCAGACAACGTCAGGACTACTTCTATACCGGCGACCCTGTCTGTGGCTGCAGAACCTGAGGTCCCAGACCAACAGCCTCGCCGACCGCAGCGGAAGGGGATGGCTACCACAACCTTGGCCACGAGAACAGAGGTGCCAGCTGCATCTCAGCTCCCAGCCATCACGTCCCCTACTACGGACGTAACTTCAACTAGCAGCGCCGAAGGAGAAGGAAAAGATGTTTCCTCCATACTTCCCTGACGTATACAATCCCCTTATTACCATGTTAACTCAGGATGCTCCGGGCTAATGCGGGGTTACGCGCAAAGTGTGAGGGATAGGAACGCTAAACCAGTCAATGATGGGTCCCCGCAGTCATTGGCCAATGCACAAAAGACTGACACTTTCTATGTGCTCAAAGCAATATCCAGACAGAAAGTAAATAGGCCCGTGCCTAGTAATAGCCATCCTGTTCTCGACGGATGTTAAAATGATAAAACTTAAAGTTAAATGTGTTAATTTAAAGGGTCACTTTGTCAAGTAGAAGTAGAGAAAAAGTGTAATATGTTGGTATATAAGCAACTTAGAATTAGTATAAACTTATCATGTGCTCAAATACGTGCCCAAGCTGTAAATATTATGGATAGGCCTTATTGTAAGAGTATGATCAAGACAGAAAAAAAAATGGTTGGTTCCTCAAACAGCCGAATGTGTAGTTGCTGAACCCAAATTCACATTCCTGTATATGAACTGGAGTCGCAATGACACGCTTGTTGAATCTGGCAATTTTATTTGTTTCTTACATATATCAAGGTGGGTGAGACAGCAACATAAATAAATTTAATTAAAAGTAACCCACATATACAGTCAACTCTCAATGTATCGTTATTGCATGCATCGATAAACTGCATCCACTAACAATTTTTTCTGGTCACTGTGAAATCCCTATGTAAATTATGTTAACATAAACTGCTTGTATTGTTTATCGCATAGAGCATAAATTGAAGTATATTTCAGGTCCCTCCACCTAATATTTCCTGCAACTATCGTTTTTAAGCTGGTTGTTTATGCAAACATCTAGTAAATGGATGTGAAATACATCAAGCATGCAGCCATTTATAACTGTTCTGCGGCATGCTGTCTAGTGTCTTGTCTTCCTAACGCGTCTGTCGACACTGCGGTCGTGAGGCGTGGTGCAAGACTAGCTTGCTACTTCCCCTGACAAGAGGGGAAGTGGTTACCCATAGCAACAAGGGTGGTGACCTAGCATCCTCTCTTTCACCCCTCTTTCTGTCTCTCTCAGCGATGCATCTTCCTTCCTCCCCTCACAGACCATTCTCGCTGCCGAGAGGGGAAGTTGTCTAGCAAAAGAGAAAGCACATATCTATATCTCCCCCCTCTCCCCCCTATCCGCCCCTCTCGGCCACACCAGCTTCACTTACCTTGCCTTCCACACGCAGCCCGCCTGAGCAAATAAACTGTCCCTGGCGAACGTAATGTTATCAAGATTATGCATCGCTCAAAATAGTTACACCTAACACCATTTGTATATCAAAGCAAATGGTTTCACTTGAAAATGTTATGCAAAACAATTTAACAAAGAATTATTATTTGAAAATATATGTCCTTTGTGATTAAACGTGGGTTTTCCCCATAAGGTTGGTGTTTTATTGTATCTGGCGTAAAATTAACATGATTTTAAAACGTTATATTTATTTAACTCAAGGGGCAGTATCTTTGCGAATAAAATTAAATGCCCAGTTGCATATACTTAAACTCCCCTTGTCACCAAAAAGTGTTTAAACACTAATCGACTCTTGTATTATAAAAATTCATTTTCAGTAACTTCTGTGGGGAAATCGAAAGATCTATATTAATTTATTTCAATAGACATGCATCTTTTGAATAAATTGTTCAAATGTAAGGACCTATTCGACACCTTTTGCCATCTAATAATGGGTAGGTAAGCACCGAGCCGAGTGCAGTGTAACTTACGACAGGGAAAATCAGAGGACGTTGTTTTGAATGATTAATTATTAGACAGTGAAGAAATCAATTTCAAAAATGCCTTATTTATTCATTTTTGTCTTAAAATTAAATGTTTTCTTTGCAATAAAATATAATTAATTACTTTAAAAAAACAGACATTTGTCTCACACGCAAGGTGTCAGCACTCGGCAACAAGTAGCGGCAAGGAAGGGCAATTCTCCCACTGCATGCCATCACCCCTCCTTTAGCGGCCGCTGTGAGCACACAGTCCGATCGATAACTTCTCCACGCACTCTTAGCTAAACGAATGCGCACGGGTCATTCCAAATTTTACTGGCATTGCATGTCATATTATTTTCATTTTTAGAGGGTTTGAAAGTTTTAGGTCAGCTTGCATTTGGTGTCCGATTACAATCAATTACGGTGGTGTAGACAATTGTTGGTACTGTTAAAGTTGTTGGCAGTTTGTGAACATATTTATAAAAAATAAGGGTAATTTTGTTTTTTCGGCAAATATAATAATAGGAAGTGTAGTCTGTAATGTTGGCTACAATGCTGTATTGAAGGTTTCCCTCCATTTTGCTTAGAGTATTTAGTCTTTGGATGAATGTAATGTATTGCATTTCTGTATGTGATATCTAAAGAAATTATTAAGGAATGGCTTCTGGCAAAATCTGTAAATACATGCATATCTAATATAAAATGCGTTAAGTATTTAGTTGTACATAGCCTGTAGAGTGAACTGCTCATATTGTTTATTGGAATGAAGCACATAACCTAATTTTGTTGAATACAGTTGGGGTGCCAACATCTGTAACAGGTTTTGTGTTAAATTTAATTCTTGGCACCCCCTGCCAAGATCTGTAATATTCCATTTCAATTGTTTAAATATGCTATCTGAATAACCTTTTCAAGTGCTTCACTTGTATTCCTTAAAAAGCTATTGCTGATCCTTGGTCACAGTTCTTGGCAGGGGGAGCCAATGAACTGAAACTTTGAAACTTACTATTGTGTCAGTTCTTGGTAGTATTATAGGATTAGATAAAAATTATTTGCTTTACAGGAAACCAGAAATGTCATCAAACAAGAAAAGATACACCTCTGATTATTTAGAAGCTGCAATTAACTATGTGAAATGTGGTCTATCGAAGAATGCAGCAGCAAAGAAATATAACATCCTTCATTAACCATTCAGTTCCACATGAAGCAAGATTTTGTAAAGAACCGCCCTGGCGCTTCAACTGTTTTAACGGAAGATGAGGAAAATACCCTTATAAAATGGATAATCAATTGCTGTAATAAAGGATTCCCAAGCCGTAAATCGGATGTGATAATTACTGTAGTGTGAAAGAATTCCTTAAGTTAAATAATCGACCAAATCCGTTAGTAGACAACACACCAGGTCCTGGTTGGTATAGGGCCTTTCTCAAAAGACATCCAGAAATTGCAACCCGGATTAGTTAAGCTGTCATATCAGTAAGCAGCTGTGTAAGCGAAAAAGATATCAGGAACTGGTTTGAGAAAATATCTGTCTGTCTAAAAGACAAAGAGCAATTTGATATTCTTAAACACCCTGAAAGGCTATTTAATGCACATGAAACATGTTTCATATTGAATTCCACAAATTCATAAGTATTAGGTCCAAAAGGAGGCAGAAACATTTATGAGGTGGCACGAGGAAATTCTAAAACATCAATTACTGTAATGTTCAGTTTTTCAGCTAGTGGTTCCGCCGATGGTTGTTTTTCCTTACCAGAGGTGCAATCGGTTCCAGATTCCTGGGGAGTTTGTCGCAGTAATACAGGCTCGATGAAAGCTGAAGTCTTTTATGAATACATTGGAAATGTATTTGTGCCATTTTTAAGAGAGAACAACATTGACATGCGTGTCATTTTGTTTGCAGATGGACATAAAAGCCATATATAATGTCGCATTAGTGAACTTTGCACTGAAGTTGGTGTTGTACATACTGTATCCCAATGCAACACGAATCCTTCAGCCAGCAGATATGGCAGCTTTCAGACCCATTAGAGAAGGGTGGAGAGAAGGTGTACTTGACTGGCGCAGAGAACACCCTGAAGAAGGATAAATTTTGTCCAGTCTTGGAAACAGTCGTGAGCAAGAATGTATAAGTATAAACACTTAGGAATGGATTCCGTGCCTGTGGTTTATTCACATGAAATCCTGATGCCATTAATTTTCAAAATGTCTTGGTAGCACAAACAAAAATGAGGATTCATACTACATAGTGAACTGCTGCCAATATTGGATTATGAAACTTTCAAAACACATGTGGGTGAAGAATTAATTGAGAAATTTTGCAACATTGAAACTGAGTGTGAGAATGATAATAGCAAGGAATTTTAGATTTTGTACAGTATGTGGGATGAAGTATTTCATAAGGGTACTCCAATACAAAATAAGGACAATAATAAAGAGTATGTTGATTCTACAGCTGTAGAAAATTGTGTGAACTAAGAAAGGTCTGAAAAGGAACAAGCACAACTCATGGTCCCATTTAACGACCAAGAAGAAGTAATTGATCCACCTAAAGACCAAGAAGATCAAGTGTTACCTCCTAACAACCAAGAAGTAATTTCTCCATCTAAATACCAAAAAGAACAAGTAGCTCCTCCTAATACAAATGAGAGGCCTCCAAGAAGATTGAATTTTCCAGAATCCTCAAAGTTGATCACAACACCAACTTCAGGAACAGAAGAGAGAAAGGACTATCTGTAAGATGTGCATTGTTTCCAGAATCTCTGAATGAAGAATCACAAAATCGAATGAAAATAGCACCAGAAAATAAAGTTACACAGAACTCCCAAATTGACTGACATTTTAAAGTATCCCGTATCTGCAAAAATAAAAGGAAAACGGCAAATAGAACACCAATAATTTGTTTTAATGAGCAAAACTTGGAAGAGATTTGAAATGGAAAAATTGCAGGAAAAACAAGACGAGCAAGAAAAGAAAAATCAAAGGAAGAGAATGAGGGAAGAGAAAAGACTAAACAGACAAGAAAACTCAAAACAAAAGAAAGGGCAACCTACAAAAGAAAGTAACGACTCTGCTGTTACTGGAAAAGTTGAATCATCTTTGACACAAGGCTTGTGCTACTTCTGTGTTCGTAATATTAAAGCTGTAAATAAAGCTTTGGAGAGCTCAATGTGTAATAAGTTATTTCACATGAAGTGTGTGCCTAGAAATCGTCAGCAGCATATTCCTGATGATAGTGATTGTGATAGTTTTGTTTGTCATTTGTGCTAAAAATTAGTTGACAGTGATAAAATAGGTTCACTACTCAATATAATTAAACATAAATTGTACACAAAATGCTGCATGCCAATAACTGCACCTATACCTTACAATAAATGTTTCATTGCCATGAACCGTAATTTTCGTTTTTTTTTTTTTTTTTGTCCTCCCAAATAAAATTTATATTGGACGAGTGTCAGTAGTGGTAAAAATCATTGCTTAATAACATGGAAATTTTGTTTTATTAATACAAATTCAAATAAGCCCATTAATTTTAACTAACTAAAAATACATCCCTAACCCTGCTAACAATTGTCACTTTACCACCTATATAAAATATTTTCAGATATTTTTTTTTTAATATGAGTTTAGGTGAAATGTTTTTAATGTATTATTTACAATAACATTTTTTTTTTCCAAATATGTATTGTGTTTATTAGCTAAACTGTATTCACAGTCAATGTACAGCTCTAACTATACTCAACATAAAGTTTTATAAAGATAGAAGTTGTATTTTATTGATGTACATGTCAAAACCCTCATCTACTGAAATACTGCATTTATGGACTTTTTTGGCAGTCCCCCGAATATCGATATATCGAGTGTCGACTGTAAACACCTTCGGTGTAAATAAGTAATTGTCTATATTTGTATTTTCCTGTGTATTGGTTATTATTAGTCATGTAAGAATTTTGTCTTTGCTCTGTTTTAACCTTGCTCATTAAAAAAATTTAGTAAAACTTTATCTTACTGGTAGAAGCGTCATCACGAAAAGTACATTTCTAAAGCCTCTGACAATGGGTCATCGTTAGGATAGGATAGATCTTGTAAATAAGTATTACCTTGGTAAGGTTTTTACTCACTGTGTTCTTTTTACTTAGCTACTAAAGCGCAACGTTAAGGTCTGTATGACAAGTTAGTTTTGAGATAGATAACTGTGATATGAGGTGTTAAAGATAAGGATTTAGATTAGTTGGATTAGCATACCTGCCAACTTTTCAAATCCTCAATTAGTAAAACCTTTTGAAAATGTCAATTTTAACATAAACTGGATGCTGCATTTTTCCAATAACCTACAGTACTTTAAAGAAAATATCTTCCACACAGACCTACTTTCTTTAGTGATAATTTAACAATTTAACCCTAAATTACAAAATAAATACTGAGCTGCAACCTTCCAACAGTAATCACAGTTATATGCAAAAAAAAAAAAAAAAATGATGTGTAAATCATGAGCAATAAAATTTCTCTCCAAAATACAGTTATACTAACAAAATTGAATAGGCATACACACAACACATGTGCATATGAGTTAGTCAGAAAACTGATTTCAACAATATAATAATCGCTAGGATATGTTAAAAACATAAATAAGACACATCCATACCTTCTTACTTATCACTCACTAGGAAACTTACAGTAATGGGTTCTTAAAATTGTAGTGGTTTTATTGTAATTATTCGAGTTCTTTTAAGTGTTTTACGTTATTCAAACTTGCAATACATTCCACTTACATATGCAACTACATGTTACACCACCCCTAGCTTTTGCACAAACAGCTATTGTCTATTTCATGTAAGTGGGGTAAATTTTGACAGTTACAGAAAAACAGTGTGGCCACAATGTATCCTTCCACCACAGCTGTTTTGTCACTAAAAAAAAGAGGTTTGTAAACAAACGTTTGAGTCCAATGCACACTTGCATTTTCGTCTTTCCTCGTGTTTCCTCCTCTCATGGCAGGCACTGAAAGACTGATGTTAGCTAACTTCTGTCCAGTAATCAATGTAGGGTATTATAGCAAGTTAGCCATCTAAAATGTTTTATTTTTGTAATTACCAAGTTAAGTTTCTTAGGGTTCGGATTATTAAATTTTAAGGGAAGAAGGAAACGAGACGGGGGGGGGGGGGGGGGGGGGGGCAGGCTTTAGTTTAACGTCTTTCATGAGACTGCATTGTTTTGATGTTCTTAGGAGTGTGTGGCATTTTGAACTGCATTTTGTTTTGATGGGGATATGTAAAATTTTGCTGTATGGAAATACCATTCAAATGATTCTAACTTAAAAAATTTTAACTTTAATGAAAAAACAAAAAGCAACAAATACGTCAATGTTCGTGTTCGTACAGATGCCGCAATACACACACATACACACTTTAACCAAAGTTAACCTTTCACTCGAATTTACGATATAGGCAAATAAACAAATATTATTTACACACTACAAAAGTGTTGAAAGTGCACCTTTTTCAAGCCACTTGCATTTGAATAACAAAGTAACAGTTTTCAAATAAATTATTTGCAAAACACACAAATTTACTGTTTGTAAAATGCATAACCTCTTGAACACCTGTTTTTCTATTGAAATCCTTGCACGTTTGCTTCACTAAAATCACGTTTGTTCATCAATAGCATTAAATAATTAATTTGCAGAATCATTCAGTAAAATCAATACTGCACACTTTTCTTGAAACCAACAAACTTAAACTTAGTTACATAAAGTATATGTGTTACTTCATTGTGGGCAGCGATTAATAAAAATATATAATGCTATGTTATAATCAACGAATACGATAATCACCATGTTTTAACTTTTCAGCAACAGGAAGAAAAATGTACTTAATGTAAATTGGGTAACTGCACAAGCTGACAGGTTAGATAAAACTAACTTTAATGAATAGTAATTCAACTCATACTGATATTAGGGAATAAGATCAGATTCCAAGCTAGGTAGACGTAAATTTATTTATCGTGCTAACCACAACATGGCTTTAGCGAAGCCTTCTTTAATCTCTAGTCAACTCTCAATGTATCTTCATCGCATGTATTTATAAACCGCATTCACCAACAATTTTTTTGTGGTCCCAGCGAAATCCTGTAAATTATGTTAACATAAACTGCTTGTATCATTTATCCCATATAACATTGATCAAAATATATTTTGGGTCCCTTCACTTAATATTTTCCGCAACTATCATTTTTGAGCTGGTTATTTATGCAAACATCTAGTAACTGGATGTGAAATAAGTCAAGCTCGCTGCCATTTATAACTGCTCCGTGGGGCGCTAGCTAGTGTCTTGCCTACCCAACATGTTTGTTGACACTGCAGCATGGTGCGGCGGGCGAGGCTTGCGACTTCCCCTGACGAGAGGGGAAGTGGTTACCCATAGCAACGAGCGTGGCGACCTAGCGTCCTCTCTCAGCCGTGTACCTTCCTTCTTCCCCTCAAATGCCCTACACACCAGCGAGAGGGGGAGGTGCCTAGCAAATGATAAAGCACATTCTCTCTCTGCCATGTCCGCTTCGCTTGCCTTGCCTTCACACGCCAGCCTAGAGCAAATTTGTGCCTCACGAAATTTTAAGATTACGCGTTGCTCAAAATAGTTGCACATAACATCATTTGTATTTCAAAGCAAATGGTTTCACCTGAAAATGTTACGCAAAACATTTTAACGAGGAATTATTATTTTAAAAATGTTTTCATTTGTGATTAAAAATGGTTTTTTCCCCATAAGATTGGCAATTTTAGTGTATCTGGAGTAAAATTAACATGATTTTAAAACGTAATATTTAACTCAAGGGGCAGCATCTTCATAAATAAAATTATATGCCCAGAAGCATATACTTGAACTCCCCAGTCAAAAAAATTGTTTGGACATCAAGCAACTTGTATTATAAGTGTAAAATTCATTTTCAGTAACTTCTGGAAGGAAATCGGAAAATTTTTATTAATTTATTTCAATAGACACACACAATAAAATGATAAAATGTAAGGACCTATTCGACACCTTCTGCCGTCTAATAATGGGTAGGTAAGCACCGAGCCAAGTGCTGTGTAACATACTACAGAGAAAATCAGAGGACATTGTTTTGAATGACTAATTATTAGACAGTGAAGAAATCAGTTATAATAACATTATTTATTTACTTTCATCTCAAAATTACAAGATTTTTTGCAGTAAATTATAATTAATTACTTTAAAAGACAGACATTTGTCACAAGCGCAAGGTTTCGGCACTTGGCAACAAGTGGCGGCGTGGAGCGGTAATCCTCCTGCCGCCACCCCTCCTTTCTCCATCAGCCAATGTATACTCACTGCCTGATCGATAACTTCTCCGCACTCTCTCACCGATAGAGCCCGGGCCAGGGATTCAAACTTTGACTTGCATTCGGTGTCATATTATTTTCATTTTTAGAGGGTTTGAAAGTTTTAGGTCAGTTTGTATTTGGTATCAGATTACAATCAATTATATACAGTATTTTGAGACAGTATTTTTTTTATTCAAACGAATTTGGGAAATGTTTTTTAATGTACTATTTACAATGATATTTTTTTCTAAAATTCCCATTTTAAATGTGTTTATTAGCTCAACTGTATTCACAGATAATTAACGGCCCTTACTACACTCAACATAAAGTTGTATAAGGTTAGAAGTTTTATTTTATTGATTCACATGTCAGAAACTGCATCTACTGAAATCCTGCATATATGAACATATTTTGGAAGTCCCCTGCATAACGATAGATTGAGAGTCGACTGTATAAAGTATGGTAAATAATCTTTAGCTTTTTTTCTTTCCCGTCCTTTACGAGTGGGACAACTTTTGTAAACAAGTGTCCGAGATGTGTCAGCTTCTTCTGCAATATTTTCCTTTTTACAAATAAAACTGTAAAATTAATTGTTTAAGAGTAAAACATGCGTTAGGCGAGCTTGTGAACTGGCACGTTGACAATTTAAGAAGGCCTACAACACCTCACGCTTTAGATATAAAAAAAAAAACTATTTCTATTTCACAAGCTGTAACCTGTATTATTTTCATCCCCAAACCGAGCTTTTTCCCCCTTCTGCCGAGAAAGAGCAACGTACCCTTCCAGCAGTCAGCTAATGCCAAGACACCGCTTGCTACTCCAAGATGTAGAAGAGGGGAGGTGAAGAAAAGCAAAGAGGAGAAAGGAACATGCAAAGCAGAAAGAGACAAAGAAGCCCCGACCCCATATAATTGGAACCAGATGCCAGCAAGCCAGGCGAACAGAGATAAACGCTCCTCACGCTGTACTCCCGCACAGCTAGCACACAGAGTGAGTGCTACTACAGAAGCAAACCAGTATATGGATGAGATGCCTGGACCCAAATTGCCCAGCCAAAAGTTTTACTTTCTTCACTCCAAGACGGTTCTTCATCGAAACTCAAAACTGAGAAGAGTAAGGGGGGCGTAGACAATTGACACATGACGTATTACTGCGCTTCTAGGAAGCACACTCTACCAGAGGGCTTTGCCCCATCTTAAAGCGCAACAATCCTTATGGGGCAAACTACGTCAATTAAAACAGTAATTGAGGCAGGATATGTGCCTAGAGGATACATTGACAAGCCCCACCTGATACTACAGACAAATGATCCTAGATTTTACTGTTCCCTGGAACTCACCAAGAAGCAGTTATGTCAAGCCGGCTCCCTTCAGGACGGTTGTGTCAGTTCCACAGCACACTGCTCGAGAGCAGCACGGATTCCACTGGAACATCACATCCTCCATGAGCACGCAGCGAGGTTATGATATGTCAACGCCTCCACACCAAGCAGATAGGGGATCCAGGCACCCATACATGACATCAGAACTTCCAACCCTCCCTCCCCCCCCCCCCCCCCACCGATAAGTAGAACCAGCTTCCCTTTCACACTTCTGATGTCCTACAAGCTCCGATTTTCAGTATTAATAAGGTTTGCAGACCAGGCCTGGGCAGTCGGCTATACCTCTCCACTGTGATTGGGCTGAGGTGTCAGATATGGGTACGTGCCTTGCCAACTCTGCTCCCTGCTGTAATGGCCAGGAGTAACTCTTCACAGTAAGCCAAGCACAAGATCCCTTCACACGCCAGTAGTCCGTGGTCAACCAGAGGGTCCTCGAAGTCTTCAGCTGCCGCCAACCCCAGAGGATCACTGTCATCCAGAGGGTCCCAGCCTCAGCAACAACCCCCAGCACCAGAGGCCCGTCGACACCATCGCCACCAGAGGGTCCTGCCAATCCTGTTCTCGTCGACCCTCTCAGCCTTCCTGGTCTAACACCTTAGGTAACCAGGATACGAAGATGATGTCTCCTCTTGATTCTAGCAAAACCCGCTAAGTCATTGCCCTTCTGGTGATGAGTCCCATTAGATAGGTTCCTTCAGAACAAGCCCGTAATTAACAAAGGGAATTTTGATTCTGACTTTAAATGATTACTTCTTGCTCACCACGTCAATCATAACACAAAAAAATTTGCTTTTACTCAGATTGCTTTCACCTGATTAAAGGTACAATTTACTATTTCAATATCAATATTATTATTAGGAGTGTTTGGTCCCAAGTGTCAAATCGCATACTTAATAAACACGTATTTATATTTCAATTTAATTCTAAACATTTTCTCACTAGTAGAATAAAACCCCCTGTTACACCTTTTAGATTCTTTTGATACAGGCAGAAAATACACAACTTAAGAGTCAAACCCTGAATCTGCTACTGGGTAGTTCTCAGAAGCGCCAAAAGCACTAGACTACGCACACAAGTTGTGCGTGGAATTGAGCGACCAAAATACCTCCCTACTCCACCTCCACTGTAATGACCAGACCAGAGAGACAAGTGCATTAGTCACACAACCCACAACGTAGCCTCACTTGAACGCACCTATATAAAACAATGTTGATACCACCTAAGCTCATCACTGCCGTATCGGCCGAATGTTCCACCCTCCTCTATAAAAGCCGGGGTCGAACAACAGAGTGTGAGGGTTCATCGAAAACCAGGATGTTTAGAAGTACATGCTAGGTATTTGCTACTACACCAGCTCACTCTCCATGATAGTAGTTACATATTTCAAATGCCTTACACCAAGAAATGTGGAGCTAGATACTAATGCAAGTTAGCAGTTCAATCATCATTGTAAGAATTAGTTAATCTAGCAGCTATATCAGTAGAAAAACCCACTCCCTTATTTGAGATCCCAACTCAATCACCCATTGGACTGCACCCCATCCACTTAGCCATAATTAAAGAAAGCAATGCCTTGATAGGACTAGGTCTCTATCTGTTGAGACGCCCCCTTAGAGAATTGCCCTCCTTCCTCCTGAAGCAGTTCTTCAGTGCCACTCTGCCACGACCAACACCAGCCGCTGTTCAGCCACCACCTGCCGCAGCCAGCCATCCAGCCAGCCTGCGAGCAGAAGTACACTAGGGCCCCTACTGTTACCAGGTACACGTGAGGAAGTCTACAAGGCCTACTCTATTACAACAACAAAGTGGCAAAACATAGCTAAACTCCCCCTTAACTTTTATGACATTTTCAAGGTACTTCGTGATACTGGTATTGTGGTGGTCGAAATCCTCCTCAGTTATTAAAACCCCAGCTACTCACAAGCTCACGGCCAGTTTCAAGCTCGAAGTAACATTCAGGATCCCAGGTTCACTACCCCGAGCAGACGCTAACAAGCCCCCCTGTTTAAAGGCATTAACTCAACGTGGTGAACACCCCATCTAGCCAGTGCATGTTTTACTTTAGGTAAATGTAACTTGGGCTTACGTATCGACTCCGATCTATGTTAGTGACCTAGTTTAAACTTGTTTCGTGTTAGCATTTGGATTTTAATTCTTTAATTAACCTAACCTAAACCCTGAGGATAAAAACACGACATCAACCTACTGTGGTCTTACTTAAATATGCTCACTCCTAACTCAATGTGGTATACAGTCGGAAGTGTAGGCTGTCCACAAGGTATGTGGTCGTCAGTTTTAGCGAGAGCCTTCCGGGTGGCTAAGATGTTAACCAGTGCTGACTTCCTGGTGTAGGACTTACCCGGGATAGACTGACGACGGGTAGCTGTAGCTAACATTCGGGGCACCGTACTAGGGCAGCTGATGATCGGCGAGTAGTCACGTTTGACATTGCTGGTCCTCAAGTCAGCTGGTTCCTCATGGCGGTAGCGGGCGTTGACTGTTTACGGATGGCATCGGCGATGCCCAGGCCCAAGGGCAATTCCAGGCATAGGCAGATGACTATAGGGCGCGGCTCTCCACATGTCTTCTGGGGTGACTCAAATAACTTATTTGGGGTGCCAGTGTGGTGTTGCCCCTGCAGTCGACGGATGCTCGCACATGATCCCAAGGAGAGGAGTAACTTAAGGCTGACTGGGATGTATTGCTTGACAACCGTTTGGCTGTATAAACCGAAGCTGCCTTCTTATCCTGTGATGGTGGTGCGGCGTCGCCGTGATTTAAAACATATTAAGTTTGCCATTGAGCTCTTAGCAACTTCCTCGGTTGCCTCTTAGCTCCCCTCCTCTTTCCTCCCCTTAATCGCATTCCTAGATTCCCCTCCACGTGCGTCACAGTTTTTTCATGTTTATAAGTGTTGTTCAAAAATAGGCTTGCACGCCTTCGCCTCCTCCTATTGAACCGGCTACTCACATTTGCTATTGAAATAGCAGCACCATACAGAAAATACAAGAAATGTATTAAAATATTTACACAAATCATTAAAAGAATAATATAGAATGTTCCTTCATTTAAAGCTAATAAAATTACGCTAAACTCAAAGCAAAAGAAGAAATATTCTAGTGTTTAATTAAATGGCATTAACCACTTTCTTTAAAAAGAGCTAATTTACCTTCGTAGAACAAATTACAAAACCTAGTTCACCGTTGAACCTCAAAATTACAAACATCACAGGCTACTTCGAAAATACAAAATATTAAAATGCCTTCATGTAAAAATGCAACCTGAACTTGCCAGAATGCACCCCAAATAATACTGAATTCAAACATTACTATATTTATGAAGTACATTAAAGAAATACTTATATGGTTTCATCAAAATATATTTTATAGGAACATTAATAATGAAGAAGGGCAGCCAAGTGCAACCTGTCACAGCCGCCTCAAATAAAATATATTCATTAACACTTCATAACATTTCCTTTAAAAATTACTGATAATAGTAGCAATTCCCATGGAACCCACACAAGGCAACATAATCGTAAAAAGTTATAGAAGACACAATATTAAAAGAGCTATCCACAAGTAAGTCATGGATGAATGCTTCATGGAAAAATACAGAATTTCTGGACAAGCCAAATGGGGCAGCAGAACAAGGACAATACAGACACATAGCAACCCGGCTTAGTTACACTAAACATAATTTAGAACGTGCATCAAAACAGAGTTTAGAAAAACCCTAGGCACTACATTCTGTGCAAAACAGCACAAACTATGGCACACAAAATTACTAAAAACATATAACAAGCCAAAAAATGATATAAGCATGCCTATGACTCACAGTTTCACAGATGTTTCAGCACCGGCCACTCAGTCACAAACACTATAAGATCTTTAAAACTTTACGTTCCATTAAATGTTTTACAGAGAATTTAATTCATGGTGTGTTGTGAAGATAGGTTGGCAATGATCAGCTGTTATGATCCATAATTCAAGGATAGCTTTGAAGTGCAGCAAGTGTAGGTAGCCAGTTGAATATCAGGAGAAAACGTGCAGACCTATTTATTAACAACTCAAACATGAAAAAAACTGTGACGTACTTGGAAGGGAATCCAGAAAGGGGACTGAGGAGAGGAAATAGGAGGGAAGCTGAGAGGCCACCAAGGAAGACACTAAGAGTTTGCTAACAAACTTAATTATTGTTTCAAATTGACGACGGCGCTGAGCCACTGTCGCAATCCACCCACGTTGTCCCTCGTCTGTGGGTAGAGGGCATAGTGTTGGTGCTATGGTGCAAATGCGACAAAGCAGGGACATGCGACAGAATTGCCTAGCTAACAGTACCCAGAGGCAATCAAGTCATGTCGTGTCAGTCCTGTCAATCCAACCAGCGAATTACATTCGATTTGGTGGATGGAGTGGGTTAGCGGACTTAGGGTGGCACTATGCTTCGGCGTGAGCCGCTTAGATGTGACCAAGTTACTCTTCATTAGGCTTGGCACTCCAACTGACAAATTGCACATGGTGGATAAAGTAGGTTAGCGGACTTGGGTGGCCTAATCTCTTCCTCACGGAGTGTATGTAGTAGGGGAGTCTATCATACTAATTCACCAACTGCATGTGTGCACTTTGTCCACAATAAGGGTGGCCGGCGAATCTGTGGTGTTTATGATGTACATGTTGCCCGGTTAAGAGAAGTCCTAGTATCTAAAGCCCTTGCCTTAGTATCGAAAATTGGGTATAACGGCACTGTCACCTACCTCTCTCTTGAGAGATGGCACTTACTACGTTGAAGTGGGGTTTACAAAATACCATAGAATTAGAACGCTGTGGTTAGACCCGAAAACTTATTTACTCTTAAGAGAATAAACACGGTGACCTATATTATGATGCATTACATAATAGGAGCTACAGAGAGCGGACTACAGAATCACGGCTTCACTAATCCAAGTATGACTAGCTATATGGGCAAATCTACCCTCAATACTGAAAGCAGGACATGGGGAACTCCAAGACATTGACAGAGACTCAACACATCTCCAATCCCGTGCTCCTAGCTTGTAGTGTCACCCTGCCTATGCAGAAAACCATCACATCATTGCCCATCCCACACCAAAGTTATTTACTTCACCGTGCTCCTCAGCAGCAAAGAACACCAATTTAAATTTGGCACCGCCGGAGACCCAAGCCAATCACCAAGGGTCACAGTCTATTCAAGCATCCTGAGCTTGGAAGATCTGCACCCCAGGCGCCGAGCGAAAAGGCGAGATAAGACATCCATGGTACATGCATGTGACATCACAAGCTCCACCCCTAGGAGGCGGGACCAAGCACCCCACATCCCTCAAAGCACCCAAGATCACCAGCGATCACTATAAAAGGTGAACCAACCCAAGCCTGAGCAGTTGCTCGGGATGGCTCGCCGGAGTCACTTATCCACTCTTGAAGAGGCTGTGAAGGCCGGAGTTTGAACCTGCAGCAGTAACAGAGTCTTGGGATAGACTGTCCTAAGCCCGTGCCACCTGCCACCACGACAATAACGCTCTCCTAGAGGCCATATTCCCCTGAAGAACGTATCCTCAACATCACCTCCAGTCATCACCTCGAGCACCTCCTAAGTCAACCTACCCTATCCTAAAAATCTTGTACCTACCAGGTAATCCCAGGTCACAGCAACGTAGCCCCCTTAATGCCCTAGCCAGGCCACTCTACCACTCCAGTGGAGTAATCCCAGCATACATATTGCTAGATCCCTTCTGGACACTCCTCTTATAGTTCAACTACGTTCCATGGATAGATTAGTTTTTAATCAAATTTCTTTACATTTAATTATTGATCAAGAGTCTGAATGTAACGTAAATGTAACACGTAGCCTTCACTTGATTTACATTTTGAAAATACTTTTTAACTTCCACAGTTAATTCGTATTCAATTTAAATATTTGATTCAGCAGTAAAGTTACACATGGTAGAAGCCATTACCATTATTATGTTTGTTGCTATTTTGTTTGCTGTAAATTCTTATGTGGTTTTTAAAAGCACACACACATTGAAGCTCAGAAACTTAAACATGTTAGCTTAAGTAACCCCTACATCCCTTGTGTTTTTAAGTGAAGTGAAACCACAATCTAACTTCCCATTTACATTTTCAATTAAATAATATTAATTCCTTAATTGCGTACGTGAAAAAACGCTGGCAACGCATATCAGCCAAACGGCAAATACAAGTAACACCGAGCGGTATTCCAAGTTTAGCCAAGGTAATACTCAGGGTATTGCAGTGACTAATCCTTGGGGGAGCCCTTCACTAGGAACTCAATACACCTTGGTATTATGGCTGCTCACGTGATCTGTTGTATGACACTTCTGGCTCGAGAATTGGCCAGATGTGGTTAAGTAACCAGACACGTTGGGACTAGTCATGTGCCAGATGTACACTATAGGACCACCGTTCATACCTGGCTTCACGTTATGTACATTCATTGTGTGGTATATTAATTTGGTTCAGAATTCATAATTAGTAAGATCGGCCTCATGTAGAAGAATTTTAAGAGCGGTGTCAAGAACCGCCTTAAACAGGAACTCCACCAGCTAGTGTCTCAGATAAATTTTCATAGTAGTTTTGTTACTGAATCACAAGATGGCAAATCTTTGTTTGATTTACCAACCCTGTCACAGGGACGTATCCCATTTGAGTACTTGATTATATTGCATACCGGTACAGAGATATTAGGCATAGAGCCATCAATACTCTCACCAGAATATACTGCTAAACCTCCACAACCTTCACACATAACCTTCAACAGTCAGAGCACCACTCAGCCGCAACCAGAGTTGACCGCTGTTCCACAGCTGGCCACTCCAGTAGCACCTACGGAGCAAAGGAGAGCGCCACAGCCTGCAGATCCTGAGGTAATCCGTTGGTGTGGTGTACTTCCAACTGTTGAAAACTTTGTTCCATTATGTAAACCTACCCAACCCACCATTTATGCTGGCATGTTCCATGCAAGACTGACATTTACGAAATTGAAGGCCACCCAAACCACTCGCACACACACAGTGTGCGAGAGTACACTTAAACTCAAGATATTCATTGCATTCAGTATCCCCAAGTCACCGACACCTTACATGACACAAGCCTACCCTTCTCACTGTCTCCCCCCCCCCCCCCTCCAAGTGGGCAGAATCCTCTCTCATGCTAGCCCGGGTCTTGTATGCACTTTTCCTTAAAACGACTCTGTAGATGAGAATTTGATTTAGTGTACATTCCATTGTGTTGGCATCCGAGGTTTCAACCCTCATCTCACCAACCATTGCTGGTACGGTGCCGCGCCAACAGCCTACGTACAGGATGGGACCAAACCCTGTACTGGGTGGTTGAGTGTTAGGGACTTAGAGCGCTCACTCCAGCTACATCGTCTTGCACTCTGTCGTGCTTCAACTATCTCCTAGGCTTTGTGGTTCTCAAGCAACCGGCAGAAGTTATGTAAATTAGAGGTAAAGGGGACATGTTGGCAAAGAATGCTAGAGCAGGGGTAGGTAACCTTGAAAATTTGGTGACCTGCTGGGAAGTTCTTGCATTCTGAAATGGTCTACTATTCTATTGTTTTGAAATAACCACAATGGCAACATATATATATATATATATTTTTTTTTTTTTATTTCGGACAACAGTAAAATACATTTTTAAGGTTATACAATTAAATAATACATATTGATAATTAGATGAAACATAAAAATTACAATTCAATAATAATGAATAATCTCTCTACCTACTCTGTGTAAAACTTGGCAGAAACTTTCCTTTAACAATAGCTTTGATGTTTGGTGAATAACTAGTTGAATGTCACGTTCTGCGGCTTTTCCATCTGCGTATGTTGAATGTAATTTCCATTACGGGAGACAAATATTCCAAATTCTGGTTTACCAATGGAAAAGACACATACTGAAATATCAAAGAAATCTTTTTAAAATCTGATCTGTTATCAAAATCATTTTTCAAGTGATATATAAGAATTACATGCTCTTCCTTTTCACATGAGCCTTAAATCACCTCTTCTTAGGTTGCTCTCCCATAAATAGAGTTTCTCAACGAACGAATCCACTTCAGATATAATTTCAACAATTTCTTTCCCTTGAAGTTTTATGTTCAAGTTATTGAGTTTTTCCGTGAGATCAACTAATAAAGCTAAATTATGAAGCCACCTTGAATCTTCGAGAATACTTACCATGATGTGTTCTTGTTCTTTCAAAAATGTGATAATGGCAGTTAACAGTTGAATGAGCCATTGAAGAACTTTGCCCTTACTTAGCCAACGTACCTCACAATGCAGAAGTAGCTCTCCATACTGCAGTTTTAATTCATCCAGCTAATATTTAGTCTTCTTTGAAGAGGATAGGCTCATAGTTTGTTAAAAATCTACACTACTACGTTCATGGTTTCATTCAGGTTCAAAAACTTTCTGCAAAGAAATTGCTGATGTATGATGCAGTGATATGACAAAAATTTTGAAAAGCTTTCATCTCTACGACACTGAGCCAAGAAGTCATTATTTGGACCTCTAAGTGCAGGAGCTCTATCAGTGGTAATTTTCACAAGCTTCTGGATTGGAATATTATCAGAAATAAGAAACTGCTTCACGAAAAAAAAAATTTCTTCATCCCTAGTATGACCTTTGAAATGAATCAATTTCAACAATTCTTCTTTGACTGAAAAGTCAACAAGTCTCGCGAAAACTGGCAACTGATCAATACCAGTTACATCATTTTACTCATCCAGTTGGAGGGAGACGTAACAGCATGCATCCCAACCTTCATTTAGTTGAGACATGACATCACTGGACATATTTTCAACTCTTCTTGTGACAGTTCTTGCAGAAACTGAATAGCTGCCATTTTTCAGATTTGTTGTTGAAATTTTCAAACAGATCATCACTTGTTTCAAGAAATGCTTATTTAATTATTTCTCCATCTTCAAATGGCTTCTTATATTTTACCAACACATTGGAAACATGATAAGAACACTTGTGGCTTGGCTGTTGTGCTTGTATCTGTCAGTTTTGTAAATATCTGTTGTAGTGAAAACTTATTTTTTCAGTCTCTTAATTTTTTCTCGCCTCAATTCTGAGTTTGGAGGAAACTCTTTATTTTTGTTTGAATATACTGTTTCAATATATCTTTGAACGTTACTCCTTTCCTCAAATTCAATGTTTACTTTTCCCAAAAAACATATTCATTTTCCATTTGTTTAGGTGATGAAATAGTCATGCTCCCATTCCACATGGAAATTTAGTTTTCTGTTTCTTTGGATCACCTATCACAAGAGATTCACTTATCACACCACCAGTTACGAATTACGTACTTTAATCATAATAGTACACGTGGTTAATCGTAACCTGAAAACAATACATAAAACTCGTAGATTAAACGACACACAACAGTATGTGCCACTTGTACTGTTGCTGAACAGCCAGTAGTTGAGTGATTGCTCTTGATGCATTTTACTGTTGCAATGTTGGCACCACATGTACATAACTTTTATGAAGCATTTGGCACTCATTCTCGTTGATTACTTAATGATAGCAGTCATAATGGACATGGGAAAAAAATGATCTGTTACTTGTTTGTTTCTACTTTACGGCCAAACATGGAGAAAAATAAATAATATACATTTACAAGCATCATAGGTATGCTGGGCATTTTCTTTCGTGAACATGTTTTCCAACTGCTCATCAATCAACTAGCGGAGTTTTGGCCTATTGTTTATGATTTCATGAACACTTGCGGTGTTCGTGGTTTGCTGCAAAATTCACAATTTTCCAAATTTTACTGAATTTTGCAGAAAAATTTGCATTTTTGCATAAAACCATATAATCTTGCTTCTTTCTAGTCATGGATAATGTTCACGTTTATAGTTGTAAAAAAAAATTTTCTAAATAATGCTCGCGATCTACTAAATCTATTCTCATGATCTACCGGTAGATCGCAATTGACATGTTGCCGGCCCCTGAGCTAGAGCAACTAAATTAGGTAGCCTCGCTCTCTTGGGGAAGGAATGTAGCAGGGTAATGTCCCTGTGTGTGGGAGGTATCTGGCACTCACTTAGGATGAGTGAAGAGAGGCAGGCTGGCTGACATGCATGCTTGTCATAACTGGTAATGCATGTTTGTCTGCCATTTCCTTGGATGTTCCAAGTTGGGAGCATGCCTGTCAGCTCTGGAGGCACGCAGACTCAGGGTTCAATTCTCTGTTGGGTCACCGTGACATTGCACGTGATGAGTTGAAGTCAAAAAAAGATTGCCATTTACACATCATGCATCACATTAAAACATCATTTCACATCAACTAATTTAAATAGAATAAAACATCATAAAATACTCTATTTAATTTATTTTAATCGGACATGGAGTGCGAACCGTCCCCAAACTTTAAAACCATCTGAAAAAGAAAATGAAATGACACCAAATCCACGCTGAATTTTTAATATCCCATGTGCACTCAATCATCTGAACTCAACTGAGAGTGCTGCACCATGTTGCAGTGATAAATGGTTGTGCATTTAACGTATTTCACACCCAGTTATTAGGAGTTTGCATAAACAACCAGCTTAAAAATCATAATTGTGGGAAATCTTAAATGACGGGACTGAAAGATATTTTTATTGATGCAATATCCGATAAACAATAAAGCAGGAAATTGTACCATTGTTTAGCAGTACATGCATTTTCAGTACTTTGAAAGTCCACCGTATTTATAAAAATGTCGACTTCTACTTACCTTCATATGTTGGATATTAGATTCTTAAATTCTTTGGATTTGAGATTCAACAAATCTGTATATGATTATTCCATCTTTAATAAAAATACAATATGTATCTACTAACTGAACATTCTAAATCTTATTTTATTTTTGTGGCTGCAGAATCATTGAGAAATGATTTGTATGATATGACCCTATAGAGACTGTATACATACTGTACATGGTCTTCATGAGGATTGGGAACCCCTCTGTGCCTGAATTCTTCTCTAATACACTGCTTCACATGACTCTGTTCCAGGGGTAAGAAGGGGATGTAATGGTCTATAAGGTCACTTTCTATTGTTTCACTTTTGTGAAAGCCACCTGCAACCCAATAGAGATACAATATTATTTAACATTTGAAGGGAACTGCATCACAGAACATAATAAAACATACTAAAGTAAAATCTGTGTATAACAAAATTGAAGGGACCAAATGTGTGTGTTATAGAGGCGTTCTTTATAGAGAGGTGATTTACAATGTATTCCTTTTTTCATCATGCAGACAATTTTAGTCTAACTGATGCTCAAATTTAATTGCATTGGTTCTTTTATTGTGATTATTATAAGAAAAGTATTAAATTGCTTTTCTTTTGAACACTTATACAGCAAACCGTTATGGCAACTATTAATAAATTACTATTATCGTAGAAAAAAATATGGTGCTAATTTTGTTTGTAGCAACATTATGTAAACAAAAATATTTGAAAAATTCTTCAATTTAAAATAAATAATAAAAACTCTTATGATAAAAAAATACTTGTTACACATGAAGTGACAATACAGCTTTTACAGAACTTAAAATTAAATTATGGCTTTTGTAGATTTTATTTTTTCTCTGAAATATGTGACAAATAGAGGGGATTTTTACAGTTTTAAATAACATTTAGTAAAAATTTAGAAATATAAAACAAAAGTAAAAAATTATCAGACTTTCCAGTCTGTGTTTTAAAAAGGGTTAGTGCAGAAGGTATCAATAAATTGTTGAAAAGAGTTGAAAATGTATTATATCATATACAGTTTTGATTGAACCAAAAACCAATTTTTTTATAGAGAGGTTTCTGTTATAAATAGGTTATATATCTCACACCCCCTACCCCCCCCCCTTCCCACCCTCCCTCTCCCCATAGTGTGTGTGTGTCTGTGTGTGTGTGTATGCATGCGTGTGTGTGCGTGTGTGCGTGCATGTGTGTGTGTGCATGCATGCGTGCATGCGCGCGTGCATGTGTGTGTTATTGTAATTATAGGCTATTTGCAATTAGTTGAGTACATTCAAAAGTCCTACTCAAAATCTGTTTTTCTGCCCATATTCTCTCCTTCCACTACATGTAAAAGTAATAGTTCTATGGAGTTGATATCTCTATTCATTTTTCGTTCAAGAGTTAACTGTGACTTCATAAACATCACTACGTTACAACAAAATGTCCCTAAAACAGAATCGCTCTGGACACACTGATATTTCTGAACTACACAGTTATCTATTATAAGGAGTTTGATTTGTGGAGGGGGAAGAGGGGAAAAAGTAGGAAATTTTAGTGTACTGGACTTTGGATTTGTTTGGTAACAATTAGTTTTCACTATTTAAGTGGCTAGATAGTTTTCACTATTTAAGTGGCTAGAGCCTGGCACAGAGTAGCCCTTAAACAACAATTTAGATTACGCAAACTAAATACATGTAGTCTTGGAGACACTTGTTTGGTTTTCTGGTAAATAGAGAATTTCAGAGTAGTTTTCCCTCAGTTTACTTTCAGTTTTCATTTTGGAGAGGTACTTTCCTAATGTTTTTGAAATAGAACCTTGAGAACATTTCCTTTCAAGGAAGTTCCGGGTTCCACTTATGGGAGGTTTTATTGTACTGATATGCTAATTCTTATAGCTACGTGCATAAAATAAACAGAAAGTAAATACATTAATTCAGTGTCCCAAAAATTAAACACACTTTTAATGCAACAAAAATACATGGAACTACATTTCTTACATTGCTGCCCACTTTACTGCAAGCATGTCAATCAGTATACGCAGCTAGCTACAGGCAGAGATTTTTTTTCAGATGCAGACTTCAAAAGTGCTCAATTGACTGCAAACAAGTTATAAGATAAATTCCCAGCTGCATCCTACATCCTACTACACCAGGGCTGTGTTTTGATGAATGATTATATAATCAAATGTATTAACAGACTTAATAGCCAAATTATACTTTTTTTTTCATGCCATTAAACAGATACTCATTTACAAACAAAAAACTGGAGTCATAGATCCGTATGCAATATGGATGCCAGCGTTGTACAATAAACACCAAGTGGTAACCATTTGAACTACACTACAATCCAGATCTGTCAACTTCGAGCAGTTGGTAACATGCGTACAAAAAAAAAACTTTTAGTTCTTTGGCAAAACGAACAAAAATTTACAAGATTCAATTTTTACAATAATTTTTTTATTCCACAATATTGCAAATTGTTACTTACTCAAAAATGCTATGTTTTATGTCTGCCAATAGGAGTAAAACATTTGCCTTCATGCAGTGAGAAAAGAAATAGTAATTAATCAGGCGAACATGTATTGCAAGTTCCGCTTAAATAAAAAGTTCAGGATTTGTATCCGCACGTGCAACATCGTGCATGTCGAGTATTGATTTCTAGTCGACTAGTTCTGATATACGTTGTACATAACCTAAAAACCATATGATTATAAAAAAATACACATCGCAAGAATGCAGCTACTACTAATATTTATTCAGATTATTTTATGAATTTTCTGCCATTTACACAATACATAATTCTGGAAAAATGCAGTATTTACTATTCGGAATGTGCATTCATTCTCCCCAGTTGTGTTCCTTTGTCGCAGTGACATTTTAAAATTACAAAAGGTGAGGAATGTTTACACAGTACAAGGAAAAAATCACTCTATTTTCCACTTTTTGATGCATAACATATCTATAAATTATGAATATGTTTCCAAGAAAAATTGCTGTGTTATGTTTATAATCTGCCAACGTGATAAGGTTAGGATTGCACCACGTGATTTTGAAGTCGACACGTTTGCAATTCGTGGAAAGTAGATACTAATAATTCCACAAAGTATCACTATGGATAAAAAATTGTACTACCACAATGGCCCAATAAGTATTATGTTACTGTACAAAACAGTAAGCCTAGTGAAGTGTAAACAATAGGAACTTTAGGGACTTCAAAAGCAGGTCTTAGGACTACTTGTATTTTAAGGTCTTATGCTCCAGTTTAAAATAAAAATATTTGGTGAATTCAATTTTGATTTGATTTGGAGCACTACTGCGCCACCCTGAGACACACAAACTATACATACGTGATCATAAATATTTTAGCAACATACAATTCGCAAGACCGAAGGTGACCAATGCAAGGAGTGGATCTCGTGCTTGTACATGGTTTGTGAACAAGGTTAAACATAAAGGCCGAGACTGAAAGTCATTCTTAAAATATTCATAAGTTAACCACCGGCCATCGTTAAAAAAAACTACTAAAACTATGTGCACAGTTGCGAAGTTCAAAGGGACAATAATAAAATATTACATAAGCTGATTTTGATTTTAAACAAAGTAGTGAGTATTCAATGTAATATCTGTGATGGGAAGCATTTTTAACAAATTAACAAAAAACACAACAGGACTAACAATATATAATAAGATCTAAATTTGCTTTTTTTTTTTTTTTTTTTTTTTTAATGGGAGGTTCATGCACCTCGTGGTTAAAATACATAAACAATACAATTACACAACCAAGAAATTTACGTAACCAAAAATATTATTTCACATATCAAAAAATTTCTATGATGGCTGTTACGGTCGTTGGGTAGATGATACCCCAACTCTTATGATGTTATAAGTTTTTCGTGATAGAGAATTTTGCAGTCCAAAAATAATTTACAGCATCCAGAATTTTCTGGTTAAATAAGTGCTGCCGCGAGCCTGCTCCACTGCCATGAATTTGAAGTCCGATCAGCTAAATGGCAGTTCTTGCAACACGCAGAGACTGCTCGAAGTCAGCTGAGACAACATGGCTGGAAAGTTGGTCTAGAATTTGGACCAAACTGCAAATTAAAATATAACCAACAGGTTATAATTACAAGCATAAAATCACATGAAAACATTGCCCGTTAAATAAAGAATTACATTAAATTTACCAATAGCGGTATTAGATGATTTGTCACCACATCAATAAAAATTTCTCAGCGGCGCTTAGAAAATTTGAAATTGTCCACATTCTGATAATATTGTAAAGAGAAAAATATTGCATCAGCACCATGGAGCAACAAACACAGAGTAGTGGTTCGACAGAGTAACCGTTACTCGTGGTCACAATATTACAAGTAGATTGGCCAGTGATTTTAATATTTATACATTTTAGTTTTGGTTCATGATATTTTATGTTGCAGACCTAACAGTAGATAATAATTACACATCAAAATAAATAATGTATTATATCACAAGTGCTGCTATCTTAACAGACTCATGAGTTGAATACAAACCATGAGAAATTAAAAGCACACATTTTAAATGCATCTATCTGGCATTGACAACCAGCAGTGATTTCTACCAAAAAAAAAATTAAATGAACATTTTATATAAAACAGTAAATAACATAAGTAAACTCATTACTCTTTAAGAATTAATACAAGTTATAAAAAAAGAAATACTAAATACCATTTATTTTATACACATTTCGGATTTAAGTTTGAGCATAAAAAAAATAGTTTGGCAGTAGATAATTAACCACAAAAAAATTAAGGACAGTAAGACTTTACCAACAAAAAAAATTTTACCCAAATAAGGGCAAAGACAAAAGACCACAGAAAAAGCACAAGCAAAATGCATACGGTGCCACAGAATAGCACACACTCCTCCCCTCAAACCAGACCATGGCTGGTCAATGGTCAGGAAAATTATTCCAAAATATATTAGATCATATACTGACATAATAATCTGAGTTACCCAAAAAAAATTACAAGTAACCCATTACAAAACTTCCAAAATTATCTCCTAGTATCTTGTGGAGCAGGAGGTAGAGTAACCATAAGGGTTCCTTCTGGTAGAGTAGGTGGAGATGATTGTGGTATGGAACGATTGGGAAGAAACCGAAATGTAAGCAATAACCAAAAACAAAAGACTAGGCAAAGGGCAATAATGCTGCTGCAAAACCACAATGACTACTATGCTAAAGTCAGGAGTAATTGGTGGGGTATGAACTAAATGGAAAAGGTGAATCATATCAATGAAGTTGATACCATGTGGTTGGGATGTCAACATGGCATCAAGTTCCTTAACAAAGAAGCCATTCAAGGTGAAGTTGGAAAATTTAGAAAAGAGAAGAGATGTAAGGTTAGATGCAAGTTTTGGAACATGAATAATGTAAGATATGGTTAATGTGCATGGCTGAACTATCAGAACCATACGTTTTGAAGTAAGGACTTACTATGTCACAATGAGTAGCATTGCCTATACATCCGCTCCCATTCAGAGAAAGTATGAGTAGCATCAGTAGTAGATCTACAGAGAAGGGCGATTTATAATGGGAATTTAGTGGCAAATAACCAAAAGGAAGGGGTTTTTGGAAAAAAAAAAAAAGTGGAGTTTAAGGTTAACAATAGATTTGTCACAGAAATCCAGACAGGGTTTGCCAGGGAAAAGGTGAATTGGCAGCTATCAACATGACTGTAAAAAATGGGAAATGAGGATATAGGATGATCCCATGATTTTAACACTGAGCTAAAGCATTATGATTTAGTGAAGCAAACAAGTTTCTGTCTGGGCTAACAACAAGGAATTCATTCACAGCTAACAACAAATCCTGGTTCAAATTTTCAACATGAAAGTGCAAGGGGAAAACTTGGTATCTTTCAAAGAGGCTATCGTTATTGGCTAATGGAACATCCACAGTAACATTTAAAGATGTATTATAAATTACATGTTGCACTAAACTATGCCCATAAAACATATACAAATTATCAGGAGTTATAGGAGCTATCATGTACAGGAGTAAAGCAATTAGGTTTTCGACCTTATTCAAAATGTTAATAAAAAAAGTAGAGCTCAAAGTACAGTGAACAGTGGTTTCTATTGCATGTTTCACATCAAAAATTTCCAACTAGTATTGGACACAGCTTCAGTAACACGGAGTAGAATTGTATTTAAGGTCAACACAAAAACTAACTAATAAAATTCGGTCACACACTTCATGTAAAGTTTTGTTCATGGATTCATAGAAATTATTGTTCAAAGTAGTGGGTTGCCAATACTTGAATGCTCTTGGTGTTATTCAAAATTAAATTTTCCAAATTATGCAGTAGAATTATGGGACTATCTAAATTGACAGAAATTTCACCTTGATTGTTGGTGAGAGAATTTAGTCACTTTTTCAACAAGGTCAAGGGTGCAAAACATAGTTTTCAAAATTTTTCCTCCAAAATCAAAAATGCCACATATTTTTAGGAACCAAAAAGCATGAGAGAGGTTAAGGCAGAAATTTCAGACTTGAATGCCATGAAATTTTCTTTCAATTGAGCTACTACAAACTTAAAATTCTGATCACAACTATAATTCTGACTCAAGTCCCACGTTTACTTTTCATGTAAGACAATAGTAGTATGAAGCATTTCCTCTAGTTCAACAAATTCCATTTCAAGTTCCAGAAGATTCAAATCCAATACGATGGAGCAGTAGATATTAGTGAATACAACATTGTCTTCCTTTTTTAATACTGTACCAGAATGGAGTGTTTCTACCATTACAAATGACTCAAGACAGGCAGTAGGCAGTAAGGAACACAATCATATACCATAACATGATTCAAAGCAGCAAACAACAATGGAGAAAATCAGAACAGGTTCACACAAGAACTGAAAATGCACTAAAACAGTAAATAGGAGAAATACCAACAACAGAGGATTCAACTCAATATCTAAATTCCAAAAATATACAACAAATTGAAATATTAAATAACTTATACAAATTATAAGTCAACCCAATTAAATTCACCAGATTCCTGTTACAACCATAGCTCTACAAACTTATAAACCAATGACAAACACACAATTTGAATGAACTCTTAAACCTAAGGACCATGTTTTCTTTTTCAGGACTACCCTAAATAGGCTACAATGCTGTCGAAGCACTAGATAATAGTTTCATTCCAGTTCTTTATTATCATGTATAGTTCTTGCGCAGAATGCCTTCGTCTGCACTTAAATCTCGAGAGCTTACATTTTATCTAACTTAGAAGTTAGGGAAGCATCACCTTGATTTCTTATTATGTATCAGTAAATTCATATTAACTGAATATTATCTGCAAGAGTAATTTTAATGTAACTTGTGTAACCCTTTGAAACACTTTTGTGTTAGTAACGTGAAACTCTGCATTAATTTCAATAATTAACTGCCACAAAGGAAAACCTGGTATCTGACAATAAAACATCTAAGATAGCGAACTTACATGTTAAGAGGCAAACCAAGATTTGCCAACAGTTGGATATTCGGCTGCACCCAAATCACTAGCAACTCCAACCTAAAAGGTACAACAAGACTGGGTACGCAGTTTGACTCCCAACTTGCAAAGACCACAGGAGAACTAGTAGTGCTCAGGACTGACTGACATCTTGTGGATAACTTACCCAATACCCAAGACCCAGTTGTTTGGAGCACCCTTAATTCAGTCCCAGCTTGCAAAGGCTGGATGCTGGGAACAAAGAGTGTAATCACTGAGCTCTGGAAGTACACGCTTACGACCACCTAAAAAATACCAGTTTCTCCTCTTACTCATACTCGTTATGAGAACAGACCATGTTGGGTGTTAGACTGTTCTTCCAGCTTGAAAAAGCCAGAGTAGAACTCACAGCACTCCGAGTAGACCAGTCTCTAGCAGATATAGCTCCCAGGACACCAGTTATTACTACTACCCACCATTAAAGTTCCAGCTAGCGAAAGCCGGACTTTGGAACACCGGGTAATACACTGTGTTCTGGAAGTCACCCCTAAGGCAGCGTTCTTGAGATTTTATCTCAGCAGTTTGTTTTACCGAGTTTAAATGCCTTATGCAGAGAAAATCAGATTAAGCAAACAGAGTTAAAAAGCCCTACGGGCAGCCATCAGGGAACTACTTACCTTAAAATCAGTGGAAACCGCCCTAGATAACAGTGACACTTCACAACCCAAGCAAGCTTTGGTACCTTTATTTGGCCCACACATGTGTCGCTCCTAGAGCACATCCCACCATTGAGACCATACAACAAGATGGAGAGGTTATCTTAGGACTCAACTGGCCTTAGGAGATTTGATTTACCAGAGCGCCAATCACCAGTTAGTGTCATAGAACCGACCCATCTTTCCTCAAACCATTAAACCTGCAGTTATGCCTCAGCATACTTGCAGTGTGTACATATCCACCGGGAAGATCATCCACCTTCAACACCAGAATCAGGAATGCTGAAGGGTTAACTCTATTACTCCAGACTTTGTACCAACATGTCAACCAACTAGACCTACCCTCTATAAAAGTCGGGAACCTCAGGAACTTAAGGTCCCCACCTAGTCCCCCCCCCAAACCCCCATGTTCCCCTGAATCTGGCTTCGCGGTATTTGGCATCCCTAAAGGTAAACAGAACTAATGTCTCCTACAGAGAGACCTTTCAAATGAAGTTTAACCTGGGGTTTAACCCAAAACATTAACATTCTCCAAAGTGGGAGAACCTCCGACCCAACCTGGAAAATTTAATGAGCAATTATTTCTTTGTATTTTGTAACATCCTATATTCAAGCGCTCCAAAGTGAGTTTTACTGAAGGAGAGTTAACAAAAGGAAAAATAAGCAGAATTTCTTCCCTAGAGATGCGTCAGTGAAGAGTGGAAGTACGCAAAAACTATACTGCATAAATGAGCTAGCACAACATGTTTCCTGTTGTTTGTTTTACAATACAGAACATCCTTGGTCAGTGAATAAGGCTTTTGTTCAACTCCACACTTAAGATTTTGGATAGTAGTGGTTAACTCTGGGTCTTCATTCTGATTATCCTGAATATTTTTTTATGCTAGGGGAAAGTCAGTCAAAGCATTGCAATGGGGTAAGTTTTCAGGTGTTACAGAATAACTAGAACCCTCAAACATTCTTGATAGAATATCGTCTAAAACATTTTGGGTACCTTTGATATGCTGAGCTTGAATTTTAAGGAAGAAATACACATGACCCAAAGGCCAATTTTTTCTAGTTGTCTCGGGGTGCCAAAAGCTAAGACAACACCTGATTATCTGTTCCTAAGAGGAATTCAGAATGTTGGAGGTACTAGCGAAACTTTTCAATGCCAAAAACCACAGCTAAGCCCTGTACTTTGTAGATCGTAGATGATGTTCGCTCTTGAGGAGTCAACGTGTGAGACACAAATGCTACGGGCTGTCCAGCACCGTCGACTTCTTAAGCGAGAACTATCCCCACAGCTACACTAAGAGGCATCAGTTTGTATAATGAAAGGTTTTGAGAAGTCCGCTATGTGGAGTACAGGAGGATTTATATCATCTTCTTTTAATATTTCAAAAGTCTTTTGTTGTTCTGCACCCCTCTCAAATTTCATAAACTTTTTACACAACTTAAGGGTGCAGCCTTTTCAGCGAGATGTGGTACAAATTTTTCAAAAAACTGAACCATTCCTATTAAGAACTTAGCATTTTGTGGTGGTGGAAAATTTCTAAAAGCCTATGTTCTCTCTGAATCTATAGCAACACCTTGTGAATTAATTTTATGTCCGAGAAACAATAGTTCCTGAACTGTGAATTTTGACTTTTGCAGGATTGACAGCGAGGCCAGCTTTTTCTAACCGGATAAGAGCCTCTTTACGGTGACTGAAATGTTGATCAAAGTCCTCGGAGTACGCAACTAAATTGTCTAAATAATTACACACATATTTGAAATTATGTCATGGAATATGCTACACAAAAGTCTGCTAAGGACTTGGGCACCAGTGGCAAGGCCAAAAGGGACACGGGTGAATTGGTAAAGGTTCCAAGGAACACAGAAAATAGTGGTGGGTTTTGAATCTTTTGCCAAAGGCCGCATTGAGGTCAATGCTTGTGAAAAATTTTGACTTATTAAACCAATTAAAGGCAGAATGGAGGTCAGGCAACGGTACAGAATTGATTTCAATTTTTTGATTAAGCTTCCAATAGTCAACTACAATCTTTGTTTTCCATTAGGCTTTGGAACCAAAAATGCCGGACCAGCATATTGAGGCATGGATAATAACACCTTTGTTAATGAGATCCTCTACTAGAGTCTCAAAAGCTCTATTTGTGGAGACGCTAATCGATAGGGATGACTCTTCATTGGTTCTTTATCTAATGATTTTTCTTTACTTAATAATTTGATCTCATACTCAAACAACTTGGTTAATCCCAGTTCTGAGGTAAGCACACTAGAAAAATGACTATAAAGGTCCTGAATAGCTGCATGCTCCTTTTCATTTAGATGACCTAACGGACTTGCAGATGGGCCTGGATTTAACTCAGCACTTATGTCAGGAATAACTTAGTTTCAATCACAAAAATTATCTTGTCAGGAGCAAATATTAAAAAAAAAAAAAAAAAAACATTATTACCATGGATATCAAGAATAAGACCAGACTTTCCTATTAAGTCAGCACCTAATATAAAATTTTTACTTAAATTTTCTGCTACTAGGCACTTAACTGCACAAGTGAAATTAGAAATACGTAATTTGACAGTTGCACTGCACAAAATGGTAAGGGATCATTAGATGCAGTAACACCTAAAGTGATTAATCTCAACAGATTTTATCAGGTTCAAATTTTGGAGTTGTTTGAATAATTTGCCAGAAATAATGGTCCACGCTGAACCAGAGTCAACACGTGCGTTAACCTGAAGAGAGCCCAAGGCAACTTCAATTCATGAGGTACTAGCCGTTTGGCACCCTACAAGATAGGGAAAGTGCACACCACACACACTAGCTTCAGTCTTAGGTTCTTTAGGCTTAACAGACCCAAACAGATGTTGGAATAGATGACAATGATTAACAGCTTGTAAAATGTGAGCATTTACCTGGGAGTTGGCTAGTTTACCCTTACCGAGAGAATTGGCACACACTTTCCGGTCTCGTCCATATTGTTTTTTTTTTTTTACCATGTAACAATTAGGAGCATATACCCTACCTTATTACAGTAGTGGCAAGTTGGATGCCTAGGTTGTTGGCTGCCTGCTCAGAATGGGCTTGATCTTTCAAAACAGTTGAAGATTCACTATTTGACTAAGATTGTCCAAATGAAAAGACTTTAAGTATAACATTTCCCTCTTTTGATCTACGTAGCGAATGTTCTATGAGTGAATGCACATTCTGTCAAGCTCAGCAAAACTGGTGGGTTTAGAGTGGAACACAAGTTGCCGTTAGCTGATGGTTTGTCACGATACTCCCATTTCACGCCCACTGTTACATTACATCTATTCTTCCCCTGCACTGCACTTTACCTTCACTAGTGCTGAAGACAGCTGTTAAGCACCGCTACCATCAACAAATACAAGCTTTTATATTTCAGAAATATTCATAATATTTAAATATACCTTTGTCTTATTAAGATTCTAAGAGCAAGTGTAAGAACCTTTAAAAGCACATATTCAATGCTGTTAGTGCCAAATTGCATTCAGTAAACATAGAGTTTGGGCAATTTAATTGTTATTTAAAACAAGTTGAAGAGAAACAGAAATATCTGACCATTATGTAAGTCTCTCAAGTCCATCAGCCACTTAAAGTATACAAATTTGATGAGGGGAGGGTAAAAAAGGACACACTGAGGTTTGACGAGACTAAGGATGGAGAACTAAATTCCTGTAGGCAGTTCATGGTAAAGTGAGCACTTTTGAGGCACTAATTACTTTTTCCTATCAGCCATTTTTTTATCCTTCCACCACTTTTTAAAATAAATATTATCATGAAAGTAATAAACACAGTGTATATATTTCAACCAACTTGAAAGTTTACATCTAAGGCTACAATAAAATACATTTCTTGACTATTATTCTAAATGAGAGGGTTTCAAAAAGTGCTCACTTTACCGTGAATAGCCTATGAGAGAGGATAAAATAATTTCCATATTGGTATC
Source organism: Dryococelus australis (assembly GCA_029891345.1). Taxonomy (NCBI): domain Eukaryota; kingdom Metazoa; phylum Arthropoda; class Insecta; order Phasmatodea; family Phasmatidae; genus Dryococelus; species Dryococelus australis. The sequence goes on from CM056994.1 coordinate 225,915,946, forward strand.
AAGCTGCAAGTGGAGTGTTCATATTATAGCTTCTTATTATGAAAATGACCTTGATCTATACATAATAAGAGAGTCACTCCATCTTAGAGAGCATCTGAAGAAGAAGAAGAAAATGATCACAGGAAAAAATTATGCAAATTCCTACACCACGGTTTTTTTTCAGTGTATCTAAATGTAAGCATACCACTCAGAATAATACTTGGTGCTTCATCGACCAACTGTTCAGCCAAATGCTCCTTTTCCTCCTTTTTCGAGAAACCACTCATTAGTAAAACCAAAATTGATCACCATGATCAAATTGCATGAGTACAACAAACGTCACACATTGTCGTCATAGCCCGACATGTCCCATTTCTGTTTAATGTAGTTTACTTGCACGAACGTGCCACTAGGGGGTACACATGTCCCTCCATCATTCATAGCTACAAGACACTGAAGAAGTCCTTAGTAGAAGTGTTAGTACTGTGAGTCACAGACCCAAGTTCAGTGAACGTGCAATATGCCCCGACCGGCGCATTTGACAAGCCCAGCTGGATAGGTTTCAGGGAGACATTGTCAGCCTCCGTGAAACAAGTTGGACGTTTCGGCACATTGGTTGCTACTTGAACAGTTCTGCCTACACTGTGAGTCAGTGATGGATTAAGTGGGATTAGGAAGGTACACAAACCTGTCAAGAAGGCTTGGATTGACCCTGGCAGACCTCAAGAAGGGAGGATTGTTTCATCATGCAACAGGTTGTAATCTCTCTTTGGGAGTCGCTGCGCACTATTCAGGGACATGTTATGGCAGCTGGGGATATACTCGTGGCCATCAGTACCATATCCAGGTGGCTAGCAGAGCAAGATCTGCTATCACAGTGTCCTTTACGACCTCTACCATTACGACCTGAGCATCACCATGCACATGTCCTGTCGGGAACGGACACAGCAAGGCAGCTTGTTGGTTGACGACAAGTGGTGTTAAGCCACGAATCACAGTTCTGTCTGGATACAGATGACCACCGAATTCGAGTCTGGAAACATCGTGGCCAACACTGCGACTCACACTTCACTGTAAAGTGGCACACCGCCACAACCAGAGGTATTCTAGTGCGGTGTGCCATTTCCTACGATCCCTGCAGCCAACTGGTGGAGATTGAAGAAATACTGACAGCACTGCGACACGTCCAGGATATTCTGCCACCATATGAATTCCCCTTCCTGGTGAAGCTTGACAACCCAATTTTCCAGCAGGATAATGCCCGACCTCACATAGCACAGGTATCTCTGGCCTGCCTTCATAATGTCAGTATATTTCTTTGGCCAGCAAGTTCCCCAGACCTCTTGCCCATTGAGAATAGTTGGGAGCAAATTGGATGGAAACTTTTGCCAGTGGCAACTATTACGGATTTGAAGGGACAGTTGCACCAGCTGTGGCATAATCATCCTCAGGATAACATCCTATGCCTCCACGCCAGACCTTATTACCACCTTTCTCCATGCTAGAGGTGGTCCAACACAATAATAAGTGCATTCTGCAAGTGTTGATTCCCTGCTTGGTGCAGTAAAATATTTTGATGTTTTCTGAATATATACTGCCATGTCCTGTGCCGGTACCCACTTACAAGCCCCTGCGATGGTACCTCCAGGATGATCAATTTTTTTGCAAATGAGAGTACGTGTGGTCAGTTATGGTAAGACAGCTTATCGGTGCAGCAATACAGAACATCGAAGGGATGTTGTAATGGGATGTGAACTTCGAGGACATCATAAATTCCTTTACCAAAAGGAAGACTAAATAGAATTTTTCTCCCCATAATTATTTATTTATTGATATATTTTGCTGCTGTGAAAGGTTGTAATTTTACAAACATTTAACTAAATATAAAATATTTTCCTTGCTATTAAATAATGATGACTATGCACTTCCATTGCAGTAATATTTTTATGCATGATGGCCGTTGGTTGAGAGGGGTCATCACGGTCTGACAAGGTTTTATCATGCCAGTCAGAGGCACAGGTGAGTTTAAAATTACTGACCTTAAGTCGAATGAGTGGGCCCGGCCGGTATATAACGTCAGCCACATTGCCTGGCAGCAAGTTACGAAGTCAGTTGGGGCTAACAAACTGCCACTGGTTTACCTGTGCTCGATACAGATGGAGGTAGCTCCTTGGTAGGCTGCTGGTGCGGCAGTTGACTGGAGCTGGAGTTGAGTTGGGCCCAGTGAGGGCTGTTGGCCCGGCTGTACTGGAACCAGGGGTTGGCGAGTCCCAACGGTATATCACGTCCCTGGCGGAAGTCAGAGACCACTGGGTGAGATCAGATGGCGGTCTTGATTGGAGGCAGGAATAATGTTCAGGAGGGAGTTGGGAGGTGAAGCCTTTCCAGCTGGCATGTGGCTTGAGCTCATTTTGAAGGGGTTACACTGCAAATAGCAGTTGTAACTAGGTTGCAGCTCCCATTGGCATCTGTAGCAGTAGTTACCCTTCTCTCGTGCCACCTTGTACTACACCGTTGGGTGTATGGCATAACAAAGTCAGCCTCATGAGAGGAGAGCAAATGATGAAGTTCCTTAGTTAGATGAAGTACCAAAGCCACAGCCAAACAGACCAGAGGCATACCCTATGCTCCTCTGACCGGCAACATGAGGTGTGGTAGTTATAAGAGCGTTGGGTTTCCTCTGGGTGCCCGATGACAGCAGGTCTGGGTCCAAGTATTGACAGATCTCCAGACCCACTTTATCACTCCCTCTAGCGACAGTACAGCGCAGTGGATGGAGTGGATCAAATGGATTAGCAGTCTGACGACTCTTGAATTGAGTTTCTAATGGTTGGGGCTCTACCACACTGCACACCAGGTGCACAGTATGGGTGGCCGTTGACTGTGTATGTTTTCCAAAGTACGTACACCCGGTTTAGGGAGCCCGCAGTCCTGCACTACGTTCTGTAAATTGAGTCACGTAAGCGGTCTCCTGCTTTGCTCTGGCAGGTCATAATCTACTGAGGATTAAACAACCACATTAAAAAATAGTACTCAGAGATGTTGAGAGAAACGCATATTTATTCCGTGAGGAATAAACACAGTGGCCCATACTACCTCCTAACAGGAACTGAACAGAAGTTAGACTACGTAATGCCAGATGAAGGGGACCTGGTCCTAATGCTGAACAAGGTGATGCAGCTAGGTAGCTATGAAAATAACTGCCTCTAATTAACTCTAACCGTTGTCCAGAAGGGTAGTGGCAAGGCAAGAAGTGTTGAAGACATCTTCAGGGTTTCTGGAGCAGTGTTGAAGAACTTCTGAAAGGTTGCTAGGACTTCAAGAAAGGCAGAGACCTCCAGCACAATAAGTGGTGGAGCGAGCTGCCGGAAACAAACTGATTTCTGGACCATGCGCAGACATATATCCTGCTACCTGCAGGCCCTCTCGAGATGCAGTGGTGCAGGGGGTAATGAGCTACGCCTACTGGGCGGAGTTGTGTTCTAGTGCCATCCCTTGGGCTGCTGTGGGAATAATGCGGCTCTGAGATGTGGCCTCGGCCGCTTGGCCGATGGTTTATTCACACTTTGGTGAGGTTGACATCGAGTAAACAGTACAAGCTGAAATGTCTGTAATAGCTATCGCGACAAGGGACATATCCTGTTGAAACTCTGGTAGCTAGTAGTTTTGGTTCCAACCCCGCCTGGAAGTGGCAACACATTCAGATGAGGCAAAGTCATGTGTAGGTTCAGTTAGTATAAGTGTCATGTATCAATGCCTCTCCCCTCCCCCTCTGTTGCTACGTAGACTCATTTGGGCGGGCTGTGGTTGGCTTCTGTAGAGTTGCCTCTTCTATAAGAGCTCTCCGGGTTACAGTGCATGGCACGTAGCTTATCTGCCTCTGGATGATATGTCACTTGTTGGGCAGCTGCGTGGAGTAGCGCTATCTCTCACTAGCATGGGCTGACTTGCTGAGCGAACCGACTGGATGATGGGTTTTACCCCCTGGGGAGGAACTGCTACGCGCTAATGGCCCAATAACAGGTGTGAATGCACACGTCCCTTAATTTTTTGACATGCTTGATCACAAACTCAGCTGAGGGCTGTGATTATATATACAGGGATTGGTTACAGATTGGTCCCGAAAGAATCTAATTACATGGGGGCAGACAAATATATCAAGCACTTATTATTTACAATCCCACTCGTGAGGAGTGTGTCACTTCTATTAGCTGTTACTTGCCGTGGCACTGAGGGCATGGAAAATAGGCTTCACCTTGCAACCTTCCAATGTGTCGCACGGCAGGTAGTTTTATGTGTGACAATCTGCTAAGTGGGGGGCCTGCGCTAGGCCTTCTGTCACCCAGGCCGGCCTGTATCTACCTAATATGTACAAACACATACGAGTACTCTTAAATGAATAAATTACCAATACTAATTAATGTTGTACGGGCCACCTACAGAAAAATAAAAAACATAGAATCCTCAAGCATACAAAACCACTGGTAAATATTAACAACATCAACTCTAAATTTCCTTTTTCTTTCATAAGAAAGTCCTGAGTTTACATCAGGCATGGGCTTGGACTTTTCTTTTTACCTAACGGGAAGTCCTTGCTTCACTAAGTAAGTTTGTCTTTCTTCACTGACTGACATGGTCTATACTTCAGATGTCCAACACATCGGGTATAGAGATGGATTGTTGTTTAATATTGGCATTGTTTGAGTAGTGCCTAAAAACTCTATGGTATAAGTATGTAGCACTATGTCACTGGCTACTATGGCCACTATCAAGAGGGATTCTGGAAGTTCTGGCGGTAGGCGAAGGTGATGCTGACGATCTAGGCAGTGTAGGCAGTGATAGGTCAGAGAGCTCCAGCGAACGAGCATGGTGGAGCAAGCTGCCTAGGCTGATGTGGCTCTTAGAAGAGCCATACGTCAACTGGAAATTTCAGCTCATGCATGGCAATATATTCATTGGCCGAGGGCTCGCTGGCCCTGGAATAGAGGTGCTACACGCACGCATCTTGGTTGGGATACGGGCGGCTACTGTTGGCAGGTTGTGTCACCTCTTGGTACGCCCTTGAACTTTGCTCGGGGTTGCGGCGAAGAGTCAATTTCTGACAGTCAATTGTTCGCATCTTCTAAAGGAAAGGCTGGGCTAGGTTTACTTACTGACCAGCTGATGCAGATTAAACGTACAATTCTGTCACGTCTGTAATTATCCCCACGACTAGGGAAAATCTTGTAGGTGCTCTAGTCAAAATTATGCATTTCCCAACCCTGTTCAATGAGCTGTAAAGTGTAAAAGTGTAGAGTGTAGATGAAGCAAAGTCATTTATCTCATTAGCCAGTAAGCATCACACTTCAGTTTGCTCCCACTCTGGTGATCATCTGGGTGATATAGCAGTTTGCCATTCTCTTGGTGATGTACATGTGTCATCCCTTGAAGACAATGCCATCCTCTTGGAGACAATGTAGAGAGTTGTCGTCCCCTTGAAGACGGTAGTTGCTCCTCTGCAGTGCTCACCGCTCTGTGCTCTGGAGTCCTGACCAGGTGTCAGTGCACAACGGGTGAATCATCTTCAGCTGGCTGGCAGGTGTTTAGCTCTGTCTCTCTCACACTAATCATCTGGGTGACTGCCGGTTTAATGACCTTTGATGTCTTGTCTCTTCTCCCCCTCCCTCGGAGTCACGAAACGAAGAGGGATAAAAGATACGATAGAAGTGTATCGGCGGTGTCGGGTGAGATGCTCGCGGCCCTTCGTTTTAAACATGCCGTTCGTGAAATCAGCTGAAGGCTTGGGTATGGGGTTACAAGACATCAATTTACAGATATTCCTGTTGAGAAAAGGAAGCAAAAACAGCTGTACCAAAAAATTCAACACTTGGCGTATGCTCAAAGCCTCACTTGTGAGAGCCATGTCAGCTACACAATTATCATCTGTGGCTGCAGAAGGTGGATAATGAAATGGCTCTGCCAAGCCATCGTAATGTGTCGCACAGCGGCAAAGTTACTTGTGGCATGGTTCTAGGGTTTGCCAGGCCAGGGCCTTTTCAAAAAATAGAATTGCAAAGAACCCTCAAAACAACAACATGAACACTGAGTATTTACAACAATACATTTTCAAAATAATATATACAACAATTTCCAAGAAAAAATATTTTGCTCGTTGAGAGTCTTTGTTTATTATCATCTGGTATCTCTGGCTGGGTTTGATGACTAAAGGCCTTAGTCTGTTGCCATCTGCTTCTCAGAATGGAAAGTCTCTAACACTGGTTTTAAACACTGGAACACGGAAATAGAAGTCCTTTTTTCTCGAATTATTCATCACAGCGCTTTACGCTAGACATAAAAACAGCGTCCTTGGGTGCCTTGTTTATTATGCAATACAGGTAAAACGTAAAGTTTAAAGTAATGTTCAAAGTTCTGTCTCTGAAGATCACTGGAAAATTACAAGATAACTAAGGCAGTTGTTTACTCTGCCATAACTGTCTGTTTCTGCACAAGCGTTCACTAGGCAACATTTGACGCGTTGCAAGCAACATTTGATGGTTCCACATTTCTTCATACACACTGTTTAACACAGCTATTTGACGGCTGCAAAAGAAAATGTTTTTACGTGCTGCGGAATTACTGGAACACTGGGTGAACCTACTGATATCTGCATTAAGAGTTTTTTTTTTTTCAAGTGCGGCAATTTATGATGATTTGTTTATTGTTTGTATCACATTAGCTCTTGACAGCTGGCGAAAGTTCATTTCACACACACACTGGTTCTGGGCAAGGCTTCTGGGTGGTCAGCCCCTCTTCCGGAGTGCCATATAGACTGGGTAGAGCCATGTGAGCACGTCGTTGGACTCCATGGGGTTTCTGGGTACCAGCCAGGCTGGTGAGGGCCGCGACAGGCACGTATATGTGGTCTCTCTTCTTATGTGGACAGTCGACGCTGGGTTGTCATCCCTGGTAGCAGTCGGCTCTAGATCACTAGGTTCCAGAGGACAATCATCAGTAACCTCCTCGAGGATGGGCACATCAGGGTGGCCGGCAGAGGCAGGGCAGGCTCCGATGTTTCTGCGACCGAACAGCTGCGCTCATCCTCTTGTTCTGGTGCTGGGTTGGCCTCAGTGCCGAGTGGTGCCAAGACCGGCGGGGTTACTGCGTCCTCCAGGGAGAACACGGCTGGTTCTGCCAACAGGATCGAGGTCGCCAGGTTGACCTTGACGTGACTGGAGAACTGGCGCGGACCTCCCTCTCGGAAGGCAATGGCTTTTAGGTGGTTCTGGCATTCTCCGATGACAGACCCTGGTTGGCAGATGGAGGCAGCCTCTTCAGGATCCTCTGCTTCCTCGGTTCGGCGGCTGCTAGGCTCATCTGCTTCTTCCTCGGCGGTGGTGGCCTCTCAATCGAGCAGCACCAAAACCGGCTGGATAGCAGTGTTGTCCAGGTAGGACGTGGTGGGTTCTGCCAGCTGGGTCGCTGTCACCAGGTTGACCTCAACATCACTGGGAGTATGGGCGGGGGTCTGCCTCTCGGAAGGCAACATCTCGGCGGTGGCTGCGATGTCATCTAGCATTCCAGTCTCTTCGCTGGTTTGACCCTCCAGGGCTGGTGTTTCCGGTGTCACCAATTGAGGTGACAGTTTCTGACTTTCCAATGTCTCGTTGGCTCTGGGTCCTTCGGTGTTCTCCATCACTGGACTCGGTGATGGCTATCTGCATTGTGGTTCTCGATCTAATTGGCTGCACCAGGATATCTCCGTTGTGACGGGCGACATCTGGGTGTATCAAGCGGTGGCTTGGATCAGGTAGCTGCTGTCGGTTGACAGTAGAGAGATCTGTTTGGCGTGTGGCTCGTGGTGCAAGGAACTCGACTCTGACTGGAGTAGCCTGGCTACTTGGCGGTCAAATCTCATACCCCCTTCCCATCCTTGGAGGTGAAGGTGATTTGACGGTGGTTGGTTCAGGTGCGGGATCGTCTTCTCATTCTTCTTGCTCATTGAATGCTGACCCCTGGGTGTTGGGAGGCGGTTTGAGCGATTCTCCAGGAAATGGGTGTATCTGCCCTCTGGCATTTTTGGCCAAATACATGTTGTCTTGACGGCCTACAATTTTATAGGGTCCCTCCCATTTCTCAGCCACATACTTAAACATTTTGCCCATGCTAAAACTGTGTACCCAAGTACGCGGTCGCAGGTATTTCTTTTCGATACAGTGAGCCTGAGCTGCTTGGGCTTAGTCCGTCCGGGGCAGTGCTGCCTTACAGATCTCCTCCTATTGCAGGATTTCGCTGGGTTCTTGGTCCTACTGCCATTCTCCTGGTCGCAGTGTTTGACCCACGATGAACTGGCAGGGGCTCATGTTGATAGCCTCATTCGTCCTTCTATGTAAAGCAAAGAGGATAGTTGGGATATGCTAGTCCCAATGGCGGTGATCATTCCCCACACTGAATCGGAAGCTTTTCTTGAGTTCTTGGTTCCTTCTCTTAGTGGGATTGGCTTGCGGGTGGTAGGGATTCGGCGTCCATGTTTCAACTCCCCATGAATTACATGCTTTCAGCTAGCGCTGGTTAGTGAACTGCGTGCCGTTATCAGTAAGGATGCACTGTGGGTATCCCCATCTTGGGAAAATTTCTGTCTCAAATTTCTCAATGATGTGAGTGGCTACTTGTCTCAGTAGCTGTAATGCCTCCACCCAGCGGGAAAAGAGGTCAGTTACTACCAGCAAGTAGCGGTTTTGCCGGGTACTCCAGGGGTACAGCCCCATCAGGTAACCCGCAATCTGCATCCATGGGGTATGCGGACAACAGGGCTTAGAAGTTGGCGAGGGTACGGGGTAAGCTTTGCCTAGGCAGCATAACTCGCAACTGTTGACGTACTGCCGGACATCTCGACTCATCCTGTCCCAGTTATAAGGGGTTCCCAGGTCACATAATTTCTCTTTGATACCCAGGTGTCCAGCTTGAGGGTCATCGTGGTAGTGTCGGCATAGTTTTTTCCTCAATTCTTTCGGGAGCCAGATTTGCCAGTCCGCTCCAGGTTGTCCGGTCTGGGACCATACACAATCGTCGTGGAGCTCGAAGCTGTGGGGTTGGTCTTGCAGCAGTCTCTGGATGTCTTTGCTGTCGGTAGTTCACTATCCGGTACTTGCTCAGATGGAGTTGGATTAGCTGGATGTATTCTTCTAGGCTGTGTTCAGGTGCTGGCCGGGGGAGAACCATCATTTCCAATTCTTCTTACTCCTCTTCGCCATCCAATTCCGGATGGCATGATAGAATGTCGGGCAAATCGTTGGTTTTCCCCAGGCAGTGTTGGACTTTAAAGTTAATCTCGGTGAGAAACAACTCCCACCAGCCAAGCTTGGCTATTGAACCCTTTAAATCGACTCTCGGCACTGCTGCAGTGCCTTACTGTCAATGCGTAGGATGTATTTCTTCCCCTCCAGGTAGTAGCGGTACTTGCGAATGGCGCATATCACCGCAAGGCACTCTTGCTTGCTGATAAGGTACCGTTGTTTAGTGGCGTTCAGCCATGTACTGGCATAGACAATCACCTGGAGTTGACCCTCAACATCTTTCTGATACAGAACTGCCCCAAGGCCGTTCTGGCAGGCGTCTGTTTGGAGAATTAGGGAGCTGTCTCCCTGCAGGCGGTGTAGTAGCTGGATGTGGCATAAGCTTTCCTTAAGGGTCTAAAATGCTGACTTTGTTCTGGTCCCCACTTCCATTGGGCTTCTTTGTCCAGTAGCAGGTGTAAGGCTGCCATCTTGCTGGTGATGTCAGGTAAAATGTGTCTTAGCCAATTGCAGAGTGCCAAAAAAAGCACAGCTGTTTTTTCATAGCTGGTTCTTGGGCCTATTCAATGGCTCTTATCGACGATGCTTGTGGGTAATTTCCATCTGGGGAGACGACGTGGCCTAAGTAGTACATTTAAGTGTTGCCAAAGTGACTCTTTGATAGTTTACAGGTTAGCCCATACAGTTCCAAGCGCTCCAGTACACGTTGCAGTTGCACACAGTGCTCTTCCCCTGTCTTGGAATAAACTATAATATTGTCTAGGTAGGCTAAGCAAAAATGGCCTATGTACCCGGTGAGGACTTCGGGGGACATCAGCCTTTAGAATGTGGCTGGTGCATTCTTCAAGCTGAACTGCATTACCATGGACTGTAGTGTTTCCCCTTCTGGTGTGGTAAAGGCCGTATATTTTCGGCTATCTGGGTGGATCGCGATCTGCCAGTACCCCAATTGCATATCTAATGTACTGAAAATTTTGACTTCACCAATGTCTCTCAGCATATGGACGAGGTTGACGGTGGGTGGAGCTATTGGATGTGTGATGTTCAGATCCTTGTAATTCATGGAGAAGCGCAGGTAGCTCTCTTTCTTCTGTACCAATGCAACATGGGAGTTATAAGGTGAATCAGACAATTCAACGATCCCTTGTTTCTTCATCTCTTCGACCTGAGTCATAATAAGATGGCGTCTTCTGGCGAATACACAGTACAGGTGGTTGTACATCGGTGTATCTGTGGTGGTCCCGATTTCATGCTGTATCGAGCAGGTTTGGTGCAGTCGACTTGGTTGTCCAAATGCTCCCATGTGTTCGTCGAGAATTTGTCTCAGCTGGTCGAAGTTGGGTCCACTTAAGTGATGGTTGATCTCGCTGGAGTTGATATGTTGAGGGCTCACAGCAGTAGGACTGTGCTCCTAATTTATCATGACTCGGTTTTTGTCTCCCAAATAGACATTTCATTGGCCATGATCAAAGCACAAATTGTTACCAGTGCAGCTATGGGTGGTCTAAAATGACGGCTTGCTTCAATCAGGTTCGGTGAAACTACAAACTCCACAGTGCTGGTGTGTTTTGGTAGACCTACTTCTAACATAGTACGGCCATCTACAGTTAGTGTGGCCTCATACTCTGCAATTCATACAATGTTTTTCTGGGGTCGTAGTGATGCCCTTTGTTGAGAAGTGAGAACATTGCTATGAATAAAGTTGCCGGATGTGATGGAGTCTAGCAGTGCTAGTAGTGGTTTGTCATTTATGGTGAACTCTATGTGAGGGGCTTCTGGAGGTTCAGATCCCTCCATTAATTCTTGAATGCGGGACCCTTTGATCCTGGATGCGACTGCCTGCTTTTTGCTCTAGCGCTGGCATTTCCTGCCTGGCTAGGTTTCATTTCATTCTTGGGTGGAGGGGCTGGTGCACCTGCGGTGTTCCCTTCCCCTGTCCGCCCATGGCTGGTCAGTCTGCCTGGGCAGTCCTGGTTGAAGTGGTAGCCAGGACAATACCAAAATCTAGACAAGGGGGGTTTTGGGGTTGGTGGAGCTGGTGGAGAAGGCATAGGAGGGGTGCTCCATCTCTTATCTGTCTGCTTCTCCTGTTCCGGTCGCTTTTCAAATACCTTGTCGAGCGTGTCATGGATTTTAAAATTGTGTTCGTTTTCTCTAGCTCTCTCAACTAGCTCTTCTACACTAGGTTTCAGAATTTGCAGCAAGTTGCATAACTTGAGCAGGAGCATACTTGCGATGTTTATTACGTAGCTTTCTTGTGTGGTGGTAGGGCAAATCCAGCAGTACAGCTGTACTTTGTGGCAGGTAAACAACTCTGCCTTCTTTTCTGAGTGTTGGGTTTTCCCATACAATTCAGTGGCTAGGTAGGCCACGACTATGAACCAGGTGGCAAGACGAGTGCACAGCTGGCTCCAATTAGTCACAAATTCTCTGTATCTGATCTACCACTCTGAGGTAGAGTTGGTCCGATACCATGTTTTCCAATACTGAATCCCTGATACCACTGCCAATACCCCCATACTAAAAACTGATACCAATGCCCTTGGCACTCAACTTTAGAAAAAGTATTAGTGTTAATAATACAATAAAAAAATTTATCCCAGGCTCGTTTGAATAAAAAAAAATTACATCTTAAAATCCTGTATAGAATTTACTGTAATCCGACAAAAAATGCAAGCTGACCTAAAACTTTCAAACCCTCTGAAAATGCAAATAATATGACACCAAATACACATCAAATTTTAAATGTCCTGCATGCACTATCAGCTAAGAGCGCACAGAGAAGTTATCGATCGGGCAGTGTCAATGTCTGTTGGTTTACGACAGGGGTGGGGGCAATGGCAGGAGGATGACCTCTCCATGCCGCTACCTGTTGACGACACTGATGCATGCTGCAAGTGACAAAAAAACTCCACTTTTTTTTACCTTGCCTGTTCCATCCATTTTATCCCCTTTACAATTCCGGAGGTGTTTGCTTGTTGTAACGTATGTTTTTGACTGTCTAGTGTAACGATAATTAGGATATTTTCCTTTTCTTTATCGACTACACTCTGGGTATCTATTTATTGATGACTTCATTATGCTATTTCACTTGGATTTTGATTTTTGACACATTTTTTGGATTAATTTTGTTAGATTTGTTGAAAAGCAGTTCTTTTTTGGACACTATTTTGGATTGCTATTCTTGTTTTAATACTAGTCGGATGCCGTCCAAATAAAATATCACAGAAGGGTATTTGAGACCTCTCTTGTATCAAAACAGTTACAAAACTGTAACGATGGATGCATACTCATTTGCAAGAACAAATTCAATATTTTGGTGGCTTCTTGCAGAATAAACAGGATATTGCCACAAAACAATAATTAATAAACAGACGTCTTCCGAATGAAATAATATTACAGATAAGTATCTGTGACTTCATTTGTCGCCAATCAATTACATAAACTGTAACAATGAACAAGGCCTACATTTTTTGAAGCCAAAATGCAATGTCTGGTGGCTTCTTACTAAAAAACCTGAGTGTGTTTCAACAAAGTATTTGTTTACACTAATAAATAGATGTCTTCCGAATTAGATAATGCAACATAAGTGTATGACCTCCCTTCTCGCCAAAACAAAAAAAAATGTAACATTGAACACTGCATACTTTTCTGCTACATGTTGTTACAATTTACTCAAAAGTCAAAGGATTAAACCAGGTTCATTAAGTAATGGAAATCACAATTGAATAAAACAGTAAATTATAAATTCTAATTTATTTAAAATAACTACAACCGAAAATTCTCTCGACTCAATACCTCACAACCAATTATTATAACTTGCTATTTACAATTAATGAATAAAATCAATACAATTTACAATTACCTCAATGAAACTAATGAACATAATTAAATACATAACTAAAATCAGTCACAATGAACAGTGTATCAAAACCTATTGAATTACTTTATATATTATGTGTTCACATTTGCCAGTTCCAATATTTACAATAAAGTCCATACCACATGTTCATACAGTCCCACCTTAGTTTAGTCCAGATCCCACCAGTCTGCAATGTTATAGAATTTTCAGAGCACCCTCATGCACAGTAGCCTTCGCTTGTCGGGTTCCACGCCCTCTTGTTCGTTCAAACAACAAATACCTTCTCCGCAGTCGTCTTCCGATCTCCCATCATCGTCCGTCCGCTTCACTGATGTTCCTCGCCGTGCATGACTTTGTACAGTTACTGCACTCATCCAGAATGCTTCTACCAAGACTCCCGACACTGGGACCGCTGAAATATTTATAGAACAATAGGCCATCGTCCAGAAATTTCTCTAAATACCACGTTGCACCGAGGGTCCTACTTCCCAGAATATTCTTGCGCATCCTCTAAACTCTTCGGCTACTACATCAAGGGGGGGAGTAGGAAAGGCTGTGACACCAGTCAGGTTCCTGCTGTCAATCGAGGTGTCACCCCCCTCCCCTCACAGCTGGACTGCGCATGAGCTCACACCTCATATGTCAGTCGATGCGTAATATTCGCAAACGAAACTGAAGCTTTGAGCGTTGTTGTTTATATTGCACACAAACACCACTTTCCAAAACCCAAAGTTAAAGTTACTGAAACTCTGATTTCAACTGAATGTATAAACACACTTATAGGCTGTTCATGGTAAAGTGAGCACTTTTTAAGGCCCTTCTAAATTTTTCCTTTCATCCAATTTCCACCTTCCTGCTGATTTTTAATATAAACATTGCAATGTGACCAGTAAACACAGTGAATACATTTCACCACCCTCAAAATTTAATGCATGAGGCTGCAATCAGATATATTTATTAGTGGTTAATGCTTGTTGGGAGGGTCTTAGAAAGTGCTCACTTTACCATGAACAGCCTCTAAGGTCACGTCTTGTCTGTTATGTAAAAGAGTTGATGATGGCAGGGAGGAGAAGGCTGGAAGTGAGGAAGCAAGGAAATTCAAATAATATCTTAAAATGTAGAGTTACTACTTTTCATATACAGCTGTTAGCAACGGTCTTGAGATGAGACTCTGTGGTTATGTCAAAAAACATGTACATTGGGGCAGGCTGAAAAAAACTAACTTAGGACTTTAAAATTCTAATAACATGGAAAAGTTGCACTTTTGTATCCTGAATATGGGAAAAATTACAAAAAATTAATGTACAAATAGTTATCAGTTTGCGTATAAGGCCTAAAGTTTAAAAAAAAACATAGAAAACAACATTTTGCATTATTTGAAATATTAAGTAAATGAGTGTCTAAAAGCATGGAATTAATAATGAGAACAATGAAAAAAAGATTCTTACTCTACATTTTTAGCTCATGCATAAAGCCTAAATTTTGCAAAAATTGCTGATAAGTTTCAGTACTATTTTTGGCAGTAAATAAGGGTTTGGGATGATTTAATTATTATTTAATAGTAAGTAACTTTTGGTTAGTAAAGTTAGGCATGGAATTAATAATTTTGAGAGAACTTTTTCTTTAACATTCAAACTTTAACCAACAAGCATCATTTGTGTCTGCAGCTCTTCACTCATTTCACAAATAAATTAAATAATTGAAACGACCCAGAACTCACCACATGGAGTGGCTGCACTTTGAGTTCCACCCATGCCCTTCACAACCATCCAACCATTCAAAATGAGGTTATTTACAGTACACTATCAATATTAGACGATATGCATGGCCTTAAAATCTGATATCTGGCCAAATTTTGGCTTGCAGATTTTGAGAGAAAATTTGCTCTTATATAGCCACCTCAGTTGTCTTGTCCACATACTTTTCCCACAGATTTTTTTTACAAGTTTTGCCAATCTTTCCTCTATATGTATGAGACAGGCAAAGTTTGTAAATTCAAACTCAGGTAACTTTTTACTTTCTAGAAATAACAAAATACTTTCTGTTGACACACATTCCATCATTAGTGAGAGGACAGTTTACATTTTCTACAGTCAATCAATTCTGTGTGAGGCTTCAAAATTTATTGAGTGTGAAATGAAACATCTCACAAATTAATTTTTTGACTGGTAGTTTATATTTTTCAGTACTCTCCTGTAATCTTATTTCATTATGTGTGGCAATTCATCCACTGCCATAGCTAAGAACAAATTTCTAGGATGCCAGAATAAATCATTCCTTTGAATCACTGGATGTATAATTTTCAGTGGACAATCTGGCAAATGTCTTGAACAACCGTGTGCGTGTGCGTGTGCGTGTTTGTGCGTGTTTGTGTGTGTGTGTGTGTGTGTGTGTGCGCGCGTGTTTAGGTCCATATTTTACAGGTCCATATTTTACGTGTGTGTTTAGATCCATATTTTACAGGTCCATATTTTACGCGTATGTGTGTTTAGGTCCGTATTTTACCTCTTAATGTCGAACAAGACTGGCGGATCAGGATCAGTTTTCACAATGTAACTGGTAAGTATCATAAGTTCATTAGGATTAGTTTGGGAAACAAACTATTGTAAGACTCGTTTTGCATATGTCAGCCACCACAGAAATAACTGAGAAGTCCTGAGCTTTTACAGCATGATGTGGTGCACACATTCCTGTTTGGACTGCCTGGATAAAGTCCAGTAAATTATGATGATCCTTGCTTAGATCAGTTTTTGTGCGGTTGTTTTCTTCAGAATCAATTGGTTTGATATTAACGACACATAATTTCTCACAGCCTGCTAGAGGTTTCCTGATTTCCCCAGAGAATGATGCTAGCTAGACCTGTCATCACATTGTCTAAATAAGTAAGCAAATGAACCATTGCAATCCCCACTAAATTTACATCCTAAATATTGTGAATCACACAATTTTTCCATCCTGTGTTTGTGAATGTACCATCGCAACCAGATACTTGTAGTTGGTTTATGTCAAAATTGCTATTTTCTAAATATTTAAGGATGCACTTAGCTATTTTACTTCCAGTGCTGTTTACCGGGGTCACATGGCCAACATACTGACCACCAGGCTCGTGAATCAAACCGATATCTCCGCCTCCAGTAATCAATGGTACATTATGATTCCAATTTTTTCTTGAACAATAGTATTATCTTTTATACCATCAAAACATATGCCCTTTGCTACTGTAACATGTTAAATGTCCTGTACAGCCTCTCGAACCTTCTGTTTTTTTGCCTGATCTTGTTTTTGTCAATTACTAGTGATGAATATTTTTCAGTACATAATTAGTCCAAGATCTTGCAAAACATTAGAAATGTTAGCAACTGTAGCTTCATCAGAAACACCAAATTTGTCACTTATTAAGGCAGTTTCTCATTTGAGATGTAGACAGAACTGATATAGGCTCATTATTTCCATTCTTTCTTTCCCATTTCAATTAGACCTAATACCAATGTTAAAAATACACTCGCATAAAGGAGTTACATCATGAAGCGTCATTGTCATTGGCCACATCAAAGTATGCACTACTCTCACAGATTCTGTTATTACACAGCAAGAGAGTATCAAATGAAGTACTTGATCCGTGCAGCGCAACATCATGGGCACTATTGCCATGAAAGGTTGGTGACATGGCGTTACACTCGCTCAGTAGACTATAGAAAAGTCAAAATAACTTTACCATGAATGTTTTCTTACATTCTAGATTCATGTATATGTATATTACATAATAGTGATGTTCTCTTTAGCATATTTACTATAAATGTTTGTAAATCTGTAAAAAAACTAACTATTTTTAGTAATTTTTGTAAAATTTAGGCATTATGCACGAACTAATAATGTGTGTAAGAATTTTTTTTATTGTTAAGTAGCTAACCCTAGGCATATCCACGCTATTAGACACTCATAGACTTAATATTTAAAAAATGAAAAATAATGTGAAATATGTTGTTTCTCATTGGTTTTCTCAAATTTTGGGCCCTATGTACAAAAACATAACACCTATATTTTTTATATTAATTTTTTCCATATTCAGGACGCAAAAAGTGCAACTTTTCCTCGCTATTAGAATTTGAAAGTCGTAAGTTGGTTTTTCTCCTTCAGCCCACCCTAATATACATAGTTATGGAGAAGTTTTATAAAAATTATCAAAAGTGTTCAACTGACTGCTATATATCTAATAACCAATTTTCACCCGTAAACTCAAACATGACATAATTATTTGCACACTAATCATTTTACTTCAGAAAGTAACTGTTCCCAAAATTAAATTACCTTTCACGTTGAATGCACCTTTCTTAATAAGATCTTCAAAGTCCCTCAGCCTAAAGTCCTTGCGGTTCTTCCCACTTTTCCATAACTCAAGGTGTTTTCTTATTATTAAATGACCCCCAGTATTAGAAATGAATATGAACACTGCTTTCCTGAAAATAAATGAAATTTATGCATTACTGTTGACAGTATTAATTACGTTACATAAAACTACAGAACATAACACTTTTCTGTACACATAAATTAAATAAAGTGTATTACTGTACATATAATAATCTGACAATAGTTAGTAAACACATTACAAAAATAATTTCAAATAAATCAAAAACGTACAACAGGTTTATGTTTTTACTCAAATCTAATAATACTGTATGAAATAAAAAAAGACTAAGTTTATTACTGAAATTTTTAATTATCACAGCATGGACTATACTAGAGCTGAGCCGATACAAATAACCGATATTAAATATTGGCCAATTTTACGGTATCGGAACCCATATGAACCAATTTTTTTAAGCCAATATTTTCATTTATGTTTGGCCGTAACACCAGAAAGTAATATAGTGGTGACTTTGGAGTAAGACAGGCTCTACTGCTGCTGTTTTGAGGCAGCAGTTGCCATTCTTATTCTAAGAACTAAACTGGCGGACTGACACTCAACGAAACGGAAGGGCGGGTCGGATATGCTACCCTGCTGTGAGATAATCGGCCACAGTGGCCCCCCCCAAGGTGAACCGAGTTCAATACCCGACCGGGTCACCGGATTTTCACAAGTGGGAATTGTGCAGACTATGCCTTGGCCAACGGGTTTTCTACGGTATCTCCTGTTTCTCCCGCCTCTTCATTCCGGCGCAGCTCCATATTCAATTCAATCAACCCCATCTGCTCTCAAGGCCTCACTGTTAAGAGCTGCCCAAATCTCTTCATTCATTCATCTACGAGAAGTGAGGAAGAGAGTGAGATGCAGCACCCACCCCACTGTCGCCTGCTGCAACAGACGCTGTAAGAGATAATCATACACAGCCTGTATTGCTGGTCCCCGAATTACCAGCATTGCAGGCATCACACTGCAGCTCCACCTAGTCAATTAAGTATTTAAAATCTTTTAAAAGCAATACTAAATCTGACATTCATTACCTGGCAACTGGCAGTGCTTCAATTTTACTATCAGTAAAATAAGGATGTGCTGAATTTAAAAATTATACGTATTAATAATTTTTAATTTTCTGAATATAAACAAAGTTGAATTAGGCTGAGAAATGTGATACACAAACTTGTAGATTTAATATTTTTTATTTGATAAGTTTAAAACATAAATTCTTTAAGTTGCCCTGACCTAAGATTAAAAATATGTCACTAACGTATTTTTTGAGTGCTGCTATTATTATTTTCCGATTTTAAATAATTTATGTGAAATTAATATACTTATTGTATTGTATGTTTACTTAAAACATCAAATAGTGCATAGTTTGACACTGACTTTAACACAAAATACTATTAGTTTTAGTAGAAGTCCTTCAGATTATTAATATGTCCATCGTATCGGTTATCTGCTGTATCGGGCAAAGAAGTATCAGCTTGTACCTGTATCTGTAAAAATCTGTAGCGGCTCAGCATTAGACTATACATCAACATTTCTACTGATTATCCAAAAATGGTTTTAAAAAAAATTATAATAATGTACAGTGACTGGCAGTTATCTAGGCAAGTCTCAATGCAGGGAAGCAGGGTAGTAGGGTCGGAGGAGAAAGGGGAGGAAAAGGGATGCGCAAGCAGCCAACAACCATGTAATGGCTGTTCAAAAACATAACTAGCAGATAATGTACGTGACTGAAGATGGAAGGGAATGGTAACTTGCAGAGATGCAGCAAAGTTATTCACAGCAGGCAACGGGAAATAATAAAGACTTTGATACTGATGATGTTTACATGGTTCACTGTACAGCCATTATAAATTCAGTACAATTAGTTTTTTTGGAGGGGGGGGGGGGGGGGATTTTAAATTTAATAATGTTGAAAATCTACTTTTTTTTAAGAACTGCTAAACCATTTGCATATGGAATATTATACACCAGCGTTCTAATGAAATTGAGATAGTGTTTCTGGAAGATATTAGGCCTACAGATTTTTGGTGTATGATATCTATTTACCTTCAAATTATTAAGTGCTTGTAGGTAAAGGGTTTTGTTATTAAAGCTGTACAATTTGTAATACTTAGCAGCCTATCACATTCAATAAAACCTGCCCACGACAATTGAAAGTATTACTTTTTTTATAGTGTAAAATGCAATGTTCGCATAAACAATATGTATCTATTTATTAGCCCACTTCAACTGTAACTGTATCACTATCAGTAACATTAATAATATTCACAATTGTCTGCTCCAGTTTTAATGAACTCAAATGGCTGCCCAATGAAAAAAAATGCTCTCACACACTGTATACATCAGTAAACAACACCCTGTTGAGCCACTGCTCAGGCATCGACTCTGATAGTTCGCTTAGCGACCATCAGCGAGCAGCGCTGTATGTCTACCTCCTTGAATTACTTTGCTTCCATTCCATTCCCTTCTCCTGTTGACCTCCTCCCATTTCCCTCCTTATGTTACACATGTGGGGTTTAATAGAGCTGCTTTCATTTGATGGGCTCATCCGGCATTTCTCCTTCTGCATCACCTTCTTCGATAAGCAGCCTGTGGCACAATGACGTATAATCACGTCAGAATGCAGTTCACAAAGGGATAGAATGCATTTCTTGTTATGCATTTACATCATAAAATTAATGTTTGGTGATGAGTCAGCCTTGTAGGGAGAAGCACGATGAGTTATGGAAAGAATGTGATTTTAATTAATTTTGAGCAATTAGGATTGTGAATTAGTATGAAGAAATTTGTATGCATAAGTTCGTGTAGGTAGCAGTGATAGAGTGCTTTGTTTTAATTTTATTTTATTCAGCAAGCACTAAAATTATTTGTTTGGATTTAATTGTGGTCAGGTATTTTTGAGAGGTTTTTTTACACGGTTTGCTAGTTATTGGGAAGTGCACTGCTGCCCCATTAAACTTGGTCATGTGTCTCACCTGCTCTATAAGCTCCATTTCCACAACTCGTCATAGCCTTCATTTTACAACTTTACACGTTGTGTTGTTAAACCTTTTTTACTAGTGCACATTTTGTTTGGACTACTTTAGCAACTGAATTTATAGTCACCATGCCCCCACCATGTAATACTCTTTAAGTAATTTTCAATCTGAGCTATTTTAATATCTTATAACGCTGCGTACTTTGAGGGACCTCACAGGGCCACGCCGCAACGTAATTTTAGGAGCTAGTAATATCTATGCTCACAAAGTCTTAAGCAAATGGTATTGGGGCAATTTAATATGAACACCTTTTTTGAGTGTAAATTTGTGTCAGTTATGACGTTTTTACCTAGTATGCAGTTTGTAAGTACATACCAGTAACGTGGAATATTGATGAGTCACACATTGGGGTTAGTTTGATGCCTTTGCATTTACTTTTAAGGTGTTATAAATGAATACTAGTTTCATGGATAGTAAAAATGCTAATGTGTATGATGTTACTTATAAGCACATGAGGACTATTATACGTAGCTACACAATTTTATCAGTAAAATGTACTTTAATCTAAATCGTCACCAGGTTGCCTAATGTAATCATTACACTATTGATTGTGTAATATCAATCATGTCAATTAGTCATAGCCACTATAATTTATCACTTTGCCATAAATGTGGGCAACATTGATGATATCAGCTGTGACTGACCAGAGTGGATTCAAAGTAGTGCATATTTATTAAAAGATTCTGCATTTGTTTTTAATGTACTTAATCTCATTAAGTTTCATTGTCCAAAGTGAGACGCAATGTATTTACACTTTGAATGGTATTTTTTTCAGTAATACTATTTATACATATATTTTTCACGCTGGTTTAATACTGGTATACTGATTTTGAGAGGACTTGTTATTTTGAGAATCCTACTACATAATGTATTAAAAGGTATTTTATTTATTCAATTGATGTAAATAGAAGGTAGCTACACCCTTTAAAAGTGATATAAATATACAAGGAATTTAGTATACATCATTTTATCCAATTGTAATCATGAAATGTTTTGAGACATTATGTGTGAACTCAGATGAGAATAAAACTGAATATTAAACAATTCCAGGGTATATGTACTGTACTTAGTACATTGTCTTAAGGTCAATGATGCATCATTCCTGGCCACCAGCTTGCTTGCATCATTCCTAGCGACAAGCTTGCCTGTTATATTATGAAATTTGAGCTCTACCCCTTCTGCAAAAATAGCGCCATATTATTTTTTAGTGAGAGATAAATTCTGACACATGACCAACGATGGGTTTTATAAAGAGGTTATTTACACTGCTGTTGTTTGTGAAAAGCTTGATACTCTTTAGTTTCTAATAACTATTATAAGTGGTGCATTTCAATAGACAAAACTTAGGAGACATAAGCTACTTTGTTAAAAATATAGAGATTTTCCCATGCACCAGTGGGGTGACATCACATACCAAGTCATCTGTTAGGATAATTGTAAAAGACATTCAGTCAACAGCAATACTTAGAAAATATTGTTAAAAGATGTTCACAGTAAAATGAGCACTTTTGAGGTCCTAGCTACCTTTTTCTTCCAACCATTTTTTATCATTAAACCACCTTTTTAAATAATTATTTCCACGTAAGTAATAAATACAATGTGAATATTTCCTCTTACTCGGAAGATATCACCAAAGGCTAAAATAAAATTTATTTATTGTCTATTATTACAAATGAGAGGATTTTCAAAAGTGCTAACTTGATCACCAACAGCCAATGAACGTCACAGCAAAAGGTGTTTTTGGTGGGCGCAAGGAGACACATCCGGGAAGTTATTCAGTCTTTTAATCCTTGTGTGGAACTTGTGCGCAGCCAGTGTATAGTACTGGCCTGGTCACTATCCAGCAAGGCACAAAGTCCGGTACTGCAAGGTAAACTTTACATTCTGGCAGGACCGCTCTCAGTGGTATACCTGGGCGACGTGTGGCCCGTTGAAGAGGCTGTGTTTTGGGCCATGATACACTAGAGTGAGCATCGGTTTAAGGTGTGCTGGTGCACAAGCGTTCGGGTGTGCTTGTTGTTGCAGGCATCGACTGAGGGAGTGGGGTTCCCCAAAATCACAAGTTGGCTAAGCCATGTGCTGTCTCTCATCCACTCAGACAGGCTTCCTGGATGTTTGTTGACGTTGAGCTTGGTGGGTGGAGAGAAGAGTGTGAGTTTGTATTTGGGCGTGGCTGGTCTCTGGCAAAAGGGAGCTGCTTGCTCCCGGGGACTAAGGTGCTCGAGTCTGGTGGGGATCGGGCTAAGCTCCGGCTGGTATTTAGAGATGGTCTCAGCTCGCTTTATCGTCTCACGGATACCACTGCGACAGGAGCATGGCATGAGGTAAGAAAGAGAGAATTCTATGGTCAAACCTTACAGAAGTGGAGCAGGTGACACTGTGGCCCTATTCAGGTGTACAACCATGTACTGCCTCCGCCAACCCAATGTGGTGTTCCTATCTCGGTATCCGCCACCAGGAGTGTGGTGGATACTGAGAGCCAGGTCTCACTGGCAGACTGTCTCAAGATGTGGGTGAGTTTCTCCTGAGGACCAGTCTTCTTAAGTCAAGGAAAATTCCTTCCAGCACCAGAAATGTGGTGGAAAGACCAAGCACCAAGTTGACAAGCTGACCCCAAGAGGAGGAGTACCTAGTGTCTACCGTTCTGTACATCATGGGTACAGAAAGGGTGGCCATCCAAGGTGCGTATGTGTACTCTACAAACATATTTGGCGGTTAGAGCCAAATTCCCAGTCACCTGATGTCTCTCCAATGGGGCTGATGTTTACAAGAAAAGGTACTATGGCTACGAGAAAGATACCCTTAAGTGGATAAAACTTGTTTATTTCATTAAAGGAAATAAACAATAGCGGTCTTGCACTACTTCCTACCATTTGGAGATTACTGAAGCTAGCCTATGAAAGACAGGTGAAGGCTACCTGTTTCTAAGAGAACAGGGTAGGTAGACGAAGAGCTATGAAAATAACTTAAACTTCGCTATGCTACAGTGTTGCCCTGAAGGGGCCGGAAGTGTCCAAGTGTTTAACGACGTTAAGATGACGACTGGTGAGGACTGGTACAACAATAGGCGTCTTCGGCACCAGGAGTGTGGTGAGAACGTGGGTAGAGGAGCCGATGGTTTCTTCTGCGCCAGGCAGTGCGGTAAAGGAACAGAACAGACTGGTGTTACAAGGGACGTGCCCTGCTATTTATACTATGGTTGGCTCGCCCTTTCTCAGGTTAGATAAAGGGTAGACGTGGCATAGATCCTCTGAGTGTGTGATGTCACCGGCCAGCACTGGATCCAGGAACATATCTTGGCGTTCGTACTAGTATGGATATCTGGCGGCACGCTATAGTACTAGAATAATCTCGAAGCACAGTCTTGGTGGCTCAACCGGTGAACAGTACAATCTGGCGTGGAGCATCCGTTCTTTGCCATGGGTAGTTGGTACAAGTTCTGACGTCTCGTGGAATGTAGAATCAATCAAACTCTGTGCAAATTGTGTGGCAGAGTGATGAGCACTGATGAATAGAAGTCAATTTAATTATAAGTAAAAAGGCATCATGTGTCAATTTGCCCCCCTCCATTGCAAAATAGACTCATCTGGGCAAAGGAACAAGAAAATAAAAAAAATACTTCTGCACGAATGTAGTACAGTCCCCCCAATAAGGATTATTTTCACTCTCCATCAGCTTCTGTAATTGTATCTGATCTATGCACTCGGCACTCTGTACTTCGAGTGGTGTGACAGGCTAGCTGTGTGGATGGTAGGTGGCTGCAGGTGGTAGTGCTGACTCACTCATGATGCAGCTGGCTAGTCTAGATAAAGCAGTCTCTCTCTCTGTTGCATGAAAAATGGCACAGTCTCTCTCTCTCTGTGTTGCGCAGCTGTGCCAGGCTGGCTGCAAATAGAACTCGGCATCTTTTTTTTACTGTGCAAGATCAGTGTCGCAAAGGGTATCCGATGTCAGTTTTCGCGGCCTTCGTTTTTTAGTGTGCCACCTCACATTTATTAGCTGATGGCTAGGGTGCATACAATATGTGATTTACAGATTTAAACTGTGGAAAAAAAGCACGACACGAGGATGGCACAAAAAAATTTACCCTTGGGGAATACAAAATGCCAAAAGTCTCTCTCTTAAAGGTGTGTGTAAGCCATCTATTGTACTGTCGCCACACTGGCGAAGAATACAAATGACCTCTACCTGTGGCATTCCTATCTGTCGCACAGCAGGAGAAGTAATGTGTAGGAGAAGTTATATGTTGATGCATGCCACACTGCTACGCAGCGCAACTGCACACACTACAGGCCAACTTTCCCCCATCAGCAGGCGTTGAGAGCCTCGGGGCAAGTCCAAAGCGGCATACATGATTCTAAGTGGCTACAGGATTGATCCACGAGCTAAATAATTACAGACACGAAAATAATTAACGAGATTAATTATTTAAATTGTACTGCCCATCCAAACTTCAACATGCAGTCGCCACTCTCTCGACAAAAATTGTTTTACCCTGCAAGCCACAAACCAGCCTGCAGCCGATAAGAAGTTATAAGAGACACCACAGAATCGCAGCACTCCTGCACCCAGTGACATCATAGCAGCAGAGCCTTGAGCAGAGATAGTAAACCTGTTGTCAGCCTCAACCCAGGGTAATAAGGAATATGCTGTGCCGCCTGCTACCCTGAGATAATCAGTCCCTGCGGTGAAAGGGTAGCATCCCCTGCATCAATAAGAAAGCCATGAAGCTAAGATTTTGACTATATAAGGAATCTCAAAAACGCTCTTGCCAGAGTTGGTCGGCCTGCCAACCGCAACGGTTTGAGGGCTCTCCTGGGTCTGGGCAAGACCTCCTCCTCTCTTAGTCTGAAGAAGGCCAGCCATCCAGCTCCAATGGCTTGCAAAGGCTCCACCAGTTCCAGCAACTTGAAACAGCTCTTCCAGGAACTCCAGCTCCAGCAGTTTGCACAAGGCTCACCAGAGGTAAACTTGACGTCCTCGCCCTGCACCCTTTACTCAAACTCTTTTCTGTGACTCCATGGTAGCAGGCCGTCGTGACGCCCTCTCTTGACATACACCCCTTAAAAAAGTAACTAACTGTAAATTGCGACATTTTTCTAGGCGTTAATTAATGTGAAAAGTTACAGTCCAGGTTCGCCTTTACCTGGGGTAGAGTTAATAGTAATTTAAATTAAGTCTTTAGATTATACAAGAACCGGGTTTCCTACTGTTTTCCACTAGTGGTAATAAAATGCTACATCAAAATTTTAACCTGGTTGAAATCATTCATATTTACCCATTCTCATTTACTGAATAAGTAAAAGTGTTTTCAGTTGGGCTCATTAACATAATTGTTTCCTCACTGCGGAATAGGTGGGAGTGGGCCGAACCCCTCAGGATCACAGGACCTGTAGAAGGGGTCAGTCTGAAAAGACATGCTGTGATTCCTGGGAGCGTCCGGTACGCCCACGCTTGCCGGTAGCATCATTCCAATCCTAGCTTGTTATTTCTTCCACTCAGTGCCTCAGGAGGGTCTGAATAAGACAACTCCACTAGGACTGAATGCCGGCAGCTAAAGGGAAAAGTGCAACCAGCCAAAAAATAAATTAATTATAGAGTCTCTTTTGAAAAGAGTATATTTCTCTTGGATTATTAAATAGGTTTATCCTACCAAAGCTTCTCACATGACTAAGAAAGAAGGGGGACTAGCTACTAGAAAGTGCAGTCGAGTACGACAAGCCCTTCAGCGAGAATTACCACAGACTGATAGCAACTCACAAGTTGACTCCCCTCATGACATTGCAGCCCTGTCCTCCGTACCTTAAGTCACGGTTCTAGCACTATGACCCATTTCACCAATTATAGCATGTGAACACGAATCAGAACTAGACTCCAAACTAGGTATCTGCTGGCCATAGCCCAGCTACGAGTATGTGAACTACTACAATTCACCTAAACCCTTACCAGTAGCAAAGCTGCACACCCCTACCCCAGTTATCGATGCTAAGCCACACACGTGTACGATCCGTACGGCAGGAGGGAAGATGATCAAAATCACCATACCTCCCAAAACCAACCCAAAATTCCAAATAGTTTCAGCAGTCTAACTTCATACCCACTCGTAAACCTATGAGGCCAGCTCCCTTCGGATGTCCAGGTAGCTAACGGGACTCTGAGTAAGAACTATCTGCAGGTATACAATCCATTTCCATTTCACTACCATATTTGCCGCCACACACAGCATTTTAGTAAATTATTCCATTTATTAGGACAGCTGGTGTCCCATACTTTGGCAGTCTTCACAGTGAGTAAAATTGCACTCCCTGATAAGGAGACGTTCACCATCAAACTCACCCTGGAGTTTGATTCCCCTCCAAACCACTATAACCCTTCCACTAGGCGGTATTGAAGCAATTACCCCAAAGTGGGTAAGCCATGACCCGCCAGGCAGAAAGGAACCCCATGAGAAATTAATACACAGCTGAAGGGCTCCAACTAATCTCCCGAGGGCAATCAGCACTCTTAGCGTTTCGTGTTGGACGGAAGTACCTTCCCCGCCACGAAGAATGAAAGTATAGGGAGAGAGCGCAGTGTGTCAGTGTAATACAAAGCTAAGAGGTTTGTCAAACTGAGAGCTTCTGTTGTCTCAGCTGAATGGGTAAGCTTTACAAAAATATGAGTGATGGCAAGTGAAGTTAACTATACAACAATATGTGCAAACACTACCATACAGATAAATATAAAATAGTGCAAAGAAGAAAACCCTCAAAATGAACAAGGTACTGAACATTACAACATATTCTAAAAAAATTCTATCACAAAATTTTCATTGGTTTAGAATGTCTTGTGGTTTCTTTGTGATCGCTTAAGGGAGTCTACGCAATGCAAAAGTATTCAGTTAGAATGCATGATATTATTTACAACAATAATTATAAAATGCTTGACATTTCTTAAAGTGATTCTACATAAAACAAGAATGAGTTAGCAAAAGATTCAAAATATTTACAACATTAAAATGAACTTGAGTTTCTTTTAGAAAAATTTATTGATTTTACACAACGCTCAAAAAATTTTCAAAGATACTCTTGAGGTAATTCTGTACAAAGCAAACAGAATTATCAGTCTAAATTTTCTTTCAAGAATACTTAGGAATGTTTTCCAGATTTCTGTAAATTTTATTTTCAACAAGAATTTTATTTGTTTAATATGTTTCTACACAACGTGATGTCTTCTTAACACTGTTACATGGCACTGGCACTGGGGGTTGTCCAAAAGTGTTCATGTAAAATGTATAAATGGCCATGGTCATGGAACTCCACTGGCTAGTCACGTAATTTCACCGAGATTAATAGGAGCAATTTCACACAGCTATTATGGCTGTTCAAGGCTGGTTGCATTAGAGTATTGCGATATGGTAAGCATCCAGAAATGTTCATAATTACATAACTGCACTGTTTCGATTATTGATTGATGTACAATTGACGGTACATATTTTCTGTTTTAATTTAAAGGGGATAGCGTATTGACCGCTATCTAAATTTAAGTCTGTCTGTGTGGAGCACTTCACTCACTCGTTTGGCAGTTTCTTCTTTTTGGCGATCTGCCCCATTCCTCAAGGGCATGCTGTGGATACAGCCAGGTGAAGTGGAAGGTGGGCATCCAGGGAGCCTCTCGGTACCAGCCTGGCACTAAGCTGGCCTCACGTGGGGTGGCTGCACTCTCCGTGGTGGGTCAGCCATCGTGGTAGGGCCGTACCATCAATGGTCAAGGGCTGACCACTACACACCAGGGGATGATCATCTGCCGGGAGGATGAGTTGCTGACCTGACGGAGGTGGTGGTTCAGTTGGTGCTACCACCCTCTTGGCTGCAGGTGCCGAACATAGGGCTCAGGGGTGGCTTCCAGCTTGACGGCGTATTCGCTTTGGAAATCCTACCCTCGTCCGGGAAGCTGCACTGGCGGATCAGTCATGGTGTCAAGCGACACTGGGACCTCGGCAACTGTCTAGGGCAAACTCGGTGACAGGTTTTCTTCTGCTGCCCCTACGGTTGGCAGTGCCAGAGACAGAGGTTGTCTCGGGACCCCAGTCGCATCAGTACTGGTGGGTTGCTTCTTCCCTCATCCAGGAAGCTGCGCTGGTGGATCGGCCCTGGTACCCAGTAACACAAAGACCTCGTTGTAGCAGGTTGGCACATCTTGTTGTGTGGAAAGCTATTTTGTTGCTGGCATCTGGGTCGCCGACGGAACTAGTGGCTCTGTTGGTGCCACTACCTCCTTGGTTGTAGATGGTGGTGCTGAAAACAGGGGTAATTTTGGAACCCCCGTCACGTCAGCACTGGTGGGTTGCTCCTTCCCTCTTCCGGGAAGATGCGCTGGCAGATCGACCCTGGTGTCTAGCGACACTGGGACCACTTCAATCGTAAGGGGCAGTGAATGGGCCTCTTCACATACCCCTCCAACTGAGGGTGCCTAAGTCAGAGGCCTGGTGGGGACCTCTGACTCGACAGCCTCAATGTATGGCTCTTCTTCACGTCCATGAAGCTGGGCATGGGAGTCGACCATGGCGCTGCACAATGTTGGACCTTGGTGCTGGTGGCCTCTGCGCTGGGTGGCATTTTGGCTGGCTGAGTCACCGCATTGTCCAGGTAGATCATGGCCAATGGTACCAGCTAAACTAAGGCCTCCAGGATGGCCTTGTCGTGGCTCGCAGTTCTAGTAGGTGCCTCCCCCTCAAAAGGTGGCATTTTGGTGGCAGCTGCGACGTTGTCCAGCACTACAGTAATCTCGCTGGTTTGGCTTACCAAAGTAGGTGGTGTTGGGGTTACCTGTCAAGGTGGTGGTTTCTGGTGGTCCACTGTTTCGACGGTACTGTTATGGTTCTTCTTTGGAATTGGGCTTGGTGGAGGTAGTTTCTTTCGTGGCTCAGTCTAATGGGCTTCGCCAAGCGATTTCGCTGGTACCAAGAGTCCACCTGCCTTGGCGGGCGGCGAACTTGCGGTTAAACTCCACTCGAGTTAGGTCAGAGTAGGTGGCTCCCTGGCTGGATCAAGTTTCAAGTTCTTGCTTTCGGGGGGGGGGGGGGGGCTGCCATACCTCTGGAGAGGCGATTGTTGCTGGGTACTCAACGTCGTCCTGCGTTTCGGAGGTTATTGAGGCAGCGGTGTGTACTTCTGGGTCGAGGGTATCCCTTGAGACGGGCCTTATCTGACCTTTGTCTGCAACTTCTTGAGGCAGAAACCACAAATGACATTATCTGGCTCTTGGGCCTGGCTTCTGATCTTCTTCAGTGGGTTTGGGGATGGTCTGTGTACCACTTGTAGTTGTAGCAGCTGTATCGGTTCCCTTGGCCCATGTGGTGGAGCTGGAGGCTGAATGGTCACATCACTGCTTGATTCTCAGGGATCACTAGGCACTTTTCTTACCCTCTGACGTGTACCATGTGTTCACAGTCCATCCCACATTTTTGTTTATGGAGCCAGGGCTGTCCCAAAATAACAGCTTCCCATATCCTGAGTGCCACTAAAAACTGCACATGGGTACCCATCTGGCTGATGTGGACAGGTAGTCTCAATCAACCTTTAATCAGTAGGAGACGGTCAGGCTTTGCCATTTGTACTCTGCCGGCTGGGGCATCAGGTGGACCCTTTGTTGAGGCATGAGTAAGTTGCTCCAGATAAAATTCTCCGTGGCTGCTGTGTCGATCATGGCTGTGGTCGCTCGCAGGTTGATATTTACTTGAATCCGGGGAGGTGGCGAGGGTGGGGGGCTAGATCCCTCAATCAAAGCTTGTAGCTTTACGTCTGCGCTCATTTTTTATTTTGCCCTTAACTTGTTGGGGCGGTGGCCTGACATCTATCTTCCTCTTCCAGCCAGCCGGCTTTTTGGAGGAATCTCGGTTTAAATTGCGACAAAACCAGCATTTTGGGAGAAGCGGGGTGGCGCTGGGAGGGGGTGGGCACAACCTTGTCTTCTTCCCTTCTCCCCGCTCTCCCTTAGACAGCATTGCAGAGAATTGAGGTGGCAGGTTGTGGAAAATTCTGCGAAACATTTGTACCTTACGGCATATGAATATCTTGGCCTCTTCTTCCGGGCTTTGTGTTCAACTGTAAAAGTCTGTTGTGAGGTTTGCCAGTACCTCTTCTCCCATGAATTGGGTGGCAAGCCGGCTACTCAGGTGACTCCAGTCAGTGATAAATTCACTGTACTTATTCCACCAATCCAGCACCTTGCCCCTGAATTTTGCCTGCATTCGGCTGACTTATTGTTTGGGCAGGAAGTCTTTCCTTCAGTTCCTTTTCACATACCGCTAGGAACATGAGCAGGTCCTCATGAGGGTGCTCCGCAAATTCTAGAATTTGGAGTTCCCCTGTGCTTCGTGCGGTACTGGTGTGGGTGCCAGCCCTGCATTTTGCGTTCAGTATTTAGCTGCGTTCTGGCATACCTTGTATCTGTAGACCATGCCAGGTCTGGTTATTCGCTCATTACGCCAGCCAATGCAGCAGTGGTGAAAGGGTTCCGCACACAGTATGCAGCGTACCGTGAGGGTCTGACGTCTGTGGCATGTGATCCAGCTACAAATAGCGGTTTGTCTGGTCCAGCATTCTTCGAAACAGTATTCCAATCCATCTGTAAACCTAGCTTTGTCTACCCAGCATAGCCATGCATAGTGGAAGCATTGTTGGCAGAGGGCACATTCTAAGTGGTGTGTTCCTGTGCCAGGGCAGTTAGGTTTGAGGCAGGGGTTGTTTATGGCTTCTGCCATCTTTATGCCGGCTTGCACTTGCTGGTTAACATCTGTGTCTGACATTGTTGCAAGTTTGTAGAGCACCATGGGTTGTTCACAGACTCCCCGAAGTCTGAGCAGTCTGCAGTTTGGCTCCCCACTAGGTAGCTTGTATCGGGGTCGTGCTGGAATGGTTCCGCTTAATTAAAATCCCGTTAAGGTGCTAGGCCCCATGTTGGGTGCAGAAAAACTTAACTTCTTTTGATACATGATGACGTCCTGGATAGCTGAAGGAACATCACGGCAGAAGACTTTTTGGTGGGCGCGAGGACAGATGCATCTGGGCGTTATTATGGCTTTTAATCCTTGTGCAGAACAGTTGCGAGGCTGGTGTATAGTACTGGCCTGGTCGCTTTCCGGCAAGGCACAAAGTCTGGTACTGTGAGGTGAACTTTTATTTTTTGGCAGGACTGCTTTCCGTGGTATACCTAGGTGACGTGTGACCCCTGATGTTGCTGTGTTTTGGGCCATGATTCACTAGGGTGAGCTTTGGTTTGCGGCGTGCTGGTGCGCAAGTGTTCAGGTATGCTTGTTGTCACAGGTGCCGACTGAGAAAGTGGAATTCCCCAAAACCACAAGTTGGCTAAGCTATGTGCTGTCTCTCATCTATTCAGATAGGCTTCCAAAACTGGATGTGTGTCAACGTTGAGCTTGGGGCTGGAGAGAGGAGTATGAGTTGTAGTCGGGCGTGGCTGGTCTCTGGCAAAGGACGGCTGCTTGCTCCCGAGGACTGAGGTGCTCGAATCTGGTGGGGATTGGGCTAGGCTCCGGCTGGTATTTAGAGATGGTGTCAGCCCACTTTATCCTCTTACTGATACCACTCTAACAGGAGTATGGCATGAGGTAAGAGAGAGAGAGAACTCTATGATCAAACCTCACAGATGTGGTGAAGCATGTGTCGCTGTACTCCTACTCGAATGTACAACTACCATCTCCGCCAACCCATACGGTATCCCTATCTCTGTATCTGCCACCAGGAGTGCAGTGGATACCAAGAGTCAGGTCTCACTGGCTGACGGTCTCAATACGTGGGTAAGTTCATCCTGAGGACCCGTCTTCTCCACTCAGGGAATACTTGTTCCAGCACCAGAAGCGTGGTGGAAAGATCAAGCACCAAGCTGAAAAGCTGACCCCAAGAGGATTATCTAGTGTCGAAGCTCTACCATTCCATACAACATGCAGCACAGAAACGGTAGCCATCTAAGGTGCTTGTGTGTACTCTACTAACGTTTTTGGCAGTTAGAGCAAATTTCCCAGTCACCTTTTCCTCCGATAGGTCTGATACTTACAAGGAAAGGTACTATGGTTACAGGAAAGATACCTTTAAGTGAATAAAACTTGTTTAATCCATTTAAGGAAATAAACAATGGTGGTGTTGCATTACCTCCTACCAGTTGGAGCTTACGGAAGCTGACTTACGAAAGACAGGTGAAGATGACCTGTTACTAGGATGATGGGGTAGGTAGACAAAGTGCTATTAAAATATCTTAAACTTGGCTACACTACTGTGTTGCCCTGAAAGGGCTAGAAGTGTCTAAGTGTTTAACAACATTAGACAACGACTGGTGAGGACTGGTAGAACAAAAGGAATCTTTGGCACCAGGAGTACAGTGAAGACGTGTGTAGAGGAGTGATCTACGGCACCAAGCAGTTCAGTGAAGGAACAGAACAGACTGGCGTTATAAGGGACATGCCCTGCTATTTATACTTTGGTTGGCTCGCCCTGTCTCAGGTTGGAGAAGAGGTAGAAGTGGCATAGATCCTCTGGGAGTGTAACGTCACCGGCCGATGCTGGATCCAGGAGCATGTCTTGGTGATTGTACTAGAGGGGCTATCTGGCGGCACGCTATAGAACTTGGATGATCTCAAAGCATAGTCTCGGTGGCTCGGCCAGTGAACAGTACAATCTGGCATGGAGCGTCCATAATTTGCCGTCAATAGACAGTACAAGTTCATATGTCTTGTGGCATGTAGAATCAATCGAACTTCATGGAAATTGTGCAGCATAGTGATGCGCACTGATGAGTAGAAATCAATTTAATTATAAGTAAAAAGGCATCATGCATCAAAGCTTTATATTGTACATAATATTATTATATCTAATACCATTTATAATGATTATAAATAATAAGCTATTATAGTTTATAGATAACTTGGTAATGTAGTTTAGCTGGAAATCATATGTATTCTACTGCACGTCCTATCATTCATTACATACTTTCTGGAGATTCACTACAGTTATTATCTCAGAACATTGTTAATGAGCACTTAACACGTTATAAACTAAAAAAGAAAGACAAAATGCTGTGCAGCGAATGTTTTCCATCCTGCTCATATACAGCTGGTGCACGACGATTGTCGCATAGCCATTGTACTGAACACCTCTCAAGACAGGACTACGGAGCTTGCACGCCCAGATAACTGCCAGCCACTATAAGTACTTGGTACAACCTTTCCAAATTAATGCATTACTTCCTATATCAGAAATCATGTTTACAGAAAGAGACAAAAATCTCTCCTTAGCAAGAAAAAAAAATAAGTTGAATATAAAAAACTATTAATTTAAGTAGTGTAATTCATCGTGGGCTTTCTTGCTGGCCCAAGTGCTTTACTATTTTTATAAAATTCATTTTTGTGACTCTTCTTGGCCTCTCTATATTTTAAACTTCAAAACCATGCCCTATATATTGGTTAAAAACTGATACATTTCTCACTGAACAAGTGAATATGGTAAAAAGACAAATGTACAGACCATTCACTTGCTTCAAAATAATAATAATTATTATTATTATTAATAATTCATTTATTTATTTATTTATTGAACAAAACTTAAAGCGCCGACCAACAGTACAAAATCTACGATAGGTGGGTACATGAACATACAACATAAAAAGACAATACATTACACTATGCAGGACAAGTACAAACAAGACAGACAAGACAAACACATAGGACAAACAAAGAAACAGATTATATATGGAGAACAGAAAGAAACTAATGATTAACCAATTTACATTATGATGTGCATACAGAAATTTAATATTAAATTACAAAATTTATCTTATATAATGTTTATAAAGATCCTTAAAAGTAACTTTCTAGCCAAAAATGGATTGAAACCAGAGAAAAATTTATTGTAAATTTTACTACATCTATTGACTAAGTCCTTTTTATGTGTTACAGAAGAGAACACGGGAAAGGTTCTACTAGTATATACAGGCATTTTTAAACTTACTTTATACTGTACAGCTTGACAAATTGTGAAAGCTAAAAAGGAATCAATTAAAAAAAGAGCATTGTTAATATTACAACGTTCATATAAAGTGAGAGTATTAAATCTGGCAACTTCAAGTTTGTAGTTAAATTTAGGTTGCAGGGGAAATCATCTATGCATAAGTTTAAATATACATTTTTTTGGATTTTGGATGTTCTCTAATCTATTTGAGTCTGCAAGAGTAATATAGTTCCAGATGACTGAAGAATATTCTAATTCGGATCTAACTAAAGAATAATTTAGAACTAACAGAGATTCAGGGGAATTAGTGGAGAAAGTTATAAATTTAATCAAACCATGACTAATGCTATTAATTATACTATCTACATGAATATGAAAATATAGTTTGGAGTCAAGAAAGACTCCAAGGTCTCCAACAAAATTCTCTCTTTTAATTATAGCAGTGTGTACATGGTAAGTATACAGCACAGCGTTGGTCTTCCTCACAAATGAAATAGAAAAAGTCTTTTTTATATTTAGATCCATTGCATTTGTAATACACCAATTACTAATGGCTATTATGTCCTCTTGTAGCAACGAGCAATCCGAGACATCTTCAATACTTCTATAAATCTTAGGATTGTCAGCATAAACAAGTGCATTTGAATGCTCTATTAAACTAACGATATTGTTCACAAAAATATTGAAGAGTAATGGTGCTAATGTGCTTCCTTGAGAAACACCAGAGAAGACAGGACATGAACTAGAAAAGGAATTATCTAATTTAACAACAAAAGTTCTGTTTAAAAAATAATTGGAAAACCATTTGACATAAAAGTGATCTAGACATAAAATTTTCAATAAATTTTGTAGAATAATTTCATATTGGCAAGAATCAAAGGCTTTCTGTAAATCAACAACAACAATAATACTAATAATAATAATAAAAGCTATGTTTATAACAAATGCTCTAAATCAAACTTAAAAACCAATCTACTGTTAAAATTAATGCACACAGCGAGAGTCCTCCACATGCAAACAGTTTAGTGAAGGTAATACAAGAAGTTACCAATGTAACTAATAAACCTACTGTCCTCTACATGGGTGCAATTAATTTTTAAATATTTTCTTAAAAGCTAAGTTGGTAGGCAGGACTTGACTTCTCTTTGAAAGCAATAATATTAGAAATGAAACCAGAAAGGTATGCAACAGTACTAAGAGAAATACAAATACACACGTGACTTACCCAGGACTTGAACCCAGAAAACCTTGTACAATTAGCTAACGTGCAATACAGTGCATTATGGATGTTAGATTTGCAGAATCAACTTCAGATTTAATAAGACTAATGTTTGACATGATAGGGTTTATTTTCCTAAAATATTTAGAAGGCCATCATTTTGAAAAGAAATAAAAGTGACACAC
Source organism: Dryococelus australis (assembly GCA_029891345.1). Lineage (NCBI taxonomy): Eukaryota > Metazoa > Arthropoda > Insecta > Phasmatodea > Phasmatidae > Dryococelus > Dryococelus australis. The sequence continues at coordinate 225,951,909 of CM056994.1, forward strand.
TTAAAACATGTAAGTTTACATGGCCTACTATAATGCTTCTTATGTGAAGAATTTGGTGGTAATTGATTGTTGGTCCCCAAATTAAGATTGATTACATAGTTTTTAAATATAGCACACAAAACTAAATTGATTTTATAGCCCCCATTCTGAAAATAGGTGTGCCATACTTTAAAAATACATATGGCCTACCACAGTACATCTTCACCAAATTTTGTAAGAATGGGTCCCGAGATATGTGATAAAAACTTTATTTTATATTGGTTTATCATACAAAATGGCAGAGACATGATTCTCTGCATAGACATATTTGATGGTTGTAATAGATACTGCCAGCATACAAAGTTAAGTTGGGATTTGTTTCATTGATAAAATATACTGAGTTAAAATATTTATATAGCCACCATTTTGAAAATAAGTGCCTGACCTTAAAATATACCAGTTTACACTGTTTGTTGTACTGTTTGTTTGCCAAATTTGTAAGAAATTATTCAATTGTTTCCCCGAGATATGACAAAAAACTTTATTTATTCATGTGTCAATCATTTTTTTGATTAAGATTAGAATATATTGTTTTGTCTTTATTTTGATTTAATTTTATATACATATTTATTAGCATATTTTATTTATATTTTATTATAACAATATACCTTACAAAATGGAGGATAAAAGATGTTCAGTGTAGGTAGATACAGTTGATTGTTATAATATCTACTGCTAGCATATAAAATTAAGTTAGAATTGATTACATGGTTTAGACAATATAGCATTCTAAGCTAAAAATAGCTTTATGGCTGCCATTTTTTAGGTGTCTTACATGCTTAAAACATACCACTAAGATCATCTCCCTTAGTACTACATGTTTGCCAAATTTGATACGAATCTGTTAACTGTTTCCTGAGATATTGCATAAAAACTTTATTTATTCGCAAAGGTGCAATCTTGCGAAATGGTGGACAAAAGATGCTCCATGTAGATAAAGTTAACAGTTGTAATGTTTACTGACAGCATATAAAGTTTTGTTGGAATTGATTACATGGTTTCGACAATATAGAATTCTAAACTAAAAATTGCTTAATGGCCGCCATTTTGAAAATAGGTTACATGCTTAAAACATATCACGTAACATAATCTGCATCAGTACTACTTGTTTATCAAATCTGGAAGGAATCTGTAAATTTTTTACAGAGATGATATAACTTTATTTATTTGTATGGTGCTATCTTCCAAAATGGCACAAAAAAATGGTTATTGGTATATATGAAGCTTGTAATATATACTTTCAGTATACAAAATTTGGCGGAAATTTTTTTAATACTATGGTAGATATATCAAAAAACCGCCATTTTAAAAATAAGTATCTAATCTTATCAACGTATTACTTACCTGCCTAATTGGGTAAGAATTGGTTTAATAGTTTACAAGATATAATAAAAATCTTTATTTCTTAATTTTGTGCTATTTTCCAAAATGGAGGACCAACTAATTCCATCCCAAAAATTTGATACTGACTTCATGCTCTGCAAACATACAAACTTTGGTTTAAATCGGGTGAATTGTTTCCAAGATATGACATATTACCCCTGATTTTAAAATTGCCATCATTAAGTGCACAACATGGTCGAAAACAGTAAAAGTCAGGTGTCCTTCAGAGTATTTACATGTGAACCAAGTTTGGTGAAATTGAACGGGGACACACATATATACAACTCATCTGATAAGGACTCCAGCAGGGGTTTACGTACCCCACAGCACAGGAACCGGAGAAAATAATTTCCTCCCTGGGTGAATCATGCCAACTACCTCCAACCTCATGCTGCTGCAACTGTAATTGTTTATAGAAAATGGCCACACATGTACCTTTCCAACAACTGCATCCATTAAACATGATTAAATTTTCTTTTTCTTTTTCACTTTACTTAATGTAACATATCTAAGTGCCTCCATTGTATACTCATAACTACCCTAATGCCCAAGCACAGAGCTGGCCAGAAAATGGTTGACTAAGATCACAAGTGCCCAGGCTACGTGCTCTGACAAGCAAGGGCCTAACATCCCCAGGATAAACAAGGAAAGAGAGGAAGCCATTGTGCTGAGATATATTAAGTGCACCCTACATCATTGTGGAACAGCATCTCGAACAGTTGAGAAGCCTGGTAAACAGCACCACCACTACCTCGCACACAAATAAAATGCTAGCCAGTGTCCGCCTCCTGGCCCAGCAATACACCTTTTATCTGACATCTGAATATGTGTGCCTTACAAACCAACACTACTCAACAGTCGGCCTGCACAGATACTTTTGATTTCGTACCACTGAAGGCCCCTACCAGACCGACCGAAAGTGGTATCCCTACCTTAGCACTCTGTGTAGAAATGCGATGAGCACTGAGAGTCAGGTGTCGCTGGTGGAGAGTCCCTGCATGTGGGTGTCTCAAAAGGGAACAGTCTTCCCCAACTCAGAGAACACTAACTCCAGTGCCATAGTTAAGTGAAGAGAATAGCCACTGAGCAGGCAAGCTGGCCTTAAGAGATTAAGTACCTGGTGTTGGGGCTCTACCGTTCTGCTCACCGTGGTGCACAGAAAGGGTGGCCGTCCAGTGGGCGTGTGGGTACTCAGTTTGGTGTATTATGTTTGCGTAAATTCCCTAGTCACCTGCTAGCCCTTGAATGGCACGAGGTCCACTAGGAGATGAATTACAAAAACAAGAAAGATACCCTTGAGTTGCTGAAAACATCTGTTTATTCCTTTTTACAGGAAGTAAACAGAGTGGTGTTGCACTACCTCCTAACATCGGCAAGAGCTTGCAGAAGCTTAAACTATGCTGAACCAAGTGAAAGTGACCTGGTTTTAAGTTTACAATGGCAGGGTAGATGAGCATTATGAATCTCACTTAAACTGGTGTAGGCTACTCCTACTAGTGTTTGCCTAGAAGGGGCTGCATGCAGTATCTAGTGTGTAGACAATGTGGGTGTTGGTTAGGTCTTCGGCACAGTTTGCGGTAAAGACAAAGCAGGTTGAGAGAAGGATGGCTCCGCAAAACGGGTTGCAGTGGAGACCAAGGAGAGGAGATCCTTCAACACAAATGCGGTGAAGGAGCAGGTAGGCTAGAGCAGGCTGTTCAAGATCCCTGGCAGGAGTCTGCAGTGGAGAAAATGAAGACTAGTTGCAAGCAGGCGAACGACCTGCTATTTGTACTCTGGCTAGTACTTCCCCTTCAGTCAGCTGGATAGGGGTGGTCGATGGAGAAGGGGTAGATAGCATAGCTTCCTCAAGGTATGATATCACCGGCTAGCTTGGAGAATCAAGATGTGGCGGAACATACTGGTAGAGCCATCTGGCAGCGTGTTTTGTGGGACTGAAGTGCCTTGGATGCATGGCTTTGGTGGGTCGGACGGTGAACAGTACAATCTTCAGGCTGGAGCATCCGCCCATGAGCCATTGTCAACAGTACAATCTTGGGTCCCGTGATACGTTGTACCAATGAAAACTCGGTTGAAATTGAGCAGCAAAGCTTGCTCACTGGTGAGGTGAAGTTGTTAAATCATTGTTGAAAAGACGTCATGCGTCAATTCGCCCCCTCTCCACTGTGACAGAGGTTCATCCATGAAGGATGCGAGACGAGAAATAAATTCTTTCGAAGGAATGTCATACTGTCCCCTCAAAAACTATTTTTTTCTCTCCTGGCTGGCATCTGTAGTTGCCTCTGCTTTGTACATTTTTCTCTACTGTGTGCTATACTCGACCTTGAGCGTCGAAGTCAGCTGGGCTTGGAGGTCACAATCGTAGGTAGTGTGTGACTCTTTTATTTGCTTCCTTCGAAGCGCAGGCTGACTGGACTATCTATCTATCCCTCCCCCCCCCATATATCTCTATCTATCTCTATATATCTCTATATATCTCTATATATCTCTCTATATCTCTATATATCTCTCTATATCTCTCTCTCTATCTATATATCTCTCTATCTCTCTCTCTATATATCTCTCTCTATCTCTATATATCTCTCTATCTCTATATATATATATATATATAATATATATATATATATATATATATATATATATATATATATATATATATATATATATATATATATATATATATCTCTATCTCTCTCTCTATATCTCTATATATCTCTCTCTATATATATATATATATATATATATATCTCTATATCTCTCTATCTCTATATATCTCTCTCTATCTCTCTCTATATCTCTATATATCTCTCTATATATATATATATCTCTCTCTATATATATATCTCTCTCTATATCTCTCTCTCTATATAGCTCTCTCTCTCTATATCTCTATATCTCTCTCTCTATATCTCTCTCTATCTCTTTCTATATCTCTCTCTATCTCTATCTCTCTCTCCCCCCCCCCCCCTTGGCAAACAGATGTGCCTGCTGCACGTGAAGCTCTGTCTCTTCTTTTTTCATGAGTTCTTGTGGGTTGAGAAAGGTCATGTTGCAAAAGGGAACCCGAGACGGTTGTGACGCGAGCCTTCTTTCATTAATATGTGCCACCGTCCAAAATGAGCGTTATGGCTTGGGTGCGTTCAATAAAAGGTTACTGAGTTGAACCTGTGAAAAGAATGCAAAGACATAGTGGATGGCACATGGAATAAAATTTGACCCTTGGGGAGTCACATTATGATTGTAATTATTGCAGTTAATATAAAATGAAATTATAAAAATTTCCCAAAGCTCCACTCATTAAGCTTGTGTCAGTTACTTATCCTGCTGTGGCCACCTGGTGTGGAAAATAAGAAAACAACCTCTGCCCGGGTCTATGTGTTGCACTGCTGGAATATAACTTATGTAAAAGAAAACTAAGGGGTTTAGTCAAGCAAAATGCTTCCGCGATTGGGCCGAAGACTAAGCTTTGCAAACGAGTGCTGTTGCAGTGAAGTTAACAAACAAAATTATGTGCGAAATACCACAATACATTGACAAGGATACACACATGAAGAATGCTATTTTAAAACACAAATCACTAGAAGTTTCATCACAACATTTTGTTAGGTTCAGAATGTCTTTGTTAGGTTGTCGTTTCTTGAGGTCAATCTACACAATTCAACATGTGATAAATAGAACAGAAAGACTTAATTATTTTTGCAGAATCAGTAAGGCTTGAGGCTTCTTTAAGTGATTCTACACAAAGCAAGAATGAATTTTTAAATGCAAAAACTGATTTACATCATTTAAATTAAATTTAAATTTGCTTTTGAAATATAAAAAAATGCAAATTGATTCTACACAATGCAAAGAAAAAACATTTATAGTTTATTGAGGTGATTCTATTCAAAGAAAAGTATGTTGAAGTTTTTAGAGTATTTCAAATTGTTGTCAACATTCTCAGAAATTTTTCATGTTTCTGTGCTTTTCTTTCCACCAAGAGATCATCTTCCAATATTTTTACATATGTGATATTTTATTATCACTCATTTCAAAATACGAGGCACTGTCACTAACATGTCCAAAGTGTTCACGTAACTTTTATAAGGGGCAATTAACAAGCCATTACACACTAGCAAGTTACATAATTAGGGAGAAAGAGCAGCTAATATGGAAGAAAATAGGTGGGTTGTCTTAACAAAAGCTTTCTTGAAGCGAGAATTGCGCTTAAGTTAAGTGTACAGAAAAATGTTTATAATTACTTAACTGCACTGTTCACTGACGTAGATGGTATGTGTTTATTGATTAATTAGCTAAAGGAGGATAGTGTCATAACTGCTATCAGTCTGCGAGTTTGTTTGTGTGTGGCAAATCACTCACTGTTTTCTGCATTCTCTTCGTCTTCAGTGGTCCCCCTCACTTATATGGCGGTGCGTACTGCGGATTTGGCCAGGTGAAGTATACAGGTGGCCACCAGAGAGCCTCTCGGTATCTGGCTGGTACCAAGCTGACCTAGCAGGCGTGAGGCAGCTGCATTTAACATGGAAGGTCGGCCGTCGTTGAGTGGTCATCCCCCCAGCAGTGGTTGAGGGCTGACCACTGGGGGGCTGGGGGACAAGATGCAGTGGCGGCATGTTTATCAGTGGTCTGCAGTGCTGTCAGGGGTAGTCTGGAGGCTGCGTGGCTTACCCTCTCGATTGCTGGAAATGCAGCTGAGTTTGGGACATTAACCTCCGGTTCAACAGCTTTGATGGGCAGCCCTCCTCTTCTTCCGAGGCGGAGGCCTAGTTGGTCCTGATGTTGAGTGGCTGCGTTGCTGTCAGGAGGCTGCATCACCTAAAACCTCGGTCCTCGGTACCCATGCTGCTGTCTGAATTGTTGGCAGGAGTGGTGGTCCTGCTGGTAATACCACCCTCTCGGATGCAAATGCCAGAGCTGAGGTTCGGAAACTGACCTCGGGCTCAATGGCGGGTTTGCTGTGGATCCTCCTATTCCCTCGTTTGTCAACCGTCTGGGGCAGACTTGTCATCTAACCATCTTGTGCTGACCCTCAGGGTGTAGACTCGGAGATGGCTGTGAGATCGGTCAAGGCATCATTGATTCTTCCTCATCTGGAAGGTATGGTCGAAAAAATTACCATGGCGTTAGGCAATGCTGAAGTCATTGAAATGACCTTCCCTCTTCCGGCAGGCATGGCCATGAGAATAGCTGTGGCATCAGGTGACGTCACCACATTAGTAGTATGGAGCAGTGGAGGGACATCTACGCCTCCTCCTCCGACTGGAGACACCTGAGTCAGAAGTGGGGTAGTGACCTCCATCTTGACAGCACCAGGAACTCGAAACTGGCAGCCTCTGCGTTGAGTGATGATTCGGCCAACAGGGTGGCCGCACAATCTGAGGAGATTGTGGCCGACGGTACCAGTTGAACGGCGGCCTTGAGAAATGCCCCATGTAAACTGGCAGTTATAGCAGGTGCCTCACTTGTGGGAGCGGTGTCTCTGCAGTGGCTGCAGTGATGTCAGATGCTGCAGTCTTCTCACCGAGTTGGCTCGCTGGAGCTGGTAGGATTGAAGTTGCCGGTCGAGGTGATGGCTGTTGGAGCGCTGTCTGCTTGACGGAACTTGAGTCTTGAATCCTCTTGGTGATGAGGCTTGGATGAGGCCATCTGAGGCTTGGATCTCTATCCAACGGACTTCGCCAAGATAATTAGCTCATTCTCTGAGTCCACTTCCTGGGTCAGTTAGTGAACTTCCTCTTCAATTCTGTAGGAGTTGAAGGCAGCGCCCATACAGATTTTCTGGCTTGTGGTTTAGGGAATTCCACCCGCATAGGCACGGAGCAGGTGGTTCCCTGGCTGTGTTGCTTCTATTCAACTCGCTCCTTAGGTTGTGGTGACCATTCCTCCTTTGGAGAGCATATATAGCAGGCTCTTTCATACTGTCTGGCATTTGAGATAACTGAGGCAGTGCTGTGTACTTTGGACTCTGGGGCTTTTCTGGAGTAGGGCCTCATTTGTCCCCATGTGGCTTTACGTATGCACCCACTGCAATCCTCAATTCAGTACACATTCTCCTGGCATCTGATAACCTTATAGGGGCCTTCCCACTTTCCGGCTAAAGCTGCACTGAACTGATTGTTGGCTCTGCTAAGGGGGTGACTGCGTAGTAAGATGGCTTTGTCCATTTCAAAGGGTCGTACACCAGTACGTGGTTGCGGGTAGTTCCTCCCGATGTATGCCACTTGGGTGTCCCTTTCTTTGTCCAGCCAGGCCAGGTTGGCTAATCAAATGTTTTCAGGACAAAGCATCTGAGTCGGTTCTTGCTCCCATTGCCAATCCCCTGGGTGCCATAGGGTTTGACCCAGGAGTTGATTGGGGCTAGAGTTAACTACCTCACTTGTGCATCATTGCAGAGCGAAGAGAATTCTGGGAATGTGGCGATCCCAGTGTTTCTGAAGATCCCCACGCTGAGTTAGAGACTTTTCTTGAGCTCCTGGTTCCTCCACTCAGTGGGGTTGGCTTGTGCGTGGTATGGTGGAGTTGTCCAGGTCTCAGCTACCCATTTTTGACAGGCTAGCAGCCACTTCTTGCTAGCGAACTGGGTCCCATTGTCAGTAAGAATACTCTGTTGGTCACCCCAACACAGGAAAATTTCATTGTTGAATTTTTCGATGATGTGGTGGGTCTCTTGGCTTGGCAGAAGGAAGGCTTCTACCCATGTGGAGAATAGGTTCGTCACGACCAACAAGGATCCGTTTCCCTTGCTTCTGTGGGGATAGGGTCCATTAAATTGGCGGCTGTGTGAGTCCATGGGGTATGTCGTCTGTGTGGTTTCACTGTTGGTTGTCTTACGGGGTAGGATTTGTTTCTGCAGCATGTTGTGCAGCCGTGGGCGTACTGGCAGACATCTCTGCTCATGCTGTCCGAGATGTAGTGTGTGCTGATGTCAGCTAGAGTTTCCCGGGTACCTGGGTGGTCCGCTTCGAGGTGGTCATGATGATGCCGGCAGATATCAGCATGTAACTCCTGTATCCAGATCCTCCACTTGGCTCCAGGTTGATTGTTGCATGATTACAGACTAGATTGTCTCGTAGCATGAATCGTTAAGGATATTTCCGCAGGAGGTCTTTTACCTCAGGGTCCTGGTGCTGGTAACGCTCGATCTGACTTTGGCTAATTTGGAGATGAAGAAACATGATTTGTTCTTCTGGGCTGGTGTCCTGAGGTTGAGGCAGCATGACGCAGTCCATATCTTCGTCTGACTTGGCCTCGTCTTCCAGGTCTGGTTGATGTGACAGGCCATCAGGAAGGTCATTGTCCTTGCCTGGGAAAAGCTGCATTGTCCTTGCCTGGGCAATGCTGTACTTCGAAATCAAACTCAGAGAGAAAGAGGTCCCATCTTCCAAGCTTGGCCTTGTTGTTCCTTGACTCCCATAGCCACTTGACAGCTTTACTGTCGGTTCTCAAAATGGAATGAGTTCCCTCCAGGTAATAGAGGTATTTCCGGATAGCCCAAATGACCAAAAGGCATTCGTTCTCATTCATGTGGTAATTCTGTTCAGTAGCGATGAGCCTAGTGCTGGCGTAGGCTAAGACTAGAGGTCTGCCAACTGGGTCTTCTAGGTACAAGACGGCGCAGAGGCCATTCTGACAAGCATCGGTCTGCAGGATCAGGGGTCCTTCTCATTGTAGCCGATGTAAATGCTTGACGGCTTGAAAGCTCATCTTGAGAGCTTGAAAGGCAGCGTGATGTTCAGGTCCCCATTGCCACCAGGCTTCCTTCTCTAACAGCAGGTGATTATGGTGCCATTAGGTTGGCAATGTTGGACACAAAGTCTCGGAGCCAACTGCACAGTCCATGAAAGCAGTGGAGTTGCTTCTTGGTGCGGGGTTCCTCCACGTCTTGAATAGCCCGTATGGACTACGTGACCCAGGTATTCAATGGAAAACTTCACGAAGTGGCTCTTCGAGAGTTTCACCATCATACCGTGGAGTTCCAAGCATTACAGTACCTTCTTCAAGTGAGCAAGGTGTTCCTTCCAGGATATGGAGTGGACGATCACGTCATCGAGGTACGCGAAGCAAAATCGCCTAATGTATCCTATTCGGACTTCAGCCATCATTAACCGTTGAAATGTAGCAGGCACGTTCTTGAGTCCAAAGGGCATGACTCTATAAACTGAAACGTTTCTCCTTCTGGTGAAGCGAACGCTGTATGTTTTTAGCTGTTGGGGAGTACTGTGATTTGCTAATATCCGGACCGCGTGTCCAGCGTGCTGAAGATCTTTGCCTCGCCTATGTCATGTAAAGTATGCACCAGGTCAAGGGCTGGTGGAGGAATCGTAAGAGTGACATCATTCAAAGCTTTTTAGTTCACGCATAACGTTGACTGTCCGTCCTTTTTCAGAATTAATACAACATGGGAGTTGCACTGTGAGTTCGACGGCTCGACAATTCCTTATGTTTCCAGTTGTTCCATGATGAGGCAGTTACTCCTGGCAGAAACTTTGAAAAGGTTGTTGTAGACTGGTGCAGACGTGTTCAGCAGTAATTCGTGCTTGATGGTTCTCATCTGATGAAGCATTCCTCCAGATCCAAAAGAGCCGAAGTGTTCATCAAGGACTTCCTTCAATTGTTGGAATTGAGCTTCTGACAGTTGATGGTTTATTCCCTCTTCGTGGAGAGGCGGAGGTTTGACGGCATTGGGACAATGTTCCCAGTTAATGATTACACGGTGATTGTTACCCAGGTATACTTTCCATTGCCCATGGTCCATGATATATTGTTGCTGCTGAAGCCCGGGGTGGCCTAGTGCAAGTTCTTCCTGGATGTAATGTTACATAACGAATTCCGCAGGTACCTTGATCTTCCATCGACAGTGAGCATACAGCCCGGTTTGGCCATCCTTACTGTCTTGGGTTGAGGGCATAGTGATGCCCTTTGTTCTTCCGTTAGGATGTCGCTTCATGCGAAGTTTCTGGATGCATTGGAGTTGAGAAGTGTCAGCAAGTTTTTACCATTGACGAAGACTTTGATGTGTGGGACTTCTGATTAATCAGTCTCTTCATCTAAGAGCTGCATTGTTTGCCCTTCTGCTCCAGCAATGCTGGCAGTGGCATTTCCGTCTGTGGAATGCATTTTTGTCAATAGCGGTTTGGGTGGTACATGGTGTACGCGCTGCGCCCTTTTCTTCCACACGTTCACGTCATGCCTAACGCTGTGGGCAATCCTTATGAAAGTGGTATGCAGGGCAGTACATACCTGCACGTCAACCCACTCGACCCATTCGAATAGCCCCAATTCCCCCAGCCAGGCCATCTACCTCCACCCCCATGATCATTTAAACTGCATCGCCATCTCATCCACCTTGGAACAACTGACATCCTGATTATTGGCAACCGTAATAGTGAGGAAGATATAACTCCCTGGGCGGGATACTACATTATTCCGCCTCACTCTGGGGTTTAATTCCCCTCGTTTCAGACGGTACCCTTCCATTAAGCGGTCTCCCACAGAATCCAAAACCACAATGACCCATTGGGCCAATAATATTAGCCAATCATGCCACGGTATGCTTACCTAAGATCACAAGATGGCAGTCAGCAACCTAACCACTTACCCGCCGAGGTAGAGCACGTGTCAGTTAATTTGCGCCCAATGTGGGACGTAGAGCTCCAAGTAGCTCAGCCTTGGGAGCTGGGCCCAAGTCCGTCACCCCCCACTCCTCAACAACTCCTTGCAGAGGAGCCAATCCACGACTTTGGGGAGTCGCGTTACACACCCTGTGGCACCTAGCTATTAGCCATGTCGGACTCAGAGAGACGAGTCAACCAGAAGTGTGCAGCACTCTAGCCGAGATGACTACAGCTGGAGTATGCAATACATGTTGCCCCACCCCTCCTGTAGAGGCAACGGCATCAACCTCATCAGGTGCAGATACTGTCACCTGAATTACCAATATAAGTTTATAGGATGGGAAGATGCACCCTGTCACACAGATGGTCTGGAGTACCATTGCCGGACATGTAGGAAAAAAACCCTCCAAGTACGCCAATGGCCCGAGTGTGAGGGCCAAGGAAAGTACATCGTTCATTGCATGCTATGTAACAGGGAATTTCACCAAGCTTGCATAGGCTGGATGGATGAGTGAGTTCAGAACCTAGACCAGGTATACCATTGTGGCGTCCGTTTAAGGGAGAAGACGTATAAACGGCACAATCCAACCTACCGGCACAGTTCAATCATTCCAGGGCTGTCATGCGAATTAACATTACCAGATTTCCATGGAAAGCCATCCGAAGACCCGGGAAAGTTCATACTGCTATGCGAATGGGAATTGAGGTAACACCTCATTCCACGTAAACAATGGGTGAGCCAAGCAAGCCACCAACTCAGTGAGCCCGCCAGAAAATGGTGGGAAAAACATGGGGAATTCATAGAAGGATGGCCCCAATTTAAATCCCAATTAGTGTCGCACTTTTCCGGGGATGACATCCTTTCAGAGTTAATCACCGAACTACACTCCTGCACTCAATGCAGCGATGAGAAGGTAGAGTTATTTATCCGGCAGAAGGAACAAATCCATAAAAGGGTTTATCCTGAGTAGACCCGAAGGACAGAAGCTGAAATGCATAACCCGCATCTTTCTGCACACGTTTCGGAACCTATTAGTCACGCCCCGGCCCCAGATGGTCGAGGAACTCGCAACAGAGCAAGGGAGCTAGAAATGAATGAGCACCCCCTTCCCAGGAAGGAACAGATGGCATGCGCCACGGCTGCTGGCCCAGCCCCCTTCCTCAGACCGCCTGTGCAGCACGACGCAACCTTGCCAAACCCAGCTATCCCCTTGCCGTGTTGGTGGTATTGCCCGGTGCGGCACTTTAACCAGGACTGCCAAAGGTGGCATCCCCAGAAGAGACGCAGTTCTCCTCCCCACCCTCCAAACGCACAGCTCCGCAACCCCAAAACATGTGATCCAGAAACCGCAACTCAACGATGGGAGGCCCGTAATCCTCCAGCCAATTTATGTGCGTCCTAATCCACATGAAAAATCAAACCCAGGACTGCCAATTCCACAGCCTGAACGCTACCACAGGTACTACAGGACTCGTCAAGCTCCGGAAAGGAGAAGCCCTCCATTCCTCCAGGCGCCCGAAGACCACGCCCCACCTCCACCTCCCCTCATTGTTCCCTCCTCTTGCCGGGATTTTGTACAAGCTTTAATGCTTAAAGTAACAGCCATTTTGTGATCAAACACGATTTATGGAAAATTCAAAAGCTTGTTTTAGTAACTCAGCTATTTTTGGAATAAAACTAAAGAATTTAGGTGACTGATTTAATGCTGAAATACAACAATGTTTTTAAAAGATTTAGTCCACTTTTATAGCAAAATAATAGGAAGGATAGGAAAATTAATGAGTCTGAATAAATTTTCAAGAAAGACCTATAAATGGTGGAACACTTGTTTAGAAAATTCACTTTTTAGTGAAATCTAACATTGTGATAAAAATCAAAATGTCTAAATCTTTGTAGCTAAAATCTTTTGTGAGAAAATAATTTGGAGTGATAGAAACTTTCATGAAAAAGTTGGCTTTTTTTTTTTTTTAGTAAATGTATTTAGCCAAATATTTTAATTGCATATAAAATATATATTATATGTTCACCACTGTTTATACCTTGGGTGATTCCTTATCCCGTTAATTTTGGAATGTTTATAACAGTTAATATATCTAGCATAATTTTCTTCAATATTGTAATTTATAAAATATAAAATATCTTATTCTAGATCATTTATTACCCCAAAATAATACGAATGGGCATTCCATATGTAAACACCCCGAATCAATGTATTTACTCCTGGGTATCACTGTTAAATTAAAATATTTGGAAGTCCTATTGAATCCAATTGCAACTTATAAAAAAAAAAACTGAAAAATGTTGAGAGAATTCATGTGTGTTTTTGCCAGAAATCATTACACTACGTGGCTCTGTCTTATACATCTGTTTTTTTTTATATTTTGCTAACTTGCATTGCTGGGTTGTGTATAAGCCCCTACCACGCCCTTTTGAGAAGGACGTCGCACCCTGTCTATCACTTTTCCTTTCCCTGACCTATACCAATGAAACAAAATCACATTTTCCATAAGTTTTATCTAATTGAAGCCTTGTATACAAACTAATATAAATGTTTAAGAACTTACTCTCTTGCAACTATCCATTTAATGAGTGAAATTTTAATAGTAGTGTAATACGTCGACGCGTGACATCGGGTGACTGACGACGATATAAAGGTCGGGCAAGGCTTTAGTGTGTGTCAGACATGGGCAATATGACTGGGCTAACTTTGGCTCCTAACCAGACCCCGGCCGGTATATAAGCTGAGGCGCATGGCTTGACGGCATGGCACAAAGTCTGGTTTACACACAGCCACTGAGTTACCCAGAGTGGGCGTAGCACAGGGTAGCTCCTGACTCTGCTGCTGTTGCTTCTGGTGCCAGTTGAACTCGAGCCCACTCCTTGGACGAAGGTGGTGCTCCAGCTGGCGGTGCTGGTAGGAGCCCGTGGATGGCTGCTGGTCCTGCTGGGCTGGAATGACGGGTTCGCTATACCCAGTGGTACATGGATTTCCTGGCGGAAGTCAACGACTGGATGCAACTCCCCTATGTTCTTGTAGGGTGGCTGAAATAAGGAGCATGGAGGGACTGGGAGGTGAGGCCTCTCCAGTTACCAGGCGGCTTGAGCTCATTTCCTAGAGTTTAGACTGCAGAGGGCAGTTGACGCTGGGTTACAGCTCAAGTTGGACTCTGAAGCAGTAGCTGCCTTCCTAGCTCGCCACTTTGCACCACTCCTATGGGTGTATGGCATAAAGGAGGGTACTAAAGTCAGCCACGCTAAGGAAGAGCGGGCGACAAGGATCCCTAGCTAGATGAAAAGCCATTCGTGGCCGAGCCAACCAAAGTCGTACCCAATTACTCCAACTAAGTCGGCAAACAATTTCATGTTTTATGAAATATCACTTCTGTGACACCCCATAAGGAGCCTTTCAGACTGGTTTCCAGTTTCAAGTACGCCACAAATACTGATACTCCAACTCACCAGCTGTCGTTCAGGAAATGTCGCTTTCACAATGCCACCAATTGTAGGACATTAAAATTTTTGCACGCGAGAGTTAAAAGTAATCTAAACATTTTAATGTGTTCAAAATTCCCTGAAATTTCCCTGTTTACCCTAGATGTTTGAAATTCCCTGACTTTTCCCAGTTTTCCCTGTCTGCAGCCACCCTGGTTAGGTGAATTAGCATTGGCACTGAAATATGTAATCCATAAAGTAAAAATATACGCTAGTAATATTTTCCTTTCAAGGAGGAAAAACCCCTATAATCCCTAGATTTTGCATGAGTTGAAAGTAGCTGTAACGTAAACCATGTATGAGTTAGTTAGATACGTGTTGTGAGAATTACGCTAATCCTGAGAGATCTACCCTCGCATATGTAATGTGCACCGCCGTCAGTACGGCCCACGTAAACTTATCTACTCTGCATGAGTCAGATACCCTGTACGTTACAGTCACGAGAAAATTATTCTCATCCCCCAGCCAGAAAGGCTACCCACGTGCGTAAAATTTATTGTGATAACTAGGCATAGCCTGTAATAATTAGTAGAGAGTAAACTCACATCTTGTACCTGTTAAGCCTATTAGAGAAATAAGAATTCTTTTTTGTATTCACCCATACATAACCTCAATAGGAGGATAGCTGAAAATGTGGTAGTTTAGACGTAGTTAAATTGAGGTAGAGAAAACCTCCCACCCAGGTACGCATATAGTATTAGCAAGGACGAAATTATTTCATTTTGTAATACTACAACTCCAAATGAGGAATATTATAGTCTTGTAGGATAGGCTAGTTAAATTGAAGTAAAGAGAGAAGCTCATCCCATGTATGTAACATAACCTATACTTAGTAAGAGAAGTGTTTTGCATGAACCTACTTGTTTTGCTTGAGAAGTATCGCACCCCCATAAGCACATAGAAAAGATTTTCACACCAAGTGAAACCCCCTGTGTAGTAATTGAGGCCAGTGCAAACAATAATATGCTACACTATGCCAAGCTCACGCAGCATGAGCGACAACCATTATGTAACCATGCTAGGAGGCAAGCGCCAACCCATGTTATGTAACCCCTGCCGTAAACGCAGATCATGAGATAATTACGTGCTTGTAACCTAGCCTCTAGAAAGTAGAGAGAAAGTAACCTAGAAATTAAGATCTTTAAATTTATGTTAACCAAGGATAAGTGAATTTAATTGTCTAACCTAGCTTATAAGAAGTAGTATCTTATGTTAACCATGTTACGTAACTAATAAATATGTGTAATTTAGCATAAGTGTGTTGCTGTAAACGTAGCTTCAAGATTTATCGTAAAAACAGTATGCAATTAATTATGCTTTGAGTGTCTTGTGTCATAACCTGTTCTTGTTTTGAAAAGGGTATCACTTATGTTCTACCTTCTTTTCTTGTAGGAAATGATCCCGGAGTAGTGTACAATGTGTAGGAATTCTTTTTATTAAAGCTCACATTTTTCTACATGTGAATTGGTTACTGTGCGACAGTGCTGGCTGAATAACAGACCAGTTAACTTTGTCCCGCAGGGACCACAGTAAACTTCCCCCACCGTTAATCCTCTGAGAGTGGGATTAAACAACTTTTGCATCCGTTAGTTACACTTTTATTTCTTGAGGACAGAAGTAAAACGTAATAACCTTAAAATATCTTGTGCAAACAACTTATTAAACAAACTGATTGTTTAAAAGAAATTCCTTTTACTGGTATGTAAACTGCCCTCGAACTAGGAAGACCTAGGTTTTAAAAAAAACTAATTATTCCCATATATTTCCTTTCCGAACTCTTCGCCTTGACTGCAACAAATGCGACAAGACAGCTATACACTACGCTGAAAAGCAGATGGCATCACGCACCGACATCCGGCCACTATGTAACCAAGAGAGAGGGAGAGCGGCAAAAAGGAAGAAGGGGAACGACTGTTAGCCAGCGATAGTAACCAGATGCCGAGCGACCCAGATATGGGCGCACTGAACTCAACCAAGGCAATGCGTACACAGAGGAATCGCTAGCATAAAACTGCAACAGAAGTACACCGATTAAAGCAACTGCCTCCCACACCTGAAATAATAGTGGATTCGTCAGAGATGGGTCTTTGTTGCTTTGAGGGGTTGCCGATTGACGCATTTCAAAATGCTACGCAGCGCAGATACACGCTCTACGGGCGACTTTGCCCCATCTACGAGTGACCAGAGCTCAAGAAAAGTCATTAACCGGGGCAAATGTAACTTCACGTATCGAGCAAGGAGACTCCACACACTGGACAGCCTCGTATGTAAAAGTAATTGAAGCCTTTAATTACGAAATCTACAGCCCACCCGAAATCCCGCATGCAAGCACCACCACTACAACTAAATAAAATATTTTCGACAAACCACTACCTACATATTTAGCTGTGGAAGAAGTTCCAACAAACCCAAGAGATGGCAGCCCCCTGTGACCTTGTGACATCACATCCCACGAGCCTCAGAAAGAGGTGTTTTCATTTGTCGTCGCCTCCTAGCGGGTAGATAAGAAATGAGCAGCGCTCCCGCAACCCCTGACAAACTACCCCGGAGTTGGAAGGTTACTCTACCACCGCAACCCCAGAAGATCGCTGATCACAGGATTTTTTCACATATAAGGAAGTCCAAAACCACGCTCCAGCACACACGCCGGGCTCACCGGCCACGTAGGTCAGTGAACTCTCCCTGGTCTACAAGAAGACCCCTCTCTCCTCTCCTCAGCTTGCAATACAGCTCAGCTCCAGAGCTTGGGACATAGCTCAACCTCCAGAAGCCTGCAAGAAGACTTCACCCTCCGCCGCAGACTGCGAAGACTGCGATATCCTGCAGCTTGGATAAGGCACGTCCACAACTGCTCCCGCTGACCGTGAAGACAGCACCACCTCCAGAGGTAATCCCACTTCTGCACCCTGTACCCTTTACCCCAATCAACTTCCGTGACTCCGCAGTAGCAGCTCATCGCATCTTAGTTTACCTCCTGGGTAAATCCTTGTAAATCAGGTAATGCTCTGAAGTGCGTACTTTACCGTATATTTTACCATAGATTAGTTTCTGCATTTACTTTATTAATTAATTTACCAGGCGTGTCTACGCCTGTTGAGTATTTTAAATAATTTTAATTACCTTTGTTAACTAGTACGTTAATTTTCTGTAATTCATTAGCCGGGGCATTCCATTTTCATTTTTGCCGTAGTAAAACTTGGGCAAACTTTAATTCATCTTGTTCATTTACCATCATTTTAGATTAGTCCCTGTGTCATTATCAGTCATTATCATTTTAATTTTCAATGTAACAATACAGTTTGTGTCAGATTCAGAAATTAAATCCAACTGAAGCCTAGCAGTGTGGTGCACCGAACTCTACAGGAGACGTGAGCTTGCAGAAAGCATTAGTCTGCATAAGACACGCTGAAGCTCCTGGGTTTCCTGTGTTCCTGTGTCTACCTCCAGTAACGTCCCAATACTGAACTGCATGTCTGCACATTAGGGCCTAGGGTGTATCTGTATAGGCCATACCCCTGGGACTGCACGTCGGCGGAAAGGTCACGGGACTAGGCAGATGCATACTAAAAAGGGTGGCATACAGTGCCGCAGAAGGCATTGAGAACATTGTGCTTTAAAGAGAGAGCTCCAAGCCCAAACTACTATTGAAATCACAAGTAAGGTAAAACCCCCGATGCCAGAATCAGAGGCTAACCCCTGGATTACTTGTCTATTCTACCTCCTACACAAGCGTCCCCATATGATTAATTATTAGGTGCTTATTGGTCACAAAGTGAGTTGGAACCACCACGTCCAGATCAATTAGTGATGCTCCCATAGGTAGCCAGTGTAACTGCTCCCCAGTTAGTCCCGATAAGGACCTAGCGAACTCCCATCTAATAAATATGGCATGGGAAAAACTAATTTGGGTTCGACTCCCACCAAAGATAGTCCCCAAACCACAGGCGGCATCACCCCATACAAATTACATTCCCACACGTCAACCCATTTGGCCCATTCGAATAGCCCCAATTCCCCCAAACCAGGCCATTTACTTCCACCCCCACAATTGCTTAAACTGCATCGCCATCTCATCCATCCCAGGACAACTAGCGTCCTGATTATTGGCAACCGTAGTAGTGAGGAAGATAGAACTCTCTGGGCGGGAAACTATCTCATTCCGCCTCACTCTGGGGTTTGACTCCTGTTGTTTCAGACAGTACCCTTCCGTTAAGCGGCCTCCCATGGAATCCAAAATCACCATGACCCATCGGGCCAATAACATTAGCCAATCATATCACTGTAGGCTTACTTAAGATCTCGAGAGGTCAGCCAGCGCCCTAACCACTTACCCGCCAAAGAGTAGCGTATACGTCAAAATTAGGGATGTCAAAGTCGATACCTCGATACCCTCAATTATTACAGGTATCGAAGAATCGAGAATCAAATGGTTATTTGTTGATAATCCTCATCCACTTTCACATAAATTTTTCAGCAAAAGGTCTTTGTGGTTTTCTAAATAGGCTGAATCTGTATGGAACTAGCATGCATTGACCGGAATTAAACATTCAATGATGGTTCGACTATAAACGAATTAAGATAATACAGAAGAACCTCGATAATGCAGGGGAAGAAATAGTCGTATAGTCAAAACTCGCGATAAAGAGTCGTTTTTATCTTGATGGCTGCCATGTGGCAGATGGCTATTATCAGTATTTGGCTGCCACACTTCACTCCGAGTAGATATGAAGCAAGGCTATCAAAAGTGCTCATTTTACTGTGAACAGCCTATAGTAACATGAGAGTGTACAGCAGAGACAATATATTTTAAGCTGGGTTCACCTTTAACGTAATGTGTTGAGTGCTGATTATAATTCATTTGGAGCATTCATAGTTGAGAATTCTAAATTTGGTTTGGCTTTAAAAGTGTGCGTTTTAAAATTCCATTTGGATAACTTACTAGCTGTGGAGCCCTATTGCATGATTCGGTTTGTTGGTTTTATAGAAGTTTGTGTAACTGCTTAAAAATTGTTTTTGTTAGGGGCCAAGTTGCCTAGAAAAGTGATGGCCAGTCAAAAAGGCCCGCATCTACTCATATCCTTTCACTGCAATTTGGTAAACCACCTTACGTTTTTTTTTTTTTTTTTTTTGAAATGTGTTAGTAAAAAGAAATCTTTTATGAACATCAGACTTTGAAAGGCATTTGGTGGTGGTTATGCCACAAGATTTAAACTGCGCAGTACACTGGTAGCATTTTGTTTTTTTTTCTATTTTATGCTCATGCTGAAAATGGTTGAGGGAACATCATTTCTCTACACGTCTAACAAAGAAACTTTAACATCATTTCTGGCGGACAATGATGTCACCTTCCTGTCCGACGCCAATATGGAGCAGCTGCATAAAATCCTCATTGGGTTTTGGAAATCATGTAGTCAGGTGGTGCATCACGTTGGCGGGGAGGCAGCATCGGTGAGTGTTTCCAATCTATACAGTCCTGTTCCACCAATATATTCTGCCAGACTATACAGACCATTCCCCCTTTGACCCTTGCCAAGCCACACACAGTGTTGAAGTTTTTTATAACTACCATGAAGGTTGCAAACTTGCATATTGGTGATGACATCACCTTTCTGTGGACCTTTGCATTAAAATGTAAAGGTCATGCCTTCCAGCTGATCACCAACAAAATCAATTCAGCGAGCTGCAGTTTTGCCAGCTTTCATGAAAAAATTTTATCACAGGTGTTTTCTTCCCGTATCAGGAGCGTGTGTGAGCAGGACTTAGTGTACCGTTTTCAGCGTCCTGGAGAAACGCGAATGATTTTTACAGATTCAGTTTTAGCTCATCATAGAGATTTGGCTCTAGGTTTAGCAGAAAAGGAATGTGTTAAAATTATTTTAGAGAATGTTGCAACTCAAGTTACAGCCGCATGTTCATTAACTCCTATTCCGCGTGATATGAAGGAGTTACGCGCCTGGGCGATTGAAATACAAAGTTGTCTCATGATTGAGCGAGAATTTAATTCTGTCTTTGAAAATGTCAAATGCACTTCTCTGATGTCTAAGGCAGCTGGCAAAAGCACCAGTTGTCTTTCTATGCAAAGTATGAGTGCCGTACAGGGAAAAAATGTTGGGGGAAATCAATTGTCCACTGTCGAAGCAGAGGGCATTGTGGTAGAGGTTGATCGCACTGAAAATGTCAGTTGTAGTAATTGCACTAGATGGGGAAATTTGAATCGCAACTGTTTGAAGCCCCGTGTAGCATGGAAAGATAGGAAATGTTTGTGTTGTGGAGCAATGGGACACGTGCATGCTTCCTAAAGGCTAGTGACAGCTGAGAATAAGTGCAGGGTTCTTAGTTGCCACTCGTTTATGAATAAAAATTTGACTACTATATGCGTGGTGCACATCGCTTGTGGTAGCAGGCTGTTTCCCGCTTTGATTGATACCGGCGCCACGCACTATGTCATCAACTGACAGTTTTGTTAAACATCTGATAAGCACAAAAGCCATTTCTAAGGCGCGTGTGCTCCGGGCACAGGAAATGAAAATGTGTATTGCAAATGGAGATGTGTTGACGGCCTCTTATGTAGTGAAGCTACATTTTTAAATTGGCAGTTTCCCGTGAAATTTTCAATTGTGGATACTGCCTGTTCTGAAACGTAAGCTTTGCTCCTAATAAAAAGATTAAGTTTGTACGACGGGGAGGCTACGCAGTTTAATAACTTGAATTCTGATAGTTCTTAAAGTGCCGTTAATGTTAAGAATTTTGAAGATAAATTGAAACATCAACCAGGAGTTTGGAGACATCATCACTCCTAAGATTGGGAAATGTGATGTTCTCCCCTACATGTTTACCCTGGTGGATGATGTACCTGTTCTGAATTGTCATTTTAGGTGTCCCCTCCTAAACTTACCTGGTTCCTTTAGAGAGCTTATTGACAAATTGTTGCAAGCAGGTGTTATCACTTAGTCAAAGTTGGATTACTGCTCCCCCGGATTTCTGGTCCGGAAAAAGACAGTGAAAAAAACGGACTTGTAGATAATCATACATTGGTTAACCAACAGATACATAAGGGCCCTTTCGCCCTCCCACAGTCTACTGTGCTTTGCAGCATCTACGACGTGCTAAAATCTATTCCATCCTCGACTTAAATCATAGTTTTTATCAAAGTCTCCTGGATCCCTCTTGCCATAAATACACCGCATTTAGCACTCCTTGGAATCAGTACGAGTTTACTCGTATTCCAAAGGGTGATAACTTCGGTAGTCAGGCCCTTTCTAGAGTGCTGGATATGTTCTCCTGATTTAAAATTTAAATTTGTTTTTAATTATGTTGATGATGTAATTGTGCACAGTGAGAGTAAAAAGGAGCAGCTGAATCATTTACGTAAAGTGTTGCAGCAGTTCAGGGAAGTTGGGTTAACTTATTAATCCCGATAAAGTGACCTTAACTGCAAATAAGTAAAGTTTCTGTGTTATGTGATAATTGAGGACAAATTATTACTGGACCCTGAATGAGTAGCCCAAATTATTAACTTTCCTCCTCCTCGTGCCATAAAATGGGTACAGATATTTTTAGGGTTAATGGGGTATTACTCGTGATTCAAAGAGCATTACTCAGAAATTGCAGCTTCCCTGAACCAATTAAAAAAGGAGTAGAATTTGTTTGGGAACTTGAGCAGGAACAGGCTTTTAATGTACTAAAGAAAACACTTAGTTCTTCACCAGTGTTTATTTTGCCAGACTTCAAGAAAAGTTTTGTGGTTCAGATGGATGCCTCTGCTCTAGCTATAGGCGCCATCTTGAGACAGTGGCGTGAAGGTTGCATAGCTCCCATAGCCTTTGCAAGTAGGCCTTTGACGAAGCCTGAATGAGCATTGGGAATTTATGAAAAGTAAACCTTGGTGTGTCTATTTGGATTAGAGAAATTTGCACCCTATATTGAACGTGACGAGTGCAATTTGTTCACCCATCATCAGGCCCTTAGCTGGGTGCTGAATCATCCCCTCCAAATAGGGAAATTGGGAAGATGGGTACTGCGCTGGTCTAGGTTTAGGTTCAAAGTACACCATTTATGGGGCACCGGTAATCCGGTTGCCGATGCTTTATCACACATGTATAACACGGCCGATTTTGAAGAAATTCCCGTAGATCCTCCAGCTTCTCTTGGATAAATTCAAGGGTTTCCCGAGGTCTTTGTTCAGATAGAAGTTCAAAGTGCGCATCCCTAGTGTACACAAATAAAGCAGGATTTGAGTTCTGGGGTTCAGGGTCCATACTTTTAAAAGGGTGGTTTTTTGTATTTTTCTGGAAAAACTGGTTGTGCTAAAAAGTTTGTGATTCCGGAAGCCTCAAGACAAATGATATTGAGTTATTTTCATGATTCTTTATATGGTGGCCATTTGGGCATAAACACAACTACTGAGAAAATTTCTCCACATTTTTCTTGGCCAAGTTTGAGGCGGGACGATACCCAATATGTGAGAACGTGTGATGGATGCCAGCAATGTAAGCAGGTTCCTCAGAATAATTTCAGTCAGACGCGTATACAGGTGCCTTACTGTCCTTGGCATGTTGTCTATCATGACATTGTCAAACCGCTAGTTAGATATAAGAGAGGGAATGTGTGCTTACTAATCCTTCTGGACACCTTCACGAAGTTTGTGATTTTCATTCCATTGAAAAAATGAAAGCCCCATGCTCGTTAAGGCTTTGGAACAGCAGATCTGGAAAGTTTTTGGGCAGTGAAGTTTTACACCTCTAGTCTGTACTTTCCTAAAGATAACAATGGTAAACATTTTAATATGAACATTAAGGCACCTGGAATTTATTAACATAGGTTTTAATTCGGCAGTCCACGATTCCACCAGTTAGCCTCCTCCTCTTCCGTTCCTGGAACGTCATTTGCCTCATCCTCTGTTAAAAAAACATTTGGAATCTTACCCTTTCGTGTTCCCTTAACACATCCTCTCTGAACTGTCTCCTCGACGGGGTAGAGCGGCATCTGGTCGGCGCGAAATGTGAGGGTGCTGCGCGCCTTGACCAAGGACGGCTTTCTCAACCTTATATTTACATGTTTAAAATCGCCTTCCACAGTACTGGAGATCTAAGGACACTCGTGAAAGATCTTGCAGAGTTTGACCCTTCCTCGGGTTACGTAGAAATATGTGGGGCTAATGAGTCGTAGTCGTCGTAATATATCAGGAAAGTGGGATGCGTCAATTCCCCCCCCCCCCCCCCTTGCAATGAAGACTCGTCGTGTGAATTCTGCGAAGTAGGAAAAGGCGAAGTGGTTCCACCTCATTTGGAAGATCTCAAGTAGAAAGTCAAAGGAAAAAATTTTGAAATTCTACGCTGGGCCCTTAACTCTGGGCTGCTTGACCACTGTAATTGCGCTCGCTCTGTGTGCTGGGGTCTGTCAGGAAACTAAACACATGGCACTCAGCATGCCGGCTGTAGCGCTGTCTCGCTCTAGCAGGATTGGCACTCTCTCTTCTCCTTGGTCACGGGAAGCCGGAGCGAAAGTCCACTAATGTGTGTGTCCCCCCCGTGGTGAGGATTAGCATCAGGAGTTACATGATGTACCAGGTGTTCCCCGGCCAACTTTATTACTTATGCCATTGACAAAACTCAGCATAATGCTGTGGTTAATTACAATTATATATACAACAAGAACCTATGGAAATAAATTACATAAAAGCAACGACTTATAAAGACGATGGGAAATAGAAATATGTACAAGGCTTACTCGTGGAAAGTGGGGTGAAAATACAAACTATTGCAGAGCTTGCTGTGCTGTATTAGTTAAAGAAAGCCTAGCACTCTTTCTTGGACAACCTGTGGGTCTCACAGCAAGAAAAACTGTTACATGTGACAAGACGTGAGTTCGCCAATCTCAGGCCCTCCATCACCTGGGCTGGCAGGCTTGCGGAACAAACAAGTACATTTTAAGAACGATTTGAAACACAGACATAATGTGCATGTTGGTCACTTTAAAAGCTTACAAGCAAGACACTGAAGCAATGACATGACCCTTAATTAATTATATTTGTACCTTGGTTAATTTGGTGAGTTCAAAACAGCTCTGTGGCTCAGAGTTCACGTTTGACTCTTGGTCAATAGCACAGTACTTAAAAATATTGAGAATAGGTACAAACACCCAAACAAATGGAGTCTTCACATGGGCACTGTAAAAACTTGAATGACATATGGCATATTTAATTGTGTACCTACACATCAAATAATTTAAAATAGAAAATTTTATCAAACTAATTCTCCTTGCAGGGAATCCATTTTTATATCATTATTCCTACTATGTACAAGGTGAAGTCTCTGTCTTTGAATATTCACTGGCACTGTGGTGAGTGTCTATTGGTGATACGTGGTATTGAGTGGGCAGTTGGCCACTAAAAATTGAACCTTATGCTGGTTAGGATAAAGTGTCTGTCTTTTCACTATGTTTGCACCACACCTTGAAAAGAACTGTTAAAATGAGTTTGATTATTCTTTTATGGCACGTGTCTGAATAATTATCACATATTCCTCACCAGTTCCTTTCTCATCTCAACTTTGTAACAGCTTTGTAGGTTGTCTACAGATTTAGCAAAGGTTAAAACTAGACTAATGTGAGTGTCAGGAAGCTAATCTCACTGTCTTTGACTTGTCGGCTATTTGATTCACTATTGCTTCAGCTTTATAATGAGTCCCAAGTGTGCCAGGCACTGCTTATGCTTTGGCAGCACGAGGGAGCATCAGTCGTCGCAGTTCAGCACATGGTGCTGAGGCATCGTATTCAACTGTAACCATTGGGGAGGGCAGTTCACATGCTAAGGAAGAACAGGCAGTGCAAGGGAGCTGCAAGGTAGAGCCCTCCACCTCGACTGCTCGGGTTCCTACCCGTGGAGCAGAAAGTTTCTCCGCGGAGGCAGTGCGAGGGAGTGGCAGAGTACTGCCCTCCACCTCAACAGCTGAAGTTTTTTCATGATGAGCTGGACGTTGTTGGACATTGACGGTCTCGTTTTCCAGATTGGTGGCCACAGAGTGAGATGGCCCTTCGACTTTGGTGGCTCTCGCGTAAACGGGAATAGTTTCCTCTCAGAGAAGAGGAGATTTAAGGGCATCTGGATCAGTGTGGTTGGATGACCTAGGTTCATCAGTAGTCAGTCGAAAGAGAGGCAGAACGGGACTCTCTTCCTCAACTGTACTGACAGGATCTTACTGCATGGCAGAAGATTGGGGTGGAGCATTGGCATCTGCAATGTTCAACACCTCCTGAAGGATTGATGGTTCTTCATCTAGGACAAGAATATGCTTCATGGAAGCTGGAACGAACTTGATTCCTGGCTAGAGCATTTCCTCCAATACAACAGTTGGCATTGGATTGTTGACATCAGTGCTGCTCTATGACCCAATGGTGGGTAGCGGTAGCTTCTCAGAGTCAGAAATCGGCTTCATTGAAGCTGGAACGACCTTGTTTTCAGGCTCAGGCGTTGTACCAGGTGGAGGGGAAGGTTCTCAGGTAGCTTCTACCTCCATCTGGGCAGTTTGGAACTCTCAGATATCCGGCTTGACCGGCAAGGTGTCTGGCTGTATTCCCTGTCTCTAGGACTTCACCAAGACACTTCCCTGCAGCTAGAGGTGGCCTGGTCACGTCTGGTGGTGACATTGTGGGCATAGCTGGTAGGCGTCTGGGGTAACAATCGAACTGACACTGCTCCTCAGCACGGTTGTAAGTCTATTCACCAGGTAGAGAATAGCTTGGCTCCCTGTCAGACTCTGGGGTTTGTGCCTCTGGCCTCTTCGATGGCCTTGGCTCGACTTCAGGAAGTGCCATGATTGGCGTTGGGTCGTCCTTGTCCTCAGAATGCCATGGGGGTTCATCAGTGGCGATGCCATCCTCTTGATTGTGTATTTTGCCTGGAAAAGGATGTATTTGGCCTCGGGTGGCCTTTCGGATCCGTCCTCGCAGGTCTTCGGCCCAGTAGACGTCTTGTTTGCCTACTATGGGGTACAGACCATCCTATTTGTCAGAAAGACTAGCGCTCAATTGATTGCTCGCATTACTGAGTAGAGGGGATGTCTCTTTTAAGTAGGACGGCTTCACCGAGGTTGAAACCTCTCACCCCTGTCTTCGGTTGAGGATACTTCTTTAGGATATAGGTATCCTGGGCTTCCTGGGCATTAACAGTATGTGCCAGCGTGGCTAGCCGACCCGGCCGTCTTCTGGCTGTTGCATATCTGTGGGTTGACTATCCCACTGTCAGTTGCCTGGTCGGCGGAAAGGTTGACCCAGAAGAAGCTGGCTTGGGCTGGTGTTTACTGCCTTGGGGTTTGGTGACAAAGAGCAAACAAGATAGTAGGGATATGTTTATCCCAGTGTCAATTGTCATTCTCCACATTGAGTATGAGGCATTTTTTAATCTCCTGGTTTCTCCGCTCAGTGGGGTTGGCCTGTAGGTGGTATGGAGGTGTAGTCTAAGTTTCCACTCCCCATCCTTGACATGCTGACTGCCACTGATGACTGGTAAACTGCGTAACATTGTCAGTCAGTATGGCTTGTGGGTATCCCCAGCGGGGAAACACCTCTGCTTCTAGTTTAAACATAATCGGGGTGGTTTCTTGGTTGGGTAGCGGAAACGCTTCTACACACAGGGAAAACTGGTCAGTTACTACCAGTAAGTAGCTGTTCTCCTTCTTACTCCGGGGATATGGGCCCATCAGATCAACGGCTAAATGGGTCCATGCCATCTTGGGTCTCCTCGGTTTAGCTGAAGGTGGAGGTACAGGGTACGCCTTGCCGCTGCAGCATGTGACACAGTTGCTCACATACTGCCGGACATCACGGCTCATTCCATCCCAGCTATAGAGGGTTTCGATATCCAATAAAGTTTCCCTGGTGTCTGGGTGCCTCGCTTGGAGGTGGTCGTAGTGTTGAAGACAAATGTCTGGCCATCACTGTTGTGGTACTTGTATCTTCCACACTGTGGTAGGCTGCCTGCTACAGGTCCACACTACGTCTTCCCTCAACTCAAATCGGTTAGGCTGCTCTCGCCGTAGGCGACAGATTTCAGGGTATTCTTGTTGGCTTATCGTAATTTGATAGTGGGTTATTTGGAGTAGCAACAGGTGAATTTACTCCTCCAAACTGCATTCTGGAAGAGGGGGTGGGGGTCATTTTCTCCCCTTCTTCCTCTGCTTTTTGTTTTCTTCCAATGTAGAGAAGCAAGATAGGGCAACTGGCAAGACATTACTCTTGCCCGGACAGTGATGCACCTTGAAATTGAATTCCGTAAGGAACATGTCCCACCGCCCGAGCTTGGTCTTGGCATTACGTAACTCAACCATTGGGAGGCCTTCGAGTCAGTGTATAAGATGAAACGTTGCCATTCTAAATAGTAACAGTATTTTCATACCGCCCAATGACTGCCAGATACTCCTGTTTGTCAATGTGATAATATTGCTCGGTTTTATTTACCCAGGTCGAAGCATATGCTATAACATGTGGTCGGCCACCGGCATCCTGTTGGTACAGGACTGCCCCAAGACCGTTTTGTCAAGCATCGGTTTGCTAAACTAACAGTTCTTCGCCTTGGGGTCGGTGGAGTTGTTGGATGGTCCCAAAACTATTCTTCAGATCTTGAAAAACCTGTTTCTGTTCCAGTTCCCATTTCCAATGGTCTTCCTTTTCAAGGAGTGGGTGAAACAGTGCCATGCGGTGGACAATATTGGGCACAAAGTCCCGTAACAAGTTGCACAGACCCAGGTACCATTGCAGCTGTTTCTTGTTAGTAGGTTCTTTGGCCTATTTGCTGGCCTGTATTGAACCCTGCTGTGGAAAGTTCCCTTCAGGGGATACCACACGCCCTAGGTAGTCAAAGGGTGACTCCAAAAAAGCTTTTGGACAGCTTGCATGTTATTCCGAGGAGTTAGTCGTTCCATGACTCTCTGTATATGGCTGAGGTGCTCCTCCCAGGTCTTGGAATACAATTATTACATCATCAAGATAGGCAAAGCAAAACTCGCCAATGTACCCTGTCAATACCTATGCGGACATTAGGCGTTGGAACGTGGCGGGGGCATTTTTTAACCAGAAAGGTATTACCCTTAATTGTAATGTTTCTCCTCCTGGCATCGTGAAGGCAGTAAACTTTCGGCTGTCTGGGTGAACAGCAATTTGCTAGTACCCGGATTCCATATCCAGGGTACTGAAAATCTTTGCCTCACCAATGTCTCACAGGGTACGGGTTAAATTGATGACTGGGGGAGCAATAGGATGGGTCACCTCATTCAAGGCTTTGTAATTGATGCAAAACCTGAGTTTGCCATCACGTTTTGGTACTAATACCAAGTGGGAATTATACTGAGAGTTGGATGGCTCTACAATGCCTTGTTCCTTCATATAATTCACTTGTTCCATTATCAAGTGCCATCATCATGCTGATACTCTGAATGGTCGATTGTAAATGGGAGCCTCCGCGTTCATCCAGATCTCATGCTGGATAGAGCGAGATAGATGTAGCGTTCGTTCAGCACTTGTTTTAGTTCATTAAATTCCAGTTCTCCTAACTCATGGTTGATCTTAGTTAGATTGTTACGGGTGAGTAGTACGGATTTGAGACTGTGTTCCCAATTCACAGTTACCCGGTACTATCTCCCAAGTAAACTCATTCTCCATGGTCAATGACACATTGCTGTTGTTGAAGCCAAGGGCAACCCAGTATTACAGCTTCTGTCAACACGGGTGAAACCACGAATTCAGCCGGGTTGGAGAGAGTGTATAAATTGACAGGGTGATTCGGCCATCGACATGGACAGTGGTGTCGGGTTGCCCCATTCGTATGATGTTAGATTGCAGTCGAAGGGTAGCTTATTGCTGGGGACTCAGTAAATTACTTCGGATAAAATTCCTGGTCACGGTCGATAGGGCTAGAACCGTTGTCCCATTTATTTCCCCTTCAATGTGGGTGGCGATAGGAGGAATAGGTTGTTCATTTAAGTGCTGTATGTTGGGTCCTTGTTGTCTGGTGGTGGCGGCCCGCAATGCACCCCAGCGGTGGCGTTTCCCGCCTTGGGAGTTGAGGGCATTTTGACGATCGGGTTAGGTGTGGTTGGTTCTGGGTTTCTGTCAGGGTGGTTTGTTTATTACTCAGAGTCCCTTGACCGGTAGATTTGTGCATACAGTACTTATTCCAATAGCTGTTGGAACAGAACCAGCACTTTGGCATGGTGTGGGAGCAGGTGGGTTTCTGGGTGCTTCTATTAACGGAAATCGTGATTCAGGGGTTTTCACCATTCATGGTTTGTCTAGTGCAGCCTGTGCTGTGAAGTTTTGTCCCACCTCTCTGGCATGCTCTACCAGTTCGTCAATAGTCGAACATTTGGGCATGAGTAATACATTTTGCAATTCGGGTAATAGCATTCTACTAATTGATCGAACAGACGCTGCCTCAGTTACTCCCAGAAATACTCGTCGGAACATCTGTTCCTTTCTTCCGATGAATATTTTCGCATCGTCGTCGGGTACCTAGGTCTGGCTATAGAATTGTGTTGTCAGTCTGGCCAGTTCTTCTTCGCCAGTAAACTCAGTTGCCAACAAACAGTAGCGATCCCACCATTCTAGCGCTAGACCTTTAAGGTGGGTCTATGCTCTCCCACTGTTTTGAAGGGAGGTCAGTTTCTGTAAACTCTTTCTCGCATTCTGTAGTAAATGCAACTTCATCCTCGTGTGGCCGCCCCGCAAAGACTGTGACCTGTATGTCAAGGTCGTTTCCTCTTGCAGAATGTCCTAGGGCTGTTCCTTGCTGAATCAAAGAACGGGATCTGTGAGGAAGGGTTTTGTAGGCTTGTCTAGACCTCTCACATTGATACACTATTCCTGGTCTGGTGACAGGCATGGTGATACGGCTCACTACACGTGGTACAATGTATCCCATTTATTCCGTTCCCTGGACACGTGACTTGATTACAAAATGTCATTGGTAGGGTCCGACAGGCTTCGCACCTGTATTTGAGTCCTTCAGTACTCCTGGCTTCATCAAGCCATCCTAGAAAAATATGGTGGAATGAGTTACCACAGTAGGTGCATGTACTGTTAAATGTGCCAATACCTGTGCAATTGGTATGCCTACATTTGTTATTGGCACTGTCCGCATTGTTATTGGTCGCCCCTCCGGCTGTACTAATATCAGCGTCAGACATTGTGGTGGTTTGGACACCACTGAGTGTTTAGACAACTCCGCAAAGTCTGTTTTGGTTCCCAGCTGAGTCTTAGCTCTTTGGGTCATTCTGACCTGGTCCTGTATTCACTGATTACGAGTTATTTATGCAGACGCCCCACATTGGGTGCTAGAAAACCACTTGATGCATGCTGGGCTATAGACATATGTGCACGGTCAACATGGCTTTGGTTACTTTACAACAGGCACGCTTGGCTAATGTTAGTCAGATGTTTAAGCTACGTTTCTTACCAGCAACTCATGCTGGATGTGTCAGTTGGCTAATGGGAACAAAGTTTTCCACTGTTCGAGTGGTAACTGGCTTAATCGGAATGCTTGTCAGTTTCGGAGTACCTGTCTTACCAGGGGATACATCGGTCAATGAAGGTGGAACTGGTGCTAGCTGGCTGGAACCTGCAACTATGATGGAAGGTTTATGGATGTTGGTACCGTGCTGACCAACACTCCATGGACTCTTGGCTCCAGAACCTACGGTTAGCCATACCTTACCTCTGTACCCTGTATTAGATCATGTACTACGGGATATTCTCTGGCTATATGAATGTGCACACGGAAATAAATATAATTAAATACTGGAGATGAAGGCCTCTCCAGAAGATGGGTGAGCTGCACACTGTCCTGTTCGACTTGCCTACTAGGAGTAGGTAGGTTGAATATACACACTCGCTTGGCGGCGGTATAGGATACCTTTTGCTCCTTCCTATGTGAGCCATGCCTTCTACCAAAAGGCTTAGAGGTTGAGTTCACACTTAAAGATATTTCTTGATGGCCGTGAACACAATACAAATCCCTGTCTAAGTGTAATAACAATTGTGGTTGCCGACACAAGCTCAGTGCTCTAATCAGTCCCCCGCCACTGCCGTGCAGACCTAGAGAATTAAACTGTATGAGTCACCATCCTACCACTATTGGGTGAGGGTCAAAAAAGGGGTTAGGCCTTCAGTATCAAGCAAATATCCCCGCCGGCACCGTATCTCTGGTTGGGATACAACTTGGGGTGACTGTCTCGCCCCTGTTGGATGAGTTTCTAGTGGTCAGGGCTATACCGTTCTATCCCCTGGGGTCTAGAATGGGTGGCTGTCGAATGGTGTATGTATCAGACATACAAATTCCTGAACGGACACCGTAGTCCTAATCTAAGGTTCATACTGGCGTAGCAAAACCCAGTCTCACTTGACAATGTACAATAAATATTATTTCTGGTGGTCAAGGGAAATACCTCTAGAACAGATACCCCCAGTAAAAAGGAACTATCTGTATTAATTAGATGTAATAAATACAGTGACCCATGCTACCTCCTAACCAAGTAGAGAGTGAATATGGAAGTAACCTACGGTATACAGATTTAGGCGACCTGTTCCTAAACTATCCAGTTGTCTAGTGGTGTTGGCTATGAAAACAACTCAATTGCAGCTACTCTATACAAGGGACGTCTAGATGAAACAATAGAAAAAGAGTACCACTACTTTAAGAGCAGTGGGTTTAGTTGCTTCTACCAGCAAAGAGACGACTGCTGTTCCAGGAGGAGCAGCAACGGAAGGTGTAGTAAGTCTGCAGTGGTTGAAGACGAAAACCTTCTAGTAGCTGTTGGTAGTTGTCAACAATGGTAGCTTCTGGGAGCTGGTGGTGGTTGTCGACAGAAGTCTCTGGTAACGACAATGTGGCTTCTGGGAAAGGCTGCAAGAGCCTCTGGTAACGTCAATTGCAGCAGCCTCTGCTGGCTGCCAAAGACTGTTGAGCAGTAGAAGGCCCCAGCACACTTTGTGTTAGAGCGAGCTACTGGAGAAAGAATCACTCACAAACCCGGGTGTGCACGGACTTATATAGTGCTCTCGACCTCAGGCTAATGTCTGTCAAGGCAGGGTTAAAACCCCTGCTCTCTGTTTCTTTTATTCTGGGTACCTCGTGACAGTTGCGGGGCGCTTCATGGCAGATGATGATGCTCGTGACAGAGAGTTGGGCACTTTGTAATAATTTTGTGCTGGTGAGTCATCACACTTCGGGAAAGCTGGCGCGAGAGGTGTGACGTGGCTTCACATATGATGGTTTGTTGACTCTCAGGCGGGGGAGGGGGGGAAGGCCATGCTTCTTGGTGGCTTTCGAAAACCTTATATTCACGTTGTTTAGAATCACCCTCCAAGGTACTGGCAATCTACAGACACTCGTGAAAGATGTTGCCGGGTTTGACCCTTCCTCGGATTACGTAAAAATACATAAGCCTGATGAGTTGTAGTCGTCATAGTATAACAGGAATGCGACATACGTCAATGCTGTAATGTTATTCCTTGTGGGGGACATCGCGTGAGTTTCGTAAAGCTCACGTGAGTTACCTCAAGAAGAATTTTTCTAGGGTTTAGGTTATTTTGTAATTTAGATTCTATGCTTTTATTTTTAGTTTATTTGATTTTTTGACTTTGTATTTGTTTTGTAACCATGCTTCCCTTTTCCTCTTAATTTTAGATTTGATTTTCTCTTTCTCAGCATCCCCTTGTTTGTTTGTTTATTTTTTCCCCGGGGCACGGTGGTTGAGTGTAAGGAAGGCGTCTGGCAGCAGCTGGAGTCGGTGCTGTTTCATCGAATTGGAACCTGCTGTACCGCAACCTCCCTGACTTCTACACCCTGCTGGTTGCAGCGTTACAGGTGCTTGGTCATGCTTTCGTTGTTTGGACTCAGCTTTGGACTGATTTACTCTCCCAGGAAATGAGAAGACAAGACACTACACTACCACCTCTTGTCCTCTGGATGGAAGAGTGCTTGAGTAAAGTACTTGAACTGATTGACTTCAAGATTTTGTTTTATTTGTTACGTCAAGAATGTTTTGTTTCTTTGTATCCTCTATGCCACTTTCTTCTTCTGTGATGTACTGTGTTTGTGTTGCTACTGTTGACTGACCTGAAATAAAGCTAGGGTGAAGAGTGATTTAGAAGGGAGAACTGCGCAGTTTGGGTGAACTGCATTAACATGTGCTGCTTTATTTAAAGTGTGTGAACTGCTACCTCACCTCCGGAGTGCTTTGGTTTGCCTCCCTCTCCTTTTTCCTTCTCTACTCTTTGGTATCTCCATCCTCCTGCGTATGCGTGGCCTTCTGCCTTGTACCTTGTGGTTGGTCATGGCATAATTTGAAGTGAACCGCCTTTGCATCAGCACAAGGCTCAGCCATTTCTACTCTGGTTGCCTAGTTGAGAATACCCTTCTGGTTATTCTACCTGCTTAAGGTTTACATCAGGACTTAGTTAAAATTTTAATCAGCATGTGAGCTGATAGTAACATAAGTGTGCACAGCAGAGACAACATATTTAAAAGTGGGTTCACCTTTAACATAATGTGTTGAGTGCTGGTTAGAATTCATTTGGAGTTTTCATAGTTGAGTATTCTAAATTTAGTTTGGCTTTAAAAGTAAGTATTTTAAAATTCCCTTTGGTGTAACTTACTAGCTGTGAAGCCCTAGAGCATAATTCCGTTTGCTGGTTTTGTAGCAGTTTGTGTAACTGCTTAAAAATAGTTTTTGTTAGGAGCCGAGTTATCTGGAAAAATGATGGCCAGTCAAAAAGAGCCTTCATGGACTCGTATTCTTCCACTGCAGTTAAGTAACCCACCTTACTTAATTCTAGAAATTTTAAAAATATTATTAAGTCTCTTGCATTTTACAAAAATCAACGTCAAGTTTTATTCAGTTTTTTTAAGTGTGTTTGTACAAAGAAATCTTTTAAGCATGTTGGACTTTGATAGGCCTTTGGTGCTCCGGTATGCACTCAAGTTTTAATCTGTTATATTTTGAAGTATTTAAATTGAAGCAAACCTGTTATAATCTTGTTCCTTACCGAAGCCTTTTTAATGTATAAGAATTTTCTAAGTATTAGCCTCATAAAGTTCTTTTGTTTGCATTGGTTTCAGTTATATGAAAGAGTTTGTACATTATTCATAAAATTTCAACATTTTTAATTTTATTCAGTTCCCAGCTTTGATTAGCCAGCAAGTAGGCACCTGGGTAGTGGTTTTAAAGGGTCATTTTTAAATTGTTAAAGTTTATAAAGAATCTGTTTGAAATTTTTTGTACTACAGGGTCTTGATATTATAAATAAAAACATTTTTGAAAGGAACGCCACAAGATGCCTAGGATAAGAGTACATTTGGACCGCGGGAATCTGTTTTGTTACGCAGGGTGGCCAGAGCTATTCAATAAACAGCAAACTCAATATGTATTCCTGTGGCCAGTTATTAAACAGTCTAACGTAGTGAAAGGTGAACAACACTTTAAGAAAATGGTGAATGGGTGAGCAATGGTACACTCTACTCACTATTTCAGTGATAATTTCGTGGGTATCACATTAACATGAAGGACTTAGAATGTGAACCGTGGAAAAGATATTTCAATATGCCATGTTCCACATGCTGATAAATCACCTACATGTCTCATCCTGAAACACCCATGTGGTGTATTTGTATCCACGACATTCAGCCTGTCTAAAGGACCCACCAAGATTTTTTTCAAGGAGAGACAAATCAATGTCTCTACAACTGCTCAAGAAACACACCAATACTCTTGGATGCTGTGTATAGTATCTAAGCATCTTGTCTGGACAAATGTTGTCAATCTGTGGAGTCCTTCAGCCTGCAATAAGGAAGGTAAAGAAGATTGAAAAAAAAAAAAAAAGTTAGGATCAAATTCCAAAGACCAGGAATTCCAATGCATTGACATCAATATTGCATCTAAATGGAGCCTGTCCCTACAACCTCGGGGCATTTTAGATGCCATCCTCACGGAGGTTGCCAACTTTCTTGTCAACAGTATGATGCCGCAAAAACACTTGCCAGCAACACAGTCAACATTAATATAATCTCCCCGACGACTTATGATTACAACTGTGCAGAGTGAAGAACCACAATACGAAGTTTGCTTACATGAACTTACGTACACCCAGTGAAATCTTTCACGACGAGTTTCCCCAACACTGTCCCCCTCAAATGAACTGAAGCCTACAGTTCACAACATCGCCCTGCATTTCTAAAACGAACAAACAATATAATTTGTAGCAGTGGATTCAGCTCCAGTAAAAGGGTGTGGGCAAATTCTATACATAACGGAGATGCATTCAGATTATCTAAACAGGCCCAATTAATCTGTCAAGCTCTACGAGGAGACAATTGATGAAGAGCTTGCATGTCATGCTGAGGTTGCACTTCACCCTGGGGACAAACCCATTCACATCAGGAAGGCACACATAGCAGTGTGTAAGTAGTAAAAAAACAAATCACAAAGATTTGCAAGACATGGATTTGTTACATAAGGAACCTACACAAATGTTAAAACATTTCATGCTCCTGATTAGAACTATGTTCATTGAATGATTATAGTTATACATCAGTTACAGTAAATGTCTGGGAAAAAAATACAAAAAAACTTAAAACATACATCGAATCTCCATGACTAACTGGAATATAAAAGTTTTAACTTCAGCAATCAACATATTTTCACTTTTGTAATAATTCCAATCATACCTGAAATCCACACCATCAATTTGTTCATGGAAATCCAGGAAAGGTTTCACACCATCCAAAACTCCTCCTGGCATTTTATCAACTTCGTCAAACACAAATAAGGACTGCCCACATGAGCTGACATTTCCTCTAATCCAGTCTTGCAGGTGCATCTGCCAACACAATGCATGCAACTCACTCACAGTAGAAAACTGCACAGCTTAACAATCTGTCACAACCCCAATAAATAATGAAGTAACTTTACACTGTGTATAAAAACTTTTCATCTACACTTTTGCAGACATTAACTACTTGTGGAATATGCCTCCAGTGATTAGTATTACCATGTTGCCTTCTCAATTAAGCAGTTTAAGTACGGTAAAGAAACACTTAGGAAAAGTGATATAAATGTGTTATCAGTAAGTAAATTACAAGGAGTAATGTTCAGAGTTAATTTGTGTCTATGTGAGCAAGGTCCCTTTCTAACCACAATGTTTCAATGCCATTCTAGGCCAAAACTGTACAGATTATACCGGGTCTACACGAACAAATGATGACAACATCAGAGTGGGGTAGTGAGTAAAAATGGAGCATATTTCATCAAGGAACAAATTGTTTAACATCCATAGTTAACCTGCTATTGTCCATTACATGTAAGTGGGTTAAAATCTGACAGAGAATGTGACCAACCTACAGATTATGTAAACAGTAAATGCTCTTGTTTGTAGAGTATAGTATCAGCTGATGAATTACTATGGGATGCATGTTGTTACGTTGGCGATTTTGAAGATGGTTTTAGAAAAAAATAGTACTTGGAACAAAAAGTTGTAATTTAAAATTTAAATTATACTTGCAACATTTACGGTTTAAATTATGTTTTTAAAGCAATATTAAATTTTTTTTGGATTTTATTGAATGAACTTTAAAAACAAGCTTAGGCGCCTGGCAGTAAAGAGGCAGCACTTTGCTGGGAAGCAAAATGGCTCAAGTCACGAATAGGTATATAACACCCACAAAAGTTTTGCATTGTACGAAAAAATCTGCTACCATACAGCCAGGTTAGATACACCGATTTCATTGTGATTATATCATATTATTCATATAATAGCATTTCTTCTTGAAGGGTTTGTCATAAATTAATGCAAAAATACTTCAACCAAAATAATTTTTTCAGCACTTCACAGGTGTAGTCTTCAATTCAGGTTTAAATATTTTTCCCTCAAAAATATTTTTTTAGGAAGGGGTCGTCTTAGATTCAGGGTTGTCTTCCTTTCGGGTAAATGCGGTTTGATATTCCTGGTAGTTAAAGAATTTGCAGTCAATTTTTGTGAAGTATTCAATAATGTTTCGCAGTACAAAACACTTCTTCCATGAAAAGGACTACATACATACAATTTGCGCTTGAACACTTTTCAGTGTACGTACTGGGAAGTATTAAAACATTTTATAATTCCAATTTAATTTATTTGAAAAGACAGTATTTGTGAAGTAAAAAGAAAATTACCCATTACAGTCATTGTAAAGTAATTAATAGTTTGTGACTTAATGGTATTAAAAGAATTCTTGGCTAGAAAATGCAAAAATTATTCAATTTTTAAGGAATAGCAAGAAATGTTGAGTATTACATTAGAACTGCAGAGGTCCTGCTCTATTTCATTATCATTTGTGTTTATTGTTGTGCACTTTGGAATTGTACAATTTTTCTTGGAACTAAGATAATCGAGAATCAAATAATCAAGCATTTGTGCTTCTTAAGAGTAATAATCGAGAATTGATAATTGAGAAAAAACTTTAATAGTCCCATCTCTAATTGTGGCTGTGCTACTTTTCTAGAACTGTTAAAATTTACCCCACTTACATGAAACAGACAATAATAGGACTGGCAAAGTGCAGGGGTTGGTATGCAATAGTGATGGCCCGATAGACGATATATGATATTGGTATTATCAGTACATTTACCATTATCGAAGATCGGCACCAAAATATTGGCACATTGGTAATGGCCATTCTAACCTCAACCTGCAGGGTTACTGTCGCGAATTTTATCCGTTTTCACTTATATTTTTATGCTAAATCGGATCTACGGATAAACACTCGAAGCAGCGGATAATTCAATCACCAAACACTAAATCATAAATATTTACCAGAATCCCAACACTTCTACTACTAAGAATTATTCCATCACTTTTAACATGGCAATGCCAGTTCCGCGGCAACGCTTAGAGCTACGGAGTGTTGCCGCAGAACTCGCATAGCCATGTTAAAAGTGATGGAATAATTCATAGTAGTAGCGGGTAGCAGTCCCCCGCCCCCAATGTTAGTGTGAGGGTTTCGGTTAGTATAGAAGCAGGTTGCAGGTATAGTTTTATTCACTTAGTTCCATGTCATTAGATAAGACA
Source organism: Dryococelus australis (assembly GCA_029891345.1). Lineage (NCBI taxonomy): Eukaryota > Metazoa > Arthropoda > Insecta > Phasmatodea > Phasmatidae > Dryococelus > Dryococelus australis. The sequence goes on from CM056994.1 coordinate 225,990,531, forward strand.
CATCACAATGTTTTGGAGGCATTCACGTACCGGTTATTACCCTAGGAAGGTATACTGTAGTATTTTGTCGTTTTCAAAGGATGTTACTAAAGATGATAGGTCTTGGACTGTTAAAATTGTTGATGCAAAAGGAAGTTTTTTTTGCCATTTTTGTATCATTTTGGTCTTCAAGGAATTACTGCTAAGGCCGGTAGTGGTTTGTTGGAAATGTGTTTCTTCAGAAAGCCGCAGCATGAAAAGGACTCTGCTCCTCAGGAAATTAGTGACATCAATACTCATGATATAATATGCTGGAAGACTTTTCCAGTTCATGAAGAGAAGGTGGACAATACTGCTGTTACTAGTGCCTTTGGTTACACTTTGCTATCTTCGCGTAAGAAGATGAAGTTCATAAGTTATTAATGTTTTTAAATGTAAATTTTTTACTATTGAAAAATGTATTATTTTAACATTAGTCAAT